>CM035145.1:97530335-98220335 GCA_020205605.1 Panax ginseng
TGTTTACAAGTAATTTGAAATGAGAGAGCATGAAGAGACTTTCCTCCGTTATGGGTTTATCAGAGGCTGACCTATCTTAGGTTACTCTCGCTATTTTTTGGCATGAAGGTTCCCAAATCATCGCAATCTACTAGACGGGAAGTTAATCCGGTCTTTCAACTGGAGCGAATTTGGGTGGTGCCTTTCCTGAGCCTCGGAGAATTAGTTTTCTCACGAGTCCAGTAATCAAACACCGATGGGATAGCCTCCTGGTGGAGGGACCACATAACATACAATCACATACATCGCGTGTCACCGTATGAAAATGATGACATGTGCGAAGCACTAATATCACAAGCAGATATGGTGCGAAGCACTAATATCACAAGCAGTTATAGTGCGAAGCACTAGCATCACAAGAAGTTATGGTGCGAAGCACTAAGTGCAATAAGGAAATGCATTCATACACATTCATTAAATGTAAATGCAACATCCACACACAAGCAGGTAACAGTTTTGAAAAGATTGTACTAGCGGCTTAAGTCCTCTTACTAGAGTCCCCAACAGTGTCGCCATTTGTCGACGTCGAGATTTTTGGATGTCCCTTTCCGTTACTTGTTCTTTGGTGTTCTCATTTTAGGTGAGATTTGTTTGAAAAAACAAGTGAAAAGGTCCGACATGTATAATGTCGACGATGGACTGTTAAGAGTCGCCAGTTGGTTTTTTAAATGGTTGTACCAACACAACCTAGAAAAGGTTTGCACATTAACCCAGTGATGTGACACTGCTATACGGGTCGGTGAAACCAAGATTCATTAGGGTTCGGGGACTTGGTTATGCTGGCGAAGATGTAAGGCACTTCGACATCCGTGTTACCACGGTGTGACCGCCTTTTCAAGAAACTATTATCCGAATGTGTGTGTGTGGGTCAATGTGATATTATTTGGAAGTAGTCGAGGCCTCGCTCAAACCTATATACAGGGTTTGAATTTATGTAAAAATTCAGTTTTTAGCAAGATATAACAATGATGTTTTATAAAAAAGGTTTTTCAAACCCTGATGCTCAATAGTAATTGAGACCTTTTACACTCCCATTTTATTAAGTGTTCGGTTTGATTGATTTTATTTAACAGTTGCAAGGCATCCGTATGAAAATAATGTACAAAATAATACTGACTTCCTTGTGGGTATGGAAACCATCTGAGGAGATTCAGACAACACAGAATAATTTACAAAGTCGCTATAAATTGAAAATGTCCGTCACGAAACTCGAATCTAGATCCAATGGGATGAATCAGTGATCACATGATTCCTAGGGGCACAAAGATATCGCAATTTGTATGAAAGCGATAGCGATTATATATATAAAAGTTATAAATATATATATATATATATATATATATATATACTGATATGATCACCAACCACGAAGCGACTCCATGGGGATCAAAATGTAAATAAAGTCATTAAAAGCTATCAACCGCCACGGAGGAAACTCCAAAGGGACAAAACGTAAATAAAGTTGTAATATGGTCAACCGCCACGAAGGAAACTCCAAAGTGGACGAAAATGAAAATAAAGTCAGAAGCGATCAACCGCCACGGTAAACACAGCGAGGTGATTTAAACATAAATAAAGTCAGTAAGCGATCAACCACCACGTAAGTAAACTCTGTGGGGACGAAATATATATATATATAAGCGATAAATGCACCATGTAAAATCTGTGCTCATCGAATGTAGTTCGACAACAGCTTCATATATATAAACATATATGTATATAAAAGGTAGTAAACGCACCGGATGTAAAATCAGTGCTCATCGAACAAAGTCCACCACGAGTTCATACATATATATATATATATATATATATATATATATATATATATATAAGTGAGTAAACGCCTGCACTAAAAGTCTAGACTCATCGAACAAAATTAGACACACAGTTATATATATATATATATATATATATATATATATATATATATATATATATATATATATATATATATATTAAAGCAATGAAACGCCTGCATCAAGTCTAGGCTCATCGAACAAAGTTCGACACACGCTTAATATATATATATATATATATATATATATATATATATATATATATATATATATATACATTTATATATATTAAAGCAAGAACGCCTCCTGCATCAAGTCTAGGCTCATGTTGGGTAATTTCTAGTTACGCACAACACGCAAGTATACGTGGTCAACAAGTAATAAAGAGTGAGTAAAGTATCTTTCCCATGGAGAATTAACTAACAAAGTTCACCAAGCATTAACCCATAACCATCTTAGTCTTATTTAAACGAATGATATTATATTTTGTATTTAAACTACGAAATTAAGTAGACCTAACTACCCCTAGAATGAGACTAGATAATAAAGACATGAGATTATAATTTTCCCTATTGCATCATTTAAATCAACACACTTCCAGTTAAACCAAATTAATTATAACGGATTGTTAGTCGAGAACACGAAAGTGAAATATAGCCATCTCTCGATGTACCATACTCATATCACATATAATCCACAATTGATAGAATACACATGAACACCCACATTACCTAAACCACTATATGTCTATGTGATTTACAAATAATTAGGGTTTGAACCCAAGTCCTCAATCGATTACGGTGGTGGTGCTTCTAGATATGTCTATCCTAAGCACGAATCATATATTCCATCACCATGTAGAACATACAAACACAAGCTATCAAGATCAAATCTAAACCCATACTTCGTCTTTCAAGTTCATATGGGTTATCCCAGTAATTGATGGCCGATCAACTAAGCAAATAAGCGTGAATCTTAATAGACAATCTCATAACAATTAATAAGACTAACAATGAAGTATGTCAAAATACAGTAGGCAATAGATTCCATTGCAATCCCAAAATAGATTTTAACTCATAGTTGAATTAGAATCCATGATCCACAATTGAATATACATTGAAAGATACAATAGAAGTAAAGAGAGTTAGGGATCAAGAATAGCAAATATGAGTTTCTTCTCTTGTTTCACTTCTGAACATTCAAGGATCTTCAATTGCTTCAATCCCCAAATCTTAGTTATTCTAGGGTTCTAATCTAATCTCAAAAGAAATAGAAGAAAAGAAAATAATGATAGCTCTAGTTCTCAAGGGGTGGAATCATTTATATGATGAAAATATGTCTAATATATAAGCCCTAATTGAATCCTCCTTCCGCTACGCTTCAATTGCACCGCTTTAATGAAAAGTCACTTTTGGTCAACACTGGTCGGTCGCGCGCGCCAAAGAATTGGCCTGTTACGCGGCCGCATGAAAAAAGTGAAAATCGCGCTTTTGCTATCAGAAAGTCACGCGCCGCGCGCAAGTTCGCGCGCGGGTGATTTTCTGCTGCAGTGTGCTCTGGAAAAATGGCCATAACTTTTGATCCGAGAAGAGTTACGGGGCCTGCCACCTATCAAATCGAAGATATCGACGAGCTCTACAACTTTCATTCTTTGAGTACTGAGAAATAATGCACGGATGAAGGCTGAAATTGAGCTGGAATGGACTGCTATGAAAATGGCTAACCAAAACAGCGAAGTTTGACGTCCGTTGGTACAACGATCATAACTCTTGCATCCGAACTCCGATTAGAGCGGTTCAAGATGTTACGAAAAGCTACAAAGATGCTCTACATTGTAGTCCAAGTTCCAAGCCAAGAACATGAAGTAACATGAAAGCCCAAATGATGTCCGGATTGCCTTTTCTTTGCATTTTCTTTGCTTTTCCTTACCAATAATCGCTCACACCGCTCCCAAACGTATAACCTACAAAATGAACACATAATGCATGAAAAGTAACTAAGAGACATGAATATAAGCAACTAATTCAATTAAAAGATACCGGATAAGTGTATAAAAAATCCAGTTATCAAATACCCCCAAACTTAAACAGTTGCTTGTCCCCAAGCAACACAATATAATGCAATCTATATGCTATGCAAGTTACGCTACTATGAAAATGAATCCCCAGATTTCCAGTCACGTTATGAATTCAAATACGATATGCCTTAGAGAAATATCAAGATCCAAGAATAAAGTATCAAACTAATCTAAAGGCATAATGACATACAATCATATAATTCTAACCTGCTATAAAGATGATGTGTGTGTGTGATGTGTTCAGAGATAAGCTTGACAAAGGTGAAGATACCACATGCTTTATTGCTTAAGGCAAAAAATTAAAGTTTAAATCAAGAACTATGCATACAAATGAAACAAGAACTACTCCAACACATCAGTACAAACTAAGGTTTAGCAAAGGGTTTATTCTGCTTTATTTTTACTCGCGAGGGCGATTTTCGCACTTTTCCGCGATGTTTATTAAATTATTATTATTTTTTATATATATTTCCCATGACTATGCAATGCCTCATTCCATTAGGCTAACAGTGCTACCCCTTAGCGAGCTTTCAACCAACGACTCTCAGACCATTAAGACCTTAGGGCGCTAGGTGTAGAGACAATCCCCGAGCGTGCATTTCTACTCAAGTAACAAAGGCCCAAAACAAGACTAGCCACGGTAAATTATTCGATTTTTTTTTCTCTTTTTTTTTATATAAAGCAAGCATATCCATGCGTTCTCAAAACTTGAGTTTAAGTGTCTTCATAGTCATTACTCACTTTCTACATAATTCTATCATTAAAAACAACATTTTTCTCTCAGCAGACAAACATGCTAATCTTAACCAACAAGCAAATAGGAACATTGTCGTACTACCGGTAGCATCTAAACAAAGAAGCATGAATTATATCCTGTATAAAATTATAACTAAGCTCAAGATATCCACTAAATTCAAAAATCTATCAAATTTCTATGTCATCATTGGCTAAATTAGAATTTAACTAACTAAAAGCCTGGGATTATGCAATGTTATGCAACTATACACATACTAAGTAAACAAGACAAAAGAAAAATTAAAAAAATTCATACTACAATACCCCTACTATGCAACTTAAACATGCAATCAAACTATATGCAACTAACTATATGCAACAACTACTCACTACGACCCAATACCCCCAAACTTAAAATAAACAATGCCTTCATTGTAATTAAAAGTGAAAGAATACTCCCCTAAGTGGCAATGTCATCTCCGTTCGCCTCCTCATGATCCGATGGTATATCAGGCGATGACTAAGTTTGAGATATTCTTTAGTTGGAGACTGAGTGTGGGCTTCTAACTGTCTAAATGCTTGAGATTTGAAATTAAAATAAATAACTTTCAAAGATTAATCGGTCATCGCACGCGGCGCAAGCGCCTCCTATGCAATCTCACTCACATGGCGCAAACTTGCATTAGCAGTAAAGTCTCGTCTACCAGGTGCTTTCGCATGCGCATCCTCAAGCTCTCTTCACTTCACAAGCATGACTTCTCGCAACTCTGTTTCTCGCTTCATTTGGTTTGACTTCTTTGATCCTCGAATACTTATAGCAATTGGATTTAACCTCGAGAGGAGAAACAATAAAGCTATTATTAAGATTTACCACTATCTAACATCTACTAAATATGACAATGTAAATAAGAATTAAACAAGGAGGAGAAAGATTGATGGGTGCCTCCCATCGAAGCGCTTCGCATAGTCCGTTAGTCGGACTCTTTTCTTGACATCGCTATCCAATTCCTCTACGATAAGCTAGAACCCTCCATCCATTAGAACCGCTATGTGTTTTGGTAGATTCCCCATCATGCGGTCTCATTAATCAAGCAATCTAGCGTAATTCCGCCCTTGATGTCTCTAGCTCCATCAGACAGCTAGGTGTCTCGTCTGTTGTAATTGGGAATAAACTATCATTAAGGCATGGAAAGTATAACGATCTTTTCCTCTATTATTTTCTCTTCTTCAGCCCACCATGGTGTATATGAGGCATCTTTATCATACTGCTCATTTCCTTGAATATGACTACCTAGAGGACATGGGTGTGCAAAACTCACTGGATTTTGCAACACTGGTCGAGAAGGCACTTGGGGTATAATACAGGTGATATGATGTTATTCATTTTCCAAACCCCCAGTTGTATCCTCAAAGTCCACTCCTTTTAGTTCATCTAGTGGCATGCACACTTCTGGCTTTCCATCAGTTTCATCATCTATGTCATAACACCAATTGTTTAGAGGGAGATTGCTCAAGGTTTTGAGTATTTGATCCATTTGATTCTGCAGATTCTGAATTGACCTCTCTTGCTCAATCATCTTCTCCTCAGTTGATGCTACAAACTTTAACCACAAATCCTCCATTCTTGAATTATCTTGTACAGTTTTGAAATCCATGCATTGAGGACCATTCATTGAGGAGTTAATGAGTTGTTCCGTCTGTTTGTTAAGATTTTGGCTTGATAACTCCTCGACTCATCATCATCTCGCCATGGTCCGCTATGCTTTTTGACATGAATTCCTTCAACCTTGAATTTTCCTCTTGTTGCGTTGAAGGTGGATATGAAAAATCGATGGATGTGTTGGACTTGGGATGCGATATTGGTTGGGATAGTTATAACTCCGCTCATAACTGGGTGATACCCCAACCTTGTTGATAATCGTGATAAGCATCGTTGTTGAAGTAATCACCCCAAACCGCACTTGTCCAACCTTGATGTTGCAATCGATAACTCCTGATGCTCGCCAAAGACAAGATTCATATGTAACTATTATCTCTCGAGTGCGTTGGGCTGCAAGAATATCCAACCTCTTCGAAAGTGTTGTAATTTATGCTGACAATGTAGAAAATACATTGAGTCCCTTAGTGCTCATGTCCTTTGGTTGAATCATCTTTGCATAAGGCCATTGATAAACAAAGTCATCCATGGTACCTGAAAAAATAGAAATATAAGAAGATAGTTAAAACAAAATAACAAAAAAAAATTAAATTAAGACCAATTTAATTGAAATTAATGTTGGAAAAAATTTATTAAGCTAATTCCCCGGCAACGGCGCCAAAAAATTATTGGGTAATTTCTAGTTACGCACAACACGCAAGCATACGTGGTCAAAAAGTAATAAAGAGTGAGTAAAGTATCGTTCCCACGGAGAATTAACTAACAAAGTTCACCAAGCATTAACCCATAACCATCTTAGTCTTATTTAAACGAATGATATTATATTTTGTATTTAAACTACAAAATTAAGTAGACCTAACTACCCCTAGAATGAGACTAGATAATAAAGACATGAGATTACAATTTCCCCTATTGCATCATTTAAATCAACACACTTCTAGTTAAACCAAATTAATTATAACGGATTGTTAGTCGAGAACACGAAAATGAAATATAGCCATCTCTCGATGTACCATACTATATGACATATAATCCACAATTGATAGAATACACATGAACACCCACATTACCTAAACCACTATATGTCTATGTGATTTACAAATAATTAGGGTTTGAACCCAAGTCCTCAATTGACTACGAGTGGTGCTTCGGTATATGTCTATCCTAAGCACGAATCATATATTCCATCACCATGTAGAACATACAAACACAAGCTATCAAGATCAAATCTAAACCCATACTTCGTCTTTCAAGTTCATATGGGTTATCCCAGTAATTGATGGCCGATCAACTAAGCAAATAAGCGTGAATCTTAATAGACAATCTCATAACAATTAATAAGACTAACAATGAAGTATGTCAAAATACAGTAGGCAATAGATTCCATTGCAATCCCAAAATAGATTTTAACTCATAGTTGAATTAGAATCCATGATCCACAATTGAATATACATTGAAAGATACAATAGAAGTAAAGAGAGTTAGGGATCAAGAATAGCAAATATGAGTTTCTTCTCTTGTTTCACTTCTGAACATTCAAGGATCTTCAATTGCTTCAATCCCCAAATCTTAGTTATTCTAGGGTTCTAATCTAATCTCAAAAGAAATAGAAGAAAAGAAAATAATGATAGCTCTAGCCCCCAAGGGGTGGAATCTGTTTATATGATGAAAATATGTCTAATATATAAGCCCTAATTGAATCCCTCCTTCCGTTACGCTTCAATTGCACTGTTTAATGAAAAGTCAGCTTTGGTCAATCAAATGTCGCAATCGCACCACGCAAGAATTGGCCTAAGTTACGCGTTGGCAAGCCATAAAAAAGTCGAAAATCGCGCTTTTTCTCAGTAACTTTCATGTGGTCAAGCAGCGCAAGTTCAGCCTGCGGCGGTGATTTTCATCGCGAGCAGCTCTTGTAAAATGGCCATAACTTTTGATCCGGAAAGAGTTACGGGGTCTACCACCTATCAAATCGAAGATATCGACGCGTTCTAAAACTTTCATTCTTTGAGTACTGAGAAATAATGCACGGATGAAGGCTGCAATTGAGCTGGAAGGGACTTCTATGAAAATGGCTAACCAAAACAGCGAAGTTTGACGTCCGTTGGTACAACGATCATAACTCTTACATCCGAACTCCGATTAGAGCGATCCAAGATGTTTCGAAAAGCTACGAAGACGCTCTGCAATTTAGTCCAAGTTCCAAGCCAAGAACATGAAGTAACATTAAAGCCCAAAAGATGTCCGGATTGCCTTTTCTTTGCATTTTCTTTGTTTTTCCTTACCAATAATCGGTCACACCGCTCTCAAACGTATAACCTACAAAATGAATACAGAATGCATGAAAAGTTACTAAGACACATGTATATAAGCTACTAATTCAAGTAAAAGATACCGGATAAGTGTATAAAAAATCCACTTATCAGCTCATCGAACAAAGTTCGACACACAGTTCATATATATAAATATATATAAATATATATATATATATATATATATATATATATATATATATAGAAAAGTGAATAAACGCACTGCATCAAGTTCAGGCTCAATCGAGGCATAACTCGATAATGTTAGTCAATATATATATATATATATATATATATATATATATATATATATATATATATATATATATATATATATACAAGTTTGAAACAAAGCAGCGGACCAAAGTCCAGTGCAAATGCGCTAAACACGACTCTCAACGTGAAGAAGGGTGTGTGCAGAGATGAAGAGAAAGACTCTAAAGTGTGTGAGAAGGCTTACAGTTGACTGCCAAAGAAAACTTATATATCTTTAGAGTGGGTAGACACTGACTTTGGTAGGTGCAAAAGAGCTATATATGAGCTCACATGTGTTTAAAATGAGAAAGTACACTGCATGGGGTGAGTGCAGAGCAAATTGGGCAGTGCTTCCTCGCCGTTTTCTCTTACAAAATGGGCACCCCAAGACCTCTATTTATAGAGGGAGGAGCCGTAAGTCTACCTGCAGCACCTAGTAGCAGGTGTACCTATGGCTGCCCGGGGTGCCCCGGGCAGTGTGGGTCCCGCCGTGTCGAAGTACGTACGCACTATTCGTCGGGAGTCCGATGGAAGCGTTCCATACCATTCTGGAAAGCTCTTTTCGAGAGCTACACAATGATATATGAGTTGACCTTTTTTTATTCCAGGAAGATGGGTCCGTGACCGAAATGGCATTCCCGGGTTTCCGTCAGGCAGTTCGTTGAGCCGTTTTGCGTAGTTTGCGCTCAGAAGTTAAGATATGGTTCTTGTGGGATTTATATTGAAGCATTTTGAGTTGACATGAGTGTATTTGATTTGTAGTGAAGTTGAGTTGGCAAAATGACCATTTTGCCCCTCCCGGGGTTATCTCCGGTTTTCGCGCAATTGTAGCAGTCTTTTGTCAGGGTTATCTCTGAGGTTGGCTTGCTGTTGACTTCGACTATCCTCAGGGTCATCTCTGAGATTGGCTTGACCTCCTGGGGCTATCTTCAGGCTTTGATCTGGATCCCCCGGGGCTATCTCCTGGAACGATACTCTACTTACACTTTATTACTTGTTGACCATGTATATTTGTGTACTGTGCGTAACTAGATTTTACCTAACAACTAGTTTGAACCCCTCTTTGATGGGCAATCTGTGACGCCCCCAAAATATGTAAACATCACCCATTCTGAGTTGCCAAATACATGGTACATAATTTAAATACAAACTTCATTTATACAATACGATAAAAGCGTAGCTGAGAGTTTTTACATGAATATTATCTTATAAACAATATCCAAACTCAAATGGAGTCTCATTATATTTATTATCACACTATTTAATAGAATAGTGATGACTACTATAGTCACCTATCCTGGACCATCACTCCTTTTCCCGACTCGTCCCAGCTATATTCTCATTTCCTGAAGAGAACAATGAAAGCAAGTGGTGAGATTAATTAGCCCAATAAAGAATATTATGACTAAGATAATGCAAAATAAATTATCGTTAGCCTTCAACAGTGTTAAACTGATAGAATATAATAAACAACAAGTTTAACTGTAGCGGAACAAACAATCCATTAAAAGAGTCAAGTAGATCATGATATATACTATCTTCTATGATTTAAAACTTTATCATCAATTTATCACTGAAACTCAGCTTAATAAATAATTCACATAACTGAATTATCCATGCACTACGGGCTAAGGATATTCATTAGTATCACATCCACGAATTATCCATGCACTATGGGCCAAGGATATTCGTGTTATCAGAATTGGTCATAATCATGACAACAACTGTCCATCAATGCACTACGGGTCAATGATGACTTTTACCATATCATCTGTAACATTACAGGTCATGATTATACCGAATAATCTCTGGTCATAATAATATCAACCAATAGTCCATCTATGCACTACAGGCCAAAGATGACTTTCATCATAATATAAGCATGAGGATGATGAAAATGATATAAGAATTAAATTAAACGAGACCAAAGATAAATTTTAAAGATTTATAATTTAATTTATCCAGAATTCAATAATTGTCAACATGATACTGCTTTGTGGAGTAAAAGTCAAGAATATTATTGTATCAAAAATAATTTGGACAGAAAAGAAGTCATTTTTTGTCATGAATAGTACCCCAGGTGAATAGTACTCGAGTGAATACTACCCCGTGAATAGTACTTCATGAATAGTACCTCGTGAATAGTACTACAGTATGAAAAAATTAAACTTTAACAAGAAGGTTCAGAAAATATTCTTGTGAAATGATACTAGATGAAGCGCAAATTTCAAGGATATTCTACTAATTTCAAGGAGTATAGAAGCAATACTTTAACCAAATGAGTGTAGAATTCAGAATCTGAAACGAAATAATATTACGTACATACTATAGAGTATGGAAGAAAATATTATTTCTTACGAATATTGAACAAAAATAATATCCCTTACCTTAAAAGGAAAGTACTTCTGACTGGTAGGGCGGGGATATTTTTGAAGAAAACTTTCACTGTTTTCCACACTCAAAGCTTCCTTAAACTCTAAAGAAATACGCTCAATATTATAGAAGACGAATTCTCTGATTCTGGTGTGATTATCATTTCTAAACTAAGCATCTTATTTATAGGAGAATGTTAGGATACTATTTGGATGCATAGTAAAGGAAAAATCACGGACTGCACAGTGTCAAAATCACGGATTTCTGACGAATTTCTGATTTTACTATGCAAATATTATGCATAATAAAATAAAATATATTCTATTTTTCATAAAAAAACAAAACTTATTATAATATATATATATATATAATAGAACTTCTCCCCTCCCCGGGCAATATATATATATATATATATATATATATATATATATTATACTTATATATATATAAGTATTGAAAATTGGGTAAGTGGGGATCCAAATAATAAGCAAAATTTACAACAAATACTTCATAAAAATTCCCTCATTATTTTTAACAACATATATTCATCATTAATATTATAACTCGCAATATACAACTTGATCATTCCTAGGAAAGATGGGGATTTCCGATAAGAATTTCTCCCTATTGGTGCGCAATTAGGTGACCAAACCCCTTTCCTTGACAGAACTTTCTAGACATTGTCAATAATGCAAATAATAATATGAATAACTTTTTCGTCTCAATTATTTAATTAATAATATAAAATATTGTGATAATAATTAAATCAATAACATGAAATACTATGCAGCAATTACTGTGGTAATAATTGAAATAAACTGAGTAACTTCTCACGTAAGCATCAATAATAAAAGATATTGAACAATACCGTGTGCTACTATGCAACCACGCATATTACTGTTCTTTTATCACCGGGTATTTCAACAGTTAACAGTAAAACTTTCACATTATTTATATAAAAAGTTATTTCTGTCGTTTTCTTAACTCCGACAGTAATTCTGTTATGGGGTCCACCAATGATTGTGTCGTCGTACGAATATTCCATGATAAAATAAATATTCCCCGACCAATCGAATATTTTATAACAACTTGCTTACTTTGCAAAATTTGTAAATATTACCCACAACTATAACATTATAACAAATTCACACCTTAATATTCAAAAATGACATTTAGAGAAAAATTCATCTTTATTCATAAAAGTTGGGGTCTTACACAGTCGGTGAATGACAATATCAATGGATAACCCGATCATGTCTTCATTCGACCATGCGAACACATCCTGTAACTGGGTTAAGAGTTTAATCAAGTCTTTCTTTTGGCTTGGGATAAGGTCATTCCCAATTTGCAATTCTTTGGGATTTTTTGAGGTTTCGATATTGCGAGGGGTGGTTTGTTTGAGGTTTGGTTTGGGTTATGTTTTCGACCCATCCTTTGATCTTCTCAAGCATCTCATTGTCATATATCTCCTCTTGATCAATTCCCATCAGGTTGAGTCTAGTTCTACATCAAAGTTGTAGTCACTGCTCTGATTTGGTAATTCATTAGCAAAGCTAAACAAATTCAACTTTGGATACCTAAAAACAAAATGCTTTTACTTAATATATGCAACTGTTTGATAATATAAAGTATCAGTAAAGCATAACAAAAGTAAACTGCTAGCATTATGCATCAAAAGTAAGCAGTTTAACAATATCTACAGTTCAGGGCAGATGAACTTTCTGCCCTTATTACTCTTTACGAGTGATACAAGGAATGATGTTCCAATTATCCAGAGTTTTTCCTGGTTGACAGCTATAATGAAAGGGTTATTGTTGTCCTCCTCTTTGATGATGATCATAACTGCATCCATTTCAGGGTTAGTATGTTTCCCTGGGACATCAGTATGTGCCAAGTAGAACATCTTTGCAAATTGATCTTGAATTTCTTGTAGAAACCGTTCATTCTACATCTTTTCTTCCTTGGCGGAAAGGGGCACTTCATTTTTAGCCTCAACTGCTTTGTTCTTTGGCATTAGTAGATTAGACATTGCGTTAGGAATCTTTCTTCCCTGTTTCTTGAATCTTGCATCAGTGAGATCCGGTAACAAGATGGTTGTAGATGAATTGGCATATGTTTATGTGGGTTTCCGTGTTTTGATCCCGAGTAGTAACCCAATCCAGCTTTCCCTACCCGGCTTGGTATCTGAATTAGATTTTTAACTCCTTGTTGATTCTTTCCCAGCCCTTTTCCTGGCTAAAATCCTAAGGATATCATTTCTTGACCGACATTTATTACTTCGGGAGAGATTCTTGATTTCAAAGTTGGGGCCCCGATAGATCGATAGTGAGTGTTGCTCACTTCGAAATCTTGAAAACTAGCAGGCTAGTAGGCTCAACTCCTTCATTGAGACTAATCAGAGGCATATCCCTTTGCATAGAGATTGGGTACTCTGGTTCGACATTAACAGTAACCAAATTGCCATTGATAATGTATTTCAATTGCTAATGGAGTATGGATGGGATGACCTCTGCCATTTGTATCCAGTGGTGATGTTGAACACTTGGAAGGATATGTTGAATGTATGTGGGCCAATCTCCACTAGAACCTCTATTTCTCCAATAGTATCCCATCAAGATCCGTCAAATGCTCTTATGACGACATGACTGGTCCGAATTCTGTTTGGGTTGATCTTCATCCTCTCCAAGGTATCATAAGGGCAGATGTTTAAGGATGATCATCCATCTATTAATACCCCCAATCACATACCCTGATGAGATCACTACTATATGTAGTGACTTACAGTGGCATATTCAATCTACTGGTATGTCATCATCAGTGAAGGATATCACATTACTGTTAAGAATGTGAGTTATCAGGTGCTAAAATTTTTTAGTGTCCACCATTCTTGGTAGGTGCACTTCTTCTAGTACTTGCACTAGAATTTTAAGATGGTCCTCTAAGGATAAGATCAAATCCATGATGGAGATATGAATGGGCGCTTCTTTTAAACGTTGCACCACTCTGGCTTCATTATGCCCCATTTTGTTGAGGAATTCTGTAACCTTATTCTCGGGTACTTTGCCTGGAGTTTTGATAATGAGCTTTAACATGCGCTGAGGTAAGTACAACAGATTATCCTTTGGTAGGACAATTGTACAATCTGATGTTAATCCCGCTTTTTCCTTATAGTTCTATAGGACTCTTTTCAAACTGAAGATGGGATATTAGGGTAGATATGGCAACATTAGTGGTTCTGGTGCAGCTATCTTCATAAGATTCTTTCCTCTTTTATCCCCCATTCCTTGAATTACTAGAGGTGTTGCAGGCATGCCTCCTTCAGAGGAAATGACTGCTACAACTTCCCTCCCTATTTGCGTTTCGGGAGGAAATATCTCCTCTTCTTTATACCCGGTATTGTCATTATTCATCATTTGAAAGTCACCACCATCGATTAGATTCTGGATTAGGTGACGAAGTTCCCAACAACCTTCTATTTCATGACCATGATTGTTGGAATGATATTGACATATTTTAGTGGCATCGAACCTCCTTGATCAAGGGTCTACTGAAGGTAACAGTTTTGTGATATTTCCATCATGGATCAACATTGGTTAGCCTAAAGGACTAAACTTTCTTTTGTGGAGTCCCCGAATCCGGATACTTGAAACCCGAACTCGGTACTTCACGATACCATTTCTATGAGCGGAATAATACTAATAATAATAACAATACTATAAAACTTAAACTAAAATTTACATATACATCAGAGTCTAATCCCCAGGTACGAGACCTTTAAACATTCATTACATGATATTAGCTAAATAGATATCATAGTCTTCATAATCTAAAACTATTACATATAGTACCACAAATCTTATTTGGTTAGCTTTCCTTTTCCTTTATTTTTGCATGAGCCTTCAGGTTCTTCACACTTAGCTGAAAACATTTAAATTAAGCAAGGATGAGCATTCGAGTGCCCAAAAGTATTATTATATATATATATATATATTTGAAAGAATTTAAATGTTTTCTTTATAATATTCTTCTACAACCATCAATAGTTGTGAAGTAATGCATACTAATAAGAATAACATAACAATCCTCGTTCAAATTTTTTTGAAACTACGATTGACTATATATGGGGTTTACGTGACATACTATGAACATTGTTTTCATTTTCAAAAGGTTTAAACAGAAATTCATCCAGAAACCGTCATAACTTACGGACACGGGGTGATCAAATTTATTGTGCCTCGCATTGATCAATACTACATGTACAAGAACGATGTTATCGTTCACTCATCCTCACTTGGTATGCATAAAAGTTTTCCCATGATCGGGATGTTCATACCTGTCGGGTTTTCATAACAAAGGTCTTATCTTGTTCAACAATAATATATAATTCAACATATATATATATTTCAAGGGTGTATCAACATGTGATTAAATACAATGATTATCCAAGTAGGGACACTTGTATAATCATTTATAGAAATTAACGAACAGAATATATATCTGAATTATCATATACTAACATGTTGATAATCAATGGGCGAATATAATATAGGTTTAACAATTTGTACATTAATAATAATAATTCTGAACTTCTTACTTCTGTCCATTGCATAAAGAAAATGCAAAGTTAGGATACTTTTTGATCGATGCTACCGCTTACTATTCTCAACTTAGTTTTATCTTTTATGAAATCACCTATCATTAATCAGATCATTTTACTGATTAGTATATCATAACGTAACACATAACACTGCTTATTGCAGTCAACACATTCCTAATCACATTGTCACATAACTTCAACAACCATTGAATCACAAATAAACACTTATCTAGCCAAATTATCTAAGTCCAGATCAATTTCTGAAACACGTCGGTCTACCGACAACTTTATCGGGTATAATCGAGTCTAAGACTCTATTCTGTATCACAATATCCGATTAGATAACTTAAACATCCGTCACACTATCTTTCATGACCTTATAATAATTTTTAAATAATTATTATCATTTATCATAATTTTTGAAATATCAGAATCAATTTTAAATGATTTAAATATCAAACAATTCTATTATCATTAATATTTAATTAGTATTAAACTATTAATGAAATTATTTCCAAAATGTTAAAGTTATGTATAATAACTTAAAATACTTTTAAAGTATTAATATTACCTTTCAATGATTTTAAAACATTTAAAATCATTTTAAATAATTATCATTAATATTAAAGTATTAATGTATTATTATCAAAATATTAAAAGTTATTTAATTATAACTTAAAATATTTTCAATTCATTTATATCCCTTTTAAATGATTTTTAAATTAATAAAACCATTTATAAACTATTTATTTAATATAATTATTAAATAAATTTAATATCATTAATAATAAATTAATAATTATTAATATTAAATTATTAATGAAATTATCCTTTAAATATTAAAAGTTATATTTTATAACTTAAAATATCTTTAAACACTTTATTTTCATTTAAAATGATTATTATAATATTAAAATCATTTTTAAAATAAATTATTTAATATAATTATTAAATAACTTTAATATCATTGATAATAATTAATTAATTAAATTTACCTTTAAATATTAAAAGTATTTTATAACTTCAAATATTTTTAAATACCTTATTATTATTTAAAATGATTTTTAATATAATAAAATCATTTTTAATTAATTTATTTAATTTATTTAGTAAATAACTTAATATTCATTAATATTAAATAATTAATGAAATTTGCTTTAAAATCATTTAAAATGATTTTTAATATAATAAAATAATTTTAATTTATTTATTTAATGCATTTAATAAATAAATAAATTATCCATAATATTTAAATAAATACTAATATTTATGAAAAATATTTCAAATTATAAAATATTAATTTTTATAATTTAAAAATAATTTTTAAAATAATTTTTCTAATTTTCGGAAATTAAATACTATTTTTAAATAATTTTTGAAATTAAAATAATTAATTTTATTAAACATGTCGCTAAAGACTGCCTATAGCGACAGAACCGTCGCTATAGGTGTTCTTCGTGTTCTTGGCTAAACCCAGAACTTCACAGCCAGTTACCGAGTGGCCATGTTTGACCAACTTTAAATCTTTGTGTAGTGTGTTTCTCGGAATTACAAAAGCTAGATCTTGTAGACAAAGTTCAAGACTACAGGTTCTAACAAACAACACGATCAAACAACCTAACACAAGCTAGATTTAAGCAGCCAAAGTAATTGTCAGAGCTGTTCTTCATTTTCAGAAATGAAGAACAGTTCGTGCAGCCACCCTTGAGCTACTCCCACAATCAATCTTATTGATGATTTTGTGATCTACAAGTTGTAGTGTGTAGAAATCATACCAGTGTACATATATATAACATAACATTAACAAAACAACAACAAATTAAGCAGATACAAGCCGGTCAAACCATGTCAGAATTTTCGTCAAAAAATTTCTGGGTTTTTTCCAGAAAATGCAGTCATGGCCGTTTAGCCTACTTTGACCGGCCACTATAGTCAGATTACTTGTTGTTTAGGAGATATTAAGGCATAATATTATAGTACTAATACCAGACTACAACCTAGAAGCAACAAAACAACTAAAAAACTAACAGCATACAAGATCTGAATAGTCAAACTTCCTGTCAGACATTTCTGGGCAAGTTCTTGAACGCCTGAAAACTTCCTATCAATGCTCATCAACCAGATTTTTGACCGTGAATAACTACAAATCCGTTCATCAAATAACTTTAATTATTTTTGCAACTTAAAGACACCATTCCCGGCTACACATAACAACATGTAAAGAACATAAATCATAAATGATCAAAGAGTTATAGGGCCTGACATTCACTGTCAGACCTCCAGAAATTTTTTTCCAGATTTTCTAAAATCAATGATTTGAGCATTTTGAAGTTATGGATCTATGTAATACCAACCCAGATCATCACTAGAGACTAAATACAACATATTCTAACAACAAAAACTATCATCTAACACCGAATTTTTGGACATAAATTAAAGCTTGAGTTTTATACCTTTCTTGATTAATTCCTGATTTTGTGTTGCTGTTTTGGTATGGGATTTCGTGGGGCTTGAATAAGGGACTATAAAGCTTGATATTTTCGGAGGTTTGGGGCTTAAGAGAATTAGTAGAGTGTTTGTGCAATTTTTAGTAAACAATCCACTTTCTCTCTCCTTCAATCTATATATATAATGTGTTGGATGCATGAATGCTGAGATATGTTGCTGGTTGCTGAGATTGTAAGTCACAATTTGTCAACGTAGTTGGTCACCAACTCTAACAACTCTAACACTTGTCAAAATCCAATAATTCAAGAGGGTAAAATGGTCTTTTCGTTTAGAAATTTAAGGGCAATCTTGTCATCTTGACAAACCCTTAGGGTTTAACCTTAATGTTTAGCACAAAATGTATTTCTAAATTTTCTTTTAGGGTTTAAAATAAAATATAAATAAAATTAGTTTTCTAAAAATAGAAATTTAGGGTTTGTTAATTAGTTAAGTTTTCTAATTACTTATACAGGAACATTAGGGCTTATTACCCTTAATTACAATTAACCTTGCTAATTATAACAATTAGGGTTTATAATACCGATAATTAGGGTTTCCAAAATACAATTAGGGTTTCTAGAAATTAAATTAGGATTCTAGGTTTTAGGGTTTTAATTTACTAATTAAGTTTATCTTAATTAGCAATTAGAGTATATCACACGTGTTATTAATCATAGTAACACAATTCTTGACAGATCAAACCTCCGGTTTAGGTTTCCGGATTAGGGTTTCTAATATCAGAAATTCAAATCTAATTAGGGTTTGACATTTATAATTAGGGTTTTCTAATTAGCATACCATGAAGTAACACATAACAAATATCATATAACACAGATATTTAACAGTCTTAAATTTCCTATTTAAATTGAAAAACAGGGTCAAATCAATTAATGCTAGGCTTTGGTCGATATATACCATAATTGACCAACCATCTACAAAAGACGTATATACAAGACATAATTATAGCATCGAAAATCAAAAAATATATAATATTATAATAGTATTCTCATGCCTTGATCAAAACCCAGAATTAGGGTTTGGATTCCATATTTGATTTTATCTACCATAAATAACCTTATTAAATAAGTTAAAATAATTAACTTATTAATCAAACAAAATTCATAAAATAATTATAATAATTATTCTAAAATCATTTCATATATTATTTAAATAATATATACTTATAATTTTATGAAAATAATTCATAAAACATTTCTACTATAAAATTAATTATTATAAGAATATACTTTATAATAATCAATAATTCTAAAATAAATTTACTTGTAAATATTCATGTAATAAATATATTTTTATTTACCACATAAATACATATACACATAATCTTGTACAAATCCTCATCCTTAAAATAAATAAAAAAATTTATACGCAAAATTTCTTATTTATTTATATAGAAAATATCGGGTTGTCACATCTTTTAGCTGTAAACTCTCTACGAGCACATAATCTTTCTTTTCTTGCAACTTTCTCTGCCAAGGTTTCATTTTCTTGGAATCTAATGTGATCCTTCCTTGAAATCAGGAGGATATTTGTTTGACTCTGGCCGATCTGACTTATCAACTGTTTAGTGACTTAATGTTAATACACCATTAATTGTGCCAATTGATTGATCTGTTCTTTGATGGACTTTAGCTCCTGCTTTATTGAAGGTTATCCTTTTGAATAGCCTATCTTTGCGAGGTTACTTTAAATGGAAGATTCTCCAATATACTTGAGGTATTTGGAAACTTCTCCCCTCCCCGTGCTGGTCATGTTTATTCTTTCCTCATTGTGTTGAGGCAAAGGATTGTCTTGGACATGTGGATGTTTTGGTGTTGTCACAACAATCCATGTCTTGTATCTTATGTTTTAGGGACCAACATTCTTGGGTATCCTGGCCAGGGGACCTAGAATGGTAAGCATAGTTTTTGCTTGGGTCAAAACTTTTCCCGTTTGGATTTGCAGGGGGGAAGGAGCTGCGTGATCTTCTTCTGGGTTGTCAAAAGCTTCAGTATATTTTCAAGCCAATCCCTTAAGTGTGTAAAGGTTCTTCTGTGTTTAACTTCTCCGGCTTTCTGAAATGGAGGATTTGGAGGCTTTGCAGCTCTTTAAAATGAAGAGTAATTATTCTAATTTTGAATGGGTGGGTTCTGACTACCTCGTCGATTCTGACCCCGCAATATCAAGGATATGTAGACACTCAAAATTTTGCATTCCTGTTACTAACCATGCAGGAGGGCAAAATCGTCTTTCATCTTTCAGAGACAACCCTGAAAGTCAAAAATCATCAAATTCGACCCCGGAGACAACCCCGGGAGATAATATCCAGCCTTGGAGAGAACCCCGAGAGATTAAATCAAACCCTGAAGACAACCCCGGGAGATCAAATCCAACCCCAGAGACAACCCCGGAAGATCAAATCCAACCCCGGGAGATAAAGTCAAACCCCGATGACAACCCCGGGAGATCAAGTCCAAGCCCCGGAGACAACCCCGGGAGATCATATCAAGCCCCGGTGACAACTCCATGAGATTAAGTTCAAAGGCCCAGCGAAAACCCCGAGAAATCAAATCCAACCTCAGAGACAACCCTGAAGATTGTCAAAAGTCAACGGCAATTCAATCTCGGAGACAACCCTGAGAAAAGACAGCTACAACTGCATCAAGCAAGGAACCAACCTGGGTGGAGAAAAATGGTCATTTTGCCAAATCAACCCAAATCACTGTAAAAGAAGTCACACTGAACCATAACATCAATCCCGAGTGAAAACATCACAAAACAGCTCAACGGATGGACTGCGAAGACTCGAAGATCTGGTCATAAACCCATCTTCGCGTATTCGAAAAATGTCAAATCCCATGTCATTGTGTAGCTCTCGTCAAAAGCTTTCCGAAATGGTATAGCATGCCTCCATCGGATTCCCGGATTGAAAGTTATGAAGGTTTCAATGGATAAAGACGTTGGCAGAAAGTGCCCGCATTTCAAGACAATCGGACCCACGGCCCTGGCCCACAAATTGCCGCAGGCAGTGAACTGTAATAACCCGATATTTTCTATATAAATAAAACATAAATTTTGCGTATAATTTTTTTTTTATTTCAAATGAATATGTGGAAAATGTATAAGTAATTAAAGTACATGTATTTATGTGGTAAATAAATATATATTTATTACATGAATAATTACAAATGATTTTATTTTAGAATTAATGATCATTATAAATTATATTTTTATAATAATTAATTTTATTATAGAAATATTTTTATTATTTATTTTTCCAAGAAAAATATGATATTATATTATTTAAATAATATAAGGAATGATTATTTTAATTATTATTTATTTATATGAATTTTAGCTCGGATTATTAAGTTAAGTATTTTAACTTAATTAATAAAACTGTTTATGCAAGGTAAATTAGATATGGAATCCAAACCCTAATTCTGGTTTTGGAACAAGGAATGATAATAATAATATAATATTAATTATATTTTTAAATTTTTAGCGATATAAATATGTATTGTATACGTGGACCAATAATTGTTGATCAATTATGGTGTTTTATGATAAACCCTAGTATTACTGTGTGAAATCCTAATTTAAAATACAAATTAGAGTTCAAGATTGTTAGGTAATCGTAATGATGTGATCAATGTCAGATATTATAATTTAAATGCTAATTAGGTAAACCCTAATTATTGACTCGAAACCCTAATGGTGAAATTAAACCCTAATCGATATTTAAGAACCCTAACTGTCAAACTAGGAAACCCTAATTGCTAATTTAGGATGTTTAATGCTCATTAGCGGACTTTAAACCCTAATGACCATGAATAATGTGATTAGAAACCCTAATTATAAATTATTAACCCTAATTATTAAATTATTAATCCTAATTAGTAAATTATTAATCCTAATTAGTAAATTATTAACCCTAATTATCAAATGAGTGCTCTAATTGATAAATTAGTGATCTTAATTATAATTAGTAAATTATAAACCCCAATGTTCCTGTATAATATAATTACTAAACCTAACTAATTAGGGATTTCTAAATTACAATTTTAGAAACTAAAATTTTACATTTTCCAAACCCTAATCGCTAAGTTTTATAAATGTTATGTGCTAAACCTTAGGGTTAAACCCTTAGTAAACCTTAGGGTCAAACCCTAAGGGTTTATCAAGATTACAAAATGGCCATTAAATTTTCAAGCGAAAAGACCAAAATACCCCTCTTTGGATTTTCTTTATTATGTAAATTGCAAAGCTTGACAAGTGTGGGAGTGGGTGACCTAATTTGTTGGCTTAATACAACTTAAAATCTCCAGCACATTAAGCTAGATCTCAGCCACTTAATTGCAAGTCATTGTATATATAGATCAAGAGAGAGAAAATGTCATATTCTTGTTCATTTGTTCACAACTCTCATCCTTGAGCTTCTCTCTCTAAAACCCATGAATTCTCTTAGCATATCAGTTCAATAAACAAGCCCCACGAAATCCACTAGCAAATCAGTAGCCTAGAATCAAGATTTGTTCATAGAAGGTATAAAACCCTAGCTTGAAATCTGATCATGACCAGTGTGTTAGATATTAGTATTTATTGTTAAAACATGTTATATATAGCGATAATGATGATTCAGGTTTGCTAGATGTTAGATCCATAACATCTAGAGGCTCGGATTGAAATTTTCATAATCTGAAAATCTTTAAAAAGTGGTCTGACAATGAATGTCGAACCCATAGATTTCATTATGTGTACTGCTTTTCGTGGTTTGAAAGTTTGTACTTATAGCATGTAGTATGGTCTTTAATCCGGAGGGAATCATGCTTAGATCGACTATATGTTGTAAGATAATCGTGGTCAAACCACGCCGACCGGCTTATGACTGGGCATTTCGGGTAACCTGAAACCGCCTTGAAAAGAACTGACGACAACATATTCAATCTCTCGGATCTCTCTTATGTTGGTTGATCTGTGTTTGTTGTTGTATCTAGTTTATAGTTTAGTATTTTGACTGCATATTTAGTAAATTATAAACCCTAATGTTTCTATATAATATTACTAAACCTAACTAATTAGGGATTTCTAAATTACAATTTTAGAAACTAAAATTTTACATTTTCCAAACCCTAATTGCTAAGTTTTATAAATGCTATGTGCTAAAACTTAGGTTTAAACCCTAAGGGTCAAACCCTATGGGTTTGTCAAGATTACAAAATGGCCATTAAATTTTCAAGCGAAAAGACCAAAATACCACTCTTTGGATTTTCTTTATTATGTAAATTGCAAAGCTTGACAAGTGTGGGAGTGGGTGACCTAATTTGTTGACTTAATACAACTTCAAATCTCCAGCACATTAAGCTAGATCTCAGCCATTTCATTCCAAGTCATTGTATATATAGATCAAGAGAGAGAAAATGTCACATTCTTGTTCATTTGTTCACAACTCTCATCCTTGAGCTTCTCTCTCTAAAACCCACGAATTCTCTTAGCATATCAGTTCCATAAACAAGCCCCACGAAATCCACTAGCAAATCAGTAGCCTAGAATCAAGATTTGTTCATAGAAGGTATAAAACCCTAGCTTGAAATCTGATCATGACCAGTGTGTTAGATGTTAGTATTTATTGTTAAAACATGTTATATATAGCGTATAATGATGATCTGGGTTGCTAGATGTTAGATCCATAACATCTAGATGCTCGGATTTGAAATTTTTCATAATCTGGAAAATCTTTAAAAAGTGGTCTGACAATGAATGTCAGACCCCATAGATTTCATTATGTGTACTGTTTTCGTGGTTTGAAAGTTTGTACTTATAGCATGTAGTATGGTCTTTAATCTGGAGTGGAAATCATGCTTAGATCTGACCTATGTTGTAAGATAATCGTGGTCAAACCACGTTGACCGGCCATGACTGGGCATTTCTTGGTAACCCAGAAACTGCCCAGAAAGGGCCTAACAACATATTCAAGCTCTCGGATCTTTCTTGTGTTGGTTGATCTATGTTTGTTGTTGTATCTAGTTTATAGTTTAGTATTTTGACTGCATATTTATGCCTTAAAATCTCCTAAACATCAAATTAATGGAAGTCATGTAGCTGGTCAAAGCAGGCCAGATGATCATGAACTGAGTTTCTTAGTAACCCAGAAAACTCAAGAACGTGATCTCTGATAGGGTTTGACCAGCATGGATCTTGTGATTCTGTTGTTTTGTTTATGTTTTGTGATGGATCTCTTCCTTGACATGTTGGCTAGACACTGCAACATTTAAAGCACAAAAGAATTACAAGATTAGCAAGTTGTGGAAACCCAAAACTAGCCAGTTGAACTGTTCTTCATTTCTCGGTAACCCAGAAAATGAAGAACAGCTCTGACAACTACTTTGAAGGCTTAGATCTCATTTGTGGTGTGCTTATTGGTTATGATTGTTGTTTTATCTTGTAGTATTACATTAATACTAAAACTCTAACCTTTATCTTGCCCAGAAACTTCATGATCTGTCGTTAAATGTTGGTCAAAGTTGCTCACTCATTCACTGTCTATGAAGATCTGGGTTTGATGAGGAACATGAAGAACACCTATAATGACAGTTACGTATATTAATATAAGCGATCTTCAATGACACTTTAATTATAAAATTATTATTTTCATTAAATAATTATAGAAATTTAGTTTTTAATTATTAAAAATACAAAATAAATTATTAAAAAAATATTTTAAAGTCCAAAAATTATATTTTGATAATTTTAAATACATTTCATAAATATTTAATATTTTTGAAATATTAAAAGTATTTAATTTATTTAATTATTATATTAAATAAATTATTTAAAAATGATTTTAGTATTTGAAAATTCATTTAAAATTATATAATGATATAAAAAAATATTTTAAGTTATTTTTAATGACTTTTAATATTTTGTGATAAAATTCATTAATAATTAAATATTAATGATAATTAAGTTATTTGATTAATGAATTAAATAAATAAGTTAAAAATGATTTTATTATATTAAAAATCATTTTAAATAATAATAAGGTATTTAAAAATATTTGAAGTTATAAAAGATAACTTTCAATATTTAAAGGTGAATTTCATTAATTAATTATTATTAATATATTAAAGTTATTTAATAATTATATTAAATAAATTTGTTTAAAAATGATTTTATTATTATAAAAATCATTTTAAATGAAAATAAAGTGGTTAAAGATATTTTAAGTTATAAAATATAACTTTTAATATTTAAAGGATAATTTCATTAATAATATAATATTAATGATTATTAATTTTTATTAATAATATTAAATTTATTTAATAATTATATTAAATAAATGGTTTAAAATGGTATTAAATAATAATATAAATGAATTAAAAATATTTTAAGTGATAATTAATGACTTTTAATATTTGGATAAAGAATACATTAATATTTTAATATTAATGGTAATTATTTAAAAATGATTTTTAATTATTTTAAAAATCATTTAAAGGTAATATAAATGTTTTAAAAATAGTTTAAGTTATTTTAAATAACTTAACATTTTGGCAATGGTTTCATTAATAGTTTAATATTAATTAAATGTTAATGATAATGGAATTATTTAATAATTAAATCATTTAATAATGATTCCGGTGTTTGAAAATTCATGATAAATTATAATAAATGTTTTAAAATTATTATAAGTCATTTAAAAATAATATGACTGATAATTACAGATATTGAACTACATGATAGAGTCTTAGACTCAATAATTACCCGATAAAGCAGTCGGTACACCGACATATTTTAGAAATTGATCTGGACTTAGATAAGTTGACTTGATAAATGTTTATTTGTGATTCAATGGTTGTTAAACTTATATGACAATGTGATTAGGTTATGTACTGACTACAAATAGCAGTACACTATGATATTATATTATTCTAATCGAACGAATGATCTATTTAATGATAGGGCTTGATATAAAAGATAAATCTAAGTTGTGTAAGCAGCAGACAAGGCAAGTATCTAACCCTTTGCATTTACTTTATGCAATGGACATGCGTAAGATAATATCTGAACTATTCTTTTCAATTGTTTAAATATTTCAACCTTTGTATATACTTATGCAATGATTCTGTATAAGTAAGTTATTAAATTATAATCTGTTGTACAAGTTCCTTAATTACATTATTGTAGATCAAGAAATATATTATGTTCGTTAATTTCTAAACTTGGTTATATAAGTGTCCTCACTTGGATAATCATTATATTTTATCACATGTTGATACATACTTATCGATTGTCAAAGATGTACAAGTTGAATTAAAAGTCGTCTAAGCTATTTGATCCGGCTGAGACACAAACTTAAAATTGTTGTTGAACAAGATAAGAACTTTATTGTTATCCAACTGAATTATTTTGGTTCGGATTCTAGACTGGTATGAACATCCCAAATATGGGAAACTTTTATGCACCTAAGGCGGAAATGCTGGACGAAAATATCGTCCTTTAATGTAGTATTGATCAATACAGGGCATAACGGTCTGATCACCTCCGTGCCCGTAAGTTATCACGGTTTACAGATGAAGTTCTGTTTAACCTTTTCAAAAATAGAAAATAATGTTCATAGTCTGTCAACTGATCCGCTTTTATAGTCAATACGTAGTTTCAAAAATTTGAAATCAAAATGATATGTTGCTTATTATTGGATCAACTTACTTCACAACTGTTGATTCGTTGTAGAAGTATCGTTCAAAGAAAACATTTAATTCGTTCAGCTAAATGTTATTGTTGCTATTACTTGTTGGGCACTCAAATGCTCATCATTGCTTAATTTGAATGTTTTTAGCTAAGTGTGAACAACCTGAAGGCTCTGCCAAGAACAAAGGGAAAGGGAAGGTCGCTGAATGAATGATAATGCTATCTTTTGTAATAACTAGACTTTATTAGGATAATGATGATATATATTAATTATCATGTAATGTAACGAATGCTTGAAGGTTTTGTTCTTGGGACTGAAAACTCTGATAATATGTAAATTAAATTTGATAATCTATATTATTGTTATTATTATTAGTATTATTCCGCTCATAGAAATGGTATCGTGAAGCACTGAGTTCGGGTTTCAAGTACCTGAATTTGGGGGCGTCACATCATGGTGTCAGAGCTATAGGGTTAGAAACCTTAGGTGGGATATACCTTAGGCTATAACCTTAGAACAGAGGGAAACATTGAAAATATAAACAACTCATATAGAGTTTAAAAAGAGATGAATCAGATAAATTCATCGTTAACCCAAATAAAAGATAACCTATACAAATTTATTATTTGTTATGTATATATATTATATGCTAATCAGGATAATTTATGTGTGTAGATGTCAGGTGAAAAAGGATTAGGATACCCTTGGATCGTAAAGAAGGAGCCAATATCAAAGCCAATGGCTGAAATAAAGGCTCAAAGTGAAGGCAACCTCGATGAGGTGGTTATTATGGAAAACATAATACCAGATCCGAAAATGGTGGAATTGATAGATAGTGATTCGAGCACTGAAGTTGGAGCTGATCAAGCATCAACCGAAGTACAGAATCTACGGGACTAGGTTTCCTCTTTGGAAAATTTATGGGAAATAGAAAAACTACTAAATAGCCAACTGCGGAAAGCATTAATAGAAACAATGGAAGAACAAGATAATCTTAAAATCCAAATTGAACAAATTGGAGCTAAAATCAACAAAGCATGCGCAGCTCCGAGCAACAAGGGGAAAAGAAAGATGAAAAACAGTGATATAGGAAATCCTGATAACAACCAAGGAAAAATTAATCGAATAGAAAGGTGTGCAAATTGTGACAAGAAACATGAAGGTGTATGTAGGAAAGGGGAATATGTTTGCTACAATTGCGGACAGGAGGGAGATTTCTCTCCTCATTGTCCCAATCCAAAGCAATGTGTTTGTTTTATTTATGGGATAGGAGGTCATTAGGCAAAAAGTTGTCCAAGATCAAGAAAAAGGCGTAATGAATAGGTAGTATAGGTTTTGTGGTGTGTATCTGTTTAATATAATATGTGTGAAAAGTATGTCTGTGTAATGTAATATTCTCAACTTTTGTATAAGACAAAGCTGTAAATCCTGACTTTTGTGGTGACAAAGGGATAGAAATATGGGCTTTGTTATGTAAATTACTTAGAATTAATGAGAATTAACCTATGTTTGAGTAATGAAACATATATTAAACTTATATGATAAGGTTTAGAATGTAAGTTAAATTTATGATTTTATTTAATCAGATAATGCCGCCAAGACGTCAAACTAGAAATCGAAGGGCCGAATAATCTGTCAACAATGCTGAGGGACACAACCAGATCCAATGCAGCACTTTGCAAACATGATAGCTTAGGCTATGCAACAAGGAATACCAGCCGCAGGGAACCAGCCAGACAACCGCTTGGCAAACTTCAAGGCTGCAGGACCGCCCAAATTTAGAGGTACAATTGACCCTATAGAAGCCCAAACCTGGGTTAAGGAAATCAAAAAGGCGTTCGTTATAGCTAGGGTAGCTGAGGGGCAAAAGTCCGCTTTTGCCACTTATATGATGAAGGGTGAGGTAAATTTTTGGTGGGAAGCGAATCAGGCAAGGGTAGGAGCAGGTGTAGTTGCTTGGGAAAGGTTTAAAACTTTATTTTTCGAAAACTATTTTTCATCTAGTATGCAGGCCAGGATAGAGGTAAAATTTCTGGAATTGAAGTAGGAAAATATGACGGTGTCAGAATACGCCGCTAAGTTTAATGAGGCTAGGTTTGATCCACATCAAGTTGATACGGAGGCTAGGAAAGCTAGAAGGTTTGAGCTGGGATTAAAACCCTGGCTCTACAACAAGGTGGCAGTGTTGCAAATCCCTACATTTTCAGCACTCGTGGAGAAAGCTATTATTGCTGAAGAAGGGAGTGAGGCCATGAGCCTCTACAACAAGGAAAGAAGGAACAAGGGTAAGGTTGAGGGAGTTGGGAAGGTGGAAACAAACAGTCGGAATAGGAGTGAAAAGAGAAAGGGAAACAACTTTGGGGGTATGGATGTGAAGCAAGAAGGTACAAAGAAGAAGCAGGTGGTGCAATGTGGGAACTGTTGGAAGAACCATTTGGGAGAATGTCTGAAAGGTAAATTTGCATGTTTTAAGTGTGGGCAGGAGGGCCATATCTCTCCTAACTGCCCCAATCCTAAAACTGTTAATGAGTGTTTTCTGTGCGGATCAAAGGAGCAAAAGGTGAAGGACTATCTGAAATGGAGGACGGAGGTAGAAAGCGTGAACATGGGGAAAAGCGGCAAAACTTTAGCGATCACAGGACCAACATCATCTAACAAGCCAACAAAATCTACTACAAGGGTCTTCAACATGACAGTCCAGGATACGACGACAGCTGGCAATAGAACTCCAGGTATTATTCGTATAAATTTTATTTTATTATACATGATTTTCATATATATAGTAAATTATTTTATAAAGAAATTTTGAATGAGGAATTTGAGTTCTTTAGAAATCAAATTTCTGTTTAATCAGAAAGACAAGCTTTATGTGAATAGTTAAAGATCAGTTCGATCAATTATGATCAAGATCTACTAGAAATGACTGTGTATGCTATGTACCCTTATATATGTAAGTTTTAAAACGGTGATTCCGGGGACGGAATCTTTATAAGGGAGGGTGAATGTAATAACCCGATATTTTCTATATAAATAAAACAGAAATTTTGCGTATAATTTTTTTTTTATTTCAAATGAATATGTGGAAAATGTATAAGTAATTAAAGTACATGTATTTATGTGGTAAATAAATATATATTTATTACATGAATAATTACAAATGATTTTATTTTAGAATTAATTATCATTATAAATTATATTTTTATAATAATTAATTTTTATTATAGAAATAATTTTATTATTTATTTTTCAAAGAAAATATGATATTATATTATTTAAATAATATAAGGAATGATTATTGTAATTATTATTTATTTATATGAATTTTAGCTTAGCTCTGATTATTAAGTTAAGTATTTTAACTTAATTAATAAAACCTGCTTATGCAAGGTAAATCGATATGGAATCCAAACCCTAATTCTGGTTTTGGAACAAGGAATGATAATAATAATATAATATTAATTATATTTTTGATTTTTCAGTGATATAAATATGTACTATATACGTGCACCGATAATGGTTAGTCAACTATGGCGTTATATGATAAACCCTATTATTACTGTGTGAAACCCTAATTTAAAATACAAATTAGAGTTCAAGATTGTTAGGTAATCGTAATGATGTGATCAATGTCGGATATTATAATATAAATGCTAATTAGGTAAACCCTAATTATTGACTCGAAACCCTAATGGTGAAATTAAAACCCTAATCGATATTTAGGATCCCTAACTGTCAAACTAGAAAACCCTAATTGCTAATTTAGGATGTTTAATGCTCATCAGCAGACTTTAAACCCTAATGATCATGAATAATGTGATTAGAAACCCTAATTATAAATTGTTAACCGTAATTATTAAATTGTTAATCCTAATTAGTAAATTATTAACCCTAATTATCAAATGGGTGCTCTAATTGATAAATTAGTGATCTTAATTATAATTAGTAAATTATAAACCCTAATGTTCCTATATAATATAATTACTAAACCTAACTAATTAGGGATTTCTAAATTACAATTTTAGAAACTAAAATTTTACATTTTCTAAACCCTAATTGCTAAGTTTTATAAATGCTATGTGCTAAACCTTAGAGTTAAACCCTAAGGGTTAAACCCTAAGGGTCAAACCCTATGGGTTTGTCAAGATTACAAAATGGCCATTAAATTTTCAAGCGAAAAGACCAAAATACCACTCTTTGGATTTTCTTTATTATGTAAATTGCAAAGCTTGACAAGTGTGGGAGTGGGTGACCTAATTTGTTGACTTAATACAACTTCAAATCTCCAGCACATTAAGCTAGATCTCAGCCATTTCATTTCAAGTCATTGTATATATAGATCAAGAGAGAGAAAATGTCACATTCTTGTTCATTTGTTCACAACTCTCATCCTTGAGCTTCTCTCTCTAAAACCCACGAATTCTCTTAGCATATCAGTTCCATAAACAAGCCCCACGAAATCCACTAGCAAATCAGTAGCCTAGAATCAAGATTTGTTCATAGAAGGTATAAAACCCTAGCTTAAAATCTGATCATGACCAGTGTGTTAGATGTTAGTATTTATTGTTAAAACATGTTATATATAGCGTATAATGATGATCTGGGTTGCTAGATGTTAGATCCATAACATCTAGAGGCTCGGATTTGAAGTTTTTCATAATCTGGAAAATCTTTAAGAAGTGGTCTGACAATGAATGTCAGACCCCATATATTTCATTTTGTGTACTGTTTCGTGGTTTGAAAGTTTGTACTTATAGCATGTAGTAAGGTCTTTAATCTGGAGTTGCAATCATGCTTAGATCTGACCTAAGTTGTAAGATAATCGTGGTCAAACCACGTTGACTGGCCATGATTGGGAATTTCTGGGTAACCCAAAAACTGCCCAGAAAGGGCCTGACAACATATTCAAGCTCTCGGATCTTTCTTGTGTTGGTTGATCTGTGTTTGTTGTTGTATCTAGTTTATAGTTTAGTATTTTGACGACATATTTATGCCTTAAAATCTCCTAAACATCAAATTAATGGAAGTCAGTAGCTGGTCAAAGCAGGCCAGATGATCACGAACTGAGTTTCTTGGTAACCCAGAAAACTCAAGAACGTGATCTCTGACAGGGTTTGACCAGCATGGATCTTGTGATTCTGTTGTTGTTTTGTTTATGTTTTGTGATGGATCTCTTCTTGCAATGTTGGCTAGACACTGCAACATTTAAAGCACAAAAGAATTACAAGATTAGCAAGTTGTGGAAGCCCAAAACTAGCCAGTCGAACTGTTCTTCATTTCTCGGTAACCCAGAAAATGAAGAACAACTCTGACAACTACTTTGAAGGCTTAGATCTCATTTGTGTTGTGCTTATTGGTTATGATTGTTGTTTTATCTTGTAGTATTACATTAATACTACAACCTCTAACCTTTATCTTGCCCAGAAACTTCATGATCTGTCGTTAAATGTTGGTCAAAGTTGCTCACTCATTCACTGTCTATGAAGATCTGGGTTTGATGAGGAACATGAAGAACACCTATAGCGACGGTTCTGTCGCTATAGGCAGTCTTCAGCGACACTTTAATTATAAAATTATTATTTTCATTAAATAATTATAGAAAATTAGTTTTTAATTATTAAAAATACAAAATAATTTATTAAAAAAATATTTTAAAGTCCAAAAATTATATTTTGATAATTTTAAATATATTTCATAAATATTTAATATTTTTGAAATATTAAAAGAATTTAATTTATTTAATTATTATATTAAATAAATTATTTAAAAATGATTTTAATATTTGAAAAATCATTTAAAATTATATAATGATATAAGAAAATATTTTAAGATATTTTTAATGACTTTTAATATTTTGTGATGAAATTCATTAATAATTAAATATTAATGATAATTAAGTTATTTGATTAATGAATTAAATAAATAAGTTAAAAATGATTTTATTATATTAAAAATCATTTTAAATAATAATAAGGTATTTAAAAATATTTTAAGTTATAAATGATAACTTTCAATATTTGAAGGTGAATTTCATTAATTAATTATTATTAATGATATTAAAGTTATTTAATAATTATATTAAATAAATTAGTTTAAAAATGATTTTATTATTATAAAAATCATTTTAAATGAAAATAAAGTGGTTAAAGATATTTTAAGTTATAAAATATAACTTTTAATAAGGATAATTTCATTAATAATATAATATTAATGATTATTAATAATATTAAATTTATTTAATAATTATATTAAATAAATGGTTTAAAATTGGTATTAAATAATAATATAAATGAATTAAAATATTTTAAGTGATAATTAATGAATTTTAATATTTGGATAAATAATACATTAATATTTTAATATTAATGGTAATTATTTAAAATGATTTTTAATTATTTTAAAAATCATTTAAAGGTAATATAAATGTTTTAAAAATAGTTTAAGTTATTTTAAATAACTTAATATTTTGGCAATGGTTTCATTAATAGTTTAATATTAATTAAATGTTAATGATAATGGAATTATTTAATAATTAAATCATTTAATAATGATTCCGGTGTTTGAAAATTCATGATAAATTATAATAAATGTTTTAAAATTATTATAAGTCATTTAAAAATAATATGACTGATAATTACAGATATTGAACTACAGGATAGAGTTTTAGACTCGATAATTACCCGATAAAGCAGTCGGTACACCGACCTATTTTAGAAATTAATATGGACTTATATAGTTTGACTTGATAAATGTTTATTTGTGATTCAATGGTTATGAAACTTACATGACAATGTGATTAATTAGGTTATGTGCTGACTACAAATAGCAGTACAATATGAAATGATATATTATTCTAATCGAACGAATGATCTATTTAATGATAGGGCTTGATATAAAAGATAAATCTAAGTTGTGTAAAGCGCAGAGATGCAATGCAAGTATCTAACCCTTTGCATTTACTTTATGCAATGGACATGCGTAAGATAATATCTAAACTATTCTTTTCAATTGTTCAAATATTTCAACCTTTGTATGTACTTATGCAATGATTCTGTATAAGTAAGTTATTAAATTATAATCTGTTGTACAAGTTCCTTAATTCTGTTATTGTAGATCAAGAAATATATTCTGTTCGTTAATTTCTAAACTTGGTTATACAAGTGTCCTCACTTGGATAATCATTATATTTTAGCATATGTTGATACATACTTATCGGTGTCCAGTTGAATTAAAAGTCGTCTAAGCTATTTGATCTGGCTAGACACAAACTTAAAATTATTGTTGAACAAGATAAGAACTTTATTGTTATCCAACTGAATTGTTTTGGTTCGGATTCTAGACTGGTATGAACATCCCAAATATGGGAAACTTTTATGCGCCTAAGGCGGAAATGCTTGACGAAAATATCATCCTTTAATGTAGTATTGATCAATACAGGGCATAACAGTCTGATCACCCCCGTGCCCGTAAGTTATCATGGTTTATAGATGAAGTTCTGTTTAACCTTTTCGAAAATAGAAAACAATGTTCATAGTATGTCAACTGATCCTCTTTTATAGTCAATACGTAGTTTTAAAATTTTGAAATTGAAATGATATGTTGTTTATTATTGGATCAACTTACTTCACAACTGTTGATTCATTGTAGAAGTATCGTTCAAAGAAAACATTTAATTCATTCAGCTAAATGTTATTGTTGTTATTACTTGTTGGGCACTCAAATGCTCATCCTTGCTTAATTTAAATGTTTTCAGCTAAGTGTGAACAACCTGAAGGCTCTGTCAAGAACAAAGGGAAAGGGAAGGTCGCTGAATGAATGATAATGCTATCTTTTGTAATAACTAGACTTTATTAGGATAATGATGATATATATTAATTATCATGTAATATAACGAATGCTTGAAGATTTCGTACTTGGGATTGAAAACACTGATAATATGTAAATTAAATTTCATAATCTATATTATTGTTATTATTATTAGTATTATTCTGCTCATAGAAATGGTATCGTGAAGCATTGAGTTCAGGTTTCAAGTACCTGAATTTGGGGGCATCACAAGACCCGCGATCACTTTTTTTAATAAATAAACCCCCCTATCAGCCAAAAAGAAAAGAAAAAAAGGGAAAAAAGAGAGAAAACTCTATCTATTTCAACTCTTAACCTCTTCTATAGTTTTCCAAACTTTGATATTCTTCTTTCTAAACACTTGTATACATATATTCTACGACATCAAATTTTAACCGGTGGAAACTAAGTTTTCAAGCTCCAAAAGCGGTCTGAAGCCTTCTTTGCAGCACACTATAAGATTTTTTCAGATTTAAAGCTTTCTACTTTTGATATATATATATATATATATATATATATATATATATATATATATATATATATATATATATATATATATATTTTCGCTGATTAGTTATGCCTTGATCATCGATTTGTGGCTTTTTTCTCTTTAATATATATATATATATATATATATATATATATATATATATATATATTAAATTGTTTAATGCATTTAAATATTTGTTTTAACTTCTTATTCAATGTAAATCCATAATATTTAAAAATGTGAGCATAAGGTTTTGAAAACTTGTTTTCAAAACATCATTGCTATATCATGTTTAAAATTGAACTTTTATACAAATCAAACCCTTTGTATATAGGTGCAAACGAGGCATAACACTACTTCCAAATAAATGCACTTAGGCCCAATTAACACACACACACTTCAGATAAATTTGGGAATTGAAGAGTTGTTGTAACTGTGTTTTCACGGAAGTCGGGGGGTGTCTAACACCTTCCCCTCGCTTAATCAAGCCCCCAAACTCTATGAATCTCGATTTCCAAGGCCTGTTAAACAGAGTCTAACAATTGGGTCTTTGTGTAAACCTTTTAAAATTTGGTTGAGTTGGTTCAACCATTTCAAAACTACCAACCGGCGACTCCGAATTTTCAAATCGTTGACATTTTAGGTCGGACTCTCTTCAAACTTGCCCTTTCAAATAAAACTCAACACATAGATAACATAAAGGGTAAAAAGAGGAATTTCAAAGAAAAGAGGAAATTTTTCTCGACGTCAACATGATACATCTTCTTCGTTCTTCTTATGGGTTCTCCTAGGATTAGTCCCATAATTTTTGGGCTGGATGTGCTCAACAACTGCCTCTAAAGCTGTGAGATCTTTGATCTTTCCTGACTTCAACCCCATTTCAGCCATTTCCCCATGTTTAATCAGTTTTTAGAACGGTTTTCCTATTTCAGCTAGGACCCTCTCATAATATGAAACTTCCTATATATCGATGAATGCTATCACTATTTTAGTTTCTGTTATGGGTGGAATGACTTGTACAGCCATACGTCTCCATCTTTGTGCATATTCCCAAAAAGACTCGGTACTCTGCTTTTTGACTTTGGTCACTTGATATCTATCAAGTGACATTTGTGACTGGAAACTGTATTGATTTAGGAAGGCATGGGCTAGCTTTTCCCAGCTGCGGATTTTAGAGTTGTCAAGTCTAGCGTACCATGCTCTGGCTTCTCTAGTTATACTTTTCTTGAATAACTGCATTCTCAACTTTTCATCTTCTGCATAGGATCCAAGTTTTCCAATATACACTTTCAAATAAGTATATGGATCTTCTAACCCGTGGTATTTTTCAAAATTCGGGACTTAAAATTTATCTACATAACGAGCCCCCAGAAAGATGCAAAGATCTGAGTAGTTGACACTCCCATATGTTCCAGACCATTTGATTAACCGGATGGTTTCTTTCATTTATTGGACTTTCTTTCTAATGTCCCCAGTTTCTTGGTCATCTTTGAGATTGATGATTTCATGGGTTTTGTTAGTTTTTTCATGAGACTGAGGTTCAAGTATGTGTATTTCCACCTTTTTATTAGTACCTTGACTACCTCCCTGTGCAGAGGACTCTGGTTGAGTGGGTGTTTGTTGACCTTGAGTATTTTTACTATGTTCTTTCATTAGGATAACCAACTTTGCTATCTAATTTTTAAGTCCCTAGAACTCTTCTCTAGATATAAGAGTAGATTTAGATGGGGCACGTGTAGCCATGTTTGAAGATAAGCTTTGTGCGTTTTTAGACTTTGATATGGTAGTAGGACCAATCTTGCCTACAAAAAAGGGTATGTTGTTTAGTCATCACATACATTAACAGTATTTATGCTGTGCAATGTGTCAATTTTTAGGGTTTTTTAATGTTTTCCTGAAAAACAAAGGTTAGTTGTTTTGATGACAGGATAGCATGACATGGTTAGATATTTGATATAGAATTTACATTTGACAGGAATTGACATTTAATATTTGACATGGAATTGAAATTTGACATGAATTGAAATGAAAGGGATGAAGAGACTTCTCTTCGCGTTTGGTTTATCAGAGGCTGATCTATATTAGGTTTCTCACGTGCTTTTCGGCATGAAGGTTCCCAGATCATCGCAATCTACTAGATGGGAAGTTAATCCGATCTTTCAATTGTAACGGATTTGAGTGGCATCTTTCCTGAGCCTCACGGGATTATGCTCCTCTTGAGTCCAATAATCAACCACCAATAGGTTTGCCTCCTGGTGGAGGAATCACACAACATACATTCACATACATCGCGCCTCATTATATGCAATATGATGACATTGTGCGAAACACTAATATAAAGCATTGTAAAAAGGCATTCATTCACATTCATTCAATGTAAAGACAACATTCACACACATGCAGATAAAGGGAATTAAAAAAATTAAAATGCTGCTTAAGCCATCTACTATACTCAGCAGAGTCGCCGCATATCGACACAGTGTTTTTCTTTTTCTAATTTAGTTTGTTTACTACCCTTTATGTGATCTATGTTGCAAAGGTGTATTCATATAAAAGACCGACATAAATGTCGACGATTTGAAAAGTTTGATTTTAATGAGATTGGGCCGAATTAGACAGAGTCGCCAATTGATATGTTTTTAAATGGATGTATAACCTCATCCGAGTTTTGAAAGGTTTTCGCAATATGGCCCAATATGTGACTCTATTTAATTGGTCTGGAACTCGAGATTTATAAAGTTCGGGGGCTTGCTTAAGCGAGGAGAAGTGTTAGGCACCAATTTCTGTGAAACACAGTTACCGCTACTTTTTCATTCCATATGCATTGTGTGTGTGTATGGAAAGCTTTTGTTTTGTTTTGCAAAGATGTATTATGCTTTATTTTGAAAGTAGTGCTATGCCTCTTTAGACATATTTATAAAGGGTTTGATTTACATAAAAGTTCAGTTTTAAAGATATGAAAGCATATAAAAGTGAGTTTTTGAAATTTAATTTTCAAACCCTTTTGCTCAAATAGGAATTAAGGCCTTTGATACTTCCTTCTATCTTGTATTAAGCATATCCTTTGATCCTAGAAGCTGTTTCGTTTGATTTTATTGAGATGAGAAACATCTTTGGGGGTGGTTTAGAACTCAGGGTTCTAATTGCTTGATTTTTCCTAAGTCTATCCATCCCGATGCGATTTATATTTATAAAATCTTCGTTAATTTGATTTGAAAATCATTTTAAGAGATGAAATGAAAACTAGAAAATATAAGGTTCAGCCTCCTTATGAGCATGAAAGCTATCGAAGTAAGCCTGAGCACCACACACATATTTCACTATTTTAAGGCCTTAAATATGTATCCCCGTTTTAAGGCCCTGGATTTACATATACACTGGATTGCAAGCTGGCATTTACAACTTAAACAAGTCAATTTTCAGAACCAGATTTAGATCCATTGATTGGATCATCAACCCTTTGTAGTTCCTAGGCTCACATGAATATTTAAAACTTACACAGTGAATATTTAAACATATAATGTACACATAATTTAAAAACTTTGCTAAATAAGTGATTTATTAAACAAATCCTTGTATGCGATTAAACAAACCTCCCGTTTCCTCTAGATACAGATCTAGGGTCACGTGGATGTCAAATATTTACACAAAATAGAAAGTAAACTAGATCTATATAGATCTGAGTCATTCTAGCTTTCATGTTCAAGTTTTACAACTTTTGAACCAGTTAAAAGCTAGATCTGGCTAGATCTAGTCAATACAACGTCAATATTGACTATTTACACAAAATGAATGGTTAAAAAGCTAGATCTGTAGCATACAGACGTAGATCTCTATATATATAGTAAAGAAAGAAAAAGAAGCATATCTGAAGAGATCTTAAAGGTAGGCATGAATGACTATCGAACAACTTTAGTCGCCTCTAGACACAATTTCCACCTGTTAAAATTTTATATGTTATAGTATATATGTATATAAGTGTTGTCGCCGTCGGGATTTTTATTTGTCCATTTTCTGTTCTTGTTCTTTGGTGTTCTCATGTTAGGTGAGATTTGTTTGAAAAAATAAGTTGTGAAAAGGTCCGACATGTATATGTCGACGAATGGACTGTAAGAGTTGCCAGTTGGTTTTTTATATGGTTGTACCAACACATCCGAGAAAAGGTTTGCACATTGACCCAGTGATATGACACTGCTAAACGGGTTTGTGAAATCGAGATTCATTAGGGTCCGGGGGTTTGATTATGCGGAGGGAAGGTGTTAGGCACCCCCTGACATCCGTGTTACCATGGTGACTGCCTCTTTTTAAGAAATTGTTATATGAATGTGTGTGGGTCAATGTGCTGTTATTTAGAAGTAGTGTGAGGCCTCGTTCGCACCTATATACAAAGGGTTTGAATTTATATAAAAATTTAGTTTTAAACAAGATATGGTAGTGATGTTTTGTAAAAGAGGTTTTTCAAACCCTTATGCTCAAAAGTAATTGAGACCATTTACACTTCCATTTTTTATTAAGTGTTCGGCTTGATTGCTTTTATTTTCGAGATGCACAGCATCTTCGAGGAAAATAATGTACAAAGCAGTGTCGAACTCCTCGTGGGCATGAAAACCATATGAGGAAATCCAAACACCGTGATTAAATTTATAAGCTGTTTACAGCTGAAAATGTCCATCACAGGAACCAAATCTAGATTCAGTAGACTGAATCTGTGATCACATGATTCCTAGGCTCACATGATGCCGCAATTTATATGAAAGCAATAGGCAGTTATATATATATAAAGCTGTAAATATTTATATACACACATGATCAACCACCACGAAGCACCTCCATGGGGGATCAAAAATGTAAATAAAGCTGTAAAAGCAATCAACCGCCACTTAATTAACTCCAGTGCAAGACAAAAGTATATATATATATATATATATATATATATATATATATATATATATATATATATATATATATAAGCGATAAACGATCGGATGTAAAATCTAGGCTCATCAAACATAGTTCGACCACAAGATATATATATATATATATATATATATATATATATATAATAATAAAGTAAGGAGCCCACACGATAGGTTATATATATATATATATATATATATATATATATATAAGCAATAAATGCTCCGGATATAAAATACAGGTTCATCGAACATAGTCCGATAATAGTTTATATATATATAAGTATATATATATATAAGCTAGTAACGCTCCAGACGTGAGTCTAGGCTCAATAGAGGAATAACTCGATAATGTTAGTCCATATATAAATATATATATATATATATATATATATATATATATATATATGTATATACAAATTGAAATGAAACCACGGACCGAAGTCCGGGCCTACACACGCAACACAACTCTCAACGTGAAGAATAGTGTGTGAAAAGATGAAGAGAAAGGCTTTAAAGTGTGTAAGAAGGATTACAGTGGAATGCCAAATAAGACTTCTATAACTTTAAATGGATAAACACTCAGCTCCCTCTGGTAAAAATAGTAGCTATATATGAATTCACAAGTGTTTAAAATGAGAAAACACTCAGTTTAGGGTGTGTACTTAGCAAATTGGACATGGCTTCCTCGCCATTTCTATTTTCTAAATGGCCACCCCAAGCCCTCTATTTATAGAGGGGGAGCTATAGCTTTACCTGCGGTGAGTCATGAGATGTACTGCTGTTGCCTCGGATGCCCCCGGGCTCATGGGTCTCTGCTGTCTCGGCACGTGCATGCATGCACTTTGATGTCCGCTCAAACTTTCAGAACTGCAATCCGGGCATCCGATTGAGGTGTATAAGACCTATTTCGGACCGCTGTTGTCGAGAGCTACGCCATAACATTAGATTAGAGGTTGTACGAATTCAGGAAGATGGGACAATGCCCTATGTCTTAAAGCTTAAAATTCTATCCGGTGTGCTGTCTTGCGTAGTAGTCACTCGGAATTGGACCTCCTTGGTTCTTGTGGGACATTGTTGTGTAGACATGTATGTATGTTGTTGACACGACGCAATGTAGGGCCGAGGTTGAAAAATGACGATTTTAACCCTCACTGGGGTTATCTCCGGTTTGGGCTGATAAATTAGACGTTACTCAGGGTTATCTATGAGATTGGATCGCTACAAGCATCAAGGTCCTCGTGGTTATCTACGAGGTGTGTCTGCATTCTTCTGTGTTATCTCCGGTCTTGTCTTGAAGTGCCTCGATGTGAGTTCCGAGGTTGAAGCTGACTGCATATATTTGAAACAAGTATTTCCGGGGTTATCTCCGGAACTGCAACTACACTCCTTGGGGTTATCTCCAAGGTTAGCACTGTTATTCCCGGTGTTGTTTTCGGGACTGGAACTGAGCATCTCGGGGTTATCTCCGAGACAGAACTGTCCTCTCTGGTGGAATTTTTGATATTTGAACTGCATTATCTTCTAGGGTTATTTTTGAAAGATGAATCTGCCCTCCTGCAATGTTAGTCACAGGTGTGCAGAAAATTTCGAGTGTTTACATAAGAAATTTACAAAGATAAGGCAAGATTTGAGCTAATTCTCACTTTAGATCTCAGATTTTCTCTCTCATAGGCCCTCTTTCTCTTTCCTAAACTACTTAAATGAGCTGCTGGAGGTGGATATATATAGACCCGGCAAGCTACGAGTCTACCTAAGGCTGGGACTGGTGGGCCCTGCTGCCTCAAAGTATGTGCACCTCAATCTTGAAACATTCATAACTTGCAATCCAGGAATCCTATGGAGGTGTACTATATCATTCCGAAAATCTCTTTCCGAGAGCTACACAATGACATAGGTCTTAGACTTTTTTGAATTCAAGAAGATTGGTCCATAACCAAAATAGAATCTTCAGGTCTTCCCAGGAAGTCCGTTGAGCTTTCTTGTGCAGTTTGAACTCGGGATTGCTGTGATGGCCCTTGATAACCATGCTTACAACATGATGAGTGTGTTTTATACCTACGAATCGACTTCTAATTTGAACTTAAATTGTGTTGATCCTGTCCATTTTTGTACAGTTTTATTTTTTTGTTTTATTTTATGTTTAGGTTGCATTATATAGCATTTGTGGCATATTGGTGGTGTTGTGGCAAGAAAGTGGTATAAGAGAAGGAAAAGTCGAATCATAGAATACACCCCGTCGTATGGAATTATTAGAAAAAAAAACCACCCAAGCGGGGGTATGGGGAGAGAGAAAGTGTTCTACTTCAATTGGAATTCTGCAGCGGTGCACAAGAGATAATTTGGCATAGACTGGGACTATGTTGGGCGTCGTTTAGGAACTAATTACATGACTTATGATCAGATAACACGCCAACACACAAAAAAATTAATTCACAAAAATCAATCAAGTCATCTTTGAGCCCAAATTTTCAGTAAAGATCATTGGAGGAAAGCAAGGAAGGTCAGAATCACAAAGATTGAAAATTGAAGCAAGGATAAGGGTGGTTTTTTAACTTTCTTCGTCTTTCAATTCAAATATTTAAATGGGGATGATGTATTCTCTACTTATTTCAGTATTTAATTCGTTTATGATGAACTAAATTACTTTTTAGGCTTGCAATGGATCTTTAATGTTGATGAATGATTGTCATGCCTTCATTTCAGTTTAATAGTCTATCAAATCAGTTTATCTATTTTGATTTGTACTTTAATTTATGAATTACTTGATCACCAATTCTGTGTGGATTTATATGGATTCGAGAGATGATGTATGAATCTAGACCTAGTCACTTTAGCATGTGTTCTTGAATTCTGTGTTTGATAGAATCTTGATGAATGTTAGGATAGAGATATACCTAGCATCGCATGTAATCACATAAAGAACTTGTAATTTAAACCTTATTTGATTTTAATTCACATAGAGATATAGTGAATTAGTTAATTAGGGTGTTTGGCTTAATTCTATCAATTTGTGGATTTAAGTTAATATGGTGTTAGTGCATCGAGAGATGGCTAATTCTACTTGAGTGTTCTTGATTAATAAACTGAGATAGTGAATTGAACTGGAATAAGGTGTGATAATCAGAGTCAGACTTAAAGTGAAGTTATAAGCCTAATTCTCCATTATCTGCTTGAAATTTATAGTTACTTAGTGTGTTGATTGATTTGGATTTTTAGTTTCTTAGTTTTTCTTAATTATAATCGTTAATTTGAATAGTTTAATAAAATTGAGTTAATATAAAACTGGTAATTATTAGGTTTAATTTCATAGTCTCTGTGGGAACGATACTTTTTCTTACTATTATATTACTTGTTGACCACGTACACTTGTGTTAAGCGTATTTAGAATTTACCCAACAAGTTTTTGGCGCCGTTGCTGGGGAATAGTTTTGATTTTAATATTTTTTCAATATCAGTTTAATTAGTTCAGTTTTACTTAAACAACTTTTTTTCTTTTGTTTTGTTCTTTCTTTTTTCAGGTTTTCTGACTTAGTGTATGCAAACTCGGTCTAAGAAGCCAGACTTGCTTCCTTTCGAGGACGATATCGAGAAACGATTTCAAAGGTTGAGTAAGTGGATTAAGGACACTACGGAGAATCTTGATAAGGAAGAAATTATGGATGTAGAAGATCAGAAGGTGCTAAGGGATTATGCTACTCCTAGGGTGACTGAGCATTAGTCGAGTATTATCAGGCCTGCGATAGCTTCAAATAATTTTGAGATCAATCCTTGGACCATACAGATGATATAAAACTCAGTGCAGTTTGGGAGATTAGCCAACGACGATCCGAATGAGCACTTGGTTAGTTTTCTGGAAATATACGACACTTTCAGATACAATGGGGTATCAGATGATGCAGTCAGACTTCGCTTATTTCCTTTCACACTGCAGGACAAGGCGAAAAGTTGGTTACATTCTCTACAGCCAGAGTCGATTAAGACATGGGACGACCTTGCTCATAAGTTCTTGGCCAAGTATTTCCCACCGACAAAGTGTGATAGCCCCAAATCCGGGTCCCAAATCACCACGGATCCAGTATAATCATTCTATCACTATTGCGAAAGATATAAACATAAATTATTTATACAATAAATATTACACATTATTTCCAAGGTCGAGTAACCTTAACTTATACACAATTCATAAACTATCTAATATATAACATTATTATCGTATATAACTGTTACAAATAAGTTGCACATATAATCCCAAGCTGAACTTGGCTTTGTCCTTTCCTGTATCCGACGTATTCGTCTTAATCTGCAATGTTAATCATGATATAGCAAGGGTGAGCAATAGGTTTGCCCAGCAAGTTTAAGTTCAATAAATTTAAAGATATATCATGATAGAAAGAATTAAACAATAAGCTGGCTAAAGTTTTATAATATAATTATGAACTAGCATAAACAAATTTTACATAGCTGAACAAACATTGAACATGAACATATATATCTGGACCGAATGGTAATGAAGGTGATCAGCCTTTCATACATGATGAATACATGCAGTATGCACAGAGTGCAATTTAATAGTTCTTAGACATGGAAATCAGAAATGATTAACCACAAGTATAATTTAATAATACAACTCGAGGTTGAGTTAAGAAAAACTTTCCTTAACCGTTAATTATCGCTATGCAATTTATTAAGCTTTGTCTGAACCTATATATAAATAATATCGATATATAAATTAGAATAATATCATCACAGTATTTAAAATAACCTAAACACATTAACACATAACCCTATCAGTCTATACAGCACATAAGACCTAACCTCAAGTCAAACTTTTACAGTTTGAGTCGAGTTCGGTACAATTCTGACATCCCGATTGCTTAATCGGACAAAAATAAAGTTTAAATTCAATTAAACTCTACCTAACACTTAACAATTATTATATATAATTATATTATCAGTCAAAATATTTTTCATAAACTCGTAATAATTTTTAAATAATTATTATCATTTAAAATGATTTTTCAATCATTAATAACATATTTATATGAATTAAATACCACATAATTCATTTATCATTAATATTTATCTAATACCAAATATTACTAAAAATTGTAATATAATATTATAATATATTTATAATATCTAAAGTATTTTTAATAGCTTAAAATCACATTTATATGATTTTTAAACCTTTGATTCCATTATCCGATAATTGCTATAAATATTAAAATATTAATATTTTCATGATAAATATCAAAAGTTATATTTTATAACTTAAAATAATTTTATAACACTTAAATCATTTTTATATGATTTCTAAATCATTAATTATATTTTTCCATAATTTATTTAATATACTTATTAAATAAATTAATTATCATTAATATTAATTAATTAATAAAATTCATCACAAAATATTAAAAGTCAATAAAAATAACTTAAAATATTTTCTTATACCATAATATAATTTTTCATGCTTTTTAATGTATTAAAATCATTTTTAATAATTTATTTAATAATATAATTAAATTAATTAAATACTACTAATATTTCAAAAATATTAAATATTTATGAAATATATTCGAATAATTAAAAACTAATTTTCGTGCTTAAAAATAATTTTTAGGAATTTATTTTGTATTTTTAATAATTAAAACCATTTTTTCTATTTAATAAATAAATAAATTAATTTCCTAAATTAACTGTTGCTAAATGGGCTATAGGCGACAAATCCGTCGCTACTGGTGTTCTTGAGCCTAAACCCATAAACGCATGCCAGTTAGCAAGGTGGGTAGTTTGACCGCTCACAGATTATAGATCTTACGGTTTCTGGGTTGGGTAAAGTGTTAAAGTGGTAGTATGTATGTAATACTACAACTACCAGTCGATTTAATGACCAAACTATAACACAACAGAGAGATCAAAGCTATCGAAAATCAGTCAGAAGTTGTTTTTCATTTCTGGATTTTCCAGAAATGAAGAACAGTCCGAGATGGCCACTTATGATCTTCATAACTTACATCCTGAGCTTTCTTAGTGTAATATGAATGCTCACACTTGTAGTCTAGATATCAGAGTATAATATCAAAACACTAAAGCAACTTAAACGCATCATCATCGCAAGATTTGGACCAGTCAAAGTAGGTCATAAAATCTGTTCTTGAAGATTCTGGGTTACCCAGAAACTTCATCCGACCAGTTGGTCAACGGCTGTTTGACCATGATTAATTTTCATTATACAGTTAATCTAGGTGATCTTATAGCATGTACATGTAGTTCATATACCCCTCTACAACAACAAACCAACAACATGACAAAAATAAGAAATCACAACAAGATCTAACGCCGCAAAACAATGTTAGACCCTTTTTGGGTTTCTGGGCTGCCCATAAACCAGATGGTCATGGTCGGTCAACGACCTTTGAATCTTAATAACGTGTATTATATACATGATTTGGGCTTGATTCAAGTTCCAGATCAAAGCCCACATAACATACTACAAGTTCAAACATTTAAAACACTAAAAATATTAATAGAGACAGAACTAGGAGACTTAACATTTGACTGTCAGACACAAATTTTCCAGTTTTCCAGATTTCTAAAAACTTCTATTTCGAGCACTTTGATGTTATGGATCTAGGATTTAACAACCTAGATCACTAAATGACATCTTATTACACAACTTTAACCAACAAATTACAACATATAACATAGCTCACATGTATTCTAAAATTTAGGGTTTTATACCTTTTCTAGCTTTGATCTAGATTCTGACTTCTTGATTCTGTTATTGGCTTGCAATGAACTAATCTTAGCTTGGTTTCTCACTCTCTCTCACTCAAGATTTCGAAAATTGTGGAGAGAGAAAGTCTTGGAGAAAATGAAAAAATAAAGTAACCATTTTCTCTCTCTTAATCTATTTCTTTGATGTGATTCAATGTATTTGCTAGAACTTGAAGGCTGATATTTGACACAAGGCTAGGGCAAGAATTACACGTTACTTACAAAATAATACAAAAAGGGTACTTTAGTCATTTTGATTATAGTTTTAATGGCATACATGTCAATTGCCCAAACCCTTAGTGTTTAGGGTTTAACCCTTAGGGTTTAGGATTTAACCCTTAGGGTTTAGGGTTTAACCCTTAGGTTTGTAATTTAATTTCTAAGATTTCCAAATTTCGGTTTTCAAAATAGAAAATTAATATTTCTAAATTATAATTAGGATTTTCTAATTATATTAAAATTTTACTAATCATTATTCAAGCTTACTAATTAGGATTAACATTTCTTAATTAAAATTGTTAATTTAGCAATTTAGTCCATATTATGCATTAGGGTTTTCAACTGAACAATTAGGGTTTTCTAATAATCAATTAGGGTTATCCCTAATTAAACATATAATCAATAACATAAAAACCTTTATACTTATTTTCAAGCTCCCAAATTAGGGTTTTCAACTTCTGAATTAGGGTTTCCAGAACCGGTTTTAGGGTTTCTTATAAATCCTAAGAATTTTCTAACTGAAAGTTGATGTTCTTAATATAATACTCCCTCCGTCCCATAGTTATAGGCTGATTTCTTTTGGCACATAGTTTAAGAAAATCGATTAAGTGGCAATTTTTAACATAAATTTTTCACATATACCCCTTAATATGGAATCAATGAATAAGTTAATTACTCCTTACTTATCACACTAGAACTCTCAACTTTATTGATTGACGTGTACTGACCATTAAAATCCATAAACTTTAACCAAAGAGAATACAACAACATTAAATGTGGTGATAAAAATAATGACATTGAATGTTGTTTCTTCAAAAAAAGAGTAATGGTTGAATATTTATTATAAGGGCATAAAAGTAAAACAATGAACCAATTAAATTTTATAAATAGTAAGTAGCCTATATATTGGGACATCTCAAAATAGAAAATCAGCCTATAACTATGGGACGGAGGGAGTATTAGGTCTTGCCACTGATATAGCTTATATGGTCAACCCTTGACCCTTAACCACATATTGTACACATATAATACCATATACACATAACATATTCATTTATACCCATAATCCAAAATAATTCACCACAAAAAATTTTAAATTCACAAAATTACTTCTCGGAAATATCAACTCAATTCACTTATTTTCTGTCTAGGTTTATTATTTAACCTTAATTCAATATTTTAAGATTTTATAAATATCAAAATTCTCGGGTTGTCACATTCACCCCTTCTTCTAAAAATTTCGTTCCCCAAATTTACCTTACACCTTATACCATGCACCATACACCATTCATACACACTATCACATGTTATCCAATACATTCCTCACAAGAGTAAAAAATTTCAAATCATGCTGAGAAGTCATATAGACCCTGAACTATTGAGGTTTATAGGTATTACTACATTCGACCTATTTTAATTAAGAAAAAGGTACTCGACCCCTTACATAGGTTAACAGTATATTTACAATCACGAAGAAGGTAAACTATTGATGCTAGTATGTACGTTAATCATGTTTTGTGAATATTCTCGCTATTGAATTATTTAACCCAATCTGAACAGTTCACCTTAGTCTTATCATAGAATTCCGCACCAAAATAATTTGGTTCAGGAAAATTTTCAAATAACACTTTGAATTTCATAAACGTTGGTCTAGCTGAATCAAATAGCTTAGACTCATACCAATAATTCAATTCAACCGAAATATTTAGGTATATCCAAACCCCGTTGGCAAATTAAAATTTTAAAATTTTAGTTTGAAAATGACGATATGATGTCGTACTGTATTAACAACCCGTTTGAGGATGTCGTCATTATATGAATTTGTCATAACACATCATATAATAGTGGAACAACGATTTTAGATCAAATTCAACACTAAGAAATTCCTGTATTTATAACTCCATCAACTTTTCATCATCTCTGGACCAGGTTACATGGTACATAAGTGATAAATAAAATATATTTTGATATTTCAAATCATTATCGTCTAGTCGAAACAAGTAGCATAGACTATTCTTTAAACCATTTAAAAATCATTACAAATATGTTTTATCATCTCAACAGGTAACAATGTGTCGCTGGCCCGAAGTCCACGCATACACCATGGTCACCAGGAGTTGAGAATAAAAATTCATTTAAAAAAGCACAAAGTGCGTTTTTAGCTTGATGTCAAAAATTTTGAGTCTAGCATAGCTAGAAGATTCGAAAAACTTATGTCTCCACTAATGATCAATTTCTTAGTAATCTATCTATTCCTATTATCCTCAATACACAAAACTATTCCCAATTCGTCAAACCACACTCATGAGTTGAGGAACTTTCCACAATCATATGAGTTTAAGAACTTGTCCTAGTCAGACCTTTGGCGTCCATTCGCTGAGGGGTTCATAAATATTTCATATAATCATAAGTCACGAATGTATCATAAGTATGAGTTTTAAGAACTCGTACTTAACCTGATATTCTCTACCTATAACCTATCTATCTGTTATACACATGAGAAAAGAATCACCTTCTTAACACACATATAGCAAATAGTGTGACACAAACCTAATCTTAACCCCTTCTTAATACGAATTTCATTCAATTTGTATTCATAATCCTTCCCTGAATCTGTACCAATTCATAGTACAACTGACACACAGCAATCTTGTTGTAAACTTTTCAATCATTCACTTAATCCTTCTCTATACTATAACCTTATGAGATCATGGGGTGATCTTATCGTATATATTACGATTCATTTCTATGTCTTGATCGTTTTTTTTACGATCTCCTATCTCTGTACTTTTAGTCTTTTAGACTCTATCTATTCATCACTACTATTCACTTTTATTATCAGAGTTAGGGAACTCTGTATCTTTATAACTCGTCGAGATTCGTCTTTGAATCTTACCGACACACTAACTCTTTTTGAGTTAGTACTTAACCTAATCACTGCGGCTATTAGTTAAATGTATCACTACCCTAGGTTTATAACCTATAGCTCTGATACCAACTGTGAGAGCCTCAAATCCGGGTCCCAAATCACCACAGATCCGGTACAATCATTCAATTACTATTGTGGAAGATATAGACATAAATTGTTTATACAATAAACTTTACACATTATTCCCCAAGGTCGAGTAACCTTAACTTATACACAATTCATAAACTATCTAACATATAACATTATTATCATACATAACTGTTACAAATAAGCTGCACATATAATCCCAAGTTGAACTTGGCTTTGTCCTTTCCCGTATCTAACGTATTCGTCTTAATCTACAATGTTAATCATGATATAGCAAGGGTGAGCAATAGGTTTGCCCGACAATTTTAAGTTCAATAAATTTAAAGATATATCATGATAGAAAGAATTGAACAATAAGCTGGCTAAAGTTCTATAATATAATTGTGAACTAGGATGAACAAATTTTACATAACTGAACAAACATTGAACATGAACATATATATATTTGGACCGAATGTCAATGAAGGTGATCAGTCTTTTATACCTGATGAATACATTCAGTATGCACAGAGTGCGATTTAATAGTTCTTAGACATGGCAATCAGAAATAATTAACCACAAGTATAATTAAATAATATAACTCGAGGTCGAGTTAAGAAAAACTTGCCTGAACCGTTGATTATTGCTATGCAATTTATTAAGCTTTATTTGAACATAATATATAAATAATATCGATATACAAATTAGAATAATATTATCACAGTATTTAAAATAACCTAAACACATTAACCCATACCCTATCAGTCTATACAACACATAAGACCTAACCTCAAGTCAAACTTTTACAGTTTGAGTCGAGTCCGGTACAATTTTGACATCCCGATTGCCTAATCAGACAAAAATCGAGATTAAATTCAATTAAACTCTGCCTAACACTTAACAATTATCTTAGATAATTATATTATCAATCAAAACATTTTTCATAAACTCGTAATAATTTTTAAATAATTATTATCATTTAAAATAATTTTTCAATCATTGATAACATATTTATATGAATTAAATACCACATAATTTCTTTATCATTAATATTTATCTAATACCAAATATTAATGAAAATTGTAACATAATATTATAATATATTTATAATATCTCAAAGTATTTTTAATACCTTAAAATCACATTTATATGATTTTTAAACCTTAATTCCATTATCCAATAATTGCTATTAATATTAAAATATTAATATTTTCATGACAAAATATCAAAAGTTATGTTTTATAACTTAAAATATTTTTATAACACTTAAATCATTTTTATATGATTTTTAAATCATTAATTATATTTTTCCATAATTTATTTAATATACTTATTAAATAAATTAATTAATGAAATTCATCACAAAATATTAAAAGTCATTAAAAATAACTTAAAATATTTTCTTATACTATAATATAATTTTTCATGTATTAAAATCATTTTTAAATAATTTATTTAATAATATAATTAAATAAATTAAATACCACTAATATTCCAAAAATATTAAATATTTATGAAATATATTCAGAATTATTAAAAACTACCTTTTCAGGCTTTAAAATAATTTTTAGGAATTTATTTTGTATTTTTAATAATTAAAAACAATTTTTTTCTATTTAATAAATAAATAAATTAATTTCTGAAATTAACTGTAGCTAAATGGGCTAAAGGCAACAAATCTGTCGTTTATTGGTGTTGTGAGACACCAAATTTTATGAATAAAGATTTAAATTTCTCGAAATATTTTTTTAAAATATTATGGTGTGGATTTGATATAATGTTATAGTTGTGGGTAATATTTATAAATTTTGTAAAGTATGCAAGTTGTTATAAAATATTCGTTTTGTCGGGGAATATTCTTTTTATCGGGGAATATCCGTACGACGACACAATCATTGGTGGACCCCACAACGGATATATTATCGTAGTAAGAAAATGATAGAATTATCTTTTTATAACGACGAAAGTGTTACCGTTAAAACTGTTGAACTACTCGGTAGTAAAAGTACAAAGAATGTCTGGCGTGGTTGCATAGTAGCACACGATATTGATTATTGATGCTTACGTGATAAGTCACCCGGTTATACTCAATTATTGCTACAAAGAATTGTTGCATCATATCTCTCTCATATTATTGATTCAATTATTGTCACAAAGATCATCTCAGATAATATGTTATATTATTAAATCAATAATTGAGATGGCAAAGTTATTCATATTATTATTTGCAATATTGACAATGTCTAGAAGTTCTGTCAAGGAGAGGTTTGGTCACCAAATTGCTCGCCAATAAGGAGAAATCCTTATTGGAAAGCCCCCTATTTCTTGGGAACGATCTGGTTCTTAAATATTGTGAATTATAATATTAATGATGAATAAGTTCGTGTTGATTAAAGATGAAATTGATAGTTCTATTGTGTTGGAATTATTAGTGTTAGTGAAAATCGACAATTATTTTGATAATAATTGATGTTTGGAGGTTATATTGACCAATCGGGTAATTAACTGGATAAATGAGAGATTAATTGCTATTGATTCACATGATTATAACTATTTGTTCACATCTGTGTACTATTGATTCACATTCATTTACTATTAGGGGAGTTGGTGCAAGATTAATAATACTTGCATGACTAAGTTAAAAATGGAGGTATAGATGAAGGTACTATACTGTAATTATTTTTTTCACATGTTTAGAACTATTGAGTCACATGATTTACTATTAATTCACATGATTTACTTTTAGGGGAGGTGGTGCAAGTTTGATAATACTTGCAGGACTGAATTAAAAATAAAGAAAAAGAGGAAGGTATTATACTGTAATATTTTGAGCCCCAAAACGTGCAATTATCGAAACAATATTTTTCTATAAATAGAAGCTCATTCCTTCATTATTTTTCACCAATTCACTAAAGCTATAGAGCAATTATTATACAGAGAAATTATAGAGAGGAAGAAGAAGAGAAGTTTGCTACCTCACTATTTCAGTATCCAGTTTTTTCTAAGGTAAGGGGTATTATTCTTTTGTATTCATGAAGAGAGTTATTTTTTTTCAATACTCGTAAGGGTTGTTATTCCATTCTTTATTATTATGTTGAATAACTTTGTCATGTCAATCTGTACCGCATACATGGTGAAATTCTTCTGTTATTCCATTCTTTATTATTTAGTTGGAATAATCTGCCTATGCGGTCTATCGCATGACTAGTGAATTCTGTTGTTATTCCATTCTTTATTATTCTGTTGGAATATCATGTCTGTGAGGATTACGCATGACCTGGTTCCATTCTTTATTATTCTGTAGGAATATCCTATCTGTGCGGGTTACGCATGACCTGGTTCCATTCTTTATTATTCTGTTGGAATAACCTGTCTGTGCAGATTACGCAGGCCTGGTGAATTCTTCTGTTATTCCATTCTTTATTATTCTGTTGGAATAACCTGTCTATGGATTACTGCATGCATGGTGAATGATCCTTCGTATTCATTCCTTATTAAATTGTGGAAATGATCTGTTTATGTGGATTATCGAATGGCGGGCAAAAATCCATTTGCTGTTTCATATATTCTATTATACTCAGTTGGTTAAAGTTTTGGCTTCTATACTCTATGAAATTAGTAGAATATCCTTGATATTTCCACTTCATCCAGTATCTTTTCATGGAAATATTCTTCTGAGCATTCTTGAATTTTACTCCACAAAGAAGTATCATGTTGACAATTTGGACGTTATTAATTTCTGGATAAATTAAAATTTTAAATCTTTAAAATTTATCCTTGAACTTGTTTTATTGAATTATTATGTCATTGTCATCATCATCTTGCTTATATTGTGATTAAAGTCATCTTTGGTTTACGTGCATAGATGGACTTGGTATGATTATGACCGAGGATTCTTGATTGTAATCATGGCCGTAATGTGACGAATGATGTGGTAAAAGTCCTCATGGGCACAGAGTTTATTGATGGACAGTTGTTGGTATGATTATGACCAGGGATAATTCGGTATAATCATGACCATTGATGATTACATGAATACCCTTGGTCGTGATGCATGGATGATTCAATTTTATTTATTAAGCTGAGTCTCAGTGATAAAGTTGATGAAAAACTTTTTAAATCATAAAAGATAGTATATTTTATGCTCTACTTGACTCTTCTAATGGATTGCTTGTTCCGCTGCAGTTAAAATTATTGTCTATTATATTCTATCAGTTTAACATTGTTGAAGGCTAATGATAATTTATTCTGCATTATCTTAGTTATAATATTTCTTACTGGGCTAGTTGAGCTCACCCTTTCTTTCACTGTTCTCTTCAGGAAATGAGAACGTAGCCGGGACTAGTCGGGGAACAAAGTGATGATCCTAGATGGTGCATTAGTAGTCCTCACTATTCTGTGAAATAGTGTGATAATAAATGTAATGAGGACTCCATTGAGTATTGATATTGTCTAGATGACAATATTTGTATTAAAACTCACTAGCCACCTCTCGATGGACTAATACCATATTAACTTAAATCCACAATTAAGATAGAAACAAGTTAAACACCTAAATCAACCAACTCACTATATCTCTATGTGAACTGCAATTAAAGAAGGTTTAAGCTTAAGTTCTCTATCCGATTACATGTGATGTCAAGCATATCTCTACCTTAACAATAATCAAAAATCTCCTATTCACAAAATTCATGACACATGCTATATTAAGTAGGTCTAAATTCGAATATCCTCTCTCGATTCCATTCAAATCCACGAGGAATTGTTGATCAAGCAATTCATAAGTTCACGCTCGAATTAACATAGATAAACTGAAAATATTTTATTGAATTGGAAAACAAAGTTATAGATCATCATTTCACCCAAGGATCCATCACAAGTCTAATAAGCGAATTAGTTCATAACGAATGAATTAAATACATAAATAATAGAAGAACACATCATCCCAATTACAGAATATAGAAAATTAAGGAGAATAATAATACACCACCCTTCTCGCCCTTCGATTCTGCAATCTTCGTGTAAACACTCGAAATTTTCTGTACTACTGTCACTAACATTGCAGGAGGACAGATTCGTCTTTTAAGAGGGAACCCTGAAAGACAATCCATATACATACTGGATACTACTGGAAGTTCAGCATCAACCCCGGAGCCCACACTGAGAGTAACAAATCAAACCTCGGAGATAACCCCGAGGCGTGCAGACCCAATATCGGAACACACACCGGAGAAGACCGATTAATCTCAGAGATAACCCCGAGGTATCCAGTCTCAGTCCTAACCATGGGAATAGCCACCAACCTTGGTGATAACCCCAAGGAATGTAGTTTCGGCGATAAACCCCGGAAATGCTTATTTCAAATACGACCAGCTTCAATCTCGGCGCTCACAACGAGATACACTGTATCAACCCGACGATAACATCGGGAAGACAGGAACACCTCAAAGATGACAATGAGGACCTTCAACAAATTGCAGCAGTCCAATCTCAGCGAAGCCTGAGCAACGTCTGCTTTATCAACCCAATCTGGAGATAACACCGATGAGGGGCAACATCATCATCTCGCCAACGTGATGCAACGCCATGTCGTCTCAACATCTCTACGCAACGATGTCCCACAAGACTAACCAATCCTGAGTGACTATTGTGCGGGGTAACAGATGAAAGTTGAAGCTTGAAGACCAAAGGGCATCGTCCCATCTTCAATGACTTCATACAAACTCTAATCCCATGCCATCGTACAACTCTCGACAACGGCTGTCCGAAATAGGTCTTGTATACCTCAAACGGATGCCCGGATTGCACTTCTAAAAGTTCGAGTGGACATTACAGTGCCCGAGTGCACGTACTACGACATGACCCGACCCGAAAAACCCGGGCCCACCCGGGTTGCCTTTGGTACACCTGCGGCTCAGCCGCATATACACCTGCGAATACTTCGTCTATAAATAGAGGGCTTGGGCTGCCCATTTTGCAATAGAAAACGGCGAGGAAGCCCTGCCCAATTTTCTCTGCACTCACCCCATGCAGTGTACTTTCTCATTTTAAACACCTGTGAGCTCATATATAGCCCTTGTGTACCTACAAAAGCCAGTGTTTACCCACTCTAAAGATATAAAAGTCTTCTTTGGCAGTCAACTGTAAGCCTTCTCACATACTTTAGAGTCTTTCTCTCCATCTCTGCACATACCCTTCTTCACGTTGAGAGTCGTGTTGCGCGCATTTGGCCGGACTTTGGTCCGTGGTTTTGTTTCACTTGTATATATATATATATATATATATATATATATATATATATATATATATATATTGACCAACATTATCGAGTTATGCCTCGATTGAGCCTGAACTTGATGCAGTGCGCGTTTATTTGCTTTTCTATATATATATTTATATATATGAACTGTGTGTCGAACTTTGTTCGATGAGCTTAGACTTCGATCTGGAGCGTTTATTTGCTTTAATATATATACACATTTATATATATTAACTGTGTGTCGAACTTTGTTCGATGAGCCTAAACTTCGGTCTAGAGCGTTTACTCGCTTTATATATATATATATATATGAAATGTGGTTGAACTTTGTTTGATGAGCCTGGATTTTACATCTGGTGCGTTTACTCTGCTTTTGTATATATATATATATATATATATATATTTATATATATATATATATATTTATATATATATTTGTTGTCTAACTCTCTGTTCGATGAGCACAGATTTTACATCCGAATGCGTTTATTGCTTATATATATATATATATATATATATATATATATTTTTCGCTCATGCACGGAGTTTCCTTCATGGCGCTTAATCGCTTTTGACTTCATTTACATTTAGTCCCGCTTAGAGTTTTCTTTAAGTGGCGGTTGGCCAATATTCTGACTTTATTTACATTTCGTCCCGCTTTGAATTTCCTTCGTGGTCGCTTGGCGATATTCTGACTTTATTTACGTTTAAATCCGCTTTGGAGAGTTTCCTCCGTGGTTGTTGATAGCTTTTTACAACTTTATTTACATTTCGATCTCCCATTGAGGTGCTTCGTGGTTTGGTGATCACATGCGTATATATATATTTACAAACTTTTATATATATACCTTCTCGCTTTCATACAAATTATGGTATCCTCATGCACCTAGAAATCATGTGATCACAGATTCACTTTATTGGATCTAGATTCGGTTCCGTGATGGACATTTTCAGCTATAAGCAGCTTGTAAATTATTCTGCGGTGTCTGAATTTCCTCAGATGATTTCCATACCCACGAGGAAGTCGGCATTATTTTGTACATTATTTTCATACGGATGCCTCGCATTCGTAAAAATAAAATCAATCAAGCCGAACACTTAATAAAAATGGGAGTGTAGAAGGTCTCAATTACTATTGAGCATCAGGGTTTGAAAAACCTCTTTTATAAAACATCACTGCCATATCTTGCTTAAAACTGAATTTTTGCATAAATTTAAACCCTGTGTATATAGGTGCGAACGAGGCCTCGCACTACTTCCAAATAACAACACATTGACCCACTCACACACACACATTCAGATAATAGTTTCTTGAAAAGAGGCGGTCACTGTGGTAACACGGATGTCAGGGGGTGCCTAACACCTTCCCTCCGCATAACCAAGTCCCTGGACCCTAATGAATCTCGGTTTCACCCAGGCAGTTTAGCGATGTCACATCACTTTGGGTCAATGTGCAAACCATTTCTCGATTGTGTTGGTACAACCATTTATAAAACCAACTGGCAACTCTTAACAGTCCCATCGTCGACATTATACACGTCGGGCCTTTTTCACTTTTTTTTACAAACAAATCTCACCTAAAATGAGAACACCAAAGAACAAGTAACGGAAAGGGACATCCAAAAATCCCGACATCGACAGGTGGCGACTCTGCTGGGGAATCCAGTAAGAGGACTTAAGCCGCTATTACAATCTTTTCAAAATTGTTATCTGATTGTGTGTGGATGTTGCATTTACATTTGATGAATGTGTACGAATGCATTTCCTTATTCCACTTAGTGCTTCGCACCATAACTGCTTGTGACATTAGTGTTTTGCACCATATCTGCTTGTGATATTAGTGCTTCGCACATGTCATCATTATCATACAGTGAGACGCGATGTATGTGAATGTATGTTGTATGGTCCCTCCACCAGGAGGCTATCCCGTCGGTGTTTGATTACTGGACTCGTGAAAAGACTAATTCTCCGAGGCTCAAGAAAGGCACCACCCAAATTCGCTCCAGTTGAAAGACCGGATTAACTTCCCGTCAAGTAGATTGCGATGATTTGGGAACCTTCATGCCAAAAAGCCGCGAGAGTAACCAAAGATAGGCCAGCCTCTGATAAACCCAAAACGGAGGAAAGTCTCTTCATGCTCTCATTTCAATTACTTGTAAACACAATTACTTGTAATTACATTCCATATCTATCTCCATGTAATGAGAAATATGAAGAAATGTGTACACCTACATATTAATATGCTACAAACAGCTGACATCCGTTTTGCAGGATAAAATTCCTAAAACGGACACATCACATAGCATGTTATCATACACACTCCCTAAAGACTAAACTATGCAAGTCTTTCGCAGGGAACCAATCAGACCTACTACCCTTCGAATGTCCAAAAGGCTACGAAGCTTACAAATCGATCATGTCGTCATCGACGGTGATCGACCTTAATCCAGTTTCTCGCAAAGAATTCGACGGATTAAGCAAGAAAATTACAGATTTGGTTGTTCTGCTCAAAGAATTACACCATTCTAATTAGGGTCCAAAAATACTCGTACATGCTGAATCCTCCACACAAGGAGGAACCCAGGTCATTACAATACCTGAACTGCAGTTGGATACGACCAACAAAACTCATGATGCTGCCCATCCCACTGGAGACCCAGACACTGGTGACATCAAAAAGAAAGTCCTTCAAATGGAAGAGACCCTTCGTGTGACGCCCCCAAAATTAGGTATACATCACCCATCTTGGGTCGTCAGATACATGGTACAAAATTCAAATACAACTGTCGTGTACAATACGACAAAACATAACTGTGAGTTTGAATACAATTATTGTCTACTAGAGATTATACAAAGTCAAAAGGAGTCCTCATTACAATTATTAACACACTATTTCACAGAATAGTGAGGATTACTAATGTTATCCACTGGACCGTCACTCTATTCCCTGACTAGTCCCTGCTATGTTCTCATTTCCTGAAGAGAACAGTGAAAGAAAGGGTGAGCTCAAATAGCCCAGTAAGAAATATTATGACTAAGATAAAGCAGAATAAATTATCGTTAGCCTTCAACAATGTTAAACTGATAAAATATAACAACATCAAGTTTAACTGCAGCGGATCAAACAATCCATTAAAAGAGTCAAGTAGAGACTAGAATCTACTATCTTTTATGATTTAAAAAGTTTTCATCACTTTTATCATTTGAGACTACTAATAAATAATCCACATCATCCACCTTTTCTGACCAAGGATATTCATTAGGGTCACGACCACAAATTCCATGCACTACGGGCCAATGATATTTGTGTATTCATCAATGGTCATGATCATGCCAACAACTATCCATCAATGCACTACGGGCCAATGAGGACTTTTACCACATCATTTGTAACATTACGGTCATGATTACACCGAATAATCCCTGGTCATAATCATACCAAGTCCATCAATGCTTTACTGAGCCACGATTGACTTTCAAAAAATATAAACATGAGGATGATGACAATGATATAAGAATTCAATAAAACAAGTTTAAGAATTAAGTTATTCAGGAACTAATAACGTCCAAATTGTCAACATGATACTGCTTTGTAGAGTAAAATTCAAGATTTCTCAGAAGAATATTTCCATGAAAAATATTGGATGAAGCGCAAATATCAAGGATATTCCACTAATTTCATGGAGTATAGAAGTCAAAATTTTAACCAACTGAGAATAATAAGGAATGGAATAACAACAGAAATCACCATGCATACGGTACTTCGCATAGGCAGGTTATTCCAACAGAATAATAATAATGGAACCAGGTCAGGTGAAAATCACACCGACAGGATGTTCCAACAGAATAATAAAGAATGAAATAATAAACACGGAACCAGGTCCGGCGTAAAAGCCTGAATGGGATGTTCCAATGTAATAATAAAGATAGAATAATAAAAATGGAACCCGAATCCCACAGTATAACATGCGATGGGATGTTCCAAATAAATAATAAAGATGAATAATAGAAGAATGTCACCACGTTATAGGGTATTCCAGCGATATAAAAGTTATTCCAACGAATAATAAAGAAATGGAATAATGAAGTTCTCTTCTTAAATACAAAAGAGAATAATATCCCTTACCGTAAAAGAAACCCGAATATAAAACTAGTTAAGTAGCAGAATACTTTTCTTCTATCTCTCTATAGTCTCTCTCTATAGTTTCTCTCTCTAGAGTTTAGTGAATTCGTAAGAAAATAATGAAGGAATGAGCTTCTATTTATAGGAAAATGGAATGCATAGTAACTAATCCATGAACGGTCCAGATTGATTTACTTTAATATGACGGTCCATAATTAAAGCAAAATCTTTTAAATAAAATATAATATATTCTATTTATAATCTAATAAAACGAATAACTTTATAAAAGATTTTACTTTGCAAACACTATGCATAATAAAATATAATATATTCTAATTATTATCTAATAAAATAGATAACTTTATAAAAGTATTCTGTTTTATATAAAAAGATTTTACTATGCAAAACACTATTCAGACACTATGCAACACTATGCATAATATAATATAATATATTCTATTTATAGAATAACTTTATAAAAGTATTCTGTTTATATAAAAAGATTTTCTATATTATTACATTAATAATACCAATAAAACAAAACTTAGTGACTTATCACATAAGCAATAATACCGTGTACTACTATGCAACCACACGTATTACTATACTTTTACTACCGAGTAGTTCAACAGTATTAATGGTAAAACTTCCGCCGTTATTTTTATAAAGTATTTTTGTCGTTTTCTCAATCCGACAATAATTTTGTTGTGGGGTCCACCAATGATTGTGCCATCGTACGAATATTTTCTGTTTAAAATGAATATTCCCCGACCAATCGAATATTATATGACAACTTGCATACTTTGCAAAATTTATAAATATTGCCCACAACTATAACATTATATTAAATTCATTCCATAATATTCAAAAATGATAATTATAGAAAATTTATTTTTATTCAAAAAGTTGGGGTCTTACAACCTCCCCTTCTTAAGAAATTTCGCCCTCGAAATTAGGGTACGTACCTGGTATATCGAAGAGGTAAGGATACCTTGACTTCATTTTAGATTCTAACTCCCAGGTCATTTCCTTAACATCGTGGTTTCTCCACAAAACTTTGACTTGAGGTATAACCTTGGAGCGTAAAATATGTTCCTTCTTATCCAAGATTTGAACAGGAACCTCTTCATACATTAAATCTTCCGCTATTTCGTCTGGTTCCAACTCAATAATGTTGTTCGGGTCTTCCACATATTTACGTAACATGGATATATGAAAAACATTATGAACACGAGACATACTTGGCGGTAAAGCGAGTCTATAGGTCACAGTTCCTACTCGATCGAGGATTAAAAATGGGCCAATGAATCGAGGATTGAGCTTTCCTCTCTTTCCAAATCTCGTAACCCCTTTCTATGGAGCAACACGTAATAACACATGATTTCCTATATCGAATTCCACGTCCTTTCGATGAAGTTCAGCATAACTCTTTTGTCGATCTTGTGAGGTTTTTATACGTTGCCGGATCGTTTGAATCTTTTCCGTAGTCATATGTACCAACTTTGGTCTAAACAACGTTGCTTAACCCACCTCATTCCAGCATACTGGAGAATGACACTTCCTTCCATACAACGCTTCGAATGGAGCCATACCAATACTTGTTTGATAACTGTTGTTGTAGGAAAATTTCACCAATGATAAGAACTTGTCCCAACTTCCCTTGAAATCAAGAACATAAAGTCTTAATAGATCTTCAAGAGTTTGAATAGTCCTCTCCGACTGTCCGTCCGTCTGAGGATGATTTGCCGAGCTAAATCATAAATTTGTGCCCATAGCTTTTTGCAAACTAACCCAAAATCGCGAAGTGAATCTTGGGTCTCGATCAGAAACTATAGATATTGGCATACTATGCAATCTTACAACCTCATTTATGTACATACGAGAAAGACGTTCAACTGTATAAGTTTCTCGTATCGGTAAGAAATGAGTAGACTTGGTTAATCTATCAACAATGACCCAAATCGCATCTATGCCTTGAAAAACTTTGGGAAGACCAGTAACGAAATCCATGGTAATGTGCTCCCACTTCCATTCTGGAATTTCAAGTGGTTGCAATGGACCTTTTGGTACTTGATGCTCCGCCTTGACTCGTTGACACGTTAAACACCTTGAGATAAACAACGCTATCTCTCTCTTCATATTGCCCCACCAAAATGTATGTCGATGATCATGATACATTTTGGTACTCTCAGGATGGATTGCAAACAGTGTGTTGTGTACCTCCATCATGATTTTATACTTTAAATCAGGGTCGTTAGGAACACAAAGTCTGGAGTTGACTCAAAGTATTCCTTCTTCATCGATTCTTGCTTCCGGCATCGCACCTTCTTGCACTTTCTTCCTCATACGCATCAGCTCCGGATCTATAACTTGAGCAGCTTTAATTTAATCAATTAAAGTCGGTTCTACTCGTATATTCGCCATTATCACGTGGGTCCCTGGAGTCTTTATCTCTATCTCCATCCTTTGCAAGTCATTCAAAATGGGCCTTTGCGTTGACAATATTGCATTTGTACCCGCATATGATCTTCTACTCAATGCGTCAGCTACCACATTCGCTTTTCCAGGATGGTATGATCATAATCTTTCAACAGTTCAAGCCAATGTCGTTGTCTCATGTTGAGTTCCTTTTGAGTGAATAAATATTTGAGGCTTTTATGATCTATAAAGATCTCCACTTTCTCCCCATACAAGTAATGCCTCCAAATTTTAAGTGCGAAGACAACAACTGCTAACTCTAGGTCATAAGTAGGATAATTCCTCTCATATTCTTTGTATTGTCGTGAGGCATAGGCTATGGCTTTCCCATGTTGCATGAGAACACATCCTAACCCTTTGCCCGAAGCATCACTATAGATGACCAATCCCTCCGAACCAGATGGTATTGTCAGAACAGGTGCTGAAATGAGTCTCCTCTTGAGTTCTTGAAAACTCTTCTCACATTCCTCGCTCCAACTGAACTTTGTATCTTTCCGAGTTAGCTGAGTTAGTGGAGTAGCGATTCGAGAAAACCCTTCTACGAATCTCCATAATAACCACCCTAAGCCAGAAAGCTACTTACTTGATCCATCGATTTAGGTTGCTCCCGACTTTGAATAGCTTCAATCTTTGTTGGGTCAACAGATATTCCATGACTTGATACCACATGCCCAAGGAATGCTACTTCCTCAAGCCAGAACTCGCATTTCTTCAACTTGTATTCACGAAGCTTTTGGAGTATCAGCCTCAAGTGTTCCTCGTGATCTTCACGGCTTTTGGAATACATGAGGATGTCATCAATAAAGACGACCACAAAATGATCTAAATATTCCTTGAATACTCGGTTCATCATATCCATGAAGGCAGCAGGAGCATTAGTCAATCCAAAGGACATGACTAGGAATTTATAATGCCCGTGACGAGTTACGGCCGTCTTTGGAATATCATCGGTTCTAATCTTCAATTGGTGATATCCTAACGAAGATCAATCTTTGAAAAGAATTTGGCTCCTTGCAATCGGGTCAAACATGTCATCAATACGTGGCAATGGGTACCTATTTTTGATGGTGACATGATTCAACTCCGATAATCAATACAAAGTTGCATACTCCCATATTTCTTCTTCACGAATAGAAACAGGAGCACCCCAAGGAGAAGTACTAGGATGAATAAAGCCAATGTCTAACAATTCCTGCGGTTGAGTCTTTAACTCCGAAGTTCAATAGAGCCATTCGATATGGGGCTTTGGAAATGGATTTTGTCTGGGTTCAAGGTCGATACAAAATTCAATTTCACGCCTGGGGTAGGCCAGAAGTTCTTCGAGGAATACGTCGGAAATTCATTAACAATAGAAATATTATTCAAAAGCGGCGTATTTTTGTTTAGATCTCATGACATGAGCTAAGAAAGCTTGACATCTATTTTTCAATAAACGAATAGCTTTATGGCTTGAGATGACAGTGATTGATTTTAATGGTTTGGTTGCTTGAATTCGCATAATAGGTCGATTAGGAATATGAAAGCTAACAACCTTACGAAAACAATTAATTTTTGCATGATGCATAGTTAACCAATCAATCCATAGAATCACATCAAATGCAAGTATTTTCAAAGAAATAAGATCGACAGGTAACATGCAGGTACCGATTTGAATCAAACAAGACTTATAAACCGTGGATGTAATGAAGGTTTCTCCCAACGGGGTTTCAACAGATAAATCAAAATCCAATCTCTCCGGAGTCAAATTTAAACGTTGATTGCAAGTAGGAGAAATGAAAGAGTGGGTAAAACCGGTATCAAATAAAGTATAAACTTTGCTAGAGTTTATGATTAGCTTACCCATGATGACCTCGTTCGGGTTCCGTGCTTTCTGGGAGGTCACGACAAATGCTCTCCCTTGCACCACCGGCTTTGACTTTCTGGGACGGCCTTTGGTGCCTCCATCCTAGCTGAACTTGTCTTCGGTGAACGACAAAATCGGGCTAGGTGACCTTCTCTTCCACAATTATAACACGCTTTGGATGGCATCGCGTAATTTGGACTGATGTGTCCCTCCCCTCCACATTTGAAGCATATGATAGGTGGTCTTTCTCCTTCCTTAACAACGGGTGCTGGTGCTGACGTCTTTCCATCATTGTTGAATCTCCTCTTCTTGAAATGTCCATTCTTATTATTTTGGCCACGATTACCACCAAGTGGTTACCATTTACGCCATTGATTCCTCCACGCTTGTTGTCACCGCTTGATGATCGCTCTCACCGGTATTATCATTTTGTCAATTTTGCTCTCTTTTTTGGTTGCGTTGACTCGTTATCGCTCTCCACCAATCGAGCCTATTTACAACATCTCAATACAAACACGGTTTATGAGAAATAAGATGTTGACATATCTCCGACTTCAAACCTCTTAAAACATTCGCGCCATTCTCTCTTCATTATCCACAAAGTGGGGCGAAACCGGATAAACTCCGCAAATTTTACCTCGTATTACGACGACGCGGTCATATTGTTTTGCTCAAATTTGATAAACTCCACCTCCTTCATGTGACGAATACTTTGGGAAAGTATTTGTCATTGAAACGACTCTTGGAACTTCTACAAAGACATCTTCAGTACGGCAGGTTGAGTACGTTTTACCGATTCCCACCAGTAATCTGCCTCTCCGCGCAACATAAAGGCGGCAAAGGGAACCTTTTGCTCCTCGGAGCATCCCAAGACATTAAATTTTTTGGTGATTTTCTTTATCCATGCTTCCGCCATAGGTGGTTTTGGCTCTCCCTTAAACTCCGGTGGTCCCAGCTCCTTGAACTGTTTAGCGGTGACCGCCCAAGAGTTTCCAGTGTTTCCACCTACATGTTAGACAGGAGCCGCTCTCGCCTGCTGTTGCATGAATTGCATAAGGCCTCTGAACAATCCATCATTCATCATTTGGTCAGTGTTGTTGTTTGCATGAGGATTGTCGCCTTCCTGATGCACATTCTCCTGATTATTGATATGTGGAGACTCAATGGTCTCTTGTGCTCCATTGCTATTCTCAACATTTTCGGATGTCATTTTCAGATACTGCCACAAAACAAAGGTTAATTGACATGTAACATAATATCTCTAAACTCTGACCAACCAATTTAAATACAAAATAAATTTAAGTAAGTCATACTAGCGAAGGAATTCCCGTCTCTCCCTCCTAGTTCTAGTCTCACATCTTAGCCAGGATCATATCCCTATGCTTTGATATTAAATCGTGGCGCCCCCCCAAAATTAGGTATACATCACCCATCTTGGGTCGTCGATACATGGTACAAAATTCAAATACAACTTACTAATACAACTGTCGTGTATAATACGACAAAACATAACTGTGAATTTGAATACAATTATTGTCTACTAGAGATTATACAAACTCAAAAGGAGTCCTCATTACAATTATTAACACACTATTTCACAGAATAGTGAGGACTACTAATGAACCTCTCGCACTTGCAGTTTGGCTACCAATACACGGGATCAAACTTCTCATACCTGCAGTTTATCCTCAACCTAGGATTAAACTTTCTCCTCCCCGCACTCTGACCTGCACATGGGATTAAACTTTTCGTCTCGCCCTAAAGGGCGAACTACGTCAACCTGATCTCCTCTTCAATAGGAGTACGTAGGCAACCATGTTACATGGCCCGGTCGCAATAAAACAAAAATAACAAAAACATTTCTACCCTTACAAAAACAAAAACAACCAAAAACATTCCTACACCATTTCTATCATATACAGCGTTGAACCTCTTACACCAGGTTCGAACTACGCAGACCTGATCTCCTCTTCAATAGGAGTACGTAGGCAGCCATTCATGGTTTGGTCTCACCCCCTACCAAAACACAAACCATTGTCAACTGGTACTGGGATCATCCTTCAAACCATTACATTTTATTCGGCTTCAGACCAAAGGGATGGAATTACCTGAACTCCTCCCAAATAGGAGATTCGGCGACCATCTAAGTCATACGGTCATAACTTGAAGAGCAACACCAATCCATAAGAGGTGGAATTAACTAACTTCTCCTAAATAGAAGTCTCAAGCGACCATCCGTAGTGCGGTCAATCTCGAGAGAGGAAAGCCACACTCCTCTCCACATTTTCATCCAGAAACCAGTCCCAAGACACCAAAGATGGTAGGGATACACAGAGATCGATGATCCATTCTGAACTATCCAGAGACAACTCAATGCCCATCCACCCAGGAAGAATTCAGAATACATCAAGATCACAAGTCCTGAAGCAGCAGGCAAAATATCAAGCAAGTAGCAAAGCATATCTAAAAGGGAAGTGATCCAAAAATATATTTCCCTGTCATATATATAATACTGTTTGATATATACAATGTAAACTGTACATGACAAAATGGCTAAGCTAGTCTGTGCAGGAAAATACAAGCTCATCTACAAGTCATGGTATATGCGAGCTAACAAGCCCAACATGGCGTCCCTCTCAGGAGATGGAGGTGAAGCTGTGGTCTCCTGTACGAGAATATCCACACGACCCAACAGATCTGCAGCCATCTACATGGTGACCATATGATTATCAATATATTCGCTCATCTCTGCGATTATGCCAGTGGTAAGGGACCTCACGGCAGTACTATCTATGACGGCTGCATCCCGGGGAGATATAGCACTATCCCACTCAATTATCACTGCGTCTCTGGCTGATCTAGCCTCATCCCACTCAACAACAATGATATCTCTGCGAGCTAATGCCTCGTCTCTCTCTAATAGAGCTGCGTCTCTCCCATCAAGAGCAGTCAACATAATAGATCGAGCCTGATCTCTCTCAAAGGTCATCAGATGAAGACTACGCTCTAAATCTTGTCTTTGATCTTGAATCACAACAATCTTGCATTGGGAGAATCCGGAGAAATCTCGGAACCCAGTAGCGGGCTCCTCCTCGATGTAGGAATCGATGTCTTCCATGGGCTTTACATCATCTGACTCGCTATCCGATACTACAGATACTGCTTGTGACGCCCCTAAAATAGGTATACATCACCCATTCTGAGTTGTCAATACATGGTACAGAAACAACTACAACTTTATTATTACAACAGTAAAACTGTGAGTTTGAATACAAATATTATCTTCTAGACAATATCTATACTCAAATAAATCCTCATCACATTTATTGATACATTATTTTACAAAAATGGTGAGGACTACTAAACAACTCTCTCTAGAACCTTCATTCCATACCCAGGCTAATACTCGCTTATATTCTCGCCTCCACGAGAAGAAAAATGGAACAAAAAGGAAAAGGGTGAGCTCAACTAGCCCAAGAAAAATATTATGACTAAGATAATATACAACAAATTATCTTTAGTCTTCAACAGGAAAAAATCTAATAGAATACAATAGACAACAAGTTTTAAATCAATATTCGCAGCGGAAATAATAATTCATTAGAAGAGTTAAGTAGAGAATGCAAACTACTATCTTCTATGTATGAATTTAAAAGTTCATCGCTCTATCTTTTATCCTGTAACATCAATCAATATATATCTCGAATCAAATATTCATCTTTGCACTACTGAGCCAAAGATATTTATCGATTAGGTCATGTTCATCTAAACATCATCATGCTCATCTTTGCACTACGGGCCAAAGATATTCATCGAAAATCATTCATCTTTTTTACTACAGAATGAAATATATTCAATAATATCATCATTTAAGACCGAGGATGATGAAAAATATTTTTAAAGAAACGAATCCAAAGTGAAACAAAATGACAAGGATTAAGGATTCGTACTTTGTTTAATCCATGTTTAAAAATACCTCAAAAATAATCATAGTGGTGAAAAATTCAAGAATGATCAAAACATGGATACAATCAAAGCTAGTATCCAGAATAGATATTTTGACGAAAAGAAAAAATTTATTTTTCGATGAATAGTCTTAGTATTCGTGAATAATCTCGTATCGTGTGAATAGTAACCCAGACACTAAAAGTTCCAAATTTGATAAAACTTGATCAATATTTCAAAGATAATGATATTGAAGAAATAATATCATAACGGAAAAAAAAATATCCCTTACCTCGGAAAGACAGTACTTCTAACTGGAATACTGGATATAAGCTATAACTTGAACTTGCACCGTATAGCAATACTCAAAGTATACTCAAAATACTCACAAGAATACGCCGATAATAATAGAGAGAGAAAACTTCAATTTTTGGTGTGATTTTCAATTCTAACCTAAGCACCCTATTTATAGAAAAATGCTTAGAACGCCAAAGCAGAAAATTTAATAAAATATTAATATATATATTTATTAAATTCCTACGCACCCAAAATCTGATTCAAACCATCAGCCACCAAGAGTGACTCACCTTGCCTAACTCAAAAAAAACGTTTTTCTTATTAAAAATATTTAAAACTTCAAAAATTAATTATTTTGGAGCTTCAGAACTTCAATAATTTACAATAAATAGCCCTTTTGTCAGAAAATTCGAAATTTACGAGTTTTTATAGGAAATTAGATTCTCTACAACTTTGCAGAAGAAAGTTTTTCCAAATTCCAAATAGAAATTGACCGAAATCCATAAACAGACGATTTTACAAAGCTATTATCAAATTCCAAATCAAGAAATGGGGTCCACCAACATGTTTAACATGTTTTAAACATTTATTGCAACAAAAATATTCTTTCTCCTCAGATACTCATATATCACACATTCATTGTAAAAATATCACCATTATTATATTATTAAAAATATAATAATATATTTAAATGAATTATTTTATCAGAAAAAGATAAAATTTTAATTTTCAACAATTGTCACATTAAAAAATTTTCTCCATCTATATCCACATAAAATCAATATTTTCCTCATCATATAAATCAATAAGTAATTATTCACGAATAATATTACAGAATCACAATATTGACAACCAGGCAGTTCCCAGGAAAGAGGGGGCTTTCCAATAAGAATTTCTCCTTACTGGAGCGCAATTAGGTGACCAAACCTCTCCTTAGATAGAACTTTCTAGACATTGCCAATAATGTTATCCAATAATATTATTCAGATAATATGAATTATTGCTTCGATAATGAAAAATACTGTGTAGTGAAAATTATTGAAACAACAGTAATATAAAATATCAACACATCAATTATTGAATCAATAAAATAAAATCTTTGAATAAAGAATTACTGTAATAATTATTGAGTAGTGCCTTCTTACATAAGAATCAATAAGTGGTGCAATACCGTAATGCTTCTTGTGTTTTAACCCAATCGAGTATTTTAACAGATTATTAATTTGGTAATAACTTCACGCTATTATTTTTAAACAACTTATTCTTGTCGTTTTCTTCCTCTAATCGCTTTCAATTATGGGATCCACATGGGTCGCATACCGTAAATGCGAATATTCCTCGACCAAACGAATATTCCCAACAATAATGAATATTTTATAACCACTTGCTTATTTTGAAATATTTGCGTATTTTACCCATAACTATCCACATTAATCAAATCAACCCTTACTATTTCAAAATAATAAATAGAGAAAATTAAATTTCATTAATAATAAGTTGGGGTCTTACACTGCTGCAACCGATAAAATCTCTATCTCCATCCACGCGGAATACTCTGCAGAACAACCCGGATGGCTCACAGAAAAAGCAGCTATCTCCCGCTGATCCCAACAAGCATACACACAAGATCGGTCCCCTGCTGAGAGATATCGGGAAGTCAGCGACCTATCGCCCCCTCGAAAGGATGAAAATACTAAAACTGGTCAAACTGTGACATCACAGCCAGTGGGTGATAAGTAGTCACGCCCCTCAAACCAGCTAGAGGGAGGAAGTCCATGCCCGGAGCGTGAGTAATGAAGCTGTATGGTGAGCTAAGCCCCGAACATGATAGTATGCTGAATGGATCTCTGATATCTGCCAAAAATGTAGACCAGGACAGAGCATCTATACACTCCGATGGCTGAAAGGAGTATGACATAGCTACATCATGGGTGAAGAAATATCCATGCCGTCTAAAGGTACCAATCGGTCTCAAGTGTGACATAAACCACACATACAGCATGACCGAACTCCCAGTGAACACTCTTATTGGATAAGTGCAACAGTAGGATGCTGACCGTAGGGTCTCTGCTACAATCATAGGAACAATGGTACGACCCTCTCTAAAAGCTCTCACAGCCATGATGACACCAATGTCTATCTCATCCATGTATCGTGGCATATAGACATACGACGATGCATAAACGATGGCGATACATCAACCACAGCCAAACGCCAGTGATCCTCCGGTACGGTGAGATCCCTGGAATATCATGAATAGCTATCCTCCGAGCCAAATCTGTCATACAGAAAACACTGGGATATCACGTGGCTAGATCTCAGTTCATCATGTACTACTCTGCGCCGCAATCCAGTGAGAGTCATGAATCGTCTACTCATGTCTCCCAAAGCATATGCACACAAGGTCTTTCTAATGGCAGCATCGTCAATCGTGCATACTCCTCTAGAGTAGGAGTCAACTCATGGGTCCCGAATCGGAAGACCTGCCTATCCTGTGACACCCCCAAATCCGGGTACTTCGATTCCACAGGATTTGGTGTTCACTGTACAAATATCATCTATCTATCTACCCATAATAAATGCAAACTATGCAATAGATAAAAATAAAAATCTTCCCCTTATAGGGTTACAACATCTGAATCATAAACATAATCCCAGGTTGAACTAACCTTAAACATCTGTGCGGAAATATAAACAATAAGTCTTAAACAACATCATTAACTCAAGTCTAACATAAATATATCATCAAATAAAATAACAAGTCTTCAACACTTGCTAACTTTGCCCTTGCCTTTACTAATGGAAGGTTAAATCAGTTCTTTAGTTCTTAATCGCAATGTTATTATAAAGCAAGAGTGAGCACTATTGTCCACAAGTATAACAATGAAATAACAGTATAATAACATGCGAGTGAATCAAAGACATCTGAATAAAAGCTCAACTTTTGAATCAAGAAAGAATAACAAGAATCAAAAGAATTCTGAGGGTCATAAGACCTTGAACTATGTCCTAGGTTAACAAGGATTATACTTGAAACCTTTAACAGTCATAAGACTATGGACCTTTCTTCTCGTACATAGGGGGATCAGCCCTTAGTACCATACTGTGCACAATATCTTAACGCTAATGGATAAGTAAATTCCTTTACAGGGTTGTTCATCTTAGTTTGACATTCGAGTCCGCACCAAAGGAAGTTTGGTTTAGATAATTCAATAAGGGTTCTGAAATTTAGAACGTTCATCAACTAAGGACTAGTTGAATCAATAAAGTTCACTAGTCTAATAAGGTTCAACAATAATGATATTCAATTTGAATAATAATCTCAAGAAGTATATAATAGAACAATTATTGTATAACTGAATCACGCTTGAAAAGATAATAAATCTTTAATATAACAATTGAACTTGAATAATAGTAATGATAATTTACTCGAGGTGTTAGGAAACTTGCCTCGTGCGTATGCTAAACAATTACTACTTCCGTTCACCATAAATCCTACACACATACCATATGTATTCACGACATTCATTAGTTACATTTTCACTTAATTATTTAATATAAACTCCACTTTATTTAACAAATCATTACCCTTCTAATTTATTTACTTAATTAAATTAGAATATTTTCATTCTCTTACTATTATTACACTCGAATAAATTATTTCATAATAATTTCCATCGAATATTTATTTTATTCCATAAATATCTCAATTAAAATATTTACTTTATTTTATAAATATTTTAATAATATTTTTCATCGAATATTTATTTTATTCCATAAATATCTCAATTAAAATATTTAATTTATTTTATAAATATTTTAATAATAATTTTCATCGAATATTTATTTTATTCCATAATATCTCAATTAAAATATTTAATTTATTTTATAAATATTTTAATAATAATTTTCATCGAATATTTATTTTATTCCATAAATATCTTAATTAAAATATTTAATTTATTTTATAAATATTTTAATAATAATTTTCATCGAATATTTATTTTATTCCATAAATATCTCAATTAAAATATTTAATTTATTTTATAAATAGTTTAATAATAATTTTTATCAAATATTTTATTTATTTATTTATTTTTAATTTTTAATTTTTTTGACCGCCGGGGTGGGATAATTTAGTTTAACTAACTTGGCTAGGAAGCTGAGATTTGCTCAGTGCTCATTTTCTGCGAGTTATAGCGAGTTTTGCGATTCCTTGAACATAACAAGGCCAAATTAGGACAAAAATCAATCACACGTAAAATTATACATGAATATGGCCATAACTTCCAATTAGTTATTTTTTACAAATTTAGACTTACCCAATCATTGTAATACATATATAATCATTACTTAACCCATCTAGCATGATTTTTAACAAGTTACAACACATAATTTGCAAAATCAACACATTTACTTTCACTGTTCTTGATGTTCTTGAAGGTTTTGAAAATAAAACATGAAAATTGTCACTACGGATTCGTTATTACACCGAATCCGTATATTTAAACTTTGGTCTCTTCGTATCAACATGCATAATAATATACGAGTGTAAAATTTAGGGATAACATACGATCAATACATAAAATATCATGTATAAGGTCATAAGGCCAAAACCCATACTCTGTAAATTTTTGAAATAGCAATTCATAGTATTATGAAACTGATGACATGATAATTCACATAATATATATATAATCAAATACGATTTGATACATCTTAACCCATATATAAACTCATAACCAAACCCTTTCTCAATTACAGAGATTTTACAAAATGTATGAAAGCCATTTTTATAAAAACTAATGACGTGAAATTTAGAATTTGGGAAGAGGAGATTACCATGAGAATAAGTATAGATTAGTAGGGAATAATTTCTTCTCAACTCTTCTTCAATCAAAATTCTTTCTCAACACTTCTCAATCTCTCTCTGAAACTCTCTTTGTTTCTACTTTTCTAGACTTAGGAAAAATGAAGAAAGAAAAGAAGACGTATGATATAATAAGAGAATCGACGATTGAGTGGTCGATTAACCCAATAATGGGTAATCGCTCCAACTCCCCATAGGGCCTTGTTTGGCTAGCAAAATAGATTTAAAAATAACATTTAATTTAATAAAACTTTATCATATAGTTTAATTAATGTCACACTCCTTCATAAAATAAATCAATATCTTATTTAATTTATTTTAAATAAAATATAATAATTTCTCATAATTTCACATAGTCACATTATTAATTACATCATTAATAAATAATGTCAAATTATTAACTCTCTAATTAATAATTAAATTAATTAAATAACATCATGCTTAATTAAATATTTCATTTAATTCGATAAGCTCAAATAATTACATATTTAAATAATAATTATTCTCTATATTAATTTAATAAATGTAACACATAATTAAATTAATCTACCACAATTGCATCAAATAATTATTTAATCCAATAATTAAATCATCGAAAAATATTTATTTAATTCAATAAATATTAAAATTAATTTACAAAATTCTCTTTCGTCACATCTTCCCCCTTAAAAGGATTACTCCCCCTCGAATCACGACTCAATAAATTCGACCAAGTACATTCTCCCTCCTTACAAAGATTACATCCCCGTAATCGCTTTACATAATTTAAGTAAATAAATGAGGGTAATTCTTCATCATATTCTCTTGAGTTCCCACGTAGCTTCTTCAAATTTGTGATTCCTCCAAATTACCTTAATAGAAGGTATAACTTTATTTACGAGAACTTGTTCTTTTCTTGGCGATAATTTGACAGAATTTCTTCGTAAGACAAGTCTTTCTCAAAATGCGGGGGTTTGTATTCAATTACATGCTTGTAATCGACTTTATATGGTCGTATGTCTGAAACATGAAATACGTTGTGGACATTCTCGAGTGATGGAGGTAAGGCTACCTCGTCGCATGACTTCTCCTATTCTTCTCGATTACTTCAAAGGGTCCAATAAATCTTGGGCTCAATTTTCCTTTCTTTCCGAACACGATCTTCCCTTCCGGGAGAGACCTTCAAGAAAACATAACTACCGATTCAAACTCGATATATTTACGATGTGGATCAGCGTATTTCTTCTGTCGATCTTGAGCCGCTACCAGTCGTGCTCGGATCAATTTGACTATTTCTGCCGTCTGCTGTACCAATTCTGGCCCTAGCGATTGTCTTTCACCAACTTCATCCCAGTAAAGTGGAGTTCTGCACCTTTTCCCATATAACGCTTCGTAAGGCGGCATGCCAATACTAGCGTGGTAACTGTTGTTGTAGCCGAACTCTACTAACGGTAGGTGATCATCCCAATTTCCTTTGAAGTCTATCACACAGGCTCTCAGCATATCTTCTAATGCTTGAATCATTCTCTCACTCTGTCCGTCTGTTTGAGGGTGGTAAGCTGTACTCATTCGCAATTGTGTACCCATGCATTCCTGAAGACGTTTCCAAAAATTTGATGTGAAGCACGGATCTCTATCAGAAACAATTGACACCGGTACTCCGTGTCTCGAAACAATCTCTTTTACATATAACCTTGCCAACTGATCTAAGTTGAATCTGATTTTGATTGGAAGGAAGTGTGCGGATTTCGTCGATTCGGTCGGCGATAACCCATATCAAGGTCGTAGCCTTTCCGAGTCTTGAAGGCCAACCACGAAGTCCATTGTAATATGTTCCCATTTCCATTACGGGATTTCTAACGGTTGTAGCAATCCACTTTCGGTCTCGATGTTCTACTTTTTACTTTCGGCGAATGTCGGACACTTGGCAACACATTCTGCAACATCGCGTTTCAAATTTGGCCACCGAAATGTTGTCGAAGATCTTGATACATCTTTGTACTACCTGGGTGAATCGAATATCTCAAACTATGAGCCTCACTCAGAATTTCTTCCTTAATTTCTTGTACTGGCGGAATCCAGATTCTATTTTCAAATCTCAGTATTCCTTCCTTATCCATCTTAAATCTTGGTTCGGTTCCTTCAGATATCTTCTTTGTCACCTTTTTACATTCTTCGTCCTGAAGCTGAGCCTCCTTTACTTTATCTAGTAGAGTTGTACCAGATTGCATCTGAAATAGCTTCTCATCAATCTCCATAGGATACTTCACTTCCAACTCCAGTTTCTCCATTTCTGTAATTAGCTCCTCCTGAGCAGTTAACATCATCAATTTCTCACGACCCTTTCTACTTAAGGCGTCGGCAACCACATTCGCCTTACCCGGATGGTATAAAATCTCACAGTCGTAGTCCTTAATTAACTCCAACCACCTTCTTTGACGCATATTCAAGTCCTTCTGCGTGAAAATATATTTCAGACTCTTATGGTCCGTATATATTTCACACTTCTCCCCGTAGAGATAGTGCCTCCAAATTTTTAAAGCAAAAACAACTGCAGCTAACTCTAAGTCATGGGTCGGATATCCCTTCTCGTAATCCTTCAATTGTCGTGATGCATACGCAATGACTTTGCCATTTGCATCAGCACACAGCCAAGTTCTTTATGCGATGCATCACTATAAACAACAAAATTTCATGTATCATCCGGAAGAGATAACACAGGGGCCGTACTCAACCTCTTCTTTAATTCTTGAAAACTTTCCTCACACTTATTCGTCCAAACAAATTTCACAGCTTTTCGAGTTAAATTCGTTAATGGAGTTGCGATCTTGGAAAAGTCTTGTATGAACCTTCTATAATATCCCCGCCAATCCAAGAAAACTTCAGTATTTCAAGCAAGGCGTCCTCGGCTGATCCCATTTAATCACGGCTTCGACTTTGGATGGATCTCTGAAATTTCATTTTATCGATCATGTGCCCAAGAAATTGCACTCGTTCAATCCAAAATTTGCATTTCAAAAACTTGGCATACAACTTTTCCCTTCTCAATACTTCCAACGTTAATCTCAAATGCTCTTCGTGTTCTTCTTTGGTTTTCAAATAGACCAAAATGTCATCTATAAATACCACTACGAACTTGTCCAAAAACGGCCTGAACACACCATTCATTAGTCCCATGAATGCTGCAGGAGCATTCATAAGACCAAACGACATTACTAAAAATTAGTGGTGGCCAGTATCGCGTTACGAGCGCAGTCTTTGGTACATCCTCCTACCTCACCTTCAATTGATGATAACCGCTTCTCAAGTCTATCTTGGAAAAGTATCTCGCTCCCTTCAATTGATCAAACAGGTCGTCGATCCTCAGTAATGGATATCTCATCTTAATCGTGACCTTATTCAGTTCTCTGTAGTCAATGCAGAGTCGTATCGATCCATCCTTCTTTTTCACAAACAACACCGACGCTCCCCACGGCGATACGCTCGATTGAATGTACTTCTTGTCCAACAATTCTTGTAGTTGTACCATTAATTCCTTAATCTCTACTGGTGCCATTCGGTATGGTGCCTTTGATATTGGAGCGATTACGAAGCCCAAATCGATTACGAAATCTACCTCTCTATCTGGTGGAAGTCCTGGTAAATCATCTGGAAATACGTTAACGAAGTCCCTCACAATCGGTATTTCTTCTACCTTTGGATTCTCTTTTTGACCATCGACTATGTAAGCTAAGTATCCTACACAGCCTTGTATCAATAACTTCTTGGCCTGCATCATCGTCAGACAACTCGCTTGTCTAAGCGACTTGCTACCATAAAATACAACCTTTGGCGAATTAGTCGTAAGGTTATCACGCTTCTTTGGCAATCAATTCTGACCCGTAATTGAATAACCACCCATTCCCAAAATAACGTCAAATTCCCCAAGTCGAATAGGGATAAGATCTACGTTCATGATATTACCCTTAATATCGACTCTACAGTTCTTAAACACGTACTTAACAGGAATTATCTCTCTATTCGCAATTTCAATATTCATGGGATATTCCAACTCATTCATACGCAAATCTAATCTATTAGCAAAGTCTTCGGATATAAAGGAACAAGTAGCACCCGAATCAAATAAAACATAAGCATTAATTTCATTGATCGGAATGATACGACACCACATCACGAGGCTGGATTGCATCATCTGCAAATCGTATTGAAAGTCCAAAGCGGTGATCGGGTTTGTTGCGGTTGGTCCGGTGATGGTTAAGGCATTTCCACTGTTATTTCCCCAGTTTCCTCCTGATCCTGACCTTCCCGATCCCTTCTTGGGACAATCTCTTGCCAGATGGTCCTTCGAACCACAAGTAAAACAAGCACCTTTCTTTGGGTTTGGATAGTTTGATGCTATGTGGCCTTCGTGTCCACAATTGTAGCACACTCTTTTTCCTTTCATACAAACTCCCAGATGGGCTTTCCCGCAAGTCGGGCATGCTTCGATTCTTTTCTTCTGACTACCTTGCTGATTCCCCGATAATGAGCTGTCGTTCCACCTTTTCTTCTGATTGAAATTTCCACCTCCTGTGCCACTTTCACTGACCTTGTTATTTCCTTCACCTTCACTCTTCTTCTTCTTTTGATCTTGATTGTACTTGGTCACCGCATCGCTTCCTCCTTCAGCGAGGATGACCTTTTTCAGTACTCCAGCAAACGTGTTTAGCTAAAACATTGATACCTTGCTGTACACCCAAGGCTTTAGTCCTTGCTCAAACCGTCTCGCCTTCCTCTCATCCGTGTGAACTTGATACGGGGCAAACCTTGCCAATTCGTTGAATTTAGCCGCATAGTCAGGCACGCTCATATTTCCCTGCTTCAACTCTAGAAATTGAACCTCCATCTGGTTCTGTGAACTAGTTGGGAAATATATTTCGAAAAACATCTCTTTAAATCTCTCCCACGTAATTATACCTTCACCTCCTCGCACTTTGTTTGCTTGCCACCAGTAGCTAGTCTCAGACTTCAGCATAAACGTTGCAAAAGCGGTCTTCTGGTCTTCTCTAACCCTAGCAACGTCGAAAACCTTCTCCATTTCCATAATCCACGTTTGAGCCTCGATTGGATTCATGGAACCTTTGAACTCTGGCGGTCCCACCACCTTGAAGTCCTTAAACATTGTGTTTGGTGGAGCTTGAGGTTGGTTATTCATAGCTCCAATCGGTAAGTTCACCAATCTTTGCTGGGATTAGCGTTGGCATAATTGTTATTATTGGTTGACTACGGTAGGTTGGCGTTGTTGTCTTCTCCTTGGCGGCATTTTTCTGTTAAATAAACGCTTTTTTTATTTATTTCTCTAAATAGTTAAGGCATTAATCAACAATTTAACATATCACTTAACACATCATCTCAAACAACTTGATATATTTGCATTCAAATAAAAGTTTTAACATTAAACGATAGCATAACTGCTTTTTACATCAACTATCCTGGAATAAAGAATCCACAGGATTTAAAACATTCAAATATTCTTTCGTTCATAAACACGTCAGAATTTACATATAAAAACTAATTAAGTCTTTCACATAATTAAACAAATTCTATCATTTATGCATCGAGTCTTTGAATAGCCTTGCCCACGCTCCTCATCTATGATCACGAGACATCGTCCTGCGATCCAAAGATATCGATGGAAGTCCTTCGAAGCCCAATGGGGTACCTCAAAACTCGATCCTGGGCCTCATCCATTGCATGATTAAGTGTAGAATATGTCTCTTCAAGCTTTGCCTTCTTTGCGACTATCATCTTACGCGATCGGATCGGCGCGATTCTCTTACCCATCCCTCTTCTCGCTATGTTCAGTCTTTCGAAGGTTTCCTTCAGTTCCTTCTTCAGCTTTTCTATCTCCTCGGTCTTATCTTCAGTTTGTCCCTTCTCATGGACCAAATCCCATTCCACATTTTCCAGTCCAGAGTGAAGAGTCAAAATCTCCCTCTCCTTCTCCCCTAGAGTAATATGCTAAATAACCGCTCGCTCGGTCAAATCCACGGACCTCGTCTCAGAACTCCATGTTACGGTGCAGTATAACGTGTCATACATCTCGCATCAACGGTGTCTGCAAGTGGTAACTCTTCTTCTTCCTCTTCCTCTTCCTTAACAAATTCCTCCTCAGGATCCTCCTCAGGATCAGTCTCGGGCTCATGCTCCTGACCAACAACGGTGATCAATGGAGATGACTCCCTTTGTACCAGCTACTCCCTAACGACATGAATGTCTCGGGGCTCCTCCTCTGTCAGTACTATAGGTACACGGGGTTCTTCCTCCCCAGCTTGACTAGCTTCTCCAACATTCGACATCCTGACAACAAAATTTTAAGTTTTAGTTACTAAGTCGTATCATCTAATGCATTCTTTAACACATAAACAGATAAGGTCTTTTATTATCTTCAATGAATTACATAAATTCATTTCTTATAACTCGATAAGAGTTTTCCATCACTATCTTCTTTCTATAAGGCTACTACTAAGGTCGTTTCCCCACCTAAGGTTCATAACCTCTGACTTTGATACAAAATTGTGACACCCCAAATCCGGGTACTTGATTCCACGGGATTTGGTGTTCCTTCATATAAAAATCATCTATCTATCTACCCATAATAAATGCAAACCACTTAATAGATAGAAATAAAAATCTTCCCTTATAGGGGTTACAACATCCGAATCATAAACATAATCCCGTGTCGAACTAACCTTAAACATACGTGCGAAAATATAAACAATAAGTCTTAAACAACATCATTAACTCAAGTCTAACATAAATACATCATCAAATAAAATAACAAGTCTTCAACACTTGCTAACTTTGCCCTTGCCTTTACTAGTGGAAGGTTCGATGGGTTCTTTTGTTCTTAATCGCAATGTTATTATAAAGCAAGAGTGAGCACTATATTGCCACAAGTATAACAATGAAATAACGATAAAATAACATGCGAGTGAATCAAAGACATCTGAATAAAAGCTCAACTTTTGAATCAAGAATGAATAACAAGAATTAAAAGAATTTTGAGGGTCATAAGACCTTGAACTATGTCCTAGGTTAACAAGGATTATACTTGAAACCTTTAACGATCGTAAAGACTATGGACCTTTCTTCTCGTACTTAGGGGGATCAGCCCTTAGTACCATACTGTGCACAATATCTTAACGCTAACGCATAAGTAAATTCCTTTATAGGGTTGTTCATCTCAGTTTGACATTCGAGTCCGCACCAAAGGAAGTTTGGTTTGGATAATTCAATAAGGGTTCTGAAATTTAGAACGTTCATCAACTAAGGACTAGTTGAATTAATAAAGTTCACTAGTCTAATAAGGTTCAACAATAATGATATTCAATTTGAATAATAATCTCAAGAAGTATACAATAGAACAATTATTGAATAACTGAATCATGCTTGAAAAGATAATAAATCTTTAATATAACAATTGAACTTGAGTAATAGTAATGATAATTTACTCGAGGTAACTAATAACTTGAACAATAATGACAAGTAGGGTTAGGAAACTTGCCTCGTGCGTATGCTAAACGATTACTACTTCCGTTCACCACAAATCCTACACACATACCATATGTATTCACGACATTCATTAGTTACATTTTCACTTAATTATTTAATATAAACTCCACTTTATTTAACAAATCACTACCCTTCTAATTTAAATACTTAATTAAATTAGAATATTTTCATTCTCTTACTATTATTACACTCGAATAAATTATTTCATAATAATTTCCATCGAATATTTATTTTATTCCATAAATATCTCAATTAAAATATTTACTTTATTTTATAAATATTTTAATAATAATTTTCATCGAATATTTATTTTATTCCATAAATATCTCAATTAAAATATTTAATTTATTTTATAAATATTTTAATAATAATTTTCATCGAATAATTATTTTATTCCATAATATCTCAATTAAAATATTTAATTTATTTTATAAATATTTTAATAATAATTTTCATCGAATATTTATTTTATTCCATAAATATCTTAATTAAAATATTTAATTTATTTTATAAATATTTTAATAATAATTTTCATCGAATATTTATTTTATTCTATAAATATCTCAATTAAAATATTTAATTTATTTTATAAATATTTTAATAATAATTTTCATCAAATATTTATTTTTTATTTTATTTATTTATTTATTTATTTATTTTAATTTTTTTGTTCAAAATAAGGTAATTTAGTTTAGTAGCATGGGGCATGGGTTACCAAGGCTCATTTGCTGATTTCTAGCTGATTCTGCAGTCATTGAACATAACAAGGCCAAATTAGGCCAAAAATCAATCACACATAAAATTATACATGAATATGGCCATAACTTCCAATTAGTTATTTTTTACACGAATTTAGACTTACCCAATCATTGTAATACATATATAATCATTACTTAACCCATCTAGCATAATTTTTAACAAGTTACAACACATAATTTGCTCTAGCATCTCATCCACAAACCCTGCGGGAACCTGAAACATCAATAAAGTCATGGTATCTTTGCGAAGAATGATCTCTGATCACCACATTCGGTGGTGACATGCTATCATACCATGATCGCATACCCAATGCCACCAACGATGGTGGGGTATGATCTATACGGCTAACTGTCAAAGAAGACATCTGTGCGGGTCGTGTCATAAGACCATCCAGGGGTCAATGTCGAATATCTCTGGACATACATATATATGCATAACATGATACATGCATAGCAGATAATAGATGGCAATATGATATAGGGAATGGAAAACTACACATACATTCCTAAGTATATCATCATCTATATACCCAACAACCACATGCGTTACCCCTATGTGGGCCCCACCCTTCCGGCTCGGTCCAGTTCGAGTTGCAAAGGAGTTCTTGCGGACTAGAAAAGTCAAATCGGGAATAAAAATGCTACGCGATTGAGTAAAACAGCCTACAATCCTGGTCTTCTCAGATGGAACTTTGAGTCTGTACATCACTCATTGGTAGTCACCCGAACACGAGGTATACTCTACCAATGATCTCATTTGTTACAAACTACATCTGACAATATCTTGTACAGGTCCGATGCCGCCAATTCCGAGTCGTTACCATAAGTATATGTGGCGCCCCCAAAATTCAGACACTCATATCTCGAATTTCGGTGCATCACGCTACTACTACGAATATCTTACAAAATCATTAACAACGAAATAATAGAATAATTTACATTGATGTAATATAAATATTCACATCCCAAGTATCTAGTAACCATTACTACAACAATTACGTGATTAGCTTAACATAGCTTAATCATTCTTGAATACATCATAATAATCATAACAATAATAATAATACTTCTAGTCTTAGGAACTAAGTTATTACGCCATGCCTTGCCCTTTCCCTTGTCCTTTCACTCGAATACCGCCTTGCTCTTGCGCTTAAGCGTAATGTTTTAGGAAGCAAGAATGAGCAACAAGTTTGCCCGACCAAGCAATATAGCTAGAAGAACAAGCGATTATAGCATTTAGATCTTTCAAGGGTATAATAATAATTGGTAGTTCAAGGATATCATGGATACCAAGAGTATTCAATAGGTGTCACTATGGACCAAGGATATCAACAAAATTTCGGGATTTACTCATTTCGAGGTTCAACATAATTGGAGTGCTGAAAGCGGTCACTAAGGACCAAGAACTCTTACTAGAATTAGCGATTATTACATCAGTAATCCAACATCCACGAGTACATCGGTGATCGGCTAAAGTACCCTATGTTATGCATAACATTTAATCATACTCATGTCATATGCGTCGGTTCCCAGGACAATATATAATTTCCCTTCTATGAGGGTTGTTCATCTCGATAGATTTACGATAGTCCTTTCAAATCAATTGGTTTGGATAGCTCTTTAACTCATAATAATAGTCTAGCCGAATCAAGGGCTTAGACAGATTTTCATCATGCATTTAGGAATGATAAGTCCAATGCTTACAACAACGTCAAGGTATACAAGTGATTTTCGAATAGAAGCAGATATTTGCTTGATAAAATATGATTGATATGACAACAATTCAACGTATAAAGTGTGTGAATTTAAGGAACTTGCAACACAATAATAATAGTGTTCGGATACTTGCTCAATGTAAATTTGAGTGAGGTTAGGGAACTTGCCCAACAATAACAATAAGTTAGGGATAGAAAACTTGCATGATATAAGTAACAAGTTTTTAGGGATAGGAACATGCCTTTAGCGTTGATTACTACTAATAGCGAAAATCACCTCAACGAACTATATACATCCCTATTCATGTAAGTACAATTATTTATTAGCCAAACACACTTGATATATATCAATAACATGTACACATAACACATTTTTCTTCTATCTGCATTGTACCCATCAAAACTCATAACTGTACACTAACATGCTCATACTATTGACCACTGCTAGCTTATTCATAATCTTTCTTCCTCGAAGTTCTAAGAGGTTCATTGCTTTAAGTAGACTATAACGTCTATTAATCCCACCGACCTTCTTCTACGCATGTTTGCAAGTATTAGATTTATTTTCCCGAAGTTGGTACAACTCTCCACTTAGAACTTATTCGTGTACTAATAGTTTACAATAGTATAGGAGTATTTATTAATCCATCCTTATATCAAATTATGATGCTGTCTCCGAGTCCCAGGACATCTCGCCATGTCCGAAGATATTATGACTTGTTCGAAGACAACATGCTTCGTCCGAAGACATCGCGCTTCGTCCGAAGACATCACGCTTTGTCCGAAGACATTACGCTCTGTCCGAAGACATCACGCTTTGTCCGAAGACATCACGCTTTATCCGAAGACATTACGCTCTGTCCGAAGACATCACGCTTTGTCCGAAGACATCGTGCTTTGTCCGAAGACATTACGCTCTGTCCGAAGACATCACGCTTTGTCCGAAGACATCGTGCTTTGTCCGAAGACATCACGCTTTGTCCGAAGACATCGTGCTTTGTCCGAAGAAGCTCCTTCAGAGACTTCGGTCCACACTACTTTAACAAAGTTTAAGTTCGTCAGGTTAATTTAAGACTTTACTATATGCATACAACCTAAGGGAATTTCTTAATGCATGGTCTAACATGACCGAACCCATCAGTTGGTTCCTAAATGCGGTCTTGTTTGCACCCATGGATTTCAGAAGCAGTGAACATGCTCTGTTTTGCAGAGTAGTCACAACTTGATTCCAGACAATTTTTTAACATATTCATGCACGAAGGTAAACCTTCTAAACACCCTTTATCATGCTAATTCATCATACTTGACCTAATAATCTGAGAATCAACAAGACTCAAGTTAAGAATGGAGTAGAAATTATACCTTCTCGAGCTTTAACCTTGATATCTCACACACTAATTTGGTAATGCTTAGCAACTAAGAATTCTTTACTCAGATTTCTCCAACACTCTTATCACTAAGACAGACTACCCTAGTGGCTTGTATTTAAAGAGAAAACATGGACCAGACACTTGCTTTACCCAATGTTGGGATTCATGCTGCAATAGAAATGAACAATGGTTATGTAAGGAGTTGTTCAATCACTCCATACCAGCCACTTAGCTAGCCATGCATGCCTAGGATTAGCAGCTTGAAAATTTGCGTAAAGAAAGTTTAGGCTCTTTGTTCTTTGTACTTGGTGACCCTAATTTGGGGACAAGAGAGCGATCTCGAGACATAGACAAGGGGCTAGTCGGTCCGGACCCACTTGTCCCACGCCACATTTTAATTTAACCAATACCTTGTACTCTCGCTTAACTCTTTTGTTGGATTTGAATGGATTCTAAATATCCCAAGTTTATTGGGCTAACTTAACAGATTCATCAATTAACTTATTGGGCTGAACTCCCAATTTATTATTTGGACTTTAAACATGCAAATACTTAATCATCCTTCACTAAGTCCATCATTGTGTCACACAAGACATTTCATGAACCTATCTTATCGATCATCAACGACTCAATTTTAATTCAATTGAGTTACTCTCCTCATGCCACGTAAGCATTTATAAAATAAATAATTCACCTTATTCTATTTAATAATAAAATTAAATCATAAAATTTACTGAATATTACATCCTCTCCCCTTATAAAAAAATTACGTCCTCGGAATTGATACAAGGTTATCTGAAAAGATGGGGATAGTCTCTCTTCATCCTATCTTCTAATTCCCACGTGGCCTCTTCGACATCGTGGTTTCGCCAAACAACCTTCTGAGAAGATATAACTTTGTTTCTTAGCATTTGTTCTTTCTTATCTATTATCCGAGCAGAATTTCTTCATATGCGATTCTTCTCTACTTGAATGGGCTCATAGGAAATTACGTGCTTATAATCGAGACTTGTATGGTGCGTAAATACGAAAATGTGAAACACGTTGTGGATGTGTTCCAATTCGGGTGGCAAAGCAACTTTGTATGCCACTTACCCACTCGCTTCAATATCTCGAATGGCCCTATGAACCTCGGACTCAATTTTCCTTTACGAATCTGATCTTTCCCTTCCAAGGAGATACCTTCAAAAACACAAAACTACCGACTTCAATGTCTCGGTTCTGACGATGCAAGTCGGCGTACTTCTTTTGGCGATCTTGAGCTGCTACCAATTTGCCCCTTATTGTTGCTACCACGTCGGTAGTTTCTTTGGACTAATTCGGTCCCAAAAAGTCGTTGTTCTCCGACTTCATCCCAACATAATGGCGTCCTGCACTTTCTCCCGTAAAGAGCTTCATATGGCGGCATCTGGATACTTTCGCATGATAGCTATTATTGTGGCGAATTCTACTAATGGTAAATGGTCATCCCAATTCCCCTTGAAGTCCATCACGCAAGCTCTCTCGGCATGTCCTCCAACGTTTGTATGGTTCGTTCACTCTCCTGCCGTCGGTTTGAGGGTGATAGGCGTTACTCAATCTCAATTGAGTTCCCATCCGTTCTGCAAACTTTTCGAAATTTTGACATGAAACGCGGATCTCGATCGGAGACAATCGACACCGGCACTCCATGTCGCGATCGATTTCCTTTACATACAAATTTGCTAAGCGGGTTCAAATTGAATCGAATCTTGATGGGTAGAAAATGAGTACATCTTTTGTTAGTGGGTCCACATAACCCAAATGGCATCGTAACTCTTACGTATGTAGGAAGTCCAACCACGAAAATCCATCGTAATGTGCTCCCATTTCCATTACGGTATTTCCGGTGGTTGAAGTAGTCCACTTGGCCTCTGGTGTTCTGCTTTGACTCTTTGACAAGTAAGACATCTGCTAACACACTCTACAACCTCTCTTTTCAAATTAGGCCACCAAAATGGCGTCAAGATCCGGTACATTTTGTGCCTCCTGGATGTCTGAAATCGTGTGTATTGTGTGCTTCGTGTAGGATTTCCTCTCTTGGTTCGATTCTGGTGGCACCCATACTCGACCCTCGAATCTCAATATACCATCCTTATCTACTTTGAACCTTTCTTCCTTATCTTCTACTATTCTCTTCTTTATCTTCTCACATTCTTCATCTTTCTCTTGTGCCTCCTTTATTCTATCCAATAACGTCGGGTGAGCTCTCATCATGAGAAATCTTCCTTCCGCTTCTCTTGGTTCCTCCACCTCTATTTCCAACCTTTCCATTTCTCTTATTAAATCCTCTTGAGTTGTCAATTTGAATAACTTCTCCTTTCCTTTTCTACTCAAAGCGTCGGCTATGATGTTTGCTTTTCCCGGGTGATAAAGAATTTCACAGTCGAAATCCTTGATCAGTTCCAACCATCCCCTTTGTCGTATGTTCAACTCCTTCTGTGTGAAGATATATTTCAGACTCTTGTGATCCGTATATATCTCACATTTTTCTCCATACAAATAGTGCCTCCAAATCTTCAATGCAAAGACTACTGCCTTAACTCCAAGTCATGGGTAGGGTATCGTTTTTGAAATCTTTCAACCGTAGTGAGGCATATGCAATGACCTTGCCATGTTGCATTAGCACACAACCAAGTCCTCTATGCGATGCATCACTATACACAACAAATCCTCCCGTATCATCTGGTAATGATAATACAGGCGCCTCACTCAACTTCCTCTTCAATTCTTGGAAACTCTCCTTGCATTTGTTCGTCTATACAAACTTCTCTGTCTTCTTCGTTAGATTGGTCAGCGGGGTTGCTATCTTAGAAAAGTCTTGGATAAATCTTCGATAGTACCCGGCTAAACCTAAGAAACTCCTAACTTCTGTTGGCGTCTTCGGCTGTTCCCAGTTATTTACCGCTTCCACCTTTACAGGATCCACAGAAATTCCATTTTGATCTATCACGTGTCCTAGAAACTGGACCCTTTCCATCCAAAATTCACATTTTGAAAATTTAGCGTACATCTTTTCCCTTCTCAATGCTTCCAATACCATCTTGGTGTTAGGCGTGCTCTTCCTTCGCCTCTTTGAATAAATCAAAATGTCATCGATAAATACTACTACGAACTTATCTAAGTATGGCACGAAAACTTCGGTTCATCAAGCCCATAAATCTTTGCCAGAGCATTGGTTAATCAAATGACATCACTAAAAATTACGTAATGTCCGTGAGCGAGTTCAAACGCGCCATCTTTTGTATGTCCTCCTCTCGCACTTTCAATGATGATAACTCGTTCAGAAATCTATCTTGGAAAAACACTTTGCTCCCTTCATTGATCGAAAAGGTCGTCTATCCTTGGCAATGGATATTTATTCTTAATTGTCACTCGGTTCAACTCCGATAATCGATCTGAGCCTCATCGATCCATCCTTTTTCTTTACAAACAACACTTTGGTGCTCCCCGAGGAGACACACTTGGCGAATGTAACCCTTATCTAGTAATTCTTGCAATTTAATCATCAATTCCTTCATTTCTCTTTGGCGCCCATACGATATGGGGCTTTCGAAATTAGTGCGGTTCCGGTGCTAAGTCTATTATGAATTCGGTTTCTCTTATGCGGAGGAAGGCCAGGCGATTCGTTTAAACACGTCTTGGAAATCTTTTACCACTAATATATCTTTCATTTCTATTCTCTTTTGATGAATGTCCACTATATAGGCTAAATAACCTACACATCCTTTCTTTAACAATTTCTTGCTTTGCATTATCGTAAGGGCAACACGATTGCTTGAGCGATGAGCTACCGTAAAACACTACCTTAGACCGATTTGAGGTCTGAAGGTTCACACTCTTCTTCTGACAATCGATTATCGCAGCGTGGCTAGATAACCAATCCATTCCTAATATCACATCAAACTCTCCCGGTTTAATGAATTAAGTCTACGTTTAGTTAAGTGACCTCTAATGTTTGCACAACAGTTTGATAAACAAATTCTATGGGAATTACTTCCTTATTCGCAATTTCTACGTTCAATGAGTTTTCTAAACGTTCAGGAGGTATGTGTAGTCGATTAGCAAATTCTTCAGACACAAAGGAATAGGTAGCACACGAATCAAATAATACATAGGCATTTATATTATTGATTGGGAGAATACCTGACACCACGTCCCTTTCATTCACTGCGTCTCGGACAGTCATGTTAAAGGTTCGGGCAGTCGGTCGGTTGGATTGCGTTGGTCCGCCGATCATCAGCTTGCTGCCCCCTCCCGGTTGGTCGCTTCCTCCGTTGCTCCCTTTCTTTGGGCAATCCTTGATTTGATGCTCAGTTGAGCCACACGCGAAACATCCCTTGTTCCTTTTCCGTATTCGAGGCGATTAGGTGAAATGTGCCCTTCTTGGCGCGATTGTAGCGAGATCTTTGCGCCTTCCACATTCCCCTTGATGGTTTTTCCCATATTTCGAGCAAGCTTAACTTCTTTTCTTAAATCCTCCTTGATAATTTTACATTGGTTGATGCTTGGTGGTTGGTGTTGTTGCTGTTGTTGCGCGTTATCCCATTTCCTCTTTCCCAAATAACTTCCACCACTGCTACTCCCTCCATGAGTCTCTCCTCCAGCATTCTTGTTCTTCTTCTCCTTGTTGTATTGGCTCAATGCCTCGCTACCTCCTTCAGCAATTATCGCCTTCTCCAATAATGTGGCGAAAGAGTCGATTTGAAGGACCGACACCTTGTTGAACAACCAAGGTTTTAGTCCAAGTTCGAAGCGTCGAGATTTCCTTTCTTCAGTGTCTACTTGATGTGTTGCGAATCGTGCGAGTTCATTGAACTTGGCCGCATACTGTGCCACTGTCATCTCTCCTTGTTTTAGTTCTAGAAACTTTACCTCCATCCTATTCTTCATGCTCTTCGGGAAGTAATTCTCGAAGAACAAAGTCTTAAACCTTTCCCAGGTTATAGTCCCTTCTCCCGCTCTCTATTGATTTGCTTCCCACCAGTAGTTTGCTTCACCCCTCATCATATATGCAGCGAACACGGTTTTTTGCTCTTCGCCCACACGAGCAATGGCGAAGGCTTTCTCCATTTCCTTGATCCACGTTTGCGCTACGATAAGAACGGTAGTACCTATGAATTCCGGAGGTCCTACACTCTTGAAGTCCTTGAAGTTTGCTACCGGAGCTACTTGGGGAACGGGTGGTACTTGTTCATTTGTTCCCCTTAGAGCCTCCCCTAACAAATCTACAAGCCTCTGAATGGGATCTACTTGTCCTCTCTCATCATTAACCGACTCTTCTGGAGCAGTTAATCTACGTCTGGGCGGCATTTTCCTACATTATGACACTCCCATTTTTATTATCTAATTATATTACTTAAACAATTCTCCATAAAATGAATAAGATTTCGGAATACATTTCAGAACAAGATCATTTATATTCATATGCCAAATTGTTACATTACATGATTATCTCCAGCATACTTCTATAAATGACACAACTTATCCCCTAATATCACAAAAGATGGGGACAACCATTAACATACTACCCCTCTAACATAACTCAAAATTTTGGGGTTTACAACATCTCATATTCTACATAAAGATTACAACAACAGATAATACACTACACAACGAACTACAACTAATAACTTTTAGCGCCTAGACTTAATCTATCATTCCGCGCTCCACAGTGCTTTGGTACTCCCTCTGAGAAATGTGCACCACCACATCTCGGCTAATGGTGTGCCGGGTCTGTCCCTGCTATATCGGGTAGTGATTTACCCCATCAATCAGTCCCTCCATGGCCGTGCGCAATGCATAGCTCATCCTATTCATCTTCCTCCTTTTGCACCTCACTTCATCTTCTAGATTGTTAGCCCTACCATTGGCCCCTTTCCACTTTTCTTCGAAATGGATCCTATCCATTACTTCCATCCTTAACTCGAGTGCAGACGACTTCCTTCTCTGTACCTCGCTCAACTCCCTCTCTGCTCCATCTCTTCCAACTTCCCCGCCAGGTTCTACATTCCTAGCCACCGCCTTGTGAAATAAAGCCCCCATCTGGATTCCCCGCCTCCTTACGGTGAGCAATATCTACTTCCATCTTCTCGCATCACTAACTTTCTCTGGTGGTCTTCGTCCTTGACTTTTGGAATTCGGACTCTCTGTCTTTGGCCTCGACCTCTAACTTCTCAACTCGCACCCTAACTCTAAAATCTGATCCTCATACTCCCCCAACATCCTATCCTCAAAAGTAGCCTCGTCGAAGTCCCCCATAGGCTCATCCACCATACGCTCCTCCTCTGGATCAGACTCTTTGGGTATTGGCTTTATCTCCTCTTCCTCGTCATCATCATCGATAGGAACTACAGTTGATATAGGTTACTGCTATCAATGGTGCCTCATATATCACGCGTATGTCACGCTGCTCCTCTTCTACTACTCCGGCTAGGTCCTCCCATGTCGGTCATCCTACAATCATCGACCAAGACAAAACAACCAATAACTCCATTAGAATCATAAGTTCATTGTATAGAATGAAGTTATATTACGTAACACGCTAAGTCCATCTCTATGAAAACTCTATATGAGTTTTCGTCCTTTCTATCTTACAGAGTTCTCCTAAGTTATAATCTAAGGGCTCTCGCTCCCTAAGGTTTATAACTATGGCTTTGATACCAACTTTGTGGCGCCCCAAAATTGAGACACTCATATCTCGAATTTGATTGCATCACGCTACTACTACTTAATATCTTACAAAATCATTAACAACGAAATAATAGAATAATTTACATTGATGTAATATAAATATTCACGTCCCAAGGTACCGTAACCATTACTACAACAATTCTGTGATTAGCTTAACATAGCTTAATCATTCTTGAATACATCATAATAATCATAACAATAATAATAATACTTCTAGTCTTAGGAACTAAGTTATTCTGCCGCCTTGCCCTTTCCCTTGTCCTTTCCTGAAATACCGCCTTGCTCTGCCTTAACTGTAATGTTTTAGGAAGCAAGAATGAGCAACAAGTTTGCCCAGCAAGCAATATAGCTAGAAGAACAAGCAGTTATAGCATTTAGATCTTTCAAGGGTATAATAATAATTGGTAGTTCAAGGATATCATGGATACCAAGAGTATTCAATAGGTGTCACTATGGACCGAAGGATATCAACAAAATTTTAGGATTTACTCATTTCGAGGTTCAACATAATTGGAGTCTTGAAAATCACTAAGGACCAAGAACTCTTACTAGAATTAGCAGTATTACACTGTAATCCAACATCCACGAGTACATCAGGTGATCAGCCTAAAGTACCCTATTACTAGAATTAGCAGTATTACACTGTAATCCGAAGACATTACGCTCTGTCTAAAGACATCACGCTTTGTCCGAAGACATCGTGCTTTGTCCGAAGACATTACGCTCTGTCCGAAGACATCACGCTTTGTCCGAAGACATCGTGCTTTATCCGAAGACATTACGCTCTGTCCGAAGACATCACGCTTTGTCCGAAGACATCGTGCTTTGTCCGAAGACATTACGCTCTGTCCGAAGACATCACGCTTTGTCCGAAGACATCGTGCTTTGTCCGAAGACATTACTCTCTGTCCGAAGACATCACGCTTTGTCCGAAGACATCGCGCTTCGTCCGAAGACATCACGCTTTGTCCGAAGACATTACGCTCTGTCCGAAGACATCACGCTTTGTCCGAAGACATCACGCTTTATCTGAAGACATTGCGCTCTGTCCGAAGACATCACGCTTTGTCCGAAGACATCGTGCTTTGTCCGAAGACATTACGCTCTGTCCGAAGACATCACGCTTTGTCCGAAGACATCGTGCTTTGTCCGAAGACATTACGCTCTGTCCGAAGACATCACGCTTTGTCCGAAGACATCGTGCTTTGTTCGAAGACATTACGCTCTGTCCGAAGACATCACGCTTTGTCCGAAGACATCACGCTTTGTCCGAAGACATTACGCTCTGTCCGAAGACATCACGCTTTGTCCGAAGACATCGTGCTTTGTCCGAAGAAGCTCCTTCAGAGACTTCGGTCCACACTACATTGATAAAGTTTAAGTTTGTCGGGTTAATTTAAGACTTTACTATATGCATACAACCTAAGGGAATTTCTTAATGCATGGTCTAACATGACCGAACCCATCAGTTGGTTCCTAAGTACGCAGGTGCAATTTGCACCCATGGATTCGAAAGCGGTGAACATGCTCTGTTTTGCAGAGTAGTCACAACTTGATTCCAGACAATTTTTAACGTATTCATGCACGAAGGTAAACTTTCTAAACACCCTTTATCATGTTAATTCATCATACTTGACCTAATAATCTGAGAATCAACAAGACTCAAGTTAAGAATGGAGTAGAAATTATACCTTCTCGAGCTTTAACCTTGATATCTCACACACTGATTTGGTAATGCTTAGCAACTAAGAATTCTTTACTCAGATTTCTCCAACACTCTTATCACTAAGACAGACTACCCTAGTGGCTTGTATTTAAAGAGAAAACATGGACCAGACACTTGCTTTACCCAATGTTGGGATTCATACTGCAATAGAAATGAACAATGGTTCTTTAAGGAGTTGTTTAATCACTCCATACCAGCCACTTAGCTAGCCATGCATGCCTAGGATTAGCAGCTTGAAAATTTGCGTAAAGAGAGTTTAGGCTACTATTCTTTGTACTTGGTGACCCTAATTTGGTGACAAGAGAACAGATCTCAGACATAGACAAGGGGCTAGTCGGTCAGGCCCACTGCCCCACGCCACATTTTAATTTAACCAATACCTTGTACTCTCAGTTAACTCTTTTGTTGGATTCCGAATGGATTCTAAATATCCCAAGTTTATTGGGCTAACTTAACAGTCCATCAATTAACTTATTGGGCTAGACTCCCAATTTATTATTTGGACTTTAAACATGCAAATACTTAATCATCCTTCACTAAGTCCATCATTGTGTCACACAAGATATTTCATGAACCTATCATATCGATCATCAACAACTCAATTTTAATTCAATTGAGTTACTCTCCTCATGCCACGTAAGCATTTATAAAATAAATAATTCACCGACTCTATTTAATAATAAAATTAAATCATAAAATTTACGGGTATTACAGTATATCCCCAACGGGGGTTACAACGTAAATCCTCGACGGGGGTTACAACGTGAAGCCCCGACAGGGGATTACAACACGAATTCAAGCCGTTGACACACATATCAACGAAGGTCAAGCAGCCTTGATGTTATCTCAGTCGATAGCGATTAAACCTATCAGAGCTCTAGAGCTATTCAAGGATTTCATGCTAGATTACTCATATTCCCTATCGGATCCCCGACGGGGATCACAACGCAGTGTTCTGTTGATTCACGTGTCAGCGAAGGTCAAGAAACCTTGACAATCTACCTATAGAATCTCAGCTATTGATTCACACATCAGCGAAGGTCAAGCAACCTTGACAGTATATCCCGCAGGATTTTTTTTCAACCGTTGATTCATATGTCGGTGAAGTACACGTCAACAAAGGTCAGGCATCCCTAACAACATTTGTTGTTGGCAGTAAATCCAACAGAATCATGACATATCCTAGCGATACTAACCAGGAGAGGTCAACGTTATCAAAGAGGATAGATGATGGAATATGTTATACACATCCTCAAACAGATCAAGCTTTATCCCCACAGATCTCTTACACATAAGAGGCACGTCTTCAGGATCAAGTCATTATCAAGGACCCAGGAATTTGGTGATAACCCCAACATCAACATCCTAATAGATTTGGATTACACATCAAATCTGGTCATTATTGCCAATCCCCAGTTGAAGCGACAGGGAGCCAGCAATCATCCCCAGCATGTTGGGCTACAACCCCATACATATGCATCATACATTTGCATCATGTTGCTACATATAGTACCATGTTTATCTTGTTACGTTTCAAGTGTCTAGGATTGTTTATCCTACCCATGCATCGCCATGCATGAGTATGATAAAGAGGGGCATCTGTAGACACTTTCGAAAATTTTCTGCAAGCTTAACCACTACTAACATTGCGGGAGGATGATTAAGTCTTTTAGAGGAACCACGAAAGACAATCCATATACATACCGGATACTACCGGAAGTTCAGCATCAACCCCGGAGCCCACACTGGGAGTAACAAATCCAACCTCGGAGATAACCCCGAGGCGTGTAGACCCAATATCAGAACACACACCGGAGAAGACCAATTAATCTCGGAGATAACTCTAAGGTATCCAGTCTCAGTCCCAACCATGGGAATAGCCACCAACCTTGGTGATAACCCCAAGGAATGCAGTTTCGGCGATAAACCCCGGAAATGCTTGTTTCAAATGCGACCAGCTTCAATCTCGGCGCTCACAACGAGATACACTGTACCAACCCGGCGATAACATCGGGAAGACAGGCACACCTCAAAGATGACAATGAAGACCTTCAACAAATTGCAGCAGTCTAATCTCAGCGAAGCCTGAGCAACGTCTGCTTTATCAGCCCAATCCGACAATAACACCAGTAAGGGGCAACATCGTCATCTCGCCAACACGATGCCATGCCACGTCGTCTCAACATCTCTATGCAACGATGTCCCACAAGGATAACTAATCCCGAATGACTATTGTGCGGGGTAACGGATGAAAGTTGAAGCTTGAAGACCGGAGGGCATCGTCCCATCTTCAATGACTTCATACAAACTCTAATCCCATGCCATCGTACAACTCTCGACAATGGCGGTCCAAAATAGTTCCTGTATACCCCAAACAGATGCCCGAATTACACTTCTTAAAGTTTGAGTGGACATTACAGAGCCCGAGTGCACGTACTTCGAGACGACCCGACCCGAAAAACCCGGGCCCACCTGGGTTGCCTCTGGTACACCTACACTGACCGCATGTACACTGCTGGCTACTTCATCTATAAATAGAGGGCTTGAGTGCGCCTATTTTGTAAGAGAAAGCAGCGAGGAAGCCACGCCTGATTTGCTCTGCACTCACCCCATGCGATTGTACTTTCTCATTTTAAACACACAGCGTGAGCTCATATATAGCCCTTGTGTACCTACAAAAGCCGGTGTTTACCCACTCTAAAGATATAGAAGTCTTCTTTGGCGGTCAACCTGTAAGCCTTCTCACACACTTTTTAGAGTCTTTCTCTTCATCTCTGCACACACCCTTCTTCACGTTGAGAGTCGTGTTACGCGCATTTGCCCGAACTTTGGTCTGTGGTTTTGTTTCAGCTTGTATATATATATATATATTGACTAACATTATCGAATTATGCCTCGATTGAGCCTAGACTTCGGTCTGGAGCGTTTACTCGCTTTTATCTATATATATATATATATATATATATATATATATATATAAACTGTGGTCGAACTTTGTTCGATGAGTCTGGATTTTACATCCGGTGCGTTTACTTTGCTTTTGTATATATATCTATTTATATATATGAACTGTTGTCGAACTTTGTTCGATGAGCCTGGATTTTACATCAAGTTCGTTTACTCTACTTTTGTATATATATATATATATATATATATATATATGAAGTGTTGTCGAACTCTGTTCGATGAGCCTGGATTTTACATCCGGTGCGTTTACTTTGCTTTTGTATATATATTTATTTATATATATGAACTATTGTCGAACTTTGTTCGATGAGCCTGGATTTTACATCCGGTGCGTTTACTTTGCTTTTGTATATATATATATATATATGAACTATTGTCGAACTACATTACGATGAGCACAAAATTTACATCCGGTGCATTTATTGCTTATATATATATATATATATATATATATATATATATAAATCACCTCTGCTGATTTCCTTACGTGTGATTGATAAGCTTTTACGACTTTATTTATATTTACGTCCCACACAGAGTTTCCTTAAGTGGCGGTTGGCCGTATTCTGACTTTATTTATATTTAAATCCCGTCTGGAGTTTCCTCTGTGGCGGTTGATATCTTTACGACTTTATTTACATTTTGATCCCCCATGGAGGTGCTTCGTGGTTGGTGATCATGTCTATATATATATATATATATATATATATATATATATATATATATATATCTGACTTTATATATATATACCGCTTCTTTCTTTCATACAAATTGTAGTATTATGTGCCCCTAGGAATCATGTGATCACAAATTCAGCCTATTGGATCTAGATTCGGTTCCTGTGATGGACATTTTCAGCTGTAAGCAGCTTATAAATTATTCTGTAGTGTCTGAATTTCCTCAGATGGTTTCCATACCCACGAGGAAGTCGGAATTATTTTGTACATTATTTTCATACGGATGCCTCGCATTCGTAAAAATAAAATCAATCAAGCCGAACACTTAATAAAAATGGGAGTGTAAAAGGTCTCAATCACTATTGAGCATCAGGGTTTGAAAAACCTCTTTTATAAAAACATCACTTCCATATCTTGCTTAAAACTGAATTTTTGCATAAATTCAAACCCTGTGTATATAGGTGCGAACGAGGCCTCGCACTACTTCCAAATAACAGCACATTGACCCATACACACACATTCAGATAATAGTTTCTTAAAAAGAGGCGGTCACCATGGTAACACGGATGTCGGGGGGTACCTAACACCGTCCCTCCGCATAACCAAGTCCCCAGACCCTAATGAATCTCGATTTCACCGACCCGTTTAGCAGTGTCACATCACTGGGTCAATGTGCAAACCTTTTCTCGGTTGTGTTGGTACAACCATTTTAAAAAACCAACTGGTGACTCTTAACAGTCCCATCGTCGACATTATACATGTCGGACCTTTTTCACTTGTTTTTTCAAACAAATCTCACCTAAAATGAGAACACCAAAGAACAAGTAACGAAAAGGGACATCTAAAAATCCCGACGTCGACACTTCATAGAATTAATCCCCTTCTTTCTTTCATCCAAGCTCTTGTTCTTCCCAAAATCTAGATAAATAAAGTGTGACTAGCTGCCCCTCCATTATTCCACACTTAGCATAAAAGTAGTCTCAATTCAGCTCCATACATCAATCCAAATCCAACTCTAATTCTCCTCAAAAGAAATCAAGTGGAGACATGAATCCTTTTCAAAATCCACCACTCAATAGTCAAAGACTCCCACAAAATAAACTAACAACTATCCCACACTCCTAATATTGTCACATTACATAAAGAATTATTAGTTCCCAACATAGCCAAACTTCTAGCACAAAATCAAATCTCGCCCAACAAAAACCCCGATGCAGTGCGCCCCGCGCTAAGAAACACATGCCAACATCGCGCCCCGAGCTAGCGCCCCAGAAGGTTGACTCGTTCCAGCACGCCCCGCGCCATGTTCCTATGTAGCACAGCGCCCCCCGCGCTATGTAGTTAGAAACTCCAAGATTGCTCGAAATCTCCTTCCAATTGTAACATTTTGATAGGCCCATGGATTATCCTACAACAAGCAAACAACTTATCAAAAGTAACATGAAATTACCAAAAACTAACAATATATCAAGCTAAACGAACATAAATCGTAGGGGTGTGTGTGTGTGTGTGTGTGTGCAACACTCATACTAACTGATATCAAATCAAATTCAGTTACATAACAAGTTTCTTATCAGGAATCATACAACATAAACTCAAAAATTTCAAAAACAAACCAGTTCTAGCTTAGCTCAAACAACTTCCAAGGTTCAGGTTCCGAAAAGGGTATTCATGCTCACTTCTTTTGTGTGTTTTTTTTTCATTGACGAGGGTTCTTTACCCTTATTTTTCCGTCATTTCTTTATTTCATTTTTTTAGATAGATGGTTGGTGACGTTTTACGCTCCATCTCACGCTTGTGTTTATGGGGAGTATTTCTTCTCAACCCACCACAAGACTCAACTAATTTCCAATATTTTTTTTAACAGCTTATATACCCCAATCTTCCCCCAAACATAGGTTCATGCCTATCTTTGTCATTTTTTTGTTTATACTAGCACTATCCTTTAGAAAATCTTTATGTAACAATTTGAACTAATCCATTAACATAGATGTTATTAACGTGTTATCCTTATTATACTAGTTTCAATCAGAACAAGATCCACATCATAATAGAAACTACATCAAGATTCTTATACTTAGTAATATACTTGTCTACATAATTTCAGTTTCATCATTGGCCAATAATCACATATACGATCTAATAACTGGATTCATGCAACTATATGCAAAAGAGATAAAAATAATAATTTATCATTATTATTATTATTATTATTTTTTTATGAAAACGACAATTATAAACGACTAAAAAGCATGAAACAGAACCCCCAAACTTAAAACAAGTAATGACCTCATTCCACCGAAATAATTCAAAGAAAATTATGAGGCCTTCCCTATAAACGAATCACTGCTTGTCGTCGTCCGCTGGAAGATATGCAGGCAAATTGGGATGAATGGGCATGATTACTAGAGGTGGAGTTGGATTGTAGTGGGAGAACGCATCAGCAAGCGTGTTGAATACATTTGCATTGTACTGATGCATTAAATCTTGACATTGAGCCAACCATAGAAATTGATACCTAGAAGTCCTCGGTGTTGGCTCCTACCTTGGTTCCGTTGTCGCTGGGGGTGAGTGTTTTCGGATCATAATATAGCCTTCGCCGCGTGGATGAGTTCTCGCCCCTTTCCAAGCCTTATATTTTTTTAATTGTTGCATGATGAATGATTGCCATTGGGTGTTGGATAGGTTCGATAGGCTGCCTATGCACTCCCGCTTTTCGGCACAAGTCAGTGATTAAGAATCAGTGCAACAAACCTCCAGTAGTGCTTCTGCGTAACACCCGGTCAATGGACTCTTGAATACATTCCCCCACATCAACATTATAGAAAGCAATTGAGTTGTCCATATGGAAATGGTGATGTACAATCCCATACAATAGCCGAGCTCGTGCCTTAGTGACCTCAGTCTGATGGCGTGTAGGCATTAATCGGGCACATAAAAACGCATACCAAGCTTTTCCATATCGACTAAGCGCAGAGTGTGGGAAACTTATCTTTTCATTTATTCCAGTTTGAATGACCCATTGAGTACCCGGTTTGTATAGTCTAATAATCAACTCGTCTAGCTCGGGCAATCCATCTTCGTATCTGTCATCTTGTGGTGCCTCTAATCTAAAATACTCATTAATAGCATTGGCGTGAAATGCCATCGGTTTCCCCAAGACCATGACTACGTGATTGACATGTTCCATTGCATTTGCGTAAAACTCTTTCACTATGTTGATTGCCGCTGGAAGTGGTTGTTCAACCAACTGAAACCAATTCCGCTTCGCAATTTGCAAACACATGTCGCCATCCAAATTAGCATTCGGCTTCAACCCACGTTCGAGAACCAATGTTTTCTTGTCAATGGTTGACTTGAATCAGTCAGCGGCCCTCTCACTAACAAACCTAGTGTGGTCATATTAAGGCCTAACAGTGGAGGAGGATGGGCGTTGTCTTTTGTTGGATGACATGGTAGTTTGTGGAGTGAATAGGTTCAAGGTTTGGTTCAGGATTTTTATCGAACAGTTGGTGGGTGAACTGAGTTTTTCCCCAAAATAGGTTATGTGGTGTAATCTTGCTAGCCAAATTATGAAAACAAACACCAATTCCCAAATTGTTCTACTTACTTGCTATTCAGAATAGAGAAGAAGATCAGGCAGGATGCGAGATGTGATTCCTTGCACTAATGGAGTTTCTCGGTTTGAGTATGTCTCCCCAAGTGATTGAATTTTTGTGTAAGGTATGTAATGGATGTAGGATTTGCTTATAGTGTATAGTTGATATGAATTGGGTGATTGTAGTTGGAGTTTATATAGGAGAATGAAATCCAATGTGAGTTGGAAGATGGAAGGTGAGTGGGTATCAATGGAATAGAAGTTGAAGTGGGGAAGGATTTATGGGGTGTTGACATGATTGTTGGAGTTAATGAGGGTTTGAATTTGGAGTGGTGTAGGAGAAGTGGAAGAATTTTATTTGGTGAAGGAGAGGTGGACGAATTTTATTTGGTGAAGGAGAGGCAAGGTCACGGTTTTGTATTCAATTAGGCGTCTGGGATTTAAATACAGCGCGGCCCGCGCTGTGATAAGGCTGGAGATAGCGCGGTCATCGCTAGTGGGTCAGGAGGTCTTAATGAATCATCGCTACCAACATGACATAGATATTGGTCTTTAGAAGCGCACGGTAGCTAGTAGAAGCGAGAGATGTAGTAACATTGGCGCGCCCTACGCTAGGTATGGCTTATGAAGAGCTCATCAAGCGCTATGTAGCCAGGGGGTCGAGGATCCATAGCGTGGCCATGGCCGAGAATAAGCGCACCAATATATAAATATGTTGATGTTGACGGCAATGAATCGTGCCCCAATACCGCATGGCATGATGGTCTAGTCTTGTAGCGCGCCACCCGCTTCGGTATATATATTGGACGGTATGACCACGTGTTGTGATAGCAGAAATGACTTCCTTCTTCGTCCTACGAATTAATAAGAATTGATGTAAAAATTCTACGAAAATAAATTATTTATAAAAAGAAAAGGTAAAACAAAAAGAAATAGTGTAGAACATGGGTTGCCTCCCAAGTAGCGCTAGTTTTAATGTCGTAAGCCCGACGATGACTCTCGTGTCACTAAGCATTGGCTAGGGTAATGTTGTTGGAATCCCAGTTCGCGTCTTCGCCCCAATAATGCTTTATCCATTGACCTTGAATGTCTCCAATGGATTTCGGCTGTAGAGTTCAATTGCGCCATGTGGAAACACGGTTTTGATGGTGTATGGTCCTGACCATCTTGACTTAAGCTTACCGGGGAACAACCGCAAACGAGAGTTGAACAACAATACTGATTGCCCCGGTTCGAAAGTTCTATGCATAATTTTCTTGTCGTGCCATTTCTTAACATTCTCCTTGTATAGTTTAGCGTTCTCATATGCCTGAAGTCAGAATTCATCGAGCTCGTTTAGTTGTAGTAATCTCTTTTCCCCTACAGCTGCTTGATCGAAGTTTAGTTTCTGAATAGCCCAGTAGGCCTTGTGCTGTAGCTCGACTGGTAGGTGACAGGCCTTTCCGTACAGTAGTTGATATGGTGACATACCTATTGGCGTCTTATAAGCAGTCTGGTATGCCCATAATGCATCATCTAACCGGAGCGACCAATCCTTTCGAGTCGGGTTCACCACTTTTTCCAGAATTTTCTTTACCTCTCTGTTTGATACCTCAGCCTGTCCATTTGTTTGAGGGTGATATGATGTAGCCACCTTGTGGTTAACCCCATACTTAGCTAATAGAGCTGTAAAAGACTTATTGCAGAAGTGACTACCTTCATCACTGATTATTGCTCTTGGCGTGCCAAACCTTGTAAAAATGTTTTTTTGTAGGAATTTGAGGACCACCTTGGCATCGTTGGACGGTAGGGCTGCAACTTCAACCCACTTCGAGATGTAATCCACCGCGAGTAGAATATACTGATTGCTCAAAGACGAAGGGAATGGCCCCATGAAATCGATGCCCCATACATCATAGATTTCCACTTCAAGAATTATTTGTAGGGGCATCTCATTCCGTTTAGAGATGTTTCCCACCCTTTGGCATCTATCACATGTTTTCACAAATTGGTGGGCGTCTTTAAATAATGTCGGCCAATAAAACCCGTCTTAAAGTACTTTTTTCGCGGTGCGTTCACTCCCATAATGTCCCCCAAATGCCGATGAGTGGCATTCTTTCAGTATATTGTGCACTTCACTATAGGGGATACACCTTCTAATCATCTTGTCGGCGCACTGTTTGAATAAATAAGGCTCATCCCACATGCACCACTTGACGTCATGAAGAAACTTCTTTTTCTGTTTTTGTGTAAGATCAGGGGGAAGCACGTTGCTCACCAGATAATTCGCGAAGTCTGCAAACCAAGGAAATTCTGTATTTAACCCAAATAGTTGCTCATCCGGGAATGACTCGTTGATTGCACATCTATCTTCTTCCTTTTTCTCCGAATTTTCCAGTCTTAATAAATGGTCGGCAACTTGATTCTCCGTCCCCTTTCTATCTTTAATTTCTATGTCAAACTCTTGGAGTAGGAGAATCCATCGAATAAGGCGTGGCTGAGCATCTTTTTTTGCTATTAGGTACTGAATTGCCGAATGGTCCGTGTAGACTATCACCTTAATCCCGATCAAGTATGCCCGGAATTTGTCAAACGCGTACACTACTGCAACTAATTCCTTTTATGTGGTATTGTAATTCATTTGAGTCTCTGTGAGTGTTTTGCTTGTATAGTATATGGCGTGAAACACCTTGTCTCGTCTTTGGCCCAAAACAACCCCAACCGCATAGTTGCTCATCACACATAAGCTCGAATGGCATATTCGATCTCAATGCTATATATCACGGTCATAGTTAATTTCTTCTTCAACAACTCAAACGCTGACTTGCATTCCACAGTAAAACTGAAAGTAACATCCTTCTCTAAAAGACTACATAGAGGTTTTGCAATCTTAGAGAAATCTTTTATGAACCTCCTGTAGAACCCAGCATGCCCCAGAAAATTTATAATACCCTTAACTGAGCTCGGTGGAGGCCGTTTTTCGATCGTATCCAACTTTGCTTTGTCCACTTCCAATCCGTGAGTCGTCACCTTATGGCCCAAAATTATGCCTTCTTCAACCATGAAGTGGCATTTTTCCAAATTGATTATGAGGTTTGTATCCTTACATCGCTGCAATACCATGATCAAATTCCCTAGGCAAGTATCAAAGTTGTCTTCATAGACCGAGAAATCATCCATGAAGACTTCAACATTTTTCTCCACCATATCTGAAAAAATGGCCATCATACACCGTTGGAAAGTTGTAGGTGCATTGCATAACCCGAATGACATCCTCCTGAATGCAAATGTGTCGTAAGGGCATGTAAATGTTGTCTTCTCTTGATCCTCAGGAGCAATGGCGATCTGGTTATAACCCGAGTATCCATCCAATAAACAGTAGTACTCATATCCCGCTAATCTGTCTAACATTTGATCAATAAAGGGCAGCGGGAAATGATCTTTTCGGGTTGCCTTATTCAACCTCCTATAATCGATGCACACCCTCCATCCTGTCACTATTCTTGTTGGAATTAACTCGTTGTCCTCATTCTGTATCCCAGTCATTCCCCCCTTTTTGGCACACAATGAACCGGACTAACCCATTTACTGTCGGAAATTGGATATAAGATACTGACATCCAATAATTTCAGAATATCCTTCTTTACCACTTCCTTCATAATTGGGATAAGTCGACGTTGATGCTCCACCGACGGTCTTGCATCATCCTCCATCAGAATCTTGTGCATGTAGGATGACGGGCTAATTCCCTTTATATCCGCAATCGTCCAACCAATCGCTAATTTGTGATCCCTAATCACCCTCAGCAACTTTTCTTCCTGCAATTCGTTAAGTGCAGCAGAAATAATTACAGGTAAAGAATTTGAATTGCCTAAGTACGCATACCTGAGATGTTTAGGGAGTGGCTTAAGTTCCAATGTTGGTGGCTCCTCCAATGACGATTTCCAGGTTTTTTCTGCAGACTTTTTCCTCCGTGTACAAAGGTTCAAATCAAGCAGTTGCTCTGAATCTGCTTAACTTCGTGGCAATGAGTCTAGCATCTGTAAGAAGTCCACAAATTCGGGTCATCCTTTTCTTCATCCCCAATGAAGGTTGTTTCTAATGGATCATTGACCAAACTCTTGCTCATATCTTCACCGATGATTTGCTCAATTAAATCCATCCAAAAACATTCTTCCTCATCCGTAGGGGAATTTCATGGCCTTGAACACATTAAATTTGATTTCTTGATCTTGGACTCTCATAGTAAGTTCTCCTTTTTGCACGCCTACATGAGTGTCCTTCCCGTAACCAAGAAAGGTCTCCCCCAGGATAATCGGTATGTTCTTATCCTCCTCGAAATCCGAATGATAAAGTCCATAGAATATAAACTTATCCACTTTAACGAAATGTCCTCTACTATGCCTCTCGATTATGTGATAACCTATCCGCCAACTGCAATGAAATATTCGTAGGCTTTGGCGCGGGCAAACCAAATTCTGTGTATACTGACAATGGCATGAGGTTCACACTCGGCCCCAGATCACATAAACATTTGTTAAATGACATTTTCCCGATCGTGCATGGGATAGTAAAGCTCCCTGGGTCTTTAAGTTTTGGTGGTAGCTTCTTTCAGAACAATCACACTACACCTCTCTGTTAGTGCCATTGTTTCAAATTCTTCCCATTTCTTTTTCCTCGACAAAAATCCTTTCATAAACTTCGCATAACTCAGCATTTGCTCTAGGGCCTCCGCGAATGGGATGTTAATCTGGAGTTTCTTGAACACGTCTAAAAACCTTGTGAACTGCTTATCTGACTTCTATTTTTGAACCCTCTGCTAAAACGGTGGTGGAGGATAAACAATTGGATTATTGTTTAACTTTATTTCCTCGTCCTTGTTACCTTCCACCACGTTACTGTCATCAACTTTTTCCTCCGGTGTCGCTGAATTTTTTGCATTATTACCCCCGAGATGTTTTCCACTTCTCAACATAACTGCTTAACATTGCTCATGACTACCCTTCGAATTTCTCTCAATGTCGCTAGGTAATGTTCCTTGTGGTTTATTATTCACTGCTAACGCCAGCTGTCCAATCTGATTTTCCAAATTCTTGATCGCCATCTCTTGACTTTTCATTACCATTGCTTGATTTTTTATTGTTGCCTCACTGCTAGTTATGAACTTCGACACCATTTCCTTGAAATCTGATTTGCTTTCCTGATGTTGAATCGGTTGTTGGTGACTCTGAAAACTAGGGGGATATGATGGTCGTGGAGCTTGAGTTTGTTGGTTATTGATCCATGAGAAGTTTGGGTGGTTCCTATTCCCCTGGTTGTAGGTGTTTTGATATGTATTTTGCGGAATTCTATTGTAGTTGCCTATGAACTGGACGGATGCTGGGTTAATTATGCATTGATCTGTAGGATGATCACCCGCACACAATTCACATACTACCGCAACCTGCTGAACTTGAACCCCTGTCATAGTATCAAACTTCTTGGACAGTGCAGAAATCTGTGCTTGTATAGCTGTCACCCCATCTACTTCCAAAATCTCAGCCGCCTTTGCCTGTGTCATTCTTGCTGTGGGCCACTGATAGTTATTTTTCGCCATGGTTTCGATCAAATTGTAGGCTTCCTCGTAACTCTTAGCCATGAATGCACCGCCTTGAAATATTTGCATCAATCTTTGGTTCGACATTCCCATTTAATCCGTTATAAAAGATGTTCATTTGCAGCCATTTGGGCAATCTATGATGCGGGCACTTTCTAAGTAATTCCTTTTAACGCTCCCGTGCCTCATATAGCGACTCCCCATTCTGCTAGTCAAACATCGTTATGTCATTCCTCATTTTAGCAGTTTTTGCCAGTGGAAAAAATTTGGGAAGAAATTTCTGCGCCAAGCCTTCCCACGTAGTAATCGACCCCGACGGCAGAGAATGTAACCAACTCTTCGCCTTGTCCCGTAAAGTGAACGGGAACAAGCGAAGTCTCACTGCCTCATCCGACACCCCATTGTACTTGAACGTGTCGCACATTTCCAGAAAACTGATTAAATGCTCATTCGGATCGTCATTTGCCATTCCCCAAATGAATCAATTACGCATCATCCGAATGGTCCCAGAGCTTGATTTCAAAGTATTCGCAGCTATTGCAGGCCTAGTGATGCTCGACTGCAGATCAGTCACCTTAGGTGTTGCAAAATCCCTCAACGCTTTCTGGTCTTCGGTAGCCATTTTTTCTTCCTTATCAGAATTTTTGAATTCGTTCCTCGTTATTTTGATCCACTTACTTAACCTCTGAAATTTCCTTTCAATGTCGTCCTCAAAAGGCAGGAAGTCTGGAGGTTTAGATCGTGTTTGCATAAACCAATGTCAAAAACCTGAAATATGAAAAACAAAAACAAAATCTGTTTAAGTAAAACTGGACTAATTAAACTGATATCGTAAAAATATTAAAATCTAGGCTAAATTATCCCCGGCAATGGCGCCAAAAACTTGTTGGGTAAAATCGATACGCGTAAAACATGCAAGTGTACGTGGTCAACAAGTAATATAGTAGTGAATAAAGTATCGTTCCCACGAGGACAAATTATCAAGAATTTTAACTTCATAATTATCAATTTCCTATTAATCCTAATTCTATTAAACTATTCAAATCAATGGTTTAAAATTATAGAAACTAAATTATTAAATAAATAAACTATCACAAAACAATCACTAATATCAAAATCCGGAATTTCAAACAATTAATGGAGACTTAGACTTATGATTTCACCCTGAGTTTCACTCTGATTTTCAACCCTTTTATTCCCACTCAATTCAATATCCAAGTTTATTAATCAAGAACATGAATGTAATACTAGCCACCTCTCGATGCCACTAATACCATATTAACTTAAATCCACAATTAAGATAGAAACAAGTTAAACACCTAAATCAACCAACTCACTATATCTCTATGTGAATTGCAATTAAAGAAAGTTTAAGCTTAAGTTCTCTATCCGATTACATGTGATGTCAAGCATATCTCTACTTTAACAATAATCAAACATCTGCTATTCACAAAATTCATGACACATGCTATATTAACTAGGTCTAAATTCGAATATCCTCTCTCGATTCCATTCAAATCCACGAGGAATTGTTGATCAAGCAATTCATAAGTTCACTCTCGAATTAACATAGATAAACTGAAAATATTTTATTGAATTGGAAATCAAAGTTATAGAATCATCATTTCACCCAAGGATCCATCACAAGTCTAATAAGTGAATTAGTTCATAACGAATGAATTAAATACTGAAACAATAGAAGAACACATCATCCCAATTACAGAATATAGAAAATTAAGGAGAATAGTAATACACCACCCTTCTCGCCCTTCGATTCTGCAATCTTCGTAGAATTAATCCCTTTCTTTCTTTCCTCCAAGCTCTTGTTCTTCCCAAAATCTAGATAATCAAAGTGTGTCTAGCTACCCCTCCATTATTCCACACTTAGCATAAAAGTAGTCTCAATTCAGCTCCATACCTCAATCATAATCCAACTCTAACTCTCTTCAAAAGAAATCAAGTGGAGACATGAATCCTTTTCAAAATCCACCACTCAATAGTCAAAGACTCCCACAAAATAAACTAACAACCATCACACACTCCTAATATTGTCACATTACATAAAGAATTATTAGTTCCCAACATAGCCCAACTTCTAGAACAAAATCAAATCTCACCCAACAAAAACCCCAACGCAGTTAGCACCTTGCCAGCGCTAATAGCCCCTAGGAGGTTGACTTGTTCAGTAGCCCCAGCCGCCATGTTCCTATCTTGACACAAGCAAATACATACTGCTATGTAGTCAGAAACTCCAAGATTGCTCGAAATCTCCTTCCAATTGTAACATTTTGATAGGCCCATGGATTATCCTGCAACAAACAAACAACCTATCAAAAGTAACATGAAATTACCAAAAACTAACAATATATGAAGCTAAATGAACATAAATCGTAGGTTAAAAACCTACTCATCACTAGTCGGGGAACGAAGTGAAGTTCTAGACGATAGCATTAGTAGTCCTCACTATTCTGTTAAATAGTGTGACAGTAAATGTAATGAGGACTCCATTGAGTGTGGATATTGTCTAGATGACAATATTCTTATTAAAACTCCTAGATTATGTTTTGTCGTATTTTACACGACTGTTGTATAATTGAGTTGTATTTGAATTTTGTACCATATATTTGGCGACTCAAGATGGGTGATGTATACCTATTTTGGGGGTGTCACAGGTGTTCTTGAGCCTAAACCCAGAAACGCATGCCAGTTAGCAAGGTGGGTAGTTTGACCGCTCACAGTTCATAGATCTTAGAGTTTCTGGGTTGGGTAAAGTGTTAAAGTGGTAGTATGTATGTAATACTACAACTACCAGTCAATTTAATGACCAAACTATAACATAACAAAAAGATCAAAGCTATCAAAAATTTGTCAGAAGATGTTCTTCATTTCTGGGATTTCTAGAAATGAAGAACAGTCCGAGATGGCCACTTATGATCTTCATAACTTGCATCCTGAGCTTTCTTAGTGTAATATGAATGCTCACACTTGTAGTCTAGATATCAGAGTATAATATCAAAACACTAAAGCAACTTAAACACATCACCATATATCGCAAGATCTGGACCGGTCAAAGTAGGCCATAAAATATGTTCTTGAAGATTCTGGGTTACCCAGAAACTTCATCCGGCCAGTTGGTCAACGGTTGTTTGACCATGATTAATTTTCATTATATAGTTAATCTAGGTGATCTTATAGCATGTACTTGTAGTTCATATACCCCTCTACAACAACAAACCAACAACATGACCAAAAGAAGAAATCACAGCAAGATCTAGCGCCTGCAAAACGTTGTCAGTCCCTTTCTGGGTTTCTGGGCTGCCTAGAAACCAGATGGTCATGGTCGGTCAACGACCTTTGACTCTTAATAACGTGCAATATATACATGATATGGGCTTGATTCAAGTTCCAGATCAAAGCCCACATAACATACTACAAGTTCAAACATTTAAAACACTAAAAACATTAACAGAGACAGATCTCGGAGACCTGACATCTAACTGTCAGACACAAATTTTCCAATTTTCCAGATTTCTAAAGACTTCTATTTCGAGCACTTTGATGTTATGGATCTAGGATTTAACAACCCAGATCACTAAATGACATCTTATTACACAACTTTAACCAACAAATTACAACATATAATATAGCTCACATGTTTTCTAAAATTTAGGGTTTTATACCTTTTCTAGCTTTGATCTGGATTCTGACTTCTTGATTCTGTTATTGGCTTGCTATGAACTGATCTTAGCTTGGTTTCTCACTCTCTCTCACTCAAGATTTTGAAAATTGTGGAGAGATAAAGTCTTGGAGAAAATGAAAAAATAAAGTAACCATTTTCTCTCCCTTAATATATTTATTTGATATGATTTAATGTATTTGCTGGAACTTGAAGGCTGATATTTGACACAAGGCTAGGGCTAGGGCTAGGGCTAGGGTTAGTTCACCAACTGAAGATATTGGCAAGATTTACAAGTTACTTACAAAATAATACAAAAATGGTACTTTAGTCATTTTGATTTTAGTTTTAATAGCATACATGTCAATTGCCCAAACCCTTAGGGTTTAGAATTTAACTCTTAGGGTTTAGGGTTTAACCCTTAGGTTTGCAATTTAATTTCTAAGATTTCCAAATTTCTATTTTCAAAATAGAAAATTAATATTTCTAAATTATAATTAGGATTTTCTAATTATGTTAAAATTTACTAATCATTATTCAAGCTTACTAATTAGGATTAACATTTCCTAATTAAAATTGTTAATTTAGCAATTTAGTCCATAATTATGCATTAGGGTTTTCTAATAATCAATTAGGGTTATCCGTAATTAAACATATAATCAATAACATAAAAACCTTTATGCTTATCTTCAAGCTCCCGAATTAGGGTTTTCAACTTCTGAATTAGGGTTTTGGATTCCCAGAACTAAAATTAGGGTTTCCAAAACCGGTTTTAGGGTTTCTTATAAATCGTAAGAATTTTCTAACTGAACGTTGACATTCTTAATATAATATTAGGGTTTGCCTCAGATATAGCTTATCTGGTCAACCCTTAACCACATACTGTACACATATAATACCATACACACAGAACATATTCACTTATACCCTTAATCCTGAATAATTCACCACAAAAAATTTTAAATTCACAAAATTCCTTCTCGGAAATATCAAATCCATTCACTTATTTTCTGTCTAGGTTTATTATTTAACCTTAATTTAATATTTTAAGATTTTATAAATATCCAAATTCTCGGGTTGTCACACAAAGACTGCGAAGATGAGAAACGAGATTACAATGTTTGAGCAGCAGCATGGGGAGTCATTGTACGAGGCATAGGAAAGGTACAAAGAATTACTCAGAAAGTGCCCACATCATGGACTACCTAAATGGCTGTAGATGAACAAGTTCTACAATGGATTGAGTGGTAATCTCAAGACTAGCATAGATGCAGCTTCGGGTGGAGCGTTCATGGCTAAGAGTTATAAGGAGGCATATGAGCTAATAGAAATGATGGCGGCTAACAATTACCAGTGGCCCACATCAAGAATGACACAGCCGAAGGTAGCTGGGATGTTAGAGGTAGATGGGGTAACAGCGTTAGTGGCACATATTTTAGCTTTATCAAAGAAAATGGATGTTCTGACAGGTACACAAACACAACAGGTTGCTTATGTTTGCGAATTGTGTGCGGGGGAACATCCTATAGAACAATGTGCCATTAACCCAACAGTGGTACAGTTTGTTGGAAGCTACAATAGGATTTCAAAGAATATGTATCAAAATGCCTACAATCCGGGGAATAGGAACCATCCCAACTTCTCGTGGAGTAATAACCAGAATCAGTAGGCTCTGCAACCTTTTTATCCCCCGGGGTTTCAAAATTAGCATCAGCAAGCGGCTCCACAGCAAGAGAAAAAGACAGATTTAGAAGAGCTATTGTTGAAGTATATATCAGGAAACGAGGAGCCAATGAAAACACAAGCAGTGGCCATCAAGAACTTAGAAAATTAGATGGGACAACTTTCTTTAACACTTAATAACAAGCCTCAAGGAACACTACCCAGCGACAAAGAAAAGAATCTGAATGGAAATCACGAACAGTGTCAAGCAATCACTTTGAGGAGTGGAAAGCATCTTGAGGGGCAAAACGCAGAAAATTCAGCTAAGAAAGATGGCAAAGAGGATGAAGACAAAGTGGTTGAAGGGAAACAGGATGAGGAAAAGAAAGGGGACCAAATTAAGACAGATGTTGAGCCAGTTGTGTATCCTTCACCACCGTTTCAGCAGAGAGTTTAGAAACAGAAATTAGATAAGCAATTCTCGAAGTTTTTGGAAGTTTTCAAGAAACTTCTGATCAACATTCCCTTCGCAAAAGCCCTAGAACAAATGACGAGTTATGCCAAATTTATGAAGGGTATTTTGTCAAGGAAGAAAAATTTGGAGGATTACAAGACTGTAGCTTTAATAGAGGAATGCAGTGCAGTTCTACAGAGAAAGTTACCTCCGAAGTTGAAGGATTCGGGGAGTTTCACCATTCCTTACACAATCGGGAACATTACCTTCAACAAGTGTTTGTGTGACTTGGGGGCGAGTGTGAACCTCATGCCATTGTAAGTTTATACTCAGTTGGGTTTGCCAGCTCCAAAGCCTACAAACATCTCACTACAGTTAGCGGATAGATCGGTAACTTATCCAAGAGGAATTGTGGAAGATATCTTAGTTAAAGTGGATAAATTTATTTTTCCAATAGATTTTATAATTCTGGATTATGAAGAGGACAAAAACATCCCAATCATCCTAGGGAGGCCATTTTTGGCTACGGGTAGTGTAAGACCCCAACTTTTTATAAATATGATTTTCCTCTATTCATTATTTTGTTATAGTAAGGGGTTGATTTGATTAATGTGGTTAGTTATGGGGGAAATGCGCAAATATTTGAAGTAGGCAACTACTTATAAAATATTCATTATTGTCGGAGAATATTCGTTTGGTCGTGGAATATTCTTGTTGTCGGAAAATATTCGTACGATGGCGCTGCCATTTGTGGGCCCCATAACAGAAAACTGTCGAATGAAGAAAACGACAAGTTTGAGTTTTTTATAAATAACGGCGTAGTTGTTACCGTTAACACTGTTGGAATACCTGGTGGTTAAAGTACATTAATACGCGTGGTTGCACAGTAGCACACGGTATTGCACAGTATTTTTGGATTATTGATTCTTACATAAGAAAGCACTACTCAATAATTGTTACTGTAATTACTGTTCAATATTTTATTTTATTGATTCAATAATTGCTAAATTGATATTTATATTATTGTTGTTTCAATAATTATCACTGCACAGTATTTCCCATTATCAGATCAATAATTCTTATTATTTGAATAATATTATTAGATAGCATTATTGGCAATGTCTAAGAAAGTTTTGTCTAGGAAAGGGGTTTGGTCACCTAATTGCGCGCCAGTAAGGAGAAATCCTTATCAAAAAGCCCCCTCTTTCTTGGGAACGACCTGGTTGTCATTATTGTGATTCTGTAATATTATTTTGGAATAATTAATTATTGATTTATATGATAAGAAAATATTTACTTTATGTGGATATAATTGAAGGAATTAATGTTGAAGTGTTTTATCAATATTTTGTCAGAATGAAGGTATTAAAAACCATCTGTATGTGGATTTCGGTCATTTTTCGTTTGGAATTTGGAAAATATTTCATCTACAAAGTTGTAGAGAATTAAATTTTCTATAGAATGAACATAAAATTCAAATTTTTCTGATAAAGGTCTATTTATTATGAATTATTGAAGTTTCTGAATATTGTTTAAATTTAAAACATTTTGGTGGAGATTTTCTAGAATGGGTGGGCGCCACCCTTGTCCTTGTTGGTGTGCTAAGAAATTTCAAAGTGTAGTTTCAAATGTGGTGTGCTGCAAAAGCCTCCGTATGTAATTTTAGTCTACTTTGGAGTTCTGGCATTTTCCTATAAATAGGGTGCTTAGTTAGAATTGAAAATCACACCAGAATCAGAAGTTTTCTCTCTATATTATCGAGCATATTTTTGTGAGTATTTAGATACTTTGAGAGTTGATAAGAAGTGCAAGTTTTTTCCAGCTTTATATCCGATATTCCAGCCAGAAGTACTATTCTTTTGAGGTAAATGATGTTATTTTCTTCGTAAATGATGTTATTTCTTTCAATATCATTATACCGAAATATTGGTATGAATTTTATTATGAAATTTTTACATTTTCATGTCGAGGTTACTATTCACGTATATGGCACTATTCACGAATACGGTACTATTCACGAAGTATGATTTTTTCTTATGGAATTTCTACCTTTGTGTGTCGGGGTTATTATTTACGTATACGGCACTATTCACGTATACAACACTATTCACAAAAAAATTAAATTTTCTTTTCTTTGTCCAAGTTGTCTATTATGGTTACTATCTTTGATTGTATTCATATTTTGATCTTCATTCTTGAATTTTGCCCCACAATTGATTATTATGGAGTATTTTTGAACTTGGATAAATCAAAGTATGAATCCCTAATCTTTGTCCTTTTATCTCACTCTATTCGTTTTCTTTAAGATATTTTTCATCATCCTTTGTCCTAAATGATGATATAACTGAATATCTTTGCCCTGTGGTGCAAAGATGAATGATTACTTGATGAATATCTTTGGCCCGTGATGCAAAGATGAACAGGTGTTGAGATGAACATGACCAACTCGTGATACAAATGAATATTTTTGGCTCGTAAAGCAAAGATGAATATTTGGTTCAAGAGGTTTATTGATTGATGTTACATGGATAAAATATTGATGATGGACTTTTAAATCATAGAAGATAGTAGAATTCATTCTCTACTTAACTCTTCTAATGAATTGTTATTTTCGCTGCTAATATTGATCTAAAACTTGTTGTTCATTATATTTTATCTGGTTTATTGAAGGCTAACGATAATTTGTTCTACATTATATTAGTCATAATATTCTTTACTTGGCCAGTTGAGCTCACCCTTTTTTTTTGTTACATTTTTTCTTCTCAGGAGGCGAGAATATAGCGAGAACTAGTCGGGGTGTGGAGTGTTGTTTCAATACAGTTGTTTTAGCAGTCCTCACTATTTTGTAAAATAGTGTATGAATAATTGTAATGAGGACTTATTTGAGTTTGGATATTGTCTAGAAGATAATATTTGTATTTAAACTCACAACATATGTGTTTTCGTATTTTGCACGACAATTGTAATAATGAAGTTGTAGTTATTTTCTGTATCATATATTTGGCGACTCGGAATGGGTTGTGTGGACCTATTTTGGGGGCATCACATTTGGTATCAGAGCTTAGAGATATGATCTCTGATGGAGATCTAGGGTTAGAACTAGGAAGGGAGTGACGAGTAAATCCTTCGCTAGTGTGTCCTATCTAAGCTTATTTGTGTTTAATTGGTCGGTCGGAATATATGGGTAATATGTGGAATGTCAATTTCTTTAATTAACCCTTGTTTTATGGCAGTATTTGAGAATGACAGCTAAAAATGTTAATAATTGAGTGAATGAGACCGTGGAGTCACCTTTAATCACTGACCAGGAGAACGTGCAATAGGACAGAAATGTTCCTCCTGTATATAACATCACCGATCAAACGATGAATGATGTAATGTTTAGAATATTTTTGCAGTTCATACAAAATCAGACGAGGGAGACTCGTGTACGAAATACGGGTGTAAATAATAGCAACGCGCGGCTTGTCACAGCCAAGCAGTTTAAAGAGTTGGGACCACCAAAGCTTTTGGGAAAGCCGAATCCGATCAAGGCGGAAACGTGGGTTAAGCAAATTACCAATATATTTGATGTCTTGGGATACACGGAGGAACAGAAGGTTCCATTCGCCACCTTTATGTTCCGTGGTGAAGCAGATTACTGGTGGAAATCTATAAAGCGTACCTAGACAGCCGCACTTAATATGTCTTGGGAAGCGTTCCAAAAACTATTCAATTACAAGTACATTCCTGAAAGTATTCGTCATATGAAGGAAGTAGAGTTTATCAGATAAGAACATAACAACATGACTGTGTCCCAGTACAAGGCTAAGTTCGCGGAGTTATCCAGGTTTGCACCTCATTTGGTAAAGAATGAGGAAAGTATGACGCGAATATTTCTAAGAGGTTTGAAACCCAAACTTCGGCAATACCTTATCTCCCACAAATTTTCTCTATATTCAGATGTTGTGAACATGGCTCAATTATTAGAGTGAGATAATTACTTTATTCAACCGAGGGACCACAACCAGGGTCATACCGGTGGCAGCAGTCATCGGAGCAATGATAACCAGCGGGGTGGAAAATATTCGGACAAAAGTGGTAACCACTCTGGTGGTAATCGTGGCCATGATAGTAGACGAAGCGAGTCGGCGGGAGATTTCAAAAAGAGGAGGTACAACAATGACAACGTGAAGACGTCAGCACCAACATCAACTGTTCCTAGGGGAGAAGAACGACCACCGATCGTATGTTATAAATGCAGGAAAGAGGGACACATCAGCACAAACTGCCCATAAAAATTCAAGGTATGTTATAACTATGGAAAGGAAGTTCATATAGCTCGAGATTGTCCTGTAGCGAAACCAAGTCCAGCGGGGATGGTGACTCTAAAGGCTATCCCGGACAAGTCAAAGTCGGTGGTTCCTAGAAGAGCGTTTGTCATGGCTGCCCAAAATGCGAGGAACCCAAACGAGGTAATCACGGGTAAGCTAAACATAAACCCTTGCGAACTTTATACCTTATTAGATACTAGTTCTACCCATTCTTTTATTTCTCCTGCTTGTGCTCAACGTTTGAACTTGACCCCTGAGAAATTAGACTTTGACTTATCTATTGAAACTCCGTTAGGAGAAACTTTCGTTACATCCACGGTTTATAAATATTGCTTGATTCAAGTTGGGATCATCACATTACCTGTCAATCTTATTTCTTTGAAAATTCTTGCATTTGATGTGATTTTAGGGATTGATTGGTTAACTACTCATCATGCTAAAATTGATTATTTTTGTAAGGTTGTTAGTTTCCGTATTCCTAACCAACCTGTTATGCGAATTCAAGCAACCAAACCACTAAAGTCAATCACTGTCATAACAAGTCATAAGGCCATTCGTTTATTAAAAATGGATGTCAAGCTTTCTTAGCCCATATCAAGGACTTGAAAAAAAATACGTCAGATTTGAATACTATTTCTGTTGTTAGTGAATATCCTGATGTATTTCCTGAAGAACTTCCAGGTCTACCCCCAGAACGTGAAGTTGAATTCTTTATTGACCTTGAACCTGGTACGAAACCCATTTCTAAAACCCCATTTTGAATGGCTCCTATTGAACTTCAGGAGTTAAAGGTCCAACTACAGGAGTTGTTAGACATCGGTTTCATTTGTCCTAGTACATCTCCTCAAGTGCTCTCTGCTTTATTTGTAAAGAAGAAAGACGGGAGTATGCGACTTTGTATGGACTACTGGGAATTGAACCATGTCACCATCAATAATAGGTATCCGCTACCTCTTATTGATGACATGTTCGACCAGTTGCAAGGAACAAAATTCTTTTCAAAGATCGATATTTGTTTTGGATATCATCAGCTGAAAATTAAAACTAAGGATATTCCGAAGACTGCCTTCAGAACTCGGTACGGGCATTATGAATTCGTAGTAATTTCTTTTGCATTAACTAATGCTCATGCTGCCTTCATGGATATGATGAACTAAGTATTCAAGGAATATTTGGATCAGTTCGTTGTTGTCTTTATTGATGACATCCTCATCTATTCCAAAAGCCGTGAAGATCATGAGCACTATTTGAAGCTAGAACTTCAAAGGCTTCGTGAAAATAAGCTAAAGAAATGTGAGTTCTAGCTCGAGGAAGTAGTATTCCTTAGGCACGTGGTGTCAAAACATGGAGTATCTATTGACCTAGCGAAGATTGAAGCAATACAAAGTTGGGAGCAACCGAAGTCGATGACCAAAGTACGTAGCTTTCTAGGCTTAGCTGGTTATTATCGGAGATTCATGGAAGGATTTTCTCGAATCGCTACTCCGTTAACTTAGCTAACTCGAAAAGATACAAAATTTGGTTGGAGCGAGGAATGTCAGAAGAGTTTTCAAGAACTCAAGAGGAGACTCATTTCAGCACCTGTTTTGATAATACCATCTGGTTTGGATGGATTTGTTATCTACAGCGATGCTTCGGGCAAAGGGTTATGATGTTTTCTCATGCAACATGGGAAAGTCATAGCCTATGCCTCGCGACAACTCAAAGAATATGAGAGGAATTATCCTACTCATGATCTGGAGTTGGCAGCAGTCGTTTTCATGTTGAAAATCTGGAGACACTACCTATATGGGGAGAAAGTGGAGATTTATACGGATCATGAAAGCCTCAAATATTTCTTCACCCTAAATGAACTCAACATGCGGCAACGACATTGGCTCTTGTTGTTGAAAGATTACGACCATACCATTCAATATTATCCTAGAAAAGCAAATGTGGTAGCTGACGCATTGAGTAGAAGATCGTATGTGGGTACGAGTGCGATGTTGTTAACACAAAGACCCATTTTGTACGACTTACAAAGGATGGAGATAGAGTTAAAGGCTCCAAGTACCCACATGATGATATCAAACATACGAGTAGAACCTACTTTAATCGATCAAGTTAAAGATGCTAAAGCCATAGACCCAGAGCTGATGCGTACAAAGAAGAAAGTACAAGAAGGTGTTATTCTAGAAGCAAGAATCGACGAAGAAGGAATACTTCGAGTCAACTCCAGACTTTGGGTTCCTAACAATTTTGACTTGAAGCCTAGAATCATGATAGAGGCACACAACACACAGTTTGCAATCCATCTTGGGAGTACAAAAATGTATCATGATCTTCGACATACATTTTAGCGGAGCAATATGAATAGAGAGATCGCAGAGTTTATCTCGAGGTGTTTAACTTGTCAACATGTAAAGGCGGAGCATCAAGTGCCAAAGGGTCCATTACAGCCACTTGAGATTCCGAAATAGAAGTGGGAACACATTACCATGGATTTCGTTACGGGTCTTCCCAAGGTTTCTCAAGGTATAGATGTGATTTGGGTTATTATTGATAGATTAACAAAGTCTGCTCATTTCTTGCCGATACGAGAGATTTATTCCCTTAAACTTCTTGCTCGTATGTACATGAATGAGATTGTGAGGTTGTATGGCATTCCAGTATCCATAGTTTCAGATCGTGACCCAAGGTTCACTTCACGATTTTGGGTTAGCTTGCAGAAAGCTATGGGCACGGATTTACGATTCAGTTCCTCATACCATCCTCAAATGGATGGGTAATTAGAAAGGATTATTCAAACTCTTGAAGATCTATTAAGACTATGTGTCCTAGATTTCAAAGGAAGTTGGGATAAGTACTTGTCATTGGTGGAATTCTCCTACAACAATAGAAAGAGTTATGAGGATCTTCATCGAAAGGACGTGGAATTTAATATTGGGGAGCATGTGTAAAGTCCCCAAACTCGGGTACTTGAAACCCGAACTCGGTGCTTCACGATACCATTTCTATGAGCGGAATAATACTAATACTAATAACAATAATATAAAAATCCAACTTAACTTACATTTATCAGAGTCTAATCCCAATTACGTAACCTTTAACATATTCTTTACATGATATATAATACATATCATTATCTTAATACAGTCTAACTATTACATAAGATACCATTAAACATGTTCTGTTTGCTTTCCTTTTCACTTGTTCTTGTCTTAACCTTTGGGTTGATCATGCCTAGCTGAAAATATTTAAATTTAAGCAAGGATGAGCATTTAGGTGCCCAACAAGTAATAACAATTATAAATATAATTAGCTGAAAGAAATAAATATTTTCTTTGTACATCACTTCTACAACGAATTATATTTGTGAAGTAAATTGAACCGATAATAACAACATAACATTTCTATCTCAAATTTTTAAAACTACGTATTGACTATATATATAGGGTAGTTGACATACCATGAACATTGTTTTTAGTTTTCGCTAAGGTTTAGCAGAACTTCATCTACAAACCGTCATAACTTATGGGCGTTAGGTTGTACTTCCCATGGGCCCTATATTGATCAATACTACATTATAAGAACGATAGGATCGTTCACTCTGTCTGCCTTGGGCGCATAAAAGTTTTCCCGTGATCTGGATGTTCATACTTAGTCTAGAATTCGAACCAAAACAATTTGATTAAATACAAAAAGGTTTTATCATATTCAACGATATTTCGAAATTTGTGTCTAGCTGGTCAATTAGCTTGGATGTGTGTATATATATATATATATCAACATGTGATTAAATACAATGATTATCCAAGTGGGGACACTTGTGTAACCATGTTTAGAAATTAACTAAATGTAATATATATATCCGAATTACCATATACTAACATGTTGATAAACAATGATCTGATATAGAATATATCACAATAGGGTTAATAATATAGCATAATAATAATATAATTTAAACTTCTTACTCATGTCCATCAGATAAAGGAAATGTAAAGGTATGATACTTATTCGATGCGCTACTTACGGTTAAGAAACTTAGTTCTATCTTTACATAACACCTATCGATGTAATGATCATTTGATCAATTAGAATAACATACTATAACACATAAGACCGCTTATCGCAAATCAAGACATAACCTAATCACATTGTCACATATATTCCACAACCATCAATCACAAATAAACACATATCTAATCAAATTATCTAAGTCCGTGATCAATTTCTAAAATATGCTTGCAATTATGAAAGCGGCTTTATCAAGTAATTATCGAGTTTAAGACTCTATCCTGTTGCTCAATATCTGTAAGTATCACTCATATTATTTTTAAAACGACTTATAATAATTTTAAAACATTTATTATAATTTATCATAAATTTTCAAACATCAAAATCATTATTAAATGATTTAAATATTAAACAATTCTATTATCATTAATATTTAATTAATATTAAACTATTAATAAAACCATTGCCAAAATATTAAAGTTATTTATAATAACTTAAAATACTTTTAAAGTATTAATATTACCCTTAAATAATTTTTAAAAGATTTAAAATCATTTTAAATAATTATCATTAATATTAATGTATTACTTATCAAAATATTAAAAGTTCTTAATCATAACTTAAAATATTTTTAATTTATTTATATCCTTTTTAAATGATTTTTAAATAAATAAAACCATTTTTAAACTATTTATTTAATATAAATATTAAATAAATCTAATATCATTTAATATTAAATTATTAATGAAATTTTCCTTTAAATATCAAAAGTTATAATTTATAACTTCAAATATCTTTAAACACTTTAATTTCATTTTAAATGATTTTTATAATATTAAAATCATTTTTAAACTAATTTATTTAATATAATTATTAAATTATTTTAATATCATTAATAGTAAATAATTAATGAAATTTACATTTAAATATTGAAAGTTATATTTTATAACTTAAAATATTGTTAAACTATTTATTTTCATTTAAAATGATTTTTTTCTAATATTAAAATCATTTTTAAACTAATTTATTTAATATAATTATTAAATAAATCTAATATCATGAATATTAAAATATTAATATTTTTCATGACAAAATATCAAAATTATATTTTATAACTTTTAAATCATTTTCTATAATTCTTAAATCATTAATTCTACTTTTCCATAATTTATTTAATACATTTATTAAATAACTTAATTACCATTAATATTAATTAATTAATGAAATTCATCACAAAATATTAAAAGTTATCAAAAATAACTTAAATTATTTTCTTATACCATAATATAATTTTAAATGATTTTTCATGTATTAAAATCATTTTTAAATAATTTATTTAATATAATAATTAAATAAATTAAATACTTTTAATATTCCAAAAATATTAAATATTTATGAAATATATTCAAAATAATTAAAAACTACTTTTCAGATTTTAAAATAATTTTTAATAATTTATTTTGTATTTTTAATAATTAAAATCTATTTATTACTAATTATTTAATACAAATAATTATTTTTAGAAATAAAGTGTCGCTATAGGTGCTTTAGGCGACAAAACTGTCGTTGAATGTGTTCTTGGGCCAAACCCAGATATTCATGGCAGTTTGCAGGGTAGGTGTTTTGACCACCCATAACTTCATGTTCGATAAGCTTCTGATTTGTCTAAAGTGTTCGTGTTGTAGTAAGCATGTAATACTACAATCCTAATCACGTTATATGTCCATAACATAAGAAAGTAGAGAGATCTGGGCTTCAGAAAACCTTGTTAGAAGCTGTTCTTTATTTCTGGGTTTTCTAGAAATGAAGAACAGTCCGAGTTGGCAACTAATGAGCTTCATAATTTGCAACACATGAACTGTTTTTGTGATTTCAAGGTTTCAGTATGTAAACAACATATGAGAGTAGAGATATAATACATAAAACCAACATAAAAACAACACAATCGCCGGATCAGGAACAGTCAAACCCTGTCAGAGACATTTCTCAAGCGTTTTTTGGGTTACCCAGAAAACGGTTCTCGTGATCTTTACATCTAGTTTGACCGGCCACTGTGATCAACCCACTTGATTATTTAGTGATATAAAGGCATGAATTTGAAGTTTATGTAACATACTATAATCTTATTATAACAACAAGAACAACACAATACAAATCGAGCGGATCGAGAGTCACATAACTTGTCGAAGACGATCAAGGCGCTTCGGGTTACCCAAATTGCCCGGTCGTGTTATTCAACTAGTCTTTGACCACTAATAACATGCAATCGGTGCATGATCTAGACTTGGTTGCAGTTCCAGAACACAGATCTCCCAGCATACAACAAGATCAAACACTTAGACAACAAAAACAAATATCATACAAAGATCTATGAGGACTGACATTACGTTGTCAGAGACAAAATAATTTTTTTCCAGATTTTGAAAAACATCAATTTCGAGAACTTTGATGTTATGGATCTGGTATCTAACAACCCAGATCACTAAATAACATCTAGTAAGACAACATTAAACAACAAACAACAAGATCTAACATCATATCATAAAAATTTTAAATTCTAGGGTTTATACCTTTATGCTTTGATTCATGATTCTGGGCTTCTAGATCTGTTATGGAATTCGTGGGGCTTGTCTAAGGGACTGATCTACTATTGTTTTTCGTGGGTCTTGAGAGAGAAAGACTCTAGGATTTGTGTTTGTACAAAATGAGCTAACAAATGATATTTTCTCTCTTCTTGTTCTTATATAGATGTTGGATGCACTGAATATTGCTGAGATTTATGGCTGATTGCTGGCATTGTAGTCACATGGGGTTGGTAAGAGTTGTTGACCAACTCTTATTGTAGCAAGATTTGCAAATAAGCTCAATTATACAATTAAGGGCAAAATGGTCTTTTGTCTTGAATATTTAATGTCATTATGGTCATTTGGCAAACCCTTAGGGTTTAACCCTTAGGGTTTAGCACAAATAATTTGTAGGATGTCTAATTAGGGTTTGTACAAAAAATAAATAAATAAATTTTAGTTTCTAAAATTGTAATTAGGGTTTCTTGAAATAGTTTAGGTTTCTAATTATATACACTTACATATTAGGTTTAAAGACTTACTAATTAGCATTAAATGACTATTAGCAATTAACTTTTCCATTTAGTAATTAGGGTTTTCCATTTGAAAATTAGGATTTCAAAAATAGGAATTATGGTTTATAAGAAAAAAAAAATTAGGGTTTCCCTAATTTGAGTTAATATCTATAACTCTGATCGTTAATCACATTATCACGATTACATAACGACTTAACAAATTCATAGAGTCGTACATGGCCTTCGAATTAGGGTTTCAAATCAAATAGGGTTTACACTTAGCAAATTAGGGTTAGCAATTAGGGTTTCTAATTAGCTATTAAGTTTTCTAACAATTAGGGTTTTCGAATAATAATAATTGATATTTGCATTAACATTAATCATAATTTCTTACCAATCATACAATCCGGTTTGAGTTTCAAATTTGGGTTACTAAATTAGAAATTAGGGTTTATAATTTAAATATTAGGGTTTCAAAAAAACGTTAGGATTTCTAAATATTAATTAGGGTTTCACTTATTAATATTAAATTCTATAATACACCACATATATCGCATAACATTGTTATATAATAGTATTGACTTTCCCATTTGAATTTAAAAATAAGGTTAAACAAATTAATGCTAGGGTTTTGTCATTATACACTAAAACTGTTTCACACTTTAACATTACACACATACAGTACACATTTATAACACTGACAAATAATAATATAATATTATTATTCTCATTCCTTGATAAAAATCCAAAATTAGGGTTTGGATTCCATATCTGATTTTCTTTTTCATATTTAACCTTAATAATTAAGGTAAAATAATTAACGTAATAATCTATACAAAAATTGATATAATAAAATAATTATTCTAATTATTCTAAAAATCATTTCATATATTATTTAAATAATATATAATTATATTTTCATAGAAAATAATTACTAAAAATATTTCTGCTATAAAATTAATTATTATAAGAATATAATTTATAATAATAAATAACTTTAAAATAAAATTATTTGTAAATATTCATGTAATAAATATATTTTTATTTATCACATAAATACACATACACCTTATCTTGTACAAATCCTCATCTTTAAAAAAAAATTATACGCAAAATTTCTGATTTAATTATATAGAAAATATCGGGTTGTTACATTCACCCTCCCTTATAAAGATTTCGTCCCCGGAATCACCGTTTTAAAACCTTTATATACCAGGGTACATAGCATACACAATTATTATAAGTAGATCTCGATCAAAATTGATCGAACTGATCTTTAACTTTTTAGCATATATAAAGCTTATCTATCTGCTTATACGGAAAATTGATTTCTAATAGAACTCAATTTCCTCCTTCAAAATAATTTATAAAATAATTTACTATATATAAGAAAATAATATATAAGAAATAAAATTGGTTTGAGTAATACCTGGAGTTGCATCCCCGGCTGCTATAGTTTCTTGAATGGTCATGTTGAAGACGCTTGCAGTTGATTTCGTTGATTTGATTGTTGATGTTGGTCCCGTTATTTCCAATGTCCTGCTGCCTTTTCCTTGTTTTCGTATTCCTTGCCTCCTTTCTCCTTCGTGGACAGTCTTCCACCTTATACTCCATTGATTCACACTTAAATCACGCAGACTTGCCCTTTATCTCCATTCCTTTTATAGTATAGGTGACAAAACTATCTTTTGCCCCTCTTTTATCCTAGTTATCACAAACGTTGTTATAGGGTCAGTTGATCCTCTAAATCCTGGCAAAGATCTGAACGCCTTTGAAGTCTTTGGCGTTAAATCTATCGATTATCCGATCGATCTTCCCACGATCGTATTCCGCTCGCATAGCTTGATCGTCCCATATTCATAAAATTACAGATCGGTCCGGTCAGTCTTCCAAATTTTGTTGATGTGTTTTTTACGTCTGTGTATTTCATTTTTGTCTCCTTGGCGGCATTATCACAATTTATTCTTTATTCTAAGCCTTATCATATACGTATAATCATATAACACAAAACTTTTTATTCGAATAATCATGTAATCAAAATATTATCTATTTTAAAATTTTGGTTTTCTGCATTAACTAGTACTCATATAATTTACTACTATCTTTATACCAACTTTTTTTTCATTAATCCCATATAAATTCATACTCATATCACTTGACATACCATAACACATATTGCTTTAATCATCCATTATCCCTTTGTGACTCAAAAGTCAGGAATCGCTGGCACAACTTATACAAAATTTAAAATATTACCTTATACAAACATACCTATCATATACATAACATAGAATCATACCTATTCAAGTAATACTAGTACTACTTATTTCTTACGCCTCCACTAAAGATCAATTGCTTAGTAATCTGTCTATTCCCATTATCCGTAATAATCCATTCACACCTAACTACACCTAGTTCGTCCAACTTACCATACATTATGAGTTTAAGAACCCACCACAAACATATGAGTTTAAGAACTCGACATTGACCACATATTCTTTAACTATAGTTTACCTATCAGTTATACTATCTTTTCAGGGTCTGGTACTATACTTTTCAAAACAACTCCCTCATTGAGGTAGCTTTCAATGTGAGCCCCTATTTCACCTATTAGCTTTGATATTAGCTCGGGGTATGGGTTTGATCATACTTTACGACCTGAGGGTATCCTAATCCTTTTCTATCTGACATCTACACACTTAAGTTATCCTGATTATCAACTAATATATACACACAACAATTAATAGTTTTATATAAGTTATCTTTTATTTGTTTTGACGATGAACTTATTCAATTCATCTCCCTTTTTAAACTCTATATGAGTTATTTGTATTTTCAAAGTTTCCCTCTATTCCAAGGTTATAGTCTAAGGTCTAGCCCACCTAAGGTTTTTAACCCTAAAGCTCTGATACCAAGTTGTAAAGCCCCCAAACTCGGGTACTTGAAACCCGAACTCGGTGCTTCACGATACCATTTCTATGAGCGGAATAATACTAATAATAACAACAATAATATAAAATCCAACTTGACTTACATTTATTAATCCCAATTACGCAACCTTTACTATATTCTTTACATGATATATAATACATATCATTATCTAAATACAGTCTAACTATTATATAAGATACCATTAAACATGTTCTGTTTGCTTTCCTTTTCACTTGTTCTTATTTGAACCTTCGGGTTGATCATGCCTAGTTGAAAACATTTAAATTTAAGCAAGGATGAACATTTGGGTGCCTAGCAAGTAATAACAATTATAAATATAATTAGCTGAAAGAAATAAATGTTTTCTTTGTACATCACTTCTACAACGAATTATAGTTATGAAGTAAACTGAACCGATAATAACAACACAACATTTCTATCTCAAATTTTTGAAACTACGTATTGACTATATATATAGGGTAGTTGATATACTATGAACATTGTTTTTGGTTTTTTTCTAAGGTTTAGCAGAACTTCATCTGCAAACCGTTATAACTTACGGGTGTTAGGTTGTACTTCCAATGGGCCCTGTATTGATTAATACTACATTACAAGAACGATAGGATCGTTCACTCTGTACGCCTTGGGCTCATAAAAGTTTTTTCGTGATCGGGATGTTCATACTTAGTCTGGAATTCGAACCAAAATAATTTGATTGGATACAAAAAGGTTTTATCATATTCAACGATATTTCAAAATTTGTGTATAGCTGGTCAATTAGCTTGGACGTGTATATATATATCTACATGTGATTAAATACAATGATTATCCAAGTGGGGACACTTGTGTAACCATGTTTAGAAATTAACGAACATAATATATATCTGAATTACCATATACTAAATGTTGATAAACAATGATCGGATATAGAATATATCACAATAGGGTTAATAATATAGCATAATAATAATATAATTTTGAAACTTCTTACTAATGTCCATTGCATAAAGGAAATACAAAGGTAAGATACTTGCCTGATGCGCTGCTTACAGTTCGTAACTTAGTTCTATCTTTATATAACACCTATCAGTAATAAGATCATTTGATCGATTAGAATAACATACTATAACACATAGCACTACTTATTGCAGTCAGCACATATCATAATCACATTGTCACATATGTTCCACAACCATTGACTCACAAATAAACACATATCTAATCAAATTATCTAAGTCCAGATCAATTTCTGAAATATGTCGGTGTACCGACGGCTTTATCAGGTAATTATCGAGTCTAAGACTCTATCCTGTTGCTCAATATCTGTATGTGTCAGTCATATTAATTTTAAATGACTTATAATAATTTCAAAACATTTATTATAATTTATCATAAATTTTCAAACATCAGAATCATTATTAAATAATTTAAATATTAAACAATTCTATTATCATTAATATTTAATTAATATTAAACTATTAATGAAACAATTGCCAAAATATTAAAGTTATTTATAATAACTCAAAATACTTTTAAAGTATTAATATTACCCTTAAATGATTTTTAAAAGATTTAAAATTATTTTAAATAATTATCATTAATATTAAAGTATTAATGTATTACTTATCAAAATATTAAAAGTCCTTAATCATAACTTAAAATATTTTTAATTCATTTATATCCTTTTTATGATTTTTAAATAAATAAAACCATTTCTAAACTATTTATTTAATATAATTATTAAATAAATCAAATATCATTTATTATTAAATTATTAATGAAATTTTCCTTTAAATATCAAAAGTTATAATTTATAACTTAAAATATCTCATAAACAATTTAATTTCATTTTAAATGATTTTTATAATATTAAAATCATTTTTAAACTAATTTATTTAAATATAATTATTCAATAATTCTAATATCATTAAAAGTAAATAATTAATGAAATTTACATTTAAATATTGAAAGTTATATTTTAATTATAACTTAAAATATTGTTAACCTATTTATTTTCATTTAAAATGATTTTTTCTAATACTAAAATCATTTTTAAACTAATTTATTTAATATTATTATGAAATAAATCTAATATCATTAATATTAAAATATTAATATTTTTCATGACAAAATATCAAAAGTTATATTTTATAACTTCAAATATTTTTATAACTTTTAAATCATTTTTCTATAATTCTTAAATCATTAATTCTATTTTTCTATAATTTATTTAATACATTTATTAAATAAATTAATTAATATTAATATTAATTAATTAATTAAATTCTTCATAAAATATTAAAAGTTATCAAAAATAACTTAAATTATTTTCTTATACCATAATATAATTTTAAATGATTTTTCATGTATTAAAATTATTTTTAAATAATTTATTTAATATAATAATTAAATAAATTAAATACTTTTAATATTCCAAAATATTAAATATTTATGAAATATATTCAAAATAATTAAAAACTAATTTTCTGATTTTAAAATAATTTTTAATAATTTATTTTTGTATTTTTAATAATTAAAAACTATTTATTACTAGTTATTTAATAAAAATAATTATTTTTAGAAATAAAGTGTCGCTATAGGTGCTTTAGACGACAAAACTGTCGCTGAATGTGTTCTTGGGCCAAACCCAGATATTCATGGCAGTTTGCAGGGTAGGTGTTTTGACCACCCATAAATTCATGTTCGATAAGCTTCTAATTTGTCTAAAGTGTTTGTGTTGTAGTATGCATGTAATACTACAATCCTAATCACATTATATGTCCATAACATAATAAAGTAGAGAGTCTGGGCTTCAGAAAACCTTGTCAGAAGTTGTTCTTCATTTCTGGGTTTTCCAGAAATGAAGAACAGTCCGACTTGGCCACTAATGAGCTTTATAATTTGCAACACATGAACTGTTTTTGTGATTTCAAGGTTTTAGTATGTAAACAACATGTAAGAGTAGAGATATAATACATAAAACCAACATAAAAACTGTCAGGAATAAGCATGTGAATGTTATTCCTATTTATATATGATTTGATTATGATATATATGTATATGAATGAATAATATGCAAGTATGCTTGCATTAAGAAAAGTTGTGAAGTCCTTTGATAGATAATAGAAATATATGTACAAGGACTTAGAATGAATTGATCAAATATGTTAGGTTGATCCTAAATAAGCAAAACAGCTTTGTAAAGTCCTTAAAAAGAAATGATGTATAAGGACAATAAATATAGAAAGATCAAGCTTGTTAGGTTGATCTTATGATGTAATAGATAGGCTAGTCTGATCATCGAGCACTGCACCAGAAGTCATAGTCTGCCAGGTGAGCCAAGGTTAACTCGGGACTATTTCCGAAGCGGAAATAGTCGGGAAGTAGATAGAGCGGACCGTTGCCCTATCGAGGCAGAATAGGAGTATGCAAGATAGTAGATCTCGGAGTTCGTAGACTGCCAAGGGAAACGAAGAAGGATCGTAGTGTATCGAGAAGAACTTCTTCGGGATCGCAGTGTGCTGAGGAAGTCATGTTCAGAATCATAGAGACAGCCTGCCTAAGAGCCGAACGATCATATGGCGAAGCCAAGTCTGAAACGTAGACTACACTCGGAGTCGTAGAGTCTAGTGATGCCAAAGCCAAGTCAAGGATCGTACACTACACTCTGAGTTCGTAGAGTTCATTAAGTGAAGGCAAAGATCGTAGTCAGGCAAGATCAGATGAAGACAACAAGCACAAGGCAGAAATCGTAGATGTCGACGTCGGGATTTTTAGGTGTCCCTTTCCGTTACTTGTGCTTTGGTGTTCTCATTTTAGGTGAGATTTGTTTGAAAAAACAAGTGAAAAAGGTCCGACATGTATAATGTCGACGATGGACTGTTAAGAGTCGCCATTGGTTTTTAAATGGTTGTACCAACACAACCGAGAAAAGGTTTGTACATTGACCCAGTGATGTGACACTGATATACGGGTCGGCGAAACCGAGATTCATTTAGGGTCCGGGGACTTGGTTATGCGGGGGGAAGGTGTTAGGCACCCCCCGACATCCGTGTTACCACGATGACCGCCTCTTTTCAAGAAACTATTATCTGAGTGTGTGTGTGTGTGTGTGTGGGTCAATGTGCTGTTATATGAAAGTTGTGCGAGGCCTCTTTCGAACCTATATACACAGGATTTGAATTTATGTAAAAATTCAGTTTTTAGCAAGATATGGCAATGATGTTTTATAAAAGAGGTTTTTCAAACCCTGATGCTCAATAGGAATTGAGACCTTTTACACTCCCATTTTTATTAAGTGATCGGCTTGGTTGATTTTATTTAACGAATGCGAAGCATCCGTACGAAAATAATATATAAAAATAATGCCGATTTCCTCGTGGGTATGGAAACCATCTGAGGAAATTCAGACATCACAGAATAATTTACAAGTTGATTACAGCTGAAAATGTCCATCACGAGAACCGAAACTAGATCCAATGGGATGAATCTGTGATCACATGATTCCTAGGCGCACAGAATATTGCAATTTGTATAAAAGCAATAAGCAGGTATATATATAAAAGTGGTATATATATATACAGACATGATCACCAACCACGAAGCACCTCCATGGGGGATCAGAAATATAAATAAAGCTATTAAAAGTTATCAACCGTCACGGAGGAAACTCCAAAGTGGACAAAACGTAAATAAAGTCAGTAGCGATCAATCGCCACGAAGGGAACTCCGTGCGTGTCGAAAATATATATACATATATATATATATATATATATATATATATATATATATATATATATATATATGTACATATAAAAGCGATAAATGCTCCGGATGTAAAATCCGTGCTCATCGAATGAGTTCGACCACGCAGTTCATATATATATATATATATATATATAAAAGTGAATAAACGCACTAAACCAAAAGTTCAGGGCTCATCGAACAAAGTCCGACAAATGGTTAATATATATAAGAATATATATATATATATATATATATATATATATATATATATATATATATATATATATATATATATATATATATATTAAAGATGGCACGCCAAGACCAAAGTCTAGGCTCATCCAACAAAGTCCGAGAGACAGTTAATGTATATAAGTATATATATATATTAAAGCAGTAAACTCTCCAGACCGAAGTCTAGGCTCAATCGAGGCATAACTCGATAATGTTAGTTGATATATATATATATATATATATATATATATATATATATATATATATATATATCGATTGGAAGGAAGCAAGCAAAGACGACTCTCAACGTGTAGAAGGGTGTGTGCAAAGATGAAGAAAAGACTCTAAAGTGTGTGAGAAAGCTTACAAATTTCGCTAAAAAGGCTTCTATATCTTTAAAGTGGGTAAACACTGGGCTTTGTGGGTACAAAAGAGGATATATATATGAGCTCACATGTGTTTAAAAGTGGGAAAATACATTGTATGACGAGTGCAGGGTTTCCCCGTCTTTTTCTCTTTAAAAATCAACACCCCAAGCCTCTTATTTATAGGCAAAAGGTGCCGCAGGTGTACCAGATGCGGGTCGGGTCGGCCCGGCTTTGTCGGGTCAGGTCGTCTCGAAGTACGTGCACTCAGGCACTGTAATGTCCACTCAGATTTTGAGAAGTGCAATCCGGGCATCCGTTTTGAGTTATTCAGGACCTATTTCGGACCGCCGCTTTTCGAGAGTTGTCTGATGGCATGAGATTAGAGTTTGTACGAAGTCTTTAAAGATGGGACGATGCCCTTCGGTCTTCAAGCTTCAACTTTCATCCGTTACCCCGTACAATAGTCACTCGGGATTGGTTAGCCTTGTGGGACATTGTTGCGTAGAGACGTGACGTGGCATCGTTTTGGCTGAGATGACGATGTTGCCTCTTCTTAAGTCTTGCTCATTTGGATTTGGCCGATAAAGTAGACGTTGCTCGAGACTTTGCTAAGATTGAATTGCTTGCAATTTATTGAAGGTCCTCATTATCATCTTTGAGGTGTGCTTGTCTTCCCGATGTTATTCTTGGGTTGTACGGTGTATCTTGTTGTGAGTCTTAGAGATTGAAGTCGTTAGCACTTTGTAACAAGCATTTCCGGGTAAATGTCGAAACCGCATTCCTTGGGGATATTACCAAGGTTAGTGGCTTCCCATGGTTGGGATCGATCTTCGATACCTCGGGGTCATCTCCGAGATTAATCGGTCTTCTCTGCGTGTGTGTTTTGATTATTGTATCTGCGCAGGTCTCGAGGTTAGATCCGAGGTTGAAACTGTTACTCCCGTATCATGATCTGGGGTTGATCTTACACTTCCAAAGAGTATCCTAGATTGATTTGGATTGTCTTTTAGGGTTCTCTCTTAAAAGACGAATCATCCTCTACGCAATGTTAGTAACACTAGTACAAAAAATTTTGAGTGTCTCAGATGCCCTCCTTATCATACTCATGCATGGCGATGCATGGGTAGGATAAAGAATCCTAGACACTTGAAACGCAATAAGATAAACATAGTGCTAAGGGTAGCGACATGATTGCTGGCTCCCTGTTGCTTCAACTGGGGATTGGCAATACTGACCAGATCTGATGTGCAAGCTGAATCTATTAGGATATTGGTGTTAGAGTTATCACCAACTTCCTGTGTTCTTGATAACGACTTGATCTTCAAGGGTATCTCTTATGCGTAAGAGATCTATGGGGATAAAGCTTGATCTGTTTGAGGATATGTATAACATATTCCATCATCTATCCTCTTTGATAATGTTGACCTCTCCTGGTTAGTATCGCCAGAATATGTCATGATTCTGTTGGATTTACTGCCAACAGCAAATGCTGTTAGGGATGCCTGACCTTCATTGACGTGTGAATCAACGGCTGAAGCATCCTGTGGGATATATTGTCAAGGTTGCTTGACCTTCGCTGACGTGTGAATCAACGGCTGAAACTCTGTGAGGAGATCGTCAAGGTTTCTTGACCTTCACTGATGTGTAGATCAACGGAGCATTGCGTTGTGACCCCCGCCGGGGATCCGCTGGGGAATATGAGCAGCTGGGTATGAGAACCTTGAACAGTTCTATAGCTCTGACAGGTTTAAATGCTATCGGCTGGAATGATGTCAAGGCTGCCTGACCTTCGTTGACGGACATGGCAACGGATGAACGTGTTGTAACTCCCACCGGGGATCTACGTTGTAACTTCCGTCGGGGACTCACGTTGTAACCCTCGTCAGGGACTCATGTTGTAACCCCCATCGGGGACTCTGGTTTGTAACGACCTGGAGTCGGCGGCATCGGACCTAGGCTCATCCAACAAAGTCCGAGAGACAGTTAATGTATATAAGTATATATATATATTAAAGCGATAAACTCTCCGCATCAAGTTCAGCTCAATCGAGGCATAACTCGATAATGTTAGTTGATATATATATATATATATATATATATATATATATATATATATATATATATATATATATATATATATACAGACTGGAAGGAAGCAAGCAGCACGACTCTCAACGTGTAGAAGGGTGTGTGCAAAGATGAAGAGAAAGACTCTAAAGTGTGTGAGAAAGCTTACAGCTGATTGCTAAAAAAGGCTTCTATATCTTTAAAGTGGGTAAACACTGGGCTTTGTGGGTACAAAAGAGGATATATATATGAGCTCACATGTGTTTAAAAGTGGGAAAATACATTGTATGACGAGTGCAGGGTTTCCCCGTCTTTTTCTCTTTAAAAATCAACACCCCAAGCCTCTTATTTATAGGCAAAAGGTGCCGCAGGTGTACCAGATGCGGGTCGGGTCGGCCCGGCTTTGTCGGGTCAGTCGTCTCAAGTCGTGCACTCGAGCAATCAGAATGTCCACTCGATTTTGAGAAAGTGCAATCCGGCATCCGCTTTGAGTTATTCAGACCTATTTCGGACCGCCGTTGTCGAGAGTTAGTACGATGGCATGAGATTAGAGTTTGTCTGAAGTCTTTAAAGATGGGACGATGCCTTCTTGGTCTTCAAGCTTCAACTTTCATCCGCTTACCCGCATAATAGTCACTCGGGATTGGTTAGCCTTGTGGGACATTGTTGCGTAGAGACGTGACGTGGCATCGTTTTGGCTGAGATGACGATGTTGCCTCTTGCCGGTGCTATCGCTGGATTTGGCCGATAAAGTAGACGTTGCTCAGACTTTGCTAAGATTGGACTGCTGCAATTTATTGAAGGTCCTCATTATCATCTTTGAGGTGTGCTTGTCTTCCCAATGTTATTGCCGGGTTGTCACAGTGTATCTTGTTGTGAGTCTTGAGATTGAAGTCGTTTCAGCACTTGTAACAAGCATTTCCGGGGTAAATGTCGAAACTGCATTCCTTGGGGATATTACCAAGGTTAGTGGCTTCCCATGGTTGGGACTGATACTGGATACCTCGGGGTCATCTCCGAGATTAATCGGTCTTCTCCGGTGTGTGTTTCGGTATTGTATCTGCAGGTCTCGAGGTTAGATCCGAGGTTGAAATCGCTATTCTCCCAGTTACGATCCGGGGTTGATCTTTACACTTCCAAAGAGTATCCTAGATTGATTTGGATTGTCTTTTAGGTTCTCTCTTAAAAGACTTAATCATCCCTCCTCTATGCAATGTTAGTAACACTAGTACAAAAAATTTTGAGTGTCTACAGATGCCCCTCCTTATCATACTCATGCATGGCGATGCATGGGTAGGATAAAGAATCCTAGACACTTGAAACGCAATAAGATAAACATAGTGCTAAGGGTAGCGACATGATGCAAATGTATGATGCATGTGTGCGGGGTTGTGGCCCAACATGTCTTTGGGGATGATTGTTGGCTCCTGTTGCTTCAACCGGGATTGCAACATCTTGACCAGATCCGATGTGCAAGTCAATCTATTAGGATATTGGTGTTAGAGTTATCACCAACTTCCTGTGTTCTTGATAACGACTTGATACTGAAGGGGTATCTCTTATGCGTAAGAGATCTATGGGGATAAAGCTTGATCTGTTTGAGGATATGTATAACATATTCCATCATCTATCCTCTTTGATAATGTTGACCTCTCCCGTTAGTATCGCGAATATGTCATGATTCTCGTTGATTTATCGCCAACAAATCTTTGTTAGGGATGCCTCGACCTTCATTGACGTGTGAATCAACTACACAAGCATCCTGTGGGATATATTGTCAAGGTTGCTTGACCTTCACGACGACGTGAATCAACTACCAAACTCGTGTGAGGAGATCGTCAAGGTTTCTTGACCTTCACTGATGTGTAGATCAACGGAGCATTGCGTTGTGACCCCAGGGATCCATTGGGAATATGAAGCGGTTGGGTATGAGAACCTTGAAACGCTTCTATAGCTCGACAGTTTAAATGCTATCGGTTTGGAATGATGTCAAGGTCGCCGACCTTCGTTGACGGACATGGCAACGGATGAACGTGTTGTAACTCCCACCGGGATCTACGTTGTAACCCGTCGAGGACTCACGTTAGAACCCTCGTCGAGGACTCATGTTGTAACCCCCATCTGGGGACTCGGTTTATAACGACACAGCTCCTGCGCGGACCTAGGCTCATCCAACAAAGTCCGAGAGACAGCTTAATGTATATAAGTATATATATATATATTAAGCGATAAAACTCTCCGCATCAAGTCTAGGCTCAATCGAGGCATAACTTCGATAATGTTAGTTGATATATATATATATATATATATATATATATATATATATATATATATATATATATATATATATATCTGATTGGAAGGAAGCAAGCAAGACGACTCTCAACGTGTAGAAGGGTGTGTGCAAAGATGAAGAGAAAGACTCTAAAGTGTGTGAGAAAGCTTACAAATTGATCGCTAAAAAAAGGCTTCTATATCTTTAAAGTGGGTAAACACTGGGCTTTGTGGGTACAAAAGAGGATATATATATGAGCTCACATGTGTTTAAAAGTGGGAAAATACATTGTATGACGAGTGCAGGGTTTCCCCGTCTTTTTCTCTTTAAAAATCAACACCCCAAGCCTCTTATTTATAGGCAAAAGGTGCCGCAGGTGTACCAGATGCGGGTCGGGTCGGCCCGGCTTTGTCGGGTCAGGTCGTCTCGAAGTACGTGCACTCAGGCACTGTAATGTCCACTCAGATTTTGAGAAGTGCAATCCGGGCATCCGTTTTGAGTTATTCAGGACCTATTTCGGACCGCCGTTGTCGAGAGTTGTACGATGGCATGAGATTAGAGTTTGTACGAAGTCTTTAAAGATGGGACGATGCCCTTCGGTCTTCAAGCTTCAACTTTCATCCGTTACCCCGTACAATAGTCACTCGGGATTGGTTAGCCTTGTGGGACATTGTTGCGTAGAGACGTGACGTGGCATCGTTTTGGCTGAGATGACGATGTTGCCTCTTGCCGGTGCTATCGCTGGATTTGGCCGATAAAGTAGACGTTGCTCAGACTTTGCTAAGATTGGACTGCTGCAATTTATTGAAGGTCCTCATTATCATCTTTGAGGTGTGCTTGTCTTCCCGATGTTATTGCCGGGTTGGCACAGTGTATCTTGTTGTGAGTGCCGAGATTGAAGCTGTTCGCACTTGTAACAAGCATTTCCGGGGTAAATGTCGAAACTGCATTCCTTGGGGATATTACCAAGGTTAGTGGCTTCCCATGGTTGGGACTGATACTGGATACCTCGGGGTCATCTCCGAGATTAATCGGTCTTCTCCGGTGTGTGTTTCGGTATTGTATCTGCAGGTCTCGAGGTTAGATCCGAGGTTGAAACCGTTACTCCCAGATTGCGATCTGGGGTTGATGCTGCACTTCCAGTAGTATCCGGTATTGATTTGGATTGTCTTTTAGGGTTCTCTCTTAAAAGACGAATCTGTCCTCCTGCAATGTTAGTAACACTAGTACAAAAAATTTTGAGTGTCTACAGATGCCCCTCCTTATCATACTCATGCATGGCGATGCATGGGTAGGATAAAGAATCCTAGACACTTGAAACGCAATAAGATAAACATAGTGCTAAGGGTAGCGACATGATGCAAATGTATGATGCATGTGTACGGGGTTGTGGCCCAACATGCTGGGGATGATTGCTGGCTCCCTGTTGCTTCAACTGGGGATTGGCAATACTGACCAGATCTGATGTGCAAGCTGAATCTATTAGGATATTGGTGTTAGAGTTATCACCAACTTCCTGTGTTCTTGATAACGACTTGATACTGAAGGGGTATCTCTTATGCGTAAGAGATCTATGGGGATAAAGCTTGATCTGTTTGAGGATATGTATAACATATTCCATCATCTATCCTCTTTGATAATGTTGACCTCTCCTGGTTAGTATCGCCAGAATATGTCATGATTCTGTTGGATTTACTGCCAACAACAAATGCTGTTAGGGATGCCTGACCTTCATTGACGTGTGAATCAACGGCTGAAGCATCCTGTGGGATATATTGTCAAGGTTGCTTGACCTTCGCTGACGTGTGAATCAACGGCTGAAACTCTGTGAGGAGATCGTCAAGGTTTCTTGACCTTCACTGATGTGTAGATCAACGGAGCATTGCATACAGACCCCACGGGGATCCACCGGGAATATGAAAGCAATTTGGGTATGAGAACCTTGAACAGTTCTATAGCTCTGACAGGTTTAAATGCTATCGGCTGGAATGATGTCAAGGCTGCCTGACCTTCGTTGACGGACATGGCAACGGATGAACGTGTTGTAACTCCCACCGGGGATCTACGTTGTAACCCCCGTCGGGGACTCACGTTGTAACCCTCGTCAGGGACTCATGTTGTAACCCCCATCGGGGACTCTGGTTTGTAACGACCTGGAGTCGGCGGCATCGGACCTATATAAGGTATTGTCGTATGTGATTTGTGACAACTGAGGTCATCGGCAGAGTATACCTTACGTTCTGGCGACTATCAATGAGTGAAGTGCAGATTTAAAGTCTTATCTGAGAAGACCAAGATTGTATGCTGTTTTGCTCAATCGCATGGCATTTTTATTCCCGATTTGACCTTTTTAGCCCGTAAGAACTCCATTTTAACTCGAACTGGACAGAGCCGGAGGGGTGGGGCCCACATAGAGGAGCAGCAGTGCACACTGCTGACCAAGTAGTGAGCCATGCGGCAAAGCGTGGATGATAAATCCCAAAGAAATTGCCTTCACAAGTCACTTTCAACTTGTTTCGCAAATTCATCAAAGACAAGTGTTCTACACTATCCTCAGTAACGTATGCATGTATTTTTTCTAGTTTCGTCATCCAGATTAGATTGTGAGATATCGCATTAAATGCATCTAAACACATAGTAGTTATTATGTATGCACAAATGACTTGATAAAAAATATTCAACATAGTAAATGTTAGTATTAAACCATGTTGAACATAATGATGTGAAAAAATTTGACTTTTGAGACAGTCAAATTGGTACCTTTTTCTGCTATTTTTTGTCCTATTTGAGGTCCAATGTGCAAAAGGTAGAAAGGCAAGATACTCCTAGCATTGAGGTTGGCCTTATGCATGATGATTTTGATTTTTAATGCATATATTATGTATATGACTTTGGGGCAGGTGTGCTACTGAATGGCCACCTAGACATGCCTGTGCGCATGTGGATAGTCCTATTTTCAAAGGGGACTATGGCAAAAATTTTCCAAATGTAGGCATTGGGTAGTCATGCATTCTAACTCTATTATATGTAAATGCATGCATGCATATAGTCATATAATGCATTTTAGAAAGCTCCAGGTAAGGAAATACCACACCCTTTCTGAGGTGATTTGGAGGCTTGTTGTCCAGATATTATGGATCCGGATCAGCCGAGCAGTTCCTATAGGACCGCTTCTGGCGTACGGCGGAGGGCTTCTGAAGTGCCTCATCCTTGTTCTATCAGACAGCCTCGTCGGTTGGTGGAGGCTGTGATTCATCCTATCCAGGTAGATGTTCCAGATGTTGAGGACGAGGAGGTGGATATTGAGGATCCCGCTCCTGCTGTAAATATCCCTCGCAGAGAGCTTCCGAGCTTCCAGGTGATTTGGGTAGACACCCATCGATGTACTTGCATGCTAACGAGGTATGATGTTAGACTTTATCTTCCTTCTTTCCTATTGATGAGGATTAAAAGGGTTCTGATGTTGATCTGTGATTCATGCAGGTTCCAGGTTTTACACAGCCTCGGGGGAATTGGTTTAGCATCAACTCCATGTACCAGGCGCTTCATCCTGATTATAGAGCAGTAGTGCATGAGTGGGGATTTGGGGCATTTTTCTCCATCCTTCCCCGTCGTTGTCCCTGGGGTTACCTCAGGGCATTGTCTGAGCGATGGTTTCATCAGACTTAGTCACTCCACCTGCTGGATTGTGAGGTGATGATGACACCTATGGATTGGCGATTTATCACAGGTATGGAGTTTGGAGGGAAGCCAGTGCCTTTCATGGCGAATATCACCCCTACTGCCGTCCGGTCCTTGTTAGGAGTTCCGGCGAGTGCGCTCAAAGGTAGGACTGTCCATTCAGGTCCTTTGAGAGTAAATGTTATGAGCGGGCTATTGAGTGAGCCCATGCCTGATGATGTCAGGATCAGGGATCGCGTTCTGCGGTGATTGTTCCTGATAATCATTTGAGGATGTTTCATAGCAGATAACTCTTCCACGGTATCTTTCGCTCTGGTCAGTGCCACACGCGATGTGGACCGTATAGGAGTGTATGACTAGGGCTCTTACACCTTTGCCTATTTCCTTCGGGGCATGCGTATGCGCTCACAGGGTTTGACCGAGGCTTGGCTAGGATTTTACCCGTTTTTGCTGGTGAGTATTTCTCTTGTCTTTTCCCATTCATAGGTTAAGAGTGTTTACTGATAGCAGATGTTTTGCCATTGTGTTGGCAGTTCTGGGCCTATGAGAGGCTTCCATGTTTTCATCCTATGAGTGTGTTAGGCTTAGATACCTATCCACGAGGATGACGATGGCACCATTCTATTTTGCCAGAGGTCCCTGTATCTGAGGGCTTCGCTCATTGCCGTATGTAGTTGGAGTTGCTGACGGCTGACGCCATCACATGGCTTCCATACTCAGTGGATCATTTGATCATCGGTTTTGAGGATGGACACCCTACTGGAGTAGAGTATTTGATTTCCACCCAGAGATTTCCTCTCTTCACAGATGGAGGCTGGGAGCTCTATTTAGGAGAGCGTGCTATTAGGAGCACCACAGGGGAAATTCGTATACCGATCTTGCCTCCTGTCAGGCGTCATTGGCCTATATCACAGTCACCTGCCACTGATATTCCATTGTTGGGAGTTGACAGTTTTGATTTATCCGAGGGTCCATGTACTCAGGAGGTATTCCAGCGTTGCTAGCTCCCTCGTACTATTGGGGCCCAGTCCCGTGTCACACAGTTTATGGGGGACATGGTTCCAGGATCTTTGATGATGACGGATTGGGTGGCTTATGTCCGAGCTCCGACTCATCTGACCCAGATTGATAGCTTGACCTGGTAGTTGGATCAAGCACACATATTTATTCAGCATTTGGGCAGAGATCCAGCAGAGGCAGAGACATTTGTTCCTTCCAGCTCAGGTGCTGGCCCCTCAGACGACCCATTTGGTTTTGCCGGTGCAGATCCTCCCCTTTATTGGCCTGACATCCCTGTTGATAGAGATCTAGTGACTCCGGAGGAGTTATATCAGGTGGACAGGATTGAGGATGTGGACATCGAGACCATTGTCTTCTTCCTCGATGTGTATTCTCGCTATATCTTTTTTGATAGCCTCTCATTAGATATTGGGTGGTTGTTCCCCATTCTCGCTATATCTTTTGATAGGCCTCTGTTAGTAGTAGGGCGTTTGTGCCCCATTTTCATGTATCTCAGAAATCAGATAGAGTGATGTATTAGATGGTGATATATTTAGGAATGTATGCACCATTTTTCATTCCTATATCATATTGCCATCCATTATCTCGTTATACATGTATCATGTTATGCATATGTATGTATGTCCGAGAGATACTCGGTATTGACCCCTGGATGGTCTTATGATCCGCCCGCATGAGATGTCTTCTTCGACGATTAGTCAGATAGATCATACCCCACCGTCGGTGGTGGCATTGGGTATCGCTGTGGTATGCGATAGCATGTCACCACCAGATAGGGTGACTATAGATCAGTTATTACAGCATACCATGACCCTTTTGGCATTTCAGGTTCCTGCAGGATTTGTAGATGGGATGCTAGAGCATTAGCTAGCTGATAGGCAAGTATTCCGTTTTGGTACCCATGAGTTGACTCCTACTCTGGAGGAGTATGCACGATTGACGATGCTGCCCCTAGACAGACCTTGCTTGCACATGGTTTTGGGAGACATGAGTAGGAGATTCATGACTCTCACAGGATTGAGGCGCAGAGTAGTGCAGGATGAGTTGACATCTGGGCACGTGATCTCTCAGCGTTTTCTGTATGATAGATTTGGCACGGAGGATAGCTACTCATGACATTCCAGGGATTTCATCGGGTGGGAGGATCATTGGCGTTTGGCCAGAGTTGATGTGCTGATACTATGTATACTGTCATACGTGTACATGTCGCGATGCATGGATGAGATAGATATAGGCGTGATCATGGCGGTGAGAGCTCTCAGGGAGGGTCGTACCATTGTACCTATGATCATGGCAGAGACCTTGCGATTAGCGTCCTCCTACCGTACTTACCTGTTAGGTGTGTTTACTGGGAGTTCGGTCATGCTGTATGTGTGGTTTATGTCACACTTGCGACCGGTTGGTACCTTTAGACGGCACGGGTATTGTTTTTCCATGAGGTGGCTATGTTGTACTCTTTTTAGCCATCAGAGTGTATAGATGCTCAGTCCTGGTCTGCATTTTTGGCAGATATCAGAGATCCATTTAGCATATTGCTGTTCTCGGGGCTTTGCTCACCATACAGCTTCATTACTCATGCTCCAGGCATGGATTTCCTCCCTTTGGTTGGCTTGAGGGGCGTGACTACTTATCACCCATTGGCCGTGATGTCGCAGTTCGACCAGTTCCAGGACTTTCATACTTTCGAGGGAGCGGCAGGCCAACATTCAGCTTCTTGATACCTCTCAGCAGAAGACCGATCTCGTGTATATGCTTGCTGGGATCAGGATCAGCGTGAGCTAGCTGCTTTTCCTGCCAGTCATCCTGGTTATTCGGTAGAGTACTCCGCATGGATGGAGACAGAGGTTTTATCATTTGCAGCAGATTTGCGATCTGGGAGATTGAGTCGAGACGATGTAGAGCTGCGAGAGGACATTGATACCTACATCGAGGAGGAGCCGATCTTTGGGTTGCCGACATTTCTTCCGAATTCTCCTAGTACCAAAGACTTTTTTCGATTCAAAGACCCGAGACAATGATTGGAGCGAGTCTTCATCTGATGACCTTTGAGAGAGATCAGATCCGATCTATGATGTCGACTGTTCTGGATGTGAGGGATGCCACCCTATTAGAGAGAGACGAGGCATTGGTTCGTAGAGATGCCGCCGTCGATGAGCGTGGTGAGGCCAGGTCAACCCTAGACGCAACGGTAGTTGAGCGGGATGTCGCCATATCTGTCCGGGATGTGGTTGTCGCAGATAGTACTGCCGCGAGGTCCCTTACCACTGGCATGATTGCAGAGATGAGTGCTTACATTGATGAGCATATGGTCATCATGCAGACAGCTTCTGATCTATTAGGTCGCGTGGATATTCTCATGCAGGAGACCACAACTTTACCTCCTTCTTCTGAGAGGGATGCCATGTTGGGCTTGCTAGCTCGCATATACCCGGATTCATAGATGAGCTTGTATTTACCTGTACAGACTAGCTTAGCCATTTTGTCATGCACAGTTTACATTGTATATATCAAACAACATTATATATGTCAGGGAAATATATTTTTGGATCACTTCCCTTTTAGATATGCCTTGTTATTTGTTTGATATTTTGCCTGCTGCCTCAGGGCTTGTGATCTTGATGCGTTCTGAATTCTTCCTTGATGGATGGACATTAAGCTATCTTTGGATAGTTCAGAATGGATCATTGATCTATGTATCCCTACCATCTTTGGTGTCTTAGGACTTGTTTTGGGATAGCAATGTGGAGAGGAATGTGGCTTTCCCTTCTGAGATTGACCGCCCCACAGATGGTCGCCAGGATCTTCTATTTAGGAGAAGCCTAGTTAATTCCACCTCTTATGGTTTAGTGCTGCTCTTCAAGGTATGACCGCGGCTTAGATGGTCGCCGAATCTCCTATTTGGGAGGAGATCAGGTAATTCCATCCCTTTGGTCTAAAGCCGAATGAAATGTAGTGGATCGAAAGAGAATCCCAATACCCGTTGATAATGGTTTGTGTTTTGGTAGGGGGTGAGACCGCACCATGAATGGCTGCCTACGTACTCTTATTGAAGAGGAGATCAGGTTTGCGTAGTTCGAACCTGGTGTAAGAGGTTCAACGTTGTATATGGCTAACATGGTGTAGGAATGTTTTTGGTTGTTTTTATTTTTGTAAGGAGAAGAGGGTAGAAATGTTTTTGTTGTTTTTGTTTTATTGCGACCGGGCCATATGAAATGGTTGCCTACGTACTCCTATTGAAGAGGAGATCAAGTCAACGTAGTTCCTCCCTCAGGGCGAGAAGAAAACCTAATCCCATGTGCAGGTCAGAGTGCGAGGAGAGAAAGTTTAATCCTAGGTTGAGGATAAACTGCAGGTATGAGAAGTTTGATCCCATGTATGGGTAGCCAAACTGCAAACGCAAAAGGTTCAATCCACGGTGGGATGACCTAAGTTGTATAAGCGCAAAGGAGAAAGCTAGGCTGCTGGCTTGAAGAGTATGTTTCCCTGAGGGGCAAAGTGTATATAAGTTATATGTGGTAAAGGGTTAAAGAACTGGAATGACTGGTGACCTGATGATGATGCACCAGGGTGCTTGCTGGTTACTTCAGACGTAATACCGTTTCACGGTGTCCGAGTTGATGAGTTGAGGAAATTCATCGCCGTCCATTTCTTGCAATCTGAGAGCGCCTCCTGTCAATACTTCTTTGACAATAAACGGGCCTTCCCAGTTAGGAGCGAATTTTCCTTTGGCCTGATCTTGGTTGTCAAGAATCTTCTTCAGAACCAAGTCATGTTGTTTAAATTGCCGTAGCTGGACTTTTTTGTTGTAGGATCTGGCGATCCTTTGCTGATATAACTAAACATGGAAGATAGCCGCGGTTCGCCTTTCGTCTATCAGAGACAATTGGTAATACCTGTCTTATACCCATTGGTTTTCATCCAGCTGAGCGTCGATCAACACTCGAGAGATTCCATCTCAACTTCTATGGGGAACACCGCTTCCATCCCATAGGTTAAAGCGTGGGGGTTGCCCGGTTAAGTGCAGCGTTGTGGTCCTGTAGGCTAACAGAGTAAGAGGCAATAGGTCAGGCCAATCTTTGTGGTTGGCGGACATCTTTTGCATAATCTTCTTGATGTTTTTGTTAGCCGCTTCAACAAAGACCGCTTCATCTTCGGACGATAGATGACAGAGTTAAGATGTTTGATGTAGAATTTACTGCATAACTCCTCAATCATTTTGTTGTTGAGGTTTTTGGCATTATCTGACACAATCACCTCTGGTTGTCCATATCGACAAACGACATTTTTTCTGATGAAAGCAATGATGACTTCTTTAGTGACCCTGGGGAAGGAGGCTGCTTCTACCCACTTGGTGAAGTAGTCGATCATGGTGAAGATAAATCGGTGACCATTACTGGCTTTAGGCTCGATGGGCCCGATAACATCCATTCCTCACATTGAGAAGGGCCAAGGCGAACTCATATTGTGGAGCTCCCGTGGAGGGGCGTGTATAGCATTCCCATGAATCTGGCACTGATAGCATCTTTTGACGTGGTCATGGAAATCAGCCTTGAGAGACAACCAATAATGTCCCGTCCTGAGGACTTTCTTCACAAGGAGAGGGCCACTCATGTGGGGGCCACAGACTCCACCGTGGATTTCATCCATAAGCCTTTGGGCTTGATCTTTGACCTGAGGAGACCCAGTCCTGTATCTCTTTTGTAGAGCGCATCTCCACTCAGGTAGAACTTCATAGCAAGTCGATTGATCCGCCTTCTCTCAGTCAGGCTCGCCTCATCGGGTGTAGATCCATCTCACAGATATTCCTTGATATGTTGATACCAAGGAGGTTGGATGGGAGGTAGCTCATCCGATACTTCTCCAACGTAATTCCCATAGGTTGGGGCCTTGTGCAGGGAAATTGTGACGCTTAGCAAGTGTTCCTTGTCTGATATGCGAATCAAGGAGGCTAGGGTTTCTAATGCATCCGCAAAGTCATTCCTATTACGAGGAACATGTAGAAAGGAGATTTCTTCGAACTCCAAAGCCATCTTTAAGACCTGCCGATGGTAAGGCAGCAAGTGTAGTTCCTTGGTTTGATAGACTCCGGTGGATTGTCTGATTACCAACTCCGAATCTCCAAGGACAGTTAACCGCTTGATGCCCATTGAACTGGCAAGTTTTAGCCCCATGAGACAGCCTTCATACTCACCTAGTATTGTTGGTGCTTTGACAAATCAGAATTTAACGGCGACGGATATCTTGCTCCCGCATCAGATATTAGAACTGCTCGGCTCCGAGCCTTCCATATTAATCCCATCAAAATACATCTTCCATGATTGGCGTGTATTGTATCGATGGTGTTGTTCTTTGCCTCATCATTACTCCTTCATCAGGGAAATATGTTTCCAAGGGTTTGAAATCCCCTGAAGGTGCGGCGACCAGTTGATCCACGATTCCTTGACCTTTGATGGACTTTTGAGTCACATATACGATGTCAAATTGTTGTAGGATCAACTGCCATCTGGATAGCCAGAAATTCAACATGGGTTTGTTAAACACGTATTTGAGAGGATCCACGCGGGATATGAGATGGGTTGTGTGACCATGTAGGTAATGCTATAACCTCATGGAAGCCCATGCTAAAGCACAACACGTCTTTTCAATCAGAGTGTACTTGTGTTCACTGATGCTGAACCTTTTGTTGAGGTAATAGATAGCTCGTTCTTGGCCTCTATCGTCTTTCTGTCCCAGCATACAGCCCATGGCATTTTAACTTATGGACAGGTACATGAACAGGGGAATATCATCCCTGGGTGGTACCAAGACAGGAGCTTTGACTAGTTGTTTTTTGATTGTAAGGAAGGCATTCTAGCACTCATCATTCCATTTCATGGAGGAGTTCTTCCTTAATAACTTGAAGATTGGCTCACAGGTTGCTGCGAGTTGGGAGATAAACCTGTAGATGAAGTTGATCCTTCCCAAAAATCCCCGTATTTCCTTCTCTATCTGAGGAATGGGAATTTCCGTGATGGCTTGGATTTTGGTAGGATCCAGCTCAATCCCTTTGTGGCTGACTAGAAATCCTAGTAACTTGCCTGACTTGACGCCAAAGGCGCACTTAGCTGGATTCAACTTCAAGTTGTACTTACGCAACCTGTTAAACAACTTTCTGAGATGGTCTAGATGGTCATCCTCCTTCCGGGACTTGACAATGATGTCATCCACGTAGATCTCAATCTCTTTATGCATTAAGTCATGGAAAAGAACCATCATAGCTCATTGATAGGTAGCTCCAGCATTGATGAGGCCGAATGACAACCGTCTATAGCAAAAAGTTCCCCAAAGAGTGATGAAAGAAGTTTTCTCACGATCTTCCTCGGCAACCATGATCTGATGGTACCCCGCAAAGCAATCATCAAAGGAGTACATGTCGATCGCTTGTGATTGTCAATGAGAATGTGGATAAATGGCACGGGAAAGCTATCTTTTAAGCAAGCTTTATTCAAGTCTCGGTAATCCATGCAAACTCACACCTTCCTTCCAGGTTTAGGTACGGGCACGATGTTGGATATCCATTCAGGATATGTAGACACCATGATGATGCCGGCTTGAAATTGTTTCACAATTTCTTCTTTCACCTTTAAACTCCACTCAGGTTTCAATCGCCTGAGCTTTTGCTTGACTGGCTTAAATCCCTCTTTAATGGGAAGGCGATGAAGGACAATATCAGCGGACAAACCCACCATATCTTCACGAGACCATGCAAACACATCCTAGAATTGGATTAATAGCGTAACCATGTCATTCCGTTGGTTTGGGGTAAGCTTTGAACCAATCTGGATTAACTTAGGGTTTTCTAAGGTTCCGAGATTGAAAGAAGTGGTTTGATCAATGTTAGGTTTGGGTTTGTCTCTGACCCATTCTTGAATTTCTGGGGGCACCTCAATGTCATCCTGGAGATCCATCAAGGCTGAATTCATCTCTACATCAAAGGAACAATCCTTGTGTAGGAGAGGCATCGTATCTGCAAATACAGGCACATCTAAATTCAGAGTCCTGAAACAAAATATGCTTTCACTTAGTATATATGAAATGAGTTGATCATACATAGTGTTAGCATATACTGGCAAAATAAACTGCTAATATTGTACAAAAAAGTAAGCAGTTATTGTATCTACAGGGCAGAAAAGAATTTCTGCCCGCTTTACCCTCGTCGACCAAAGCAAGGAATGCTATCCCAATTGGTAAGGGTAAAGTCCGGGTGGACCGCAGTGATGGAGGGATTGTCATCATCCTCTCTATCCCGAATGATGGCCATTATGTCAGGGCAATCATTGTCTGGGTGTATCTATTGGTAAGTTCTTCATGGACGATGATGCGCATGCCCGACATTATTCGGACAACATTTTCCTTGATTCTCCGCTCCTCCTCTTCGATTGCGGGATCTGGAATAACGATTCTCTTTTCTTCCACTGATTTCGGCTTAGGAAATAACATGGCCATGACATTGGCTGGCACCTTTACTGGAGGTTGTGCGGACTCGGAGTTTGAAGGTGAAGCCAAACGCCACATGGTTGAAGCTAAAGGAATCTGCTGGTGCTTATGAGGATTCCTGTGACTAGAGTTGGCAGAATAGCCTAGTCCAGCTGTTCCGAATTGCTTGGTTAATTATATGGGGTACTGGATACCCTGGCCATCTTTACCCAACCCTTGTCCTAGCTTGTGACCCAACGACATCATTTCTTGAGTGGCTGACATCACCTCATCAGAAATGTGGGGTTCGGGCAATGGTGCTCCAATAGCATGGTATTGGGTGTTGCTTATTTCTAAAGCATGAAAACTGACTGGCTCTATGTCTGCATTTGCATTGATGAACGACACGTCCCCGTGTGGAGGACACTCCGACTCAGCGTTGACTGTGACCAGGCTATTGTTGATAATGTACTTCAATTGTTGGTGAAGAGTGGAGGGGACTGCCCCTGCCATGTGGATCCATGGTTGTCCCAAGAGCAGGTTGTATCCCGAATCTATCTTGAGCACATGGAAGGATACGCAGAATGTATGAGGGCCAATTTCGATTGGCAGCAAAATTACTCCAACCGAGTTACGGCAAGCTCCATCAAAAGCTTTGATGATAGTATGGCTACTCCGAATTTGGTTGAGATTGATATTCATCTTCACCAAGGTGGCATATGGGCAGATATTCAAAGAGGAACCTCCATCTATTAATACTCCAGCCACCATATATCCGGAGGATAAGACCGCAATGTGCAACGGTTTGCGATGACCGATCCCTTCGAAGCGGTATGTCATCATCAGTGAAGGATATCACATTATTGTTGAAAATGTGATCAACCATGTGTTGAAATTTTTCCGTATCCACTGATGTCGGGAGATAGGCTTCTTCCAAAACCTTTAACAAGACCTTCTGGTGATTCTCGGAAGTGAGGACCAAGTCTAAAATGGATATTTGTGGTGGAGCTTCCTTCAAGCTTAAAACCACCGAGGCTTCGTTATGACCCACAGCGTGGAGGAATTTTTTAATCTTCTCCGTGAGTATTTTCCCCTTTGATTTAGGGGTGGGTTTCCTCACCCGATGGGGAAGATACAGTGGATTTTCCTTTGACACTGCAGCAGTGGTATGTGAGGTGGATCCTTCACCTTCTCCATAATTCCACGGAACCTTACGCAAGCTAACAATAGGATATTGTGCTCTGCATGGCAAGTTGATTGGCTCGGGAGCGGCCACTTTCAAAGGATTGTTTCCTCCTTTGAGCTAAATTATCGGCGTTGTGAGTAAAGTATTAATCCCTTCAACTTTAGTGGATATAACTGCAACCACGCTTTTCCACTTAGTAGGGCTTGCATTCTCACTTGCACGTAACACAGTGTCGTTATCTGCCAAGCGCAGTACACCACTGTCAATTAGATTTTGAATAAGGTGGCGGAGTGCCCAACATTCTTCTGTGCTGTGACCGCGAGACTGGGAATGGTATTGACACACTCCATCAGAGTTGTACCGTCCCAAACGGAGGTTGATTGGAGGTACAATGGAACTGATCCTTCCTTCATTGATTAACATGTGAAGGATTTCTTCCATGGGTTGGCCCAAATAGGTGAATTCCCGTTTGTTGGCGAAATCCCGACAGGCTTTGGCATTTGCTCTCTTCGTCACTTTGTCTTCTAGCATTTCATTTTCTGAAAGCGATGAGGGAATATTCATGACGATAGGTAGGAGACTGGCATGCTCCTGGATGATTAATTGGCGAGTTATTTGATGCTGATAAGTCACTAGTTCGGCCAATTGCTCAACTTGTTTGCCGAGAGCTTTAATCTTTCATTCCATTGTGAATCAGAACTTGGCATAATCCCATCTGTCATCACAGCTGAAGTTGGAACTCTGTCCACTGCTCCAATTAATCATGTTGACCTCTTCTTCTTTGTGTTGAGGAAGAGGGTTGTCTTGTACATGAGGTTGATCGGGTTTGGTGACTACGATCTCCTTGTTGTCTATTAAATCCTGGATCTTATGTTTCAAGGCCCAACAATCCTGAGTATCATGTCCAGGTGCCCCGGCATGATAAGCACATTTCCAAGCAGCATTGAAACCCCGTCCATTAGGGCTGGCTGGTGGAAGAAGATGTGTAATTTTCTTCTGTGTTGTCAGAAGATTAAGAATGTTCTCGAGGGTATCCCCTAAGGGTGTAAACACTCGATGGCATTTGACTTCTCATCCTTTTGGTACTGGAGGGTTTGCAGACTGTGCTAGAAAGGGAGTGTAGTTTCTCCTTTGAATAGGCATATTTTGATTGTCTTTTTGCCCCTGTAGTATTAGGGAAATATCCTCTTCTTTCTTTTTATGGACCCTCCGGGGGTTGTTCCCATAATTTTCAGATTGGATATGATCAGCAATAGCTTTGAGTGTGGCTAGGTCTTGAATCTTTCCTGATTTCAATCCCATTTCAGCCATCTCCCCATGTTTAACCATTTCAGAAAATGGTTTGCCTATGCCGGCTAAAACTCTCTCATAGAAGGGAGCTTCTTGTATATCTATGAATGTCATGAGCATTTCTGCTTCTGACATGGCAGGACTAACTTGGGCAGCCAGGCGTCTCCACCTCTGGGCATACTCTCTAAAAGACTCGTTGGACTGTTTCTTGATCTTGGTAATTTGGTACCAATCAGGAGCCATTTGAGTTTGAAAACTGTATTGAGTGAGGAAGGCATGTGCTAGCTCTTCCCAGCTGTGGATTTTAGAATTGTCTAATCTTGTGTACCACGAATGGGCTTCTCCAGTTAGAATTTTTTGGAACAATTGCATTCTCGAGTTTTCATCCTCCATAGGATCCCGCCTTCTCCAATAAAGACTTTTAAATGTGTATAAGGATCCCCTAACCCGTCATATTTTTCAAAGTCGAGTTTTAAATTTTTTCGGATAGTGAACACCGTGAAAAATACATAGATCGGATATGAAACACTCTCGTGTGTTCCAATTCCTTTGATAATGCCGAAGGGTCTCTTCCATTTGGAGGACTTTCTTTTGATGTCACCAAAGTGCGGATCTCCGATTGGCATGGGTAGCATCATGAGTTTTGTTATCGATCCAACCGTGGCTCGTATGGTAATGACCGAGATTCCTCCTTGTGTGGAGGGCTCAATATGTCTGGTATATTTTCCGACCTGTGTAGTATCGGTGTAATTCTTTTAATAGAACAGCCAAATCTGTAATTTATTTGCTTAACCCATCGAATTCTTTGCGAGAGACTGGATTAAGTTTAGTTTGGTCGGATGACGACATGATTGACTGTAGGCATGTTGCCTTTTTGGACTTTGACCGGGTAGTAGGTCTGATTGATTCCCTGCGAAAGACTAGCAAAGTTTAGTCTTTAGGGAAGGTGTATAATAACATGCTATGTGATGTGTCCATTTTAAGAATTTTATCCTGCAAAAAAGGTGTCAGCTGTTTGGAGTATGTATGTGGACACATTGCTTCATATTTCTCATTACATGGAGATAGATATGGAATGAAATTACAAGTAATTGTGCTTACAAGTAATTGAAATGAGAGCATGAAGAGACTTTTCTACGTTTTGGTTTATCAGAGGCTGACCTATCTTAGGTTACTCTCGCGGCTTTTTGGCATGAAGGTTCCCAAATCATCGCAATCTACTTGACGGGAAGTTAATTTGGTCTTTCAACTGGAGCGGATTTGGGTGGTGCCTTTCCTGAGCCTCGGAGAATTAGTCTTCTCACGAGTCCAGTAATCAAACACCGACGGGATAGCCTCCTGGTGGAGGGACCACACACAACATACATTCACATGCATCGCATCTCACCGTATGAAATGATGACATGTGCGAAGCACTAATATCATAAGCAGTTTATAGTGCGAAGCACTAACATCACACGCAGATATGATGCGAAGCACTAAACTCAAACAAGACATGCATTCGTACACATTCATCCAATGTAAATGCAACATCCACACACAAGCAGATAACAGTTTTGAAAAGATTGAAATAGCGGCTTAAGTCCTCTTACTGGAGTTCCCCAGCAAAGTCGCCACTTGTCGATGTCGGGATTTTTAGGTGTCCCTTTCCGTTACTTGTTCTTTGGTGTTCTCATTTTAGGTGAGATTTGTTTGAAAAAACAAGTAAAAAAGGTCCGACATGTATAATGTCGACGATGGGACCGCTAAGAGTCGCCATTGGTTTTTAAATGGTTGTACCAACACAATCGAGAAAAGGTTTGCACATTGACCCGATGATGTGACATCGATATACTGGTCGGCAAACCGAGATTCATTTAGGGTCCGGGGACTTGGTTATGCTGGGAAGGTGTTAGGTACCCCACATCCGTGTTACCACCACAGTGACCGCCATTTTCAAGAAACTATTATCCGAGTGTGTGTATGTGTATGGGGGGGTCAATGTGTTTATATATGAAAGTTGTGCGAGGCCTCTTTCGAACCTATATATACAGAGGATTTGAATTTATGTAAAATTCGCTTTTAGCAAGATATGGCAATGATGTTTTATAAAAGAGGTTTTTCAAACCACGATGCTCAATAGAATTGAGACCTTTTACACTCCCATTTTATTAAGTGATCGGCTTGATTGATTTTATTTGACGAATGCGAAGCATCCGCATTTAAAATAATATATAAAAATAATGCCGATTTCCTCGTGTAAGTATGAAAACCATCTCGAGGAAATTCAGACGTCATAGAATAATTTACAAAACGCTTTACGACTAAAAATGTCCATCACGGAACCTAATCTAGATCCAATGGGATGAATCATGATCACATGATTCCTAAAGCGCCGCATAATATTGCAATTTGTATAAAAAAGCAATAAGGTATATATATATAAAGCGGTATATATATATATATATATATATATATATATATATATATATATATATCTGAGACATGATCACCAACCACGAAGCACCTCCGTGGGGATCGAAATATAAATAAAGCTATTAAAAGCTATCAACCGTCACGGAGAAACTCCGGTAAGGACAAAACGTAAATAAAGTCAGAAGAGAGATCAATCGCCACGAAAGGGAACTCGAGGCGGATTTAAAATATATATATATATATATATATATATATATATATATATATATATATATATATATATATAAAAAGTAGTAAATGCTCCTGGATGTAAAATCTGTGCTCATCGAATGTAGTTCGACCACAGTTCATATATATATATATATATATATATATATATATATATATATATATATATATATATATATGATAAGTAAACGCACTGCATCAAGTCTAGGCTCATCGAACAAAGTCCGACACACAGTTGATATATATAAGTATATATATATATAAGCGAATAAACGCACCAGATCGAAGTCTAGGCTCATCGAACAAAGTCCGACAGACAGTTAATATATATAAGTATATATATATTAAAGCAAGAACGCCGAGACCAAGTCTAGGCTCATCAAACAAAGTCCGATAGAACGCTTAATATATATAAGTATATATATATATTAAAGCAAGATGGCGCTCAGGGCAAAGTCTAGGCTCAATCGAGGTATAACTTTCGATAATGTTAGTCGATATATATAATATATATATATATATATATATATATATATATATATATATACACATGATCGAAGGAAACCACGGACCAAAGTCCAGGCAAAAGCAAGTAAAGACGACTCTCGGCGTGTAGAAGGGTGTGTGCAAAGATAAAGAGAAAGACTCTAAAGTGTGTGAGAAAGCTTACAAACGATCGCTAAAAAAAGGCTTCTATATCTTTAGAGTGGGTAAACACCGGGCTTTGTGGGTACAAAAGAGGCTATATATGAGCTCACAGTGTTTAAAATTGGAAAATACATCTTTGTGGCGAAGTCTGAGCAAATTGTGCAAGGTTTCACTGCCTTTTCTCTTTAGAAATCAGCACCCCAAGCCTCTTATTTATAGGCAAAAGGTGCCGCAGGTGTACCAGAGGAGGGTCGGGTCGGCCCAGCTTTGTCGGGTCGGGTCGTCTCGAAGTACGTGCACTCAGGCATTGTAATGTCCACTCGGATTTTGAGAAGTGAAATCCGGGCATCCGCTTTGAGGTATTCAGGACCTATTTCGCATCCGCTGTCGAGAGTTGTACGATGGCATGGGATTAGAGTTTGTACGAAGTCTTTGAAGATGGGATGATGCCCTCCGGTCTTCAAGCTTCAACTTTCATCCGTTACCCCGCACAATAGTCACTCGGGATTGGTTAGCCTTGTTGGACATTGTTGCGTAAAGACGTGACGTGGCATCATTTTGGCTGAGATGATGATGTTGCCCTCATGGCAGTCTTATCGCGGGATTGGGCCGATAAAGCGCGTGCTTTCGAGACTTTCTTTGAGATTGACCGCTGCAATTTGTTGAAGGTCCTCATTGTCATCTTTGAGGTGTGCCTGTCTTCCCGATGTTATTGCCGGGTTGGCACAGTGTATCTTGTTGTAAGTGCCGAGATTGAAATTGTTCGCACTTGTAACAAGCATTTTCGGGATTAATGCCGAAACTGCATTCCTTGGGGCTATTACCAAGGTTGGTGGCTATTCCCATGGTTGGGACTGAGACTGGATACCTCGGGGTCATCTCTGAGATTAATCGATCTTCTCTGGTGTGTGTTCCGGTATTATATCTGCAGGGGGTTAGATCCGAGGTTGAAATCGTTACTCCCAGATTGTGATCCGGGGTTGATGCTGCACTTCCGGTAGTATCCGGTATGGATTTGGATTGTCTTTCAGGGTTCTCTCTTAAAAGATGAATCTGTCCTCCTTCAATGTTAGTAACAGTAGTACATAAAAGTTTGAGTGTCTACAGTAGAGTGTCAAGATCGATCTCGGGATCGTAGTGTCTCGCACGACCAAAGTCAATCGTAGAGTGTGTAAACTATGACTCCAAAAAAAAGTGCTCACAATGCTAAGTCGAGAATCGTAGAGTAAATACGGTTCTCAATGTATGAGCACTCCCGAATATCAAAAGGAACGCGCCTGGTTGGCTTTCGCAAAGATGCAATCCATAGAAAGGGAACCAGAGAGCACTCAACGAATGGCATGCAGGCTAACAGAAGATCTCAGCACAAACCAAATCAGTATTAAGATTGAGGTGTAAGGCCATTCTTGATGAAGTCTTCCACGAGGAGATCCAAAGAAGACTTCAGAAGCTGACTAAGGAAAGCCAGCTTATTGAGAGCAAGTGCTTATTCGGACAATCTGCAGGGTAATATTCGGACAAGTGCTTATTGAGAGCATCGATGCAAAAGGACAACCTCTGATCAAGATATCAGAAGAAATAAAGTCTTCAACCTGCCCAAGATAGTAAAGTGATACATCTGACAGGGTAGGTGAAACAGTAGACTGCAGAGTCAGAAAATGTATGACATGTCACATCAAGCAGTCTACCTCAAGCAACTCGAGATCTGTGAAGACATTTGAATAGCTTCTAACGACTACTTTCCAACGGAAGGATTGGGAAGATGTATAAATGTAGAAGAGCTTCAAAGATCAAAGGTTGCTGGATTTGTGTATTCCTAGAGAAAAGGTAGACTGATCCAACCGAGTAATAGTGAGTCCGAAGGCTCACTCTACGATCCACCAAGAACACTCAGAAGTTAGATCAAGAAAGAAGTAGAAATGTGAGTTCTACTATGTAGAAGTGAGAGTTCTACTACATGAAGAGTGTTACGAGCTGAGAGAGAAAGAAGAGCATAATGTCATCTGGATGTCCATCATGGGAAGACTCTAAGTACAATAGAGAAGAGCTTATGGTCATATTAGCAAGTCCATCATGGGAAGGCATCGAGTAGCAAGAAGGGAAATCACAAAAGCCATCTTGGTGTCAAGCATGAGAAAGCTTCTAAGTACCTTACAGAAGAGCTTACAGTCATCTTAGAAGCCTCTTATGTGCAGCCATCAAGTATCAAGGAGAATGATCTTCAAGGAAGTTCATCAAGGGAACATCCAGAGTAGTTGAGCAACCTAAGAAGCTGAGCATCATGCAACACTCAACTGCTCCTCAAGGATGATCAAGCCAAGCTGCTAAGGATAGAAGATGTTCAGAGCATGAAGACATCTTAGTAGCTCAGCACCGACTCCAACAACAACAAATAAACAACTCAACGAAGCCAGGGCCTGAAGGGTCCTTGTCCGGAGGGACTAAACAAAGCAGGGCCAAAGGGTCCTTATCCAGAGGGACTAAACAAAGTTCCAAGCCTGCTGGGCTTGAAGAGTTCCTAGGGAACTAGAAGAGTCCCAAGGCTATTGGCCTTGAAGAGTTCTTAGTGAACTGAAGTCCAAAGGCTGCTAGCCTTGAAGGAATCGTAGAGATTTTGGGTGCTGCCCTTCCTTAGTGGAAATCCTACTAGTTGAAAGCAGAAGAGTGGATTAGGAGCTTGAGTCTCTGAACCACTTAAAACCTCTTGTGTCTTTTACATTATGTCATTTACATTATGTCTATAACTGCTATAACTACTATGTATGTTCTAACTGCTTACAACTAAACTAACCCAACGAATAATGTATGTATGATTATGAATATATCAATGAAGGGGAATCTTTTACTTATTCCGTTGTGCTTGAAAAGATTCTTATGTTTGTCATATACTATAATATGAATAATACCCATAAACTAGAAAAGTATTTGAAATAAAAAGGATCTATTCAACCCCCCTTCTAGATCTATTGTGCCCTCTAGGAACTAACAATTGGTATCAAAGCAGGTTCTCATGCTATATTCAAAAGCTAATCGCTTTGAGTCTGATCCCAGGCACTAACATTGTTCTAAACTAAGTTTAGTAGTAAGTAACTTGTTATATGCAGAAGAGCTCACACATTGGAAATATTGTGTATAGGTAAAAATGTGTATACACCTGAAGCTACTCAGATTGGTCCATATCCTCGATTGTTATATCAACAAGACCAATCCTAGCCTGCAGTCAATCTTGTAGTCTAAAGACCAGATAAGAGAAAGAGACCAAGAGACATCAGTGACAAAGAGTAAAGCATTCATCAGTCTGAAAGATGAAGAGGTCACACGTACTAAGAAATGCTGATTGAGAGGAGAAAGAAGATCTTCTCAAACCTATGAGTGACCAACCATCAACTGGGTGTTATCTTTGTAACTCAAAGATGTCAAAGATCTTAATGCTACAATTCTCTTGATCTATATCTTCAAGACCACTACTGATTGATTAAAGGTCAGCAAGAGCAATAAGCTGTCAGGATCAAAAGTAAATCCATGCACATCAATACCCAAACTCAGTATATCTTCAATAAATGACTGTTTCATTACTGACAGTAAAAAGGTACGGTTCCTCACTATTATAAATGTACATCATTATTGCATCTTCTTATGAATTATAACAGTATTCTGTCAAGGAGTCATAATCTACCTAAAAAGGTGAAGAGAGAAAGTGGCATGATGATAGAAACTCAAATGACTATAAACTTTCTCTCCATCCAAGTTTTAGGTTGAAGATGATATCTTGAAGGAAGTCTGAAATGGGTCATAAGAGCATCACAGACCTAATGAACGTTATGTGAAGTAATCTTTGCTGATGGGTTAGTGTGTATGTACAAGACTATGTTCTAAGTGTTTGACAACACATAGAGCATGATCAGTTCTGCAAGAGGATCTTGCTGACTTGTAGAAACTGATCACCTCAATGAATCAACTAGATACTCCTAAAATCGTAGATCTGATTCTCACTCTGTAAACACTTAAACATTGTGAACATAACTCAGTGAATGATGAAACCATCATAGATAGAGAATGTGTTATTAAATTCCATATCCCACACACACTCACCAGCATGCATCTCGAAATATATTATCATAAGATAGTTGCATGTATGGATATGTCTGTTGATGATAAATATTATGATTATCCAAATAAGAGGAACAGGGGTTTAGAAAACTAACCTAGCAAGTCTCATTTAAATATGGGTACCAAAAATAGAAATATATTTAAACCTGCAGGTACTTGGTCAGTCTGACCACACTAAGGAATGCTGAAGCAGAAGACTTCATTCAAAAGGACTCAACCAGCAGGAGGCTAAGGACTGTTCAAAGATGAGTCTGATAAGGTTCCTATATGTCCAAGCCTGTCCTTGAAGACCCTCTGAGCCAACCGGAATGAAGCTCACATGGTTGCAAATCTGTATATGGGAGCATGCCATGCAACAGAAGATAAAGATGATTCTATGTGCCCATATCAAGAAGGTCATGTTTTATGAAAAGGATCCTCAAGGGAAGCTCACAATAGAAGATCATTGAACTTAAGATAAAAGGAGTTCTTTACGAAGCAGAACTTCTCAAAACAAAGGACTGTCAAAGAAGACTACGTTCGTAGTGCTGTCAAATGATCGTAGAGTGATCAATCCTGAAAATACTCATCTCTACGATACAAGGAAAACTAAGCAACGATGATGATTCAAGTCAGAAGGAGGAATGCTGGGCAGCCTTCAAATGAACATGAAGAAGGAATCACATCTATCTGAGAAGACAGCATCAATAATGGGGGAGCAGTGATCTGTTAAGGAATAACAACACTATTAAACCTAAAAGAGATGTACCAACTACAGAGTCCCAAAACTTTGTGGCTGATGAACCAAATGAAGATCCATAGTCAGTAGGAATGTCTCAAAATGTACTACTGATAACCCTTCAGCCACCCAATCCATAATCGTGAAGTTCCTACGATCAAACACATGATCGTAGTGTAAGAGCAGAAGGAAACCATGATTTCAGGAATGCAGATATCCAGAGCTGGTAGAAAGACCTCCCCATCAGAAAAGGTCTAATGAGATGTTATTGCAAATCATTGCCATAGCACTTCATCTGGAAAGCACCTCAGGGACAAACCTGACCCTTAGCTCACTCTAAGAGGTTGGCCCTTCCTGAGCTACCTTATCCCAAAAGGAATGCTTGATCTAGTTCATCTCAAAAGAACCAAGTCAGTCAACGATCGTAGAGTTGAGTCTGAAGAGTACTAAACTATCGTAATGCAACCTCAGCGATCGTAGAGGACAACTCAATGATCGTAGTCCTATCAAAAGGTCAACAGTCAAAGCCACATCAATTAAACATCCACTCCTCTAATAATTGAAAAGTTGTGGGGAGTTACAACTCATTACTGGGCAACGTGCAACCAATGGACAGTTGACACATCACTGAGTATGCAGAGTTAGAAGGAACTGTCTTAAAGACAAGTTCAAATCTGCAGACAGTTACCAAAAGATATCGAACCTTTCTCCCTCCCATTTTTTAAAACCCTAGAAAGCTTTTCAAGAGCAAAATCAGTTAACCTCCAAAGCCTTACCAACCAAACAGCCATCTCGTATAAACTTCTCTATATCTAATACCCACATTCTTCAAACTACTCAAAATGGAAAACTGGCAAGTGATTACTGGTATTCAGCTTGGAACCAAATCGTTTGAGAAATCTGAAAAGAAGTTCAAGGACATTCTCGAGCTTGTAAAGAAGGCTGGATTTTCAGAATGCCTTGAGGCAAATATTCGAGTCCACTGCAACCTGGTTAAAGAATTCTACTCAAACGTCTCTATAAATTCAGAAACCCTTACTACCAAGGTTAAAGGTCAGTCTCTCAAGTTAAAATCTTCTGACCTCAATCAATGCCTAGGTTTTCCTAACCAAGGGCTAAAGAACTTGATAATGTCAACACTGAATTAGCAAAGGAAGTTACGGGGTATCAAAGAAACCCTAGTTTCAAGGACATGAAGAAGAAGGAGTTTCCTGAGAAATATGAGTTCCTTGCTGAAATAGTTGGAAAGTGCATACTGTGTAAAAACACTGCACATGACACAGTTATTGACCAACAGTTGAAAATCATGTCAGCAATAGTTCTGAAGAAATAAATCGACTTTGGAGCTATCTTGTTTGATCAGATCTCCAAGTGGGTAGAGAAGGCTGAGAAGAAGCCCCTGACCAAGGTATTTCATGGGAGGTTGCTGAGTATCATCCTAAAGAAAAAGCTAGGGGAAAGATCAAGGATGATGAGGGAGAAGCCCTAAATGTGCACAAAGTAATGTCTCCACGGTTATTTGAAAACTGGAAGAAGAACCCAAAGGAGAACAAGAGGCTGACAGCTGGGAGCAGCAGTGGAGCCTCTGCAAAGAAAAGAAAGACAATAAAGACAGAGAGCTCTGAGTCTGATGACTTTGCAGCAACTGAAATCACACCAGCCAGGAAGAAATCACAAGTGGTAAAAAGAGCTGGTGATGTAAAGAAAGCCCAGGCCCCACCAAGGAGGTTTTTCTTCTTGAACAAGGATAAGGAAGAAAAGGACCAAACTGCTGAAACCATAAAGAGAAGAAGCAGCAGGTTGCTTCAAGGGCATGTCAGCAAGAAAGCTAAGGTGGAAGACAAACCAGCCTTAGCTTCTCAAATCAATACATATACTGAAGAAAGGGACGTGGAGTCAGCAGAAGGGGAAGAAACAGAAGATGTAGTCCAATCCCCACAGTCAGCATCCAGCAATGAGAATGAAGCAGATGTAATGAAGGAAAGTTCAGAAATTGCTGAAGAAGAAAAGTGCTCAAGCCCCATGGCCAATCCTCAGAGCAGTCACTCTGATGAAGAAAAAGAAATTCATGATGATCAAAGTGCATCCCCAAATGCAATTGCCCCAACCAGCCCAGAGAATGGGTCAGAAAATGTTATTCAAGAAGAAGAAGAAGAACATGTCCCCTCAAACCAAGAATGCTCTCATGATGGCTCAGAAAATGATGAGGCCAAGAAAGAAGAGTCTGCTCCTGCCAATGCTGATCTCCGAAGAAGTTTATCTGATGAGCAAGAGAAGTCAGAGACTGAAGAAGAAGAAGAAGAAGAAGAAGAGTCAGTGTCTCCAATAATTGAACTTCCACGAAGAAGGAGAAGCTACAAGCTGCAAACCCAGTTTGCCTCCAAAAGGAACAGTGGCCAATCAAATGCCATCATTGAATTAAGTGATGATGAATCTGTATCCCCAGGAGAAGATGCTGAAGAAGAAGCCACCAGTGAAGAAGAAGAATCTAAGGAAAGACTTGCTGAAGATAGTTTTGATAATGAAATTTAGCAAGAAGGTTTTTCTGTTGAAGATGCTGAAGATGGTTCTGATAATGAAATGCAGCTAGAGGAATTCCCTGCTGAAGAAAACAAGAAAGTTCAGGCTCTGAGAGAGAAGAGATTAAAGGAGATTCTGGTTCTGCACCTCAAGAAGCAGACGAACAAGAAGATTATCCAGTTCCCTCTCCTAAAAGATTTGACAGAAGTATCGTAGAGGAAGTATCAAATGTTCTGACAGATGCTCCACCAGAAAGAAAGTTCTTCCAGTGGATGCTCCACCAGATGCTCCACCAGGAAGTTACTTCAGTTGGTGTTACAAGACTTTTCCAAGCATGGAACTAGTAGCCCAAAACTTTCCAAGGGTGAAAACATATGCTACCAAGATGATAACAAACCAGCCTCACTTCAAAGTCTATCGACAAGCTGAAAATCTCTACATCCCCTACGATCGTAGAGTAGATTCTGAAGGAAGAAGGGTCATGACCAAGGAGCTAATCGTAGAGTCTGTTCATTCTACGGCTGATGGTGTTCAAGCCCAATCTCAGAAGCCTCCTTATGATCAAGCACTGCTATCAGTCACTCCATCATCCTCCATAAGCAATTGGTACTCCACTATTGTTCAGATTATCCAAACATTTGAAAATCTGTCCAAAGATGATGATCGTAGAGTCCAATCCATTGCTCAACCTGAAGCTGCCAATCAAAAGGATCAAACTGCTTTAGAGCAGGAACTACTGAAGAGCTCTGATGATCTAAGCAAGAAGATATCTATGTTCACTGAAGAATTATAGAAGCATACAGCAGCATAAGATGATTCTTTCCAGCACAAGCTTCAAGCTATCTTGGCTGATGTATCTCTCAAACTACAAGAGAGAGATAGCATCTATCAGAAGGCCATCCAAGATCAGAAGGCAGTAGCTCTACAAGTTCAGGAGGACAATGCAAAGTAGATCAAAGCCCTCTTTGACAAGATTGATGATCTAAAACAATCCTTCTCTGTGCAACTTGAGCTCGGCCAGTAAGAACTAAAGTTTGAAGTTGCAAACTCCTCCTACCTGATGGAGTAGCTTAATTCCAATATGGAGAAGCTATCTCAAATGATTAATAACAAAAAGGGTGAGAAAAAGAGGCATAGAAAGAAGAGGAGCAAGGGGCATCAGAAGAAGAGCAAAGGGTCAAGAGGAGAGAAGAAGTCAAAGAAGATAGTAACTGCTGAAAGATCATCTGAGGGGGAGCCAAAAGATGATGATCCCATGATAGCAAAGTCTGAGGGGGAGCCAGATAAGAAAGATGATGAAGGGGAACCAAGCAGAGACACAAGTTCATCATCTGAAGGGGAGCAAGAGAAAGAGCAAGAAGAGAAATCAGATGAGTAGCTGATCAACAAGAATCCTGGAAACATACAAAGAGCCAAGGAGGTACAACTCTAACCTGTTAGATATGTTCTGGATCCAAGATGTAGAATGTCTTAATGTATAAATTGCCATATCAATATAAAAGTCATTCATGATTAACTGTTTTAGAAATAAAACTGCTCACTGTATATAAGATTCATTCATAATATGCATATGCACTTATTGTTTTTGTCATAATCAAATAAGGGGAGATTATCAGGAATAAGCATGTGAATGCTATTCCTATTTATATATGATTTGATTATGATATATATGTATATGAATGAATAATATGCAAGTATGCTTGCATTAAGAAAAGTTGTAAAGTCCTTTCATAGATAATAGAAATATATGTACAAGGACTTAGAATGAATTGATCAAATATGTTAGGTTGATCCTACATGAGCAAAACAGCTTTGTATAGTCCTTAAAAAGAAATGATGTACAAGGACTATAAATATAGAAAGATCAAGTTTATTAGGTTGATCTTATGATGTAATAGATAGGCTAGTCTGATCGTCGAGCACTGCACCAGAAGTCGTAGTCTACCAGGTGAGCCAAGGTTAACTCGGGAGCTATCGAGGCAGAATAGGAGTATGCAAGATAGTAGATCTCTTGGAGTTAAATGAGTACCGCCAGGGAAACGAAGAAGGATCATAGTGTATCGAGAAGAGCTTCCTTGGGATCGTAGTGTGCTGAGGAAGTCATGTTCAGAATCGTAGAGACAGCCTGCCTAAGAGCCGAACGATCATCTGCCGAAGCCAAGTCCGAAACGTAGACTATACTCGGAGTCGTAGAGTCTAGTGATGCCGAAACCAAGTCAAGGATCGTAGACTACACTCTGAGTTCGTAGAGTTCATTAAGTGAAGGCAGAGATCGTAGTCGGGCAAGATCAGATGAAGACAACAAGCACAAAGCAGAAATCGTAGAGTGTCAAGATCTGATCTCAGGATCGTAGTGTCTGCACAGCCAAAGCTGAAGCGTAGATTGCAGAACTACGACTCCAACAAAAGTGCTCCCAATGCTAAGTCAGAATCCTAGAGTAAATACGGTTCTCAATGTATGAGCACTCCCAGAATATCCAAAGGAACGACGCCTCTGGTTGGCACTGCAAAGATGCAATCCACAGAAAGGGAACCAGAGAGCACTCAACGAATGGCATGAAGGCTAACAGAAGATCTCAGCACAAACCAAATCAGCATTAAGATTAAGGTGTAAGGCCATTCTTGATGAAGTCTTCCACAAGGAGATCCAAAGAAGACTTCAGAAGCTGACTAAGGAAAGTCAGCTTATGCAGTAGCTATCAAGATAACAGAAGACAACGATCTTGGAAGCAACCAGGGATCGTAGTGTTTGTCGAACCACGAAAAGAAGCGATGGAAGGTGAACCAAGATACTTGTCGACCAAGAGCAGCAAGGCTAAAGTGATTAAGTGCGGTCGGTTCATTGATGATAAGTGAGCGGAAGATCACCAGAGAAAAGCAAAATTTGGGCCCGCCACAATTTGAAGTGTCTTGATATTCAGAAGGGACCCAGAGTAAGGAATTAGGCCATCAGTATCTGAGAACAGTCGAAGCAAACAGAAGTATTAAAGCACTGCACAATACAAGGAAGAGGTGTTCAACATTAAAGATCCAATCAACACTCTTCAGGATCGTAGTGTTAACTCTACTATATCAACGAGCAACACTTAGCAAGACACTACAATCAGGTCCTTGAAGACGTGCATCAGAATCGTAGAGTTCGGTTACCTGAAGACTGAAACATTGGCAACGGTTCAATCTGCAGGGTAATATCCGGACAAGTGCTTATTAAGAGCATCGATGCAAAAGGACAACCTCTGATCAAGATATCAGAAGAAATAAAGTCTTCAACCTGCCCAAGATAGTAAAGTGATACATCTGACAGGGTAGGTGAAACAGTAGACTGCAGAGTCAGAAAATGTATGACATGTCACATCAAGCAGTCTACCTCAAGCAACTCGAGTAAATATATAACATGTATGAAAATGTATGATACATTTGAATAGCTTCCAACGGCTACTTTCCAACGGAAGGATTGGGAAGATGTATAAATGTAGAAGAGCTTCAAAGATCAAAGGTTGCTGGAGTTGTGTATTCCTAGAGAAAAGGTGGACTGATCCAACCGAGTAATAGTGAGTCTGAAGGCTCACTCTACTATCCACCAAGAACACTCAGAAGTTAGATCAAGAAAGAAGTAGAAGTGTGAGTTCTACTATGTAGAAGTGAGAGTTCTACTACATGAAGAGTGTTACTCAATATAGAGAGAAAGAAGAGCATAATGTCATCTGGATGTCCATCATGGGAAGACTCTAAGTACAATAGAGAAGAGCTTACGGTCATCTTAGCAAGTCCATCATGGGAAGGCATCGTGTAGCAAGAAGGGAGATCACAAAAGCCATCTTGGTGTCAAGCATGAGAAAGCTTCTAAGTACCTTTCAAAAGAGCTTACAGTCATCTTAGAAGCCTCTCATGTGCATCCATCAAGTATTAAGGAGAATGATCTTCAAGGCAGTTCATCAAGGGATCATCCGGAGTAGTTGAGCAACCTAAGAAGCTGAGCATCATGCAACACTCAACTGCTCCTCAAGGATGATCAAGCCAAGCTGCTAAGGATAGAAGATGTTCAGAGCATGAAGACATCTTAGCAGCTCAGCACCGACTCCAACAACAACAAACAAACAACTCAACAAAGCCAGGGCCTGAAGGGTCCTTGTCCAGACGAACTAAACAAAACAGGGCCAAAGGGTCCTTGTCCAGAGGGACTAAACGAAGTTCCAAGCCTGCGGGGCTTGAAGAGGTCCTAGGGAACTAGAAGAGTCCCAAGGTTGTTGGCCTTGAAAAGTTCTTAGTGAACTGAAGTCCCAAGGCTGCTGGCCTTGAAGGAATCGTAGAGATTTTGGGTACTGCCCTTCCTTAGTGGAAATCCTGCTAGTTGAAAGTAGAATAGTGGATTAGGAGCTTGAGTCTCTGAACCACTTAAAACCTCTTGTGTCTTTTACATTATGTCATTTACATTATGTCTATAACTGCTATAACTGCTATGTATGTTCTAACTTCTTACAACTAAACTAACCCAACGAACAATGTATGTATGATTATGAATATATCAATGAAGGGGAATCTTTTACTTATTCTGCTATGCTTGAAAAGATTCTTATGTTTGTCATATACTATAATATGAATAATACCCATAAACCAGAAAAGTATTTGAAATAAAAAGGATTTATTCAACCCCCCCCCCCCTATTCTAGATCTATTGTGCCCTCTGGGAACTAACAAAAACACTACAATTTCTGGATCAGGAATGGTCAAACCCTGTCAGAAACAATTCTCAAGCGTTTTCTGGGTTACCCAGAAAACGGTTCTCGTGATCTTTACATCTAGTTTGACCGGCCACTATGATTAACCCACTTGATTATTTAGTGATATAAAGGCATGAATTTGAAGTTTATGTAACATACTACAATCTTATTATAACAACAAGAACAACACAATACAAATCTGACAGATCAAGAGTCATACATAACTTGTCAAAGACGATCTGGGCAGTTTCTGGGTTACCCAGAATTGCCCAGTCGTGTTCGGTCAACGGTCTTTGACCACTAATAACATGCAATCGGTACATGATCTGGACTTGGTTGCAGTTCCAAAACACAGATATCCCAGCATACAACAAGATCAAACACTTAGACAATAAAAACAAATATCATACAAAGATCTATGAGGACTGACATTACGTTGTCAGAGACAAAATAATTTTTTTCCAGATTTTGAAAAACATCAATTTCGAGAATTTTGATGTTATGGATCTAGTATCTAACAACCCATATCACTAAATAACATCTAATAACACAACATTAAACAACAAACAACAAGATCTAACATCAGATCATAAAAATTTTAAATTCTAGGGTTTATACATTTATGCTTTGATTCATGATTTTGGGCTTCTAGATCTGTTATGGAATTCATGGGGCTTGTCTAAGGGACTGATCTACTATTGGTTTTCGTGGGTCTTGAGAGAGAGAGACTCTAGGATTTGTGTTTGTACAAAATGAGCTAACAAATGCTATTTTCTCTCTCCTTGATCTTATATAGATGTTGGATGCACTGAATATTGTTGAGATTATGGCTGATTACTGGCATTGTAGTCACATGGGGTTGGTAAGAGTTGTTGACCAACTCTTATTGTAGCAAGATTTGCAAGTAAGCTCAATTATTCAATTAAGGGCAAAATGGTCTTTTGTCTTGAATATTTAATGTCATTATGGTCATTTGGCAAACCCTTAGGGTTTAATCCTAAGATTTAGCACAAATAATTTGTAGGCTGTCTAATTAGGGTTTGCACAAAAAATAAATAAATAAATTTTAGTTTTTAAAATTGTAATTAGGGTTTCTTGAAATAGTTTAGGTTTCTAATTATATACACTTACATATTAGGTTTAAAGACTTACTAATTAGCATTAAATGACTAAATTAGCAATTAACTTTTCCATTTAGCAATTAGGGTTTTCCATTTGAAAATTAGGGTTTCAAAAGTAGGAATTATGGTTTATAAAAAAAAAATAGGGTTTCCCTAATTTGAGTTAATATCTATAACTCTGATCGTTAATCACATTATCACGATTACATAACGACTTAACAAATTCATAGAGTCGTACATGGCCTTCGAATTAGGGTTTCAAATCAAATAGGGTTTACACTTAGCAAATTAGGGTTAGCAATTAGGGTTTCTAATTAGCTATTAAGTTTTCTAACAATTAGGGTTTTCGAATAATAATTATTGATATATGCATTAACATTAATCACAATTTCTTACCAATCATACACTCCGGTTTGAGTTTCAAATTAGGGTTACTAAATTAGAAATTAGGGTTTATAATTTAAATATTAGGGTTTCAAAAAAAACATTAGGATTTCTAAATATTAATTAGGGTTTCTCTAATTAATATTAAATTCTATAATACACCACATATATCGCATAACACTGTTATATAATAGTATTGACTTTCCCATTTAAATTTAAAAATAAGGTTAAACAAATTAATGCTAGGGTTTTGACATTATACACTAAAACTGTTTCACACTTTAATATTACACACATACAGTACACATCTATAACACTGACAAATAATAATATAATATTATTATTCTCATTCTTTGATAAAAATCCAAAATTAGGGTTTGGATTCCATATCTCGATTTTCTTTTCATATTTAACCTTAATAATTAAGGTAAAATAATTAACTTAATAATCTATACAAAATTCATATAATAAAATAATTATTATAATTATTCTAAAAATCATTTCATATATTATTTAAATAATATATAATTATATTTTCATAGAAAATAATTAATAAAAATATTTCTGCTACAAAGTTAATTACTATAAGAATATAATTTATAATAATCAATAACTTTAAAATAAAATTATTTGTAAATATTCATGTAATAAATATATTTTTATTTATCACATAAATACACAAACACCTTATCTTGTACAAATCCTCATCTTTAAAAAAAATTATACGCAAAATTTCTGATTTAATTATATAGAAAATATCGGGTTGTTACATTCACCCTCCCTTATAAAGATTTCGTCCCAGGAATCACCGTTTTAAAACCTATACATACCAGGGTACATAGCATACACAATCATTACAAGTAGATCTCGATCAAAATTGATCGAACTGATCTTTAACTTTTTAGCATATATAAAGCTTATCTATCTGCTTATACGGAAAATTGATGCGACGCCCCTTAAATAGGTATACAACACCCATTCTAAGTCACCAAATACATGGTACAGAAAGCAAACTACAACTTCAATAATACAATTGTCGTGCAAAATACGACAACACATACTGTGAGTTTAAATACAAATATTATCTTTTAGACAATATTCACACTCAAATAAGTCATCATTACAATTATTCAAACACTATTTTACAGAAATAGTGAGGAATGTTAAAACATCTTTCTAGAACCATCACTCCAAACCCTGACTAGATCCTGTTGTTCTCACCTCCTGAGAAGAAAATTGGAACAAAAAGGAAAAGGGTGAGCTCAACTAGCCCAGCAAAGAATATTATGACTAAGATAATATACAACAAATTATCATTAGTCTTCAATAGGGAAAAATCTGATAAAATATAATAGACAACAAGTTTTAGATCAACATCTGCAGCGGAAACAACAATTCATTAGAAGAGTCAAGTAGAGATTGAGTTCTACTATCTTCTAAGATTTAAAAGTCCATCATCAATATTTTATCCATGTAACAACAATCATTATATATCTTTAATCAAATATTCATCTTTGCACTATAGGCCAAAGATATTCATTTGTATCACCAGTTGGTCATGGTCATCTCAACACCTGTTCATCTTTGCACTACGCCAAAGATATTCATCGATTAATCATTTATCTTTTGCACTTCTGAGGGCCAAAGATATTTAGTAATATCATCATTTAGGGTGAGGATGATGAAAAATATTTTAAAGAAAATGAATCCAATAAAGCGGAAGGACAAATAGTAGGGATTAAGTATAACAGCTTTATCCAAGATCAATAATACTTCATAATAACCAATTTTGAAGCAAAATTCAAGAATAAAGATCAAAACATGGATACAATCAAAGATAGTAACCATAATAGACATCTTGGACAAAAAGAAGAAAATTTCATTTTTAGGTTGAATAATTAGTCGTATTCGTGAATAATTGTCAGTATCGTGAATAATAGTGTCGTATCGTGAATAGTAACTCAGACACAAAAAGTTCCAAATTTGATAAAAGTTCAGATCAATACTTGAAGAATGATATTGAAGAAATAATATCATATATGAAGAAAATAACATCCTTACCCCAAAATAACAAATATTTACATTTGGAATACTGGGATAAGGTGAAGGAAACTTGTCTTGATGAATAGAAACTCATAAAGTACCTAAATACTCACAAAATACACTCAATAATCTAGAGAGAAAGAGAAAAACTTGTTTCTAGTGTGATTTTCAATTCTAACTTAGCCCTCTATTTATAGGAAAGTGTTATGCCTTAGCAAGGCAGACTTGACCTCAAGAACCCGATGGCTTTACCCTCGCTACTATTGCCACCCACCACATTTAAAATAAAATTCAGCATATTTCTTCACCAACCACAAGTGGGGCCCACTCAATTCTAGAATTTTTCACCAAAATCATTTATAAACCTAATTTCTGAATCAGTCACCTCTTAAAATTCATAACAAATCATACGTTCATTTTTATTTATGGACATATACTCAACTTATATATGTATAACATATCCAAAAATAACAACGATCTAACGGTCGGATTAAAAATTATAACTCACGCAATATATCTCAAAAATACTGGTTTAATTTTTAATACCTTCATTCCGACAAAAATACTGATAAAACGCCTCAACATTAACTCTTTCATTTTTAACCACAATAAATATATCCAAAATTTATATACACATAAAATAAATATTTCCTTATCATATGAATCAATAATTAATTATTCACAAATAATATTACAGAATCACATTTATGACAACCAGGCCGTTCCCAGGAAAGAGGGGGCTTTCTAATAAGAATTTCTCCTTACTGGCGCGTAATTAGGTGACCAAACCTCTCCTTGACAGAACTTTCTAGAAATTGCCAATAATACTATCTAATAATATTACTCAAATAATATGAATTATTGATCTGATAATGGGAAATACTGTGCAGTGACAATTATTGAAACAACAATAATATAAAATATCAACGCAATAATTATTGAATCAATAAAATAAAATATTAAACAATAATTCACCGTAACAATTATTGAGTAGTGCCTTCTTTACGTAAAGATCAATAATTCATCAATCACGTGCATCCACGCCAGACATCGTATTTTAACCACCGGGTATTCCAACAATGTGTTAATTAACAACTACGCCGCTTATTTATAAAAACTCAAACTTATCGTTTTCTTCATCCGACAGCTTATTCATTATAGGGCCCACAAATGATCAGCTACCGTCAGTATTTAATATTCCCAAACAACAAGAATATTCCACGACCAAATGAATATTCCCAACAACAATGATTATTTTATAACCACTTGCTTATTTTGCAAAATTTACACATTTCACCCATAACCAGAGAATTATATCAAATTAATACCTTATTATTCACAATAATAATTAGAGGAAATTCGATTTTATTTATAATAAGTTGGGATCTTACAATTGATTTCTAATAGAACTCAATTTCCTCCTTAAAAATAATTTATAAAATAATTTACTATATATAAGAAAATAATATATAAGAAATAAAATTTATTTGAGTAATACCTGGAGTTGCATCCCTGGCTGCTATAGTTTCTTGAACGGTCATGTTGAAGACGCTTGCACTTGATTTTGTTGGCTTGATTGTTGATGTTGGTCCCGTTATCGCCAATGTCCTGCTGCCTTTTCCTTATTTTTGCATTCCTTGCCTCCTTTCTCCTTCTTGGACAGTCTTCCACCTTATACTCCATTGATTCACACTTAAATCACGCAGACTTGCCCTTTATCTCCATTCCTTTTATAGTATAGGTAACAAAACTATCTTTTGCCCCTCTGTTATCCTAGCTATCACAAACATTGCTATAGGGTCAGTTAATCCTCTAAATCCTGGAAGTACGAACGCCTTGAAGTCTTTGACGTTCGTCTATCGATTATTTAACTGATCTTCCCGCGACTGGTATTCCGTTCTGCATAGCTTGATCGTCCATATTCACAAATTTACATGTCAGTCCGGTTGTCTTCCACTTTTGTTGTTGTGTTCTTCTTACGTCTGCAGTGTATTTCGTTTTCGTCTCCTTGGCGGCATTATCACAATTTATTCTTTATTCTAAGCCTTATCATATACGTATAATCATATAACACTAAACTTTTTATTCGAATAATCATGTACTCAAAATATTATCTATTTTATTGGTTTTCTGCATTAACCAGTACTCATATAATTAACTACAATCTTTATACCAACTTTTTTTTCATTAATCCCATATAAATTCATACTCATATCACTTGACATACCATAACATATATTGCTTTAATCATCCGTTATCCCTTTGTGACTCAAAAGTCGGGAATCGCTGCCATAACTTATACAAAATTTGAAAATATTACATTATACAAACATACCTATCATATACATAACATAGAATCATACCTATTCAAGTAATACTAGTACTACTTATTTCTTACGCCTCCACTAAAGATCAATTGCTTAGTAATCTGTCTATTCCCATTATCCGCAATAATCCATTCACACCTAACAACACCTAGTTCGTCCAACTTACCATACATTATGAGTTTAAGAACTCACCACAAACATATGAGTTTAAGAACTCAACATTGACCACATATTCTTTAACTATACTTTACCTATCAATTATACTATCTTTTCAGGGTCTGGTACTATACTTTTCAAAACAACCACCTCATTGAGGTAGCTTTCAACCTGAGCCCCTATTTCAGCTATTAGCTTTGATATTAGCTCGGGGTATGGGTTTGATCCTATTTTACGACCTGAGGGTATCCTAATCCTTTTCTATCTGATATCTACACACTTAAGTTATCCTGATTATCAACTAATATATACACACAACAATTAATAGTTTTATATAAGTTATCTTTTATTTGTTTTGACGATGAACTTATTCAATTCATCTCCCTTTTTAAACTCTATATGAGTTATTTGTATTTCCAACGTTTCCCTCTGTTCCAAGGTTATAGCCTAAGGTCTAGCCCACCTAAGGTTTTTAACCCTAAAGCTCTGATACCAACTTGTAAAGCTCCCAAACTCGGGTACTTGAAACCCAAACTCGGTGCTTCACGATACCATTTCTATAAGCGAAATAATACTAATAATAAAAAAAATAATATAAAAATCCAACTTAACTTACATTTATCAGAGTCTAATCCCAATTACGCAACCTTTACTATATTCTTTACATGATATATAATACATATCATTATCTAAATACAGTCTAACTATTACATAAGATACCATTAAACATGTTCTGTTTGCTTTCCTTTTTACTTTTTCTTATCTGAACCTTCGGGTTGATCATGCCTAGCTGAAAACATTTAAATTTAAGCAAGGATGAGCATTTGGGTGCCCAGCAAGTAATAACAATTATAAATATAATTAGCTAAAAGAAATAAATGTTTTCTTTGTACATCACTTCTACAACGAATTATAGTTGTGAAGTAAACTGAACCGATAATAACAACATAACATTTCTATCTCAAATTTTTGAAACTACGTATTGACGATATATATAAGGTAGTTGACATACTATGAACATTGTTTTAATTTTTCGCTAAGGTTTAGCAGAACTTCATCTGCATACCGTTATAACTTACGGGCGTTAGGTTGTACTTCCCATGGGCCCTGTATTGATCAATACTACATTACAAGAACGATAGGATCGCTCACTCTGTCGCACTTGGTATAATAAAAGTTTTTCCGTGATCGGGATGTTCATACTTTAGTCCGAATCCAACCAAAACAATTTGATTGGATACAAAAAGGTTTTATCATATTCAACGATATTTCAAAATTTGTGTCTAAATTTGGTCAAGTAGCTTGGACATATATATATATATATATATATATATATATATATATATATATATATATATATATATATATATATCAACATGTGATTAAAATACAATGATTATCCAAGTGGGGACACTTGTGTAACCATGTTTAGAAATTAATGAATGTAATATATATCCGAATTACCATATACTAACATGTTGATAAACAATGATCGGATATAGAATATATCACAATAGGGTTAATAATATAGCATAATAATAATATAATTACGAAACTTCTTACTAATGTCCATCGTTGCATAAAGGAAATGCAAAGGTAAGATACTTGCACGATGTCTTTATGCTTACGATTCGTAACTTAGTTCTATCTTTATATAACACCTATCGAGAATAAGATCATTTGATCGATTAGAATAACATACTATAACACATAAGCTTTTTGCTTATTGCGATTGACAAGACATAACCTAATCAAATTGTCACATATGTTCCACAACCATTGACTCACAAATAAACACATATCTAATCAAATTATCTAAGTCCGGATCAATTTACGAAATATGTTTGTCTTAAGCGGCTTTATCGAGTAATTATCGAGTCTAAGACTCTATCCTGTTGCTTCAATATCTGTAAAGTATCGGTCATATTATTTTTTTAAATGACTTATAATAATTTTAAAACATTTATTATAATTTATAATAAATTTTCAAACATCGAAATCATTATTAAATGATTTAAATATTAAACAATTCTATTATCATTAATATTTAATTAATATTAAACTATTAATGAAACCATTGCAAAAATATTAAAGTTATTTATAATAACTCAAAATACTTTTAAAGTATTAATATTACCCTTAAATGATTTTTAAAAGATTTAAAATTATTTTTAAATAATTATCATTAATATTAAAGTATTAATGTATTACTTATCAAAATATTAAAAGTCCTTAATCATAACTTAAAATATTTTAATTCATTTATATATCATTTTAAATGATTTTAAATAAATAAAACCATTTTAAACTATTTATTTAATATAATTATTAAATAAATCTAATATCATTTAATATTAAATTATTAATGAAATTTTCCTTTAAATATCAAAAGTTATAATTTATAACTTCAAATATCTTTAAACACTTTAATTTCATTTTAAATGATTTTTATAATATTAAAATCATTTTTAAACTAATTTATTTAATATAATTATTAAATAATTCTAATATCATTAATAGTAAATAATTAATGAAATTTACATTTAAATATTGAAAGTTATATTTTATAACTTAAAATATTGTTAAACTATTTATTTTCATTTAAAATGATTTTTTCTAATATTAAAATCATTTTTAAACTAATTTATTTAATATAATTATTAAATAAATCAAATATCATTAATATTAAAATATTAATATTTTTTATGATAAAATATCAAAAGTTATATTTTATAACTTAAAATTTTTTATAACTTTTAAATCATTTTTCTATAATTCTTAAATCATTAATTCTATTTTTCCATAATTTATTTAATACATTTATTAATTAACTTAATTACCATTAATATTAATTAATTAATGAAATTCATCACAAAAATATTAAAAGTTTTCAAAAATAACTAAAAATTTTTCTTATACCATAATATAATTTTAAATGATTTTTCATGTATTAAAATCATTTTTAAATAATTTATTTAATATAATAATTAAATAAATTAAATACTTTTAATATTTCAAAATATTAAATATTTATGAAATATATTCAAAATAATTAAAAACTAATTTTTAGATTTTAAAATAATTTTTAATAATTTATTTTGTATTTTTAATAATTAAAAACTATTTATTACTAGTTATTTAAAAAAATTAATTATTTTTAGAAATAAAGTGTCGCTATAAGTGCTTTAGGCGACAAAACTGTCGCTGAATGTGTTCTTGATTGTTCTTGGGCCAAACCCAGATATTCATGGCAGTTTGCAGGGTAGGTATTTTGACCACCGATAAATTCATGTTCGATAAGCTTCTGATTTGTCTAAAGTGTTCGTGTTGTAGTATGCATGTAATACTACAATCCTAATCACGTTATATGTCCATAACATAAGAAAGTAGAGAGATCTGGGCTTCAGAAAACCTTGTCAGAAGCTGTTCTTCATTTCTTGGTTTTCCAGAAATGAAGAACAGTCCGAGTTGGCAACTAATGAGCTTCATAATTTGCAACACATGAACTGTTTTTGTGATTTCAAGGTTTCAGTATGTAAAGAACATGTAAGAGTAGAGATATAATACATAAAACCAACATAAAAACAACACAATCGCCGGATCAGGAACGGTCAAACCCTGTCAGAGACATTTCTCAAGCGTTTTCTGGGTTACCCAGAAAACGGTTCTCGTGATCTTTACATCTAGTTTGACCGGCCACTGTGATCAACCCACTTGATTATTTAGTGATATAAAGGCATGAATTTGAAGTTTATGTAACATGCTACAATCTTATTATAACAACAAGAACAACACAATACAAATCTGACAGATCAAGAGTCATACATAACTTGTCAGAGACGATCTGGGCAGTTTCTGGGTTACCCAGAATTTCCCAGTCGTGTTCGGTCAACGGTCTTTGACCACTAATAACATGCAATCAGTGCATGATCTGGACTTGGTTGCAGTTCCAGAACACAGATCTCCCAGCATACAACAAGATCAAACACTTAGACAACAAAAACAAATATCATACAAATATCTATGAGGACTGACATTACGTTGTCAGAGACAAAATAATTTTTTTCCAGATTTTGAAAAACATCAATTTCGAGAACTTTGATGTTATGGATCTTGTATCTAACAACTCATATCACTAAATAACATCTAATAACACAACATTAAACAACAAACAACAAGATCTAACATCAGATCATAAAAATTTTAAATTCTAGGGTTTATACCTTTATGCTTTGATTCATGATTCTGGGCTTCTAGATCTATTATGGAATTAGTGGGGCTTGTCTAAGGACCCATCTACTATTGTTTTTCACAGGTCTTGAGAGAGAGAGAGACTCTAGGATTTGTGTTTGTACAAAATGAGCTAACAAATGATATTTTCTCTCTCCTTGATCTTATATAGATGTTGGATGCACTGAATATTGTTGAGATTTATGGCTGATTGCTGGCATTGTAGTGTTATGGGGTTTGTAAGAGTTGTTGACCAACTCTTATTGTAGCAAGATTTACAAGTAAGCTCAATTATGCAATTAAGGGCAAAATGGTCTTTTGTCTTGAATATTTAATGTCATTATGGTCATTTGGCAAACCCTTAGGGTTTAACCCTAAGGTTTAGCACAAATAATTTGTAGGCTGCCTAATTAGGGTTTGCACAAAAAAAAATTTAGTTTCTAAAATTGTAATTAGGGTTTCTTGAAATAGTTTAGGTTTCTAATTATATACACTTACATATTAGGTTTAAAGACTTACTACTTAGCATTAAATGACTAAATTAGCAATTAACTTTTCTATTTAGCGATTAGGGTTTTCCATTTGAAAATTAGGGTTTCAAAAATAGGAATTATGGTTTATAAATAAAATAAAAAATTAGGGTTTCCCTAATTTGAGTTAATATCTATAACTCTGATCGTTAATCACATTATCACGATTACATAACGAGTTAAAAAATTCATAGAGTCGTACATGGACTTCGAATTAGGGTTTCAAATCAAATAGGGTTTACACTTAGCAAATTAGGGTTAGCAATTAGGGTTTCTAATTAGCTATTAAGTTTTCTAACAATTAGGGTTTCCGAATAATAGTAATTGATATCTGCATTAACATTAATCACAATTTCTTACCAATCATACACTCCGGTTTGAGTTTCAAATTAGGGTTACTAAATTAGAAATTAGGGTTTATAATTTAAATACGAGGGTTTCAAAAAAACATTAGGATTTCTGAATATTAATTAGGGTTTCTCTAATTAATATTAAATTCTATAATACACCACATATATCGCATAACACTGTTATATAATAGTATTGACTTTCCCATTTGAATTTAAAAATAAGGTTAAACAAATTAATGCTAGGGTTTTGACACTATACACTAAAACTGTTTCACACTTTAATATTACACACATATAGTACACATCTATAACACTGACAAATAATAATATAATATTATTATTCTCATTCCTTGATAAAAATCCAAAATTAAGATTTGGATTCCATATCTGATTTTCTTTTTCATTTAACCTTAATAATTAAGGTAAAATAATTAACATAATAATCTATACAAAAATTCATATAATAAAATAATTATTATAATTATTCTAAAAATCATTTCATATATTATTTAAATAATATATAATTATATTTTCATAGAAAATAATTAATAAAAATATTTCATTATAAAATTAATTATTATAAGAATAAAATTTATAATAATCAATAACTTTAAAATAAAATTATTTGTAAATATTCATGTAATAAATATATTTTTATTTATCACATAAATACACATACACCTTATCTTGCACAAATCCTCATCTGTAAAAAAAAAATTATACGCAAAATTTCTGATTTAATTATATAGAAAATATCGGGTTGTTACATCATGTATTGTTACGTATTGCTCCATGGAAGGATTTACAAGATTCGAAAAGAGAGGAAAGCTTAATCCACGATTTGTTGGTCCATTTGAAATTCTTGATCGAGTAGGAAATGTGGCCTATAGACTCGCATTACCTCCAAGCATGTCTCGTGTTCATAATATTTTTCACTTATTTGTGCTTCGTAAATATGTGAGACCCAAACCACATTATTAAGTTAGAACCAGACGAGATAACCGAAGATTTAATGTACGAGGAGGTACCTCTCAAGATCTTGGATAGGAAGGTGCTTAGCATGTCCTACGCACAAAGGTTATACCATAAGTCAAAGTTTTGTGGAGGAACCATGCTATTGAGGAAATGACCTGGGAGTTGGAATCGGAAATGAAAGCGAGGTATCCTCACCTTTTCGAAACACCAGGTACGTACGTCAATTTCGAGGACAAAATTTCATAAGGAAGGGAGGTTGTAAGACCCCAATTTTTATAAATAAAATTGATTTTCCTCTATTCATTATTTTTTTATAGTAAGGGGTTGATTTGATTAATGTGGTTAGTTATGGGTAAAATACATAAATATTTTAATTAAGCAAGTGGTTATAAAATATTCATTATTGTTGGGGAATTTTCGTTTGGTCGTGGAATATTCTTGCTGTCGGGGAATATTTGTACGATGGCGCAACCATTTGTGGGCCCCATACCGAAAAACTATCGGATGAAGAAAACGACAAGTTTGAGTTTTTTATAAATAACGGCGTAGTTGTTACCGTTAACACTGTTGGAATACCTGGTGGTTAAAGTATAGTAATACACGTGGTTGCACAGTAGCACACAGTATTGCACAGTATTTTTGGATTATTGATTATTACGTAAGAATGCACTACTCAATAATTATTACAGTAATTATTGTTCAATATTTTATTTTATTGATTCAATAATTGTTACGTTGATATTTTATATTATTGTTGTTTCAATAATTGTCACTATATAGTATTTCTCATTATCAGATCAATAATTCATATTATTTGAATAATAATATTAGATAGCATTATTGGCAATGTCTAAGAAAGTTCTGTCTAGGAAAGGGATTTGGTCACCTAATTGCGCGCCAGTAAGGAGAAATTTTTATCGAAAAGCCCCATCTTTCCTGGGAACGACCTGGTTGTCATTATTGTGATTATGTAATATTATTTATGAATAATTAATTATTAATTTATATGATAAGGAAATATTTATTTTATGTGGATATAAATGAAGGAATTAATGTTGAGGTATTTTATCAGTATTTTGTCAGAATGAAGGTATTAAAATTCATTTGTATGTGGATTTCGGTCATTTTTTGTTTGGAATTTGGAAAAACTTTCTTCTACAAAGTTGTAAAGAATTAAATTTTCTATGAAATGGAATTAAAATTCGTATTTTCTGATAAAATGGCTATTTATTATGAATTATTAAAGTTTCTGAATATTGTTTAAATTTAAAACATTTAGGTGGAAATTTTTTAGAATGGGTGGGCGCCACCCTTGTCCTTGTTTGTGTGCTAAGAAATTTCAAAGTGTAGTTTCAAATGTGGTGTGCTGCAAAAGCATCCGTATGTAATTTTAGTCTGCTTTGGCGTTCTGGCATTTTCCTATAAATAGGGTGCTTAGTTAGAATTGAAAATCACACCAGAATCAGAAGTTTTCTCTCTATATTATCGAGCGTATTTTTGTGAGTATTTAGATAATTTGAGAGTTGATAAGCAGTGCAAGTTTTCTTCAGCTTTATATCCGATATTCCGGCCAGAAGTACTATTCTTTTGAGGTAAGGGATGTTATTTTCTTCGTAAATGATGTTATTTCTTTCAATATCATTATACCAAAATATTGGTATGAATTTTATTATGAAATTTTTATCTTTTAATGTCGAGGTTACTATTCACGTATACAGCACTATTCACGAATACGATACTATTCACGAGTACTATTCACGAATTATGATTTTTCTTATGGAATTTTTACCTTTTTGTGTCGAGATTACTATTCACGTATACGACACTATTCACGAATACGGCACTTCACAGAAAAATTAAATTTTCTTTTCTTTGTTCAAGTTGTCTATTATGGTTACTATTTTTTATTGTATCCATGTTTTGATCTTCATTCTTGAATTTTGCTCCACAGTTGATTATTATGGAGTATTTTTGAACTTGGATAAACCAAAGTACGAATCCCTAATCTTTGTCCTTTTATCTCACTGGATTCATTTGATTTAAGATATATTTCATCACCCTCAGTCCTAAATGATGATATAACTGAATATCTTTGGCCTATAGTGCAAAGATGAATGATTACCTAATGAATATCTTTGGCTTGTGATGCAAAGATGAATAAGTGTTGAGATGAACATGACCAACTGGTTATACAAATGAATATCTTTGGCATGTAAAGCAAAGATGAATATTTGGTTCAAGATGTATATTGATTGATGTTACAGGGATAAAATATTGATGATGGACTTTTAAATCATAGAAGATAGTAGACTTCATTCTCTACTTAACTCTTCTAATGAATTGTTATTTTCGCTGCGAATATTGATCTAAAACTTGTTGTCCATTATATTTTATCTAATTTATTGAAGGCTAACGATAATTTGTTCTATATTATCTTAGTCATAATATTCTTTACTGGGCTAATTGAGCTCACCCTTTTCCTTTTTGTTCCATTTTTTCTTCTAAGGAGGTGAGAATATAGCGGGAACTAGTCGGGGTGTGGAGTGATGTTTCAATATAGATGTTTTAGCAGTCCTCACTATTTTGTAAAATAGTGTATGAATAATTCTAATGAGGACTTATTTTAGTTTGGATATTGTCTAGAAGATAATATTTGTATTTAAACAAACATCATAATTGTTGTCGTATTTTGCACGACAATTGTAATAATGAAGTTATAGTTGTTTTCTGTACCATATATTTGGCGACTTAGAATGGATTGTGTCAGGAATAAGCATGTGAATGATATTCCTATTAAATATGATTTGATTATGATATATATGAATGAATATGCAAGTATGCTTACATCAAGAAAAGTTGTAAAGTCCTTTGATAGATAATAGGAACATATGTACAAGGACTTAGAATTAATTGATCAAATATATTAGGTTGATCCTACATAAGAAAAATAGCTTTGTAAAGTCCTTAAAAAGAAATGATGTACAAGGACTATAAATATAGAAAGATCAAGCTTGTTAGGTTGATCTTATGATGTAATAGATAGGCTTGTCTGATCGTCGAGCACTGCACTAGAAATCGTAGTCTGCCAGGAGAGAGTCAAGGAAAACGCGAGAGCTGTCGAGGCAGAATCGTAGTCTGCAAGATTGTAGATCTCGGAGTTCGTAGACTGCCAGGAGAGACGAGGAAGGATCGTAGTGTGTCAAGGAGAACTTCCTCGGAGCCGTAGTCTGCTGAGGAAGTCATGTTCAGAATTGTAGAGACAGCCTGCCTACGAGCCGACCGAGCATCTACCAAAACCAAGTCAAGAATCATAGACTACACTCGGAGTCATAGAGTCTACTGATGTCGAAGCCAAGTCAAGAATCGTAGACTACACTCGGAGTCATAGAGTCTACTGATGTCGATGCCAAGTCAAAAATCGTAGACTACACTCAAAGTCGTAGAGTCTACTTATCATAATAGAGGCAGAGATCATAGTCGAACAAGATCAGATGAAGACAACAAGCACAACGATAGAAATCATAGAGTGTCAAGATCTGATCTCGAGTCGAGGTGTCTCAGCACAAATTGAAGTCAATCGTAGAGTGAAAAACTAAGACCTCAACAGATGTGCTCACAAAGCCAAGGTAGAATCGTAGAGCAAACACGATTCTCAACAAATGAGCACTGTGATGACCCCAAATCCAGGTACTTGAAACCCGAACTCGGTTCTCCACGATACCATTTCTTTAAGCTAAATAATACTAAATAATAATAAATTCGAACTCAATCTTATATTCTCTATCTATGACCTATCTACCTGTTATACACCTGAGAATGGAGTCATCCTCTTAATGTGCATATAACAAATAGCGCGACACAAACATTTCAATGATTATCAGTGCCAGAAACTAAGTGGTTTTTACACCAAGTACAATTCAAATCCCCATACGAAGAATCATACAACTCAAATTTGCCGACATGAGTCCTCAATTGAATCCCCATCTAACACTAACCCCATTCTCCATACGAATTTAATTCGTATTTATAATTCTCTTCCGGATCCATACTCAATTGATAGTACAATTCATACACGCAATCTTCTTTGTAAACTTTCCAATCATCGATTGATTCCTTCCGGTCATCATAGCCTTATCGATCACTTCTGGTGATCTCATCATATATATTACGATTTAGTTCTATATCTTGATCGTTTTATTTTACGATCTCTCATAATCGCACTTTCGGTCTTTTAGACTCAATCTATTCCCCACTACTGCTTAACTTTATAATCGAGTTAGGGAACTCGTGTCTTTACACTCATGAGATTCATCTTTGAATCTTATCGACCAACTAACTCTATATGAGTTAATACTTATCCTAATCATTGCGGTTATTAGTCTCGTGTATTCCTACCTAAGCTTCATAACCAACGACTTTGATACCAACTTCGTGATTTACCCCAAATCCGGTACTTGAAACCCAAACTCTCGGTTCTCCACGATACCATTTCTTTAAAATTGAATAATACTAAATAATAATACATTCGAACTTAATTTACATACATCAAAGTTTACTTCCCTGTGCACGTGACCTTCAAATACATTCCTTACAATACTTGAATAGATACCAATACAACTATAACCATTAACTCATAATACACACTTATTCGATCGACTTTCCTTTTCCTTTGTTAGTGCTCGAGCCCTCGGTTGCTTCATACATAATCGAAACATTTAATTTAAGCAAGGATGAGCATTTGAGTGCCCAAACAAGTAATAGCAATTATATATAAGTTTGAAAGAATATAAGTATTCTCTTTACATAACACTTCTACAACGAATTGAAAGTTGTGAAGTAATCAGACTTGATAAAAAATTCACATAACAACTCTCTTTCAAATTCTTTAAATTTGGCTCGCTCTACCCTTGAATGTGGTTTAAGAAACATACTATAAACATTCTTTTCATTTTCTAAAAGGTTTAGCGAATTCTATCCTCAAACCATCATAACTTACTTCACGACACGGAGGGTGATCAGCCCCGTTGTACCCTGTATTGATCAATACTACATAATTTGAACGAAATTCATCGCTCACTCTATCCTATGAGACATTCTTGACTCATAATTATATGAAATGTTTATGAACCCCTCAGTGAATGGACGCCAAAGGTCTGACTAGGATAAGTTCTTAAACTCATATGATTGTGGCAATTTATGAACTCATAAGTGTGGTTTGATGAACTGGGTATAGTTTTGTGTGAATGGAGTATTATGGATAACAGGAACATATAGATTGTTAAGTAAATGATTTTTAGTGAAGGTGTTAGGTTTTCCTAAACTCCTAGCTATGCTAAACTTCAAAATTTTTGACATCAAGCAAAATACGCACTATGTGCTTTTGAAAACAAAAATGTAGACTCTTAATCATTTTTGAAATGGTTTAAAGTACGGTCTATGCTACTTATTTTGGCTAGACGCAAATGATTTGAAATATCAAAATTTGTTTTAATTATCACTCATATACCATGTAACACAAAAGGAGATGATAAAAATGTGATGGAGTTGTAAATACAGGAATACTTAGTGTGAATTTGACCAAGTCATTGTTCCACTATTGTATGATGTGTTATGACAAAATCATACAATGACTATCCTCAACGAATTGTTAATACTGATGCGGCATCATGACGTCATTCTCGAAAATGTTTTCAAAAGTTTAATTTGCCAATGGGGTTTGGCTACATCTAAATAATTCGATTGAATTGAATTATTGATATGAGTCTATGCTATTTGAATCATTTAGACTAATGTTTATGAAAACTCTAAGTGTTCATTGAAGAAATTTCCCGAACCAAATTGTTTGGTGCGGAATCCTATGATAAGACCGAGGTGAACAATGTTGTTTGGATAAATGATCCAATCTAATGGCGTAAATATTCGCTAGGTATGATTAATCGTTATGCATGGCGTAGGGGGTACAATAGGCTAATCACCTAAAAGTACTATTAATGGTAGTTTACCTTCTTTGTGATTGTAAACATACCGGTAATGTTTTGTTTTCGCGGTATGAATACCGTTAAAACTATGTGTTCATGGTCTATATGACCCCTCAACACAATTTGAAAACTTTTACTCTTGTGAGAGGTGTATTGGGTAGCATGTGATGATATATGTGAATGTTGTAAGCACGGATAGAGTTAGCCGAGTTATGAGGGAGGTTGGAGCAGATGGAGATATTCAGATAAGACAGTTGAAGGTTGAAATAGAAGCCAAAGACACCAGATATATACCTTGGCCAAGCTTTAGTCATCACCTTTATGCGATTCAATGCGGAGTGGATGGAGCTGCCTTTCGGCAGAGATAGGCGTTGATGAGAATTGAATAAATTTATCGTCAATCAAAATAAGAGACAACGTATATAGAACTCTTGATTGTTGTGTATATATACTATATGTTAATCAAGGTAACTTATGTATGTAGATGTACTGGTGAGAAAGATATGTGAATAAGAAGGATCATATTCACACCCCGAGCTAATATCGAGGCCAATGATGAAATAAAAGCTCACTAGGAACCTAAATCGACGAGGTGGCTATCGTGGAAAAAAGCGTAGCATCGAGATCCGAAATGTTGGATTTGACGAGATAGTGATTCGAGACACTAAAGTTGAAGCCAAAAGCATCAACGGAGGTGCGAGATTTGGAGAACAAGGTTTCTTCATTGGAAAGGTTGTGGGAGATAGAAAAGTTGATGCGTCGAAGCGTTAATGGAAATAATGGAAGAGAAGGATAAGCTCAAAATCCAAATTGACCAGATGGAGCCTCAAGCGACACATCCGTGAAGGACACACCTCTCCTCGTTGCCCCAATATAAGAAAGGTGGATGTTTTAATTGTGGGATGGAAGGACATCGAAGCGAATGAATGTCCAGAAAAGGCTTGGTAAATAAGTAGTATGGGTTATGTATGTAATATGTGTGATAAGTAATGAACTATTTTTAACTTTTATGTTGGTTAAGATTTTAAATCCCGACTTTCGTAGTCACAAAGGGATAGTTGTTGATTAAAGCGGGGATGTCTTTGTGTAAATATTCGATAAATGAATATGAATCTAAGTTTGAGAAATGAAACGAAGTTTAATACATTAATCTTATGCAATAAGGTTTAAAATGTAAGGGTATAATTTATGGTTTTATTTAACGAGATAATGCCGCCAAGACGTCAAACTCGAAACCAAAGGATAGAAGAATCTACTAATGCTTTGAGGAACGATAACTTAATCGATGCAAAACTTTGCAAACATAGTAGCTCGAAGCTGCTGCGTGAGGAACACCGATTGTGGGAAACCAACCCAGAATATAATCGCTTAGCAAAATTCAAAGACTTCAAAGCCGTAGGACCACCAGAATTCAGAGGATCAGCTGACCCTATAGAAGCCCAGACTTGGGTGAACGAGATAGAGAAGGCATTCGTAATTGCTAGAATAGATGAGGGGCAAAAGACTGCTTTTGCCACTTATATGATGAAAGGAGAAGCTAACTTTTGGTGGGAGGCAAATAAGACTCGGGTAGGAGAAGAAGAAATTACATGGGATAGGTTTAAGGATTTATTTTTCGAAAACTATCTCTCTGTTAGTATCACGATCTAGAATGGAGGTGAGATTCACGGAGTTAAAGCGGGATAACATGATCATTAAGTGAGTATCCGCAAAATTTAATGAGTTAGCTAGGTTTGCTCCACATCAAGTGGATACAGAGGCTAGGAAGGCAAGTAGATTTGAGTTTGGGCTTAAAACCACGGCTCTACAATAAGGTGTCAAGATCTTTTAAATCAATACTTTTGGCACTCATGGAGAAGGCTATCATTCTTTGAACAGGGGAAGTGAGGCCATGAGCCTCTACCATAAGGAGAAGAAGAATAAAAGCAAGTCAGAAGGAACAATAAAGATAGAAAGTAGTAGTGGGAATAGGGGTGAGAAAAGAATGAGGAATTTTTCTGAGAAAATGCAAGTAAAGCAGGAAGGTATAAAGAAGCAGGTAGTGCAGTGCAAGAACGGCGGGAAGAATCACTCTGGCGAGTGTCTGAAGGGCAAGTTTGTATGCTACAAGTGTGGGAAAGAGGGTCATATCTCTCCCAACTGCCCCAACTCAAGGATGATCGGGGATGTTTTATATGTGGATCGATGAGCATAAGGTAAGGAATTGTCCACGAAGAGAATGGAGGCAGGAGCGTAACCACTACGGGGAGAAGCGGTGGGGCGTTAGCAATTTCGGACCAAACTCAACCAAGAACTCCAACGAAAGCAACTCAGGGTTTACAACATGACGGTCCGGATACGGTGGCATTGGAAATGAACTCCAGTGCTATTTGAATAACTTATATATCTTATATTTACGCTTAATCGGATAGAAAAGTGTTATGATGAATAATTAAAGATCGGGCTTCGATCAAGTACGATCGAGATCTACGTCTGAATGATTATATGTTATGTACCCTTCCGCATATGAGTTTTTAAAGCGGTGATTAGGGGACGGAATCCTTATAAGGAGGGTGAATGTAATAACCCGAGATTTTCTATATAAAATAAATAAGAAATTTTATGTATAAATTTTTTTTTTTTATTTAATAACGAGACTAAGTGTCGAGTAAAGTGAGCGATAAATGCTAATACATTTATTACTTGAAAAATTAGAAATAATTTTGGAATTATTAATTACCACAAATTATATGGTAATAAATTTACGTAGTCAAATGTTTTTATTAATTATTTTCCATGAAAACATGATTGGAAATAATATATGATGTGATAATTAGATTTATATAATAAATATTTTATTATATAAATTGTTCGAAATATTTAAGTTAATTATTTTAACTTGATTATTGATCTTGTGTATACGAAGAATAAGTCGGGACATGAGATCCAAACTGGATTGAGATTGTGATCAAGAGATGAGAATAATAATATTATATGATTTTACAGATTACCATAATTATATCTTTGGGTATATGCTGACGGATAATATTGAGCAATGACGGTCAATTAGGTCATAGCATATTACCGTCTTTGTAAAACCCTAATTATTAAACTTCGCTTATGGGGTATTTACGAGTAGTAGTATTGTGTATATGAAGTTTCTTGTGAATAAGAATATCGATAATTAGAAGAAACCCTAATTCTCATTGTACATCGATAATTAGGACAAACCCTAATTATTATAACCCTAACAGGTTGAAATTAGAAACCGTAAACTAACGATTGTGTTAGTAACATACATGTAGATAATTAAAGAACCACTAATGGTCAATTAGAAACCCTAATTGATGACGTTGAGAAACCCTAATTTTAATTACAAGGGTTTAATTTCGATATTCTTCAGTATAAGTGTTTTAATTTACCAAAGGATAGAAGTTAATTGGTAAAATTATAAGAATTAAATCTAATGATTAAATATTACATTTAATTGCCTTGTACAAGATTGCCTATACACACTTAAACAAAGCCCAACCATCACCCATAACAAATCAGAAGCAAGAATTAAGAATTTTTGGCAAAAAGGGTATAAGAACACTAAACCTAGAAATCCTTTGATTAGATGTTATTTGATGCAATTGATTGTTTAAAGTTGTGTAATAGAATGTTAATTGATGATATGGGTTGATAAATCAAAGACCCATAACATCAAAGTGCACGAATTTGAAGATTTAAACAAGTTGGAAAAACCGAATTCTGTTATTTTTTCAACAAATGTTAGAGGCCATAACTCTTTGCTCGATCATGAGTTTTGTTCTTCAAAAGTTGTTATGTGTAGCCTGATATGTGGTCTTTAATCTGCAAAAAGAATCAAGTCCATATCATGTATAGATTAGAAGTTATAGATGGTCAAACATGGTTAACCGATCATGATAAACTATTTTTGGGCAGTCTGTAATGGGGCATTCTCGTCCACTTTTTGTGCTTTAAAAGGTCTGGGCTTTTTATATGTTATAGTGCACTGAGTTAGGAAGCCATAGGCTTTGGAATGACCTCATTCCGACCTCGGATGAGGGAATTACGGTGATTGGAAGGAAATGTGTCAAATTTCTCAAAACTGAAAGTCAGCAGCAGGATGTGCTATTCGGGACACTATTTCGATTAGTTAATGTTTCCCAAACCTTCTGGGCTTTTGGTATGTTATAGTACACCGAATAATCTTTCCATAGACTCCGAAACGGACTAAATCCGATATCGGAGGAGAGAGTTATGACATTTCAAAGTAGTAGTGTCAAAACTTCCCAACAAATGCGGTGCAGTCCATTTGAACGGAATTTCTGGGCTGATGTGTTCGGAATTTGGAAATGGTCAAAGAATAAAAGTTGTAGCCCCAGAAGTTAGCTTCGTGTGGGCTCAAGAATCGCTCAAAATGTTTTAAAATGAAAGAGTTATGGACTGTTTTTAGCGAAAGAGGTAAAGCTGAAACGAGATTGAAAACTGTTATGAACGTCCACTTTTGACGCACTGTTTGGGCTACCTAATGAACCCGAATTGGGTAATTCGTATTTTTTAAAAATAGTCTTACATACCATGTATAACATATCCAAAAATCAGATTAATCGGAGTTATGAGCAATGCGTTAGAAAATCGCAAAGTGAGTTATTGAAAAATTAGTATAAACCAAGTCTCACATCGACTAAATTGAGAACTTCACCATTTTCTAAACCTATAAATAGAAGGGCTTGGCCTTTGTTTCATTCACCAACAATAAGGCCTCCAATTTTTGAGAAAGGCTTTGTTGTGGGAGAACTTTTATAAAGATCTCCTTAGTTAAATTTTAGGCGTGGAAGTGCGTATTCATCTGTGGAATTAGTATTTAGGGTATATTCTTATTTAATTTTGTAATGCTATTATTTTTAATTGTTAGTTAAAGTTTGAATTTTTGAAGTTTAGTTAGTGTTGTTAATAAACTAGTTAGTTTACTATGTTTATTTTGGCTTGGAATTGATTATGTAAATGAGTTATTTGTAATGACTTTTAATATTTTGTGATGAATTTCATTAATTAATAATTATTAATGATATTAAAGTTATTTAATGATTATATTAAATAATTTAGTTTAAAAATGATTTTAATATTATAAAAATCATTTTAAATGAAAATAAGGTATTTAAAAATATTTGAAGTTATAAAATATAACTTTTAATATTTAAATGATAATTTCATTAATAATTAAATATTAATGATATTAAGATAATATTAATGATATTTAGTTTATTTAATGATTAATATTAAATAAATAGTTTAAAAATAGTTTTACTTATTTAAAAACCATTTAAAGAGGATATTAAGGATTTAAAAATATTTTAAGTTATAATTAATGACTTTTAATATTTGGATAAATAGTACATTAATATTTAAATATTAATGGTAATTATTTGGGTAATATAAATGTTTTAAAAATAGTTTGAGTTATTATAAATAACTTTTATATTTTAGCGATGGTTTCATTAATAGTTTAATATTAATTAAACTATTAATGATGATGGAATTGTTTAATGTTTAAATCATTTAATTATGATTCCGATATTTGAAAGTTATAATGAAGCCCAAACTAGTGACTTGAGAACCGATTATGAAGTTACGAATTTGAAGAAGAACACCTATAGTAATGATTATATCACTATAGGCCCTTTAGTAATGATTTGAATTATTTTAAATTTTTCAATTTAAAAAATTGCGAAAATGATTAAAAATAAGATGTCCGATATTTACAGATGTTGAGGTATAGAATAAGAGTCTTAGACTCGGATTTACCCGATAAAAGTCATCGATACGGCAAACAAATGTCGGACCTTATAAAAGAAAGAAAAGACTACTTTAAGAAGAGCATGGATGAGATATTTGAAAATGTATAAAAATATTTCAAGTATAGAATAAGAACTAAAAGTATGATCACCGTTTATGTAATTATGTGATTGGACTATGTCTTGTTGTAATAGATGCGATTTATGTGTTAAGATATATTGTTCTAATCGAGCGAAATGATCGATTATTGATAGGTTGTGATAAAGAGATAAAACCTAAGTTGAGATTTGTAATCATTGAATCGGTAAGTATCCTACCTTTGCATTTTCTTTATGCAATGGATATGAGTAAGAAGTTTGAAATTATTCTATTCTGTCATGCAGTTATATACGCTTTGATTATCAACATGTTAGCTCGGATATATATTACATTAAGTTGATTTCTAAATGGTTATACAAGTGTCCCCACTTGGATAATCATGGCATTTATTCACACATTGATATACCTTTGTCAATTACCCATATACATATATGTTGAATTACATATTATTGTTGAGCAAGATTAAAACCTTGGGTTTGGAACCGGGCATGTATGAACATCCCTATATGGGAAGATTTTTGCGCCCGGTGGCGAGACGAGTGAGAGCGATGAATTTCGTTCAAATTATGTAGTATTGATCAATACTGAGAATTCTGTGAGTGATCACCCTCCGTGTACTAAGTAAGTTATAATGATTTGAGGATAGAATTTACGCTAAACCTTTTAGAAAATGAAAAGAATGTTTATTGTATGTTTCTTAAACCCTATTCAAGGTAGAGCCAAAGCCAAATTTAAAGAATTTGAAAGAGAGTTGTTATGTGAATTTTTTATCGGTCTGATTACTTCACAACTTTCAATTCGTTGTAGAAGTGTTATGTAAAGAGAATACTTATATTCTTTCAAATTATATATAATTGCTATTACTTACTTTGGGCACTCAAATGCTCATCCTTGCTTAAATTAAATGTTTTCAGTTATGTATGAGCAACTTGAGGGCTCAGGCACGAACAAAGGAAAAGGAAAGCTGATCGAATAAGTGTGTATTATGAGTTAATGGTTATAGTTGTATTGGTATCTATTCAAGTATTGTAAGGAATGTATTTGAAGGTCACGTGCACAGGAAGTAAACTTTGATGTATGTAAATTAAGTTCGAATGTATTATTATTTAGTATTATTCAGCTTAAAGAAATGGTATCGTGGAGAACCGAGTTCGGGTTTCAAGTACCTGGATTTAGGGTCGTCACAAGCACTCCCAGAATATCTAAAGGAATGAAGCCTCTGGTTGGTACTGCAAAGATACATCCCACATAAAGGAAACCAGAGAGCACTTAACGAATGGCATGTAAGCTAACAGAAGATCTAAGCACCAACTCAATCTACATCCAGATTGAGCTGTGAAGCCATTCAAGATGAAGTCTTCCACAATTTGATCAGAAGAAGACTTCAGTAACTAACTAAGGAAAGTCAGCAAGTGCAGTAGCTGTCAAGTGAACATGAGACAACGATCTTGGAGATATTCAGGATCGTAGTGTTTGCCAAACAAAGAAGGAACTGATGGAGTGTACACAAAGATACTGGCCAGCCTATGAAGAACAAGGCTAAAGTGATTAAGCATTGGGTCAGTCCATTGATGATAAGTGAATGGGAGATCACAAGGAGAAAAGGAGCTGGACACGCCACAAATCTTAAGTGTCTTGCTATTCAGAAGGGGCCAGAACAAGGAGTCAAGACATCAGTATCTAAGAGCAGTTGAGGCAAACAAAAGTGTTGAAGCACTGCACATGAGAAGGAAGAGGTGTTCTACATTGAAGATCATATAAACACTCTTCAGGATCATAGTGTTGTCTCTACCGGTCAATGAACAAACATTCAACAAGAAACTACGATCAGGTCCAAGAAGATATGCATCAGAATCGTAGAGTTCGGTCGTCTGGAGGTTGAAGCATTGGCAACGGTTCAATCTGAATATTGATATTCAAACAGAGCTTATTGAGAGCATCGATGCAAAAGGACAACCTTTGATCGAGAAATCAGAAGGAGGAAATAAAGTCGACTACCTGCCCAAGACATAAAAGTGACATCTCTGATGGGGTAGGTGAAACAGTAGACTGCAGTGTCAGAAAGTCATATCATGTCACATCTGCAGTCTGCACCAAACAACTCGAGATCTTCAAAGCCATTCAAATAGCTCCCAACGGCTGCATTCCAACGGGAAGATTGCAAAGGAATATAAATCAGCAAGAGCTTCAAAGCTCAAAGGTAGTTGGAGTTGCTGAGTTTAGAGAAATGGTGGACTGATCTAAATAACGTAAAATAGTGAGTGACCAATGAAGGTCCGCAGGCTCACTCTACGATCCACCAAGAACACTTGGACATAAACAAATAAAGAAGTAGAAGTGAGAGTTCTACGATGTAGAAGTAAGAGTTCTACTACAATAAGAGTGTTCTGAACTGCCAAGAGAAAGAAAAGCATCAATGTCATCTTGATGTCCATCAGGGGAAGACTCTAAGTACCAGATAGAAGAGCTTACAGTCATCTTAGCAAATCCATCATGAGAAGGCATCAAGTATCAAGAAAGAAGATCACCAATGCCATCATGGTGTCAAGCATGAGAAAGTTTCTAAGTACCTAGCAGAAGAGCTTACAGTCATCTTAGAAACTTATCATGTGCAGCCATCAAGTATCAAGAAGAATGATTTCACTGCAGTTCAACAAGGGATCATCAGAAGTGGTTGAGTAACTGAAGAAGCTGAGCATCAAGCTACACTCAACTGCACCTCAAGGATGATCACGTCAAGCTGCTAATCATTCAAAGATGAAGAGCTTAAAGAACATCTTAGTAGCACTTCCAACAAACAAACAACATCATCAACACGAAGCCAGGGCCTGAGGGGTCCTTGTCCGAAGGGACTAAATGAAGTTCCAAGCCTGTTGGGCTTGAAGAGTTCCTAGGGAACTAGAGAAGTTCTAAGGCTGCTGGCCTTGAAGAGTTCTTAGTTAACTGAAGTCCCAAGGCTGCTGGCCCTGAAGGAATCTTAGTGATTCAGGGTGCTGCCTTTCCTTAGTAGAAATCCTGCTAGTTGAAAGTAGAAGAGTGGATTAGGAGCTTGAGTCTCTGAACCACTTAAAATCCCTTGCGTCTTTTACTTTATGTCATTTACATTATGTATATTAACTGTTATAACTGCTATAACTGCTATGTGTATTTTAACTGCTTACAACTGAACTAACTCTAGGAACAATATATGTATGATTATAAATATATCAATGAAGGGGATCTTTTACTTATTCCGCTGTGCTTGAAAAGATTCTTATGTTTATCATATGCTAATTCATTAGCAATACAAAATAAACAGAAAAGTATTTGAAATTAAAAAGGATCTATTCAACCCCCCCCCCTTTCTAGATCTATTGTGTGCCTACTGGGAACTAACAATTGGTATCATAATAGGTTCTCATGCTATATTCTAAAGCTAATCGCTTTGAGTCTAATCCTAGGCACAGACATTGTTCTAAACTTAGTTTAGTAGTAAGTCACTTGTTATATTGTGTACAGGTAAATGTGTATATACACCTGAAGCTGCTCAGATTGATCCATGTTCTTGATTTCCATATCAACAAGACCAATCCTTGCTCGCGGTCAATCTTGTAGTCTGAAGACCAGGCTAGGAAGCTCGAGAGACATCAACAGAAAAGAGTCAAACATCCACCAGCCTGAAAAGTTGAAAAAGGCCATACATGCTAAGAAATGCTTATCCAGAGAAGAAAGAAGACCTTCTCAAACATGTATCTGGTCAACCAGCAGCTGGATGTAAACCTTGTGAACTCAAGGATGTCAAAGAACTAGAGATGCTAAGATTCTATTAGCTTGCATCTTCAAGACCACGACTGATTGATTGAAGGTCAACTGAAACAACAAGCTGTCAAGAGCAAATGAGAAACTATGCACATCAATGCCTAACCTCAGTATATCTAAGTTAAATGACTGTTAAAAAACTGACAGTAGAAAGGTACGGCTCCTCGCTAATATAAATGTGTACATCATGATGTACCTCCTTATGAACTATAACAGTATTCTTTCAAGGAATCATAATCTACCTAAAAAGGTAAAGAGATAAAGTACACTGAAGTTGGAAACTCAAATGCTTACAAACTTTCTCTCCATCCAAGTTTTAGATTGAAGATAACATCTGGAAAGAAATCTGAAATGGGTCATAAGAATATCAAAGGCTAAATTAATCTTATGTGGAGTAATCTTTGTTGATGGGTTAGTATGTATGAACAAACCTATGTTCTAAGTGTTTGATAACACACAGAGTATGAGCAGTTCTACAAGAGTATCTTCAAGATTCATAGAAACTGATCACCTCTATGAATCAACCAGATACAAATAAGTAATAGTGTTGATTCGTACTCTGTGAACATTTAAATTATGTGAACATTACCAAGCAAATGATGAAACCATCAAAAGAAAAGAGTGTTTTATTAAAATGGTTAATCTTACACACACTCATCATCATGCATCTCAAAATGTATTATCTAAATTAGTTACATGCATGAATATGATTGCTGATTATCAATATGATGTTTTTCCAAACACATGAGGAACAGGGATTTTGGAAACTAACCTAGCAGGACCCATTTAATTATGGGTACCCAAAATAGAAATGCATATAACCTGCAAGTACTTGGTCTATCTGACCACACTAAGGAATGATGAAGAAGAAGACTTCAGTCAAAGAAAGATTCAACCAACAGAAGGCTTAAGACTGTTCAGAAATGATTCTGATAAAATTCCTATATGTTAAAGCTTGTCCTTGAAGACCTGCTGAGCTAATCTAAATGAACCTCACATGGCTACTGATCCTTATATGGAAGCAGGCCATTCAACCAAAGATGGAAAGGGTCTTATATGCTCAATCATGCAAAGCATGTCTTAAGAAAAGAATCCTCAAGGAAGCTCACCTCAGAGGATCATCGAGCATCAAACATGAGGAACTCATTATGGGAGCAGAACTCCACAAGTACAAGCTGACAAGGAAGACTATGTTCGTAGTGCTGTCAAAGGATCGTAGAATGATCAACCTTGAAGATACTCATTTCTACGATACAAGAAGATTTAATGACTTCAGCCAGAATGAGATATGCAAGGCTGACTTCTGCTACACATGAAGAAGAAGAACTTATGTCTTTCTAAGAAGACAGTATCAACTATGGGGGAGCAGTAATCTGCTAACAGTACAATAGCTCTAAAACCTCAGAGATATACTATGAAGTAATGTACCAGTTACAGAGACCCAAAACTTTGTGGCTGACGAACCAAATGAAGATCCATAGTCAGTAGGAACGTCTCAAAATGTACTATTGATAACCAGTCAACCACCGAACTCAAAATTATGGAGAGCCTACAATCAAACATCTGATCATAGTGTAAGAGCAGGAGGACACCACGATTACAACCAATGCAAATGTCTAAAGTTGGTAGAGGATCTCCCTAACAGAAAAGGTCAAATGAGATATCAGTGCAAATCACTTCTAAAGTTTTTCATCTGGAAAGTGCCTCAGGGACAAACCTGGCCCTTAGTTCACTCTAAGAGGTTGTCCCTTCCTGAGCTACCTTGACCCAGAAGGAATGCTTAGTAAATTTCATCTAAAGGACCAAGTAAGTCAACAATCGTAGAGTAGAGGTTGAAGAGAACTCCATGATCGTAGTGCAACCTCAGCGATCGTAGAAGCAGACTCGACGATCGCAGTCTTACCAGTAGATACACTATCTCATGAGGAGCTTGGAAGGACTGGACAATTGGTCAACCATTCAGATTATGAAGAGATAAGTTTGAATACTGGTTGGAAAGATGTCCTGCTGAAGAAAAGTGCCCAAACCTTCATAAAGTACATCAGTGGTTGAGCTATGCAGTTTCAAGATGAGAATTAGTGTCAAAAACATCCACTGTAGCATCTCTAAGGAAAAGATCGTTGAATCAACAAAGGATAATGTAGAGTTCATAGCCACATCACCGAGCTACTCTACGAACCAAAAAGGTCAACGGTCAATCCACGTCATTGACGCCTATTCTTTTAAAAAGAGATATTAAACTGAAAAGTTAATAGGGAGTTACAGCTCATTACTGGGCATCGTGCAACCAATGGCTAGTTGACACATCACAGCTTATGTAGAGTCAGAAGGGACTGCCATAAAGACAAATTCAAAATCTACAAACAGTTATCAAAAACTATCGAACCTCTCTCCCTCCCATTTTTAAAACCTAGAATCCTCTTCAAAGCCTAAATCCATTAACCCTCCAGAACCTTGCCCAAATCACATTCATCTATCTCTCATAAGACTCCCTAAATCAAACACCCATGCTCTTTGAACTCTTCAAATGGCAGATTGGCGAGTAATCATTGGCATTCAGCTCGGAACTAAGATGTTTGAGAAATCCGAAAAGAAGTTCAGAGATATTCTTGAACTTGTGAAGAAGTTTGGATTCTCAGAATGTCTTGAGGCAAGCACTCGAGTATATGCTGAACTGGTAAAGGAGTTTTACTCAAACGCATCCATAAATTTTGTAACCCTTTCTACCAAAGTCAGAGGTCAGTCTCTAAATCTGAAGTTGCCTGATATTAATCAATGCTTATGCCTCTGTAACGCCCCAAAATCTGATCTATTCTCACACCCAGATTTCATGCATCACGGTTCCACTTTTTACCAAACATATGTCATTATATAGTTAAATATAACAACATATATTCTCAAATCCCAGGTTCTGGAAACCTTATAACCTCGTTCATTACAAATAATGATAATTACATTATTCTTTTCATCTTACACGAGTGACTTTCATCCGCCACCAAGGAAACATAACTGTTCATTAAACTAGTCTATAGTTTAATTCTATCATTTTATATTACAAGTCTTCACTTGATCTTCACGCTCATTCATCTAATGAATGACATTTTGTCTGGACACCGATCAGCTTGATCTTTACGAGATCCTTAAGTTCTTTCTAACATCGTACACTGAAAATGTTTTTTATTTAAAGCAAGTGTGAGCATTCAATTACCCAGCAAGTCATAACAGTTGATCAAACAACTTCAAGAGTTTAAACATTCTTCAAGACTTTGATAGCCGTACAAAGGTTATGAAGCAGCTTGAATAATTGGAATAGTCTCGATTCCTATCATCTTAAAACATCATTCACATGCACTTTGAAATTCTGTCATTCTTCTACCTTTTGCATACACATTCTGTATGGCTAGAATCATTAGCACAGACTTAATAATAACATTTCATGTATAAACAGAACATACTTGTATTGAACAGCTCAATCACAGAACAGTTCATCTCATAGAAACATCGAAGTGTTCAAATTGTGGCACAAGGCCTCATACATACTACCACCTTGTACATACATCGCACATAGGCACATAGACAAGACTTCTCAAGTTCAACATCTGAGAAGTTTAAGAAACTAGAATTCATATAATATGAATGAAGTTAGGAAACTTGACTTACGCACAGCTACAACTTATAGTTTACGCTGAACTGCTTATTCCAAATCCTATATAACATATAAGGAAATAACACATACACCAATTAGTCATATACTTGACTTTACGCATTGGTTTACTTAACTTTATTTCTTAAGGTTTGCACTCTTGTACTTTAAGCTTATGCGACTAACTTTCATTACGGGTTCACGGCTTCATGACATACGGAGATGTCTTACTCAAAACGTTCATCATCTTTGATGATTTACATTCTTATCTTCTTCTTATAACTTTTCTAGGACTCAGCACACATCGCGTCTCTACTAGTATTCCATATGGTACTTTGAGTGGTTTCCCACAAACAACCAACAAACAAGTTCCCATCTCATCTACACTGCCCATAACAGTGAGTTAGATCGGTTGCCAATTTTGTATATACCTTCGCTCTCTAAAGGAATTGTTTAGCCCAACTCCCATATGTCAACCATCAAAGGTTACGATTGTACCACAACCTAAACTCATTTTAACTTATTCGAACTATTAAACTTTAACGTTCATTGAGAAAACTTCTTATTCCTTATGGCTTTCTGGCAACTAAATGACATACCTCATGATTTATCCATCATCGTCTAAGTTATACAGTCTTTTGTATACTCAGAACGATCATTCAATGTTCATTCTACGCATTTATAGTGTTAAGAATTTTACGTTACCTTATTCTTATTTTACAACGTCTGATTCATTCGACTCGAAACGTCTTCCAAGTTATAAACATTAACTTGGCTTCTTTACGTTATACGTACTTATCTTTAATTCAGCTTCTTCACCGTTAACAAGTTTAATCATTGGTCTTCATTACCTTACGGTCAAACCATACACGGGGTGTAGGTTCTGCCCGTTTAATATTCGTGTACACTCAACACTCACGTCGGTTAAAGTGTTTAACGCTTACATTTCATTATAATATTCTCTATTTGACTCACAATCGACTTTCATTACACTTATTACGGTTCGCTGCGGCTTTCTCGATAAATCATATCTTACTTACTACATTCGTCAACGTCTAAGTTATACAACCAATGTACACTTAGAACGTTCACTCGTCTCTTAATCTCTCATTCAACCTTTACTCAAGGTTTTAATCTCTTTCATTCGTTATTCATCCCATGAACCCCATGTTCATTATTATGTCTTAATGTCGAAGCCATGATGTTCGTTGTATGCTAAGAACGCTTGTTCATCGCAACAACGTTACGTTCACAACGTCTATACGTTTTACACCTATCTCTCATCACCATGACATAACATCGAAATGTTATTCATTACTCTCGTCACTCAACGTCTAAGGAATCACAATCATAGTAATCCCCCACGTTCATTTATCGCGACTACGGTCCCCGGATATCGGTTACGTAATCTATCACTTAACTTCTCTGTCTTTTAATCTCATTCAATCTCTCCGTTCAACCTTTACTAAAGGTTTAATTCACTTGTGTAAGTATTATTTAGGTGAACTCCATGTTCATATTTCTTTCTTGCACATCCCCCAGTAATTGAGCACTAAAAATCTCATTACTGGGCATTGCCCTGCACCGGCGCTGCGGCACCACTCTCTTCTTTCTCTCTCGTGCTGCGGCGTGATCCTACGTCACCCTCTTCCTTTGTCTGGCGTTGAGGCGCCAAACAATTCGTTACCTCTCGCACTAAGGCGCCACTCACCAGTAGTTTATGGCCAAGTTCGTGTTGCGGCGCCGTCTATCCAAGGCTCAGCTGGCGCTGCGGCGCCGAGCAAAAACCCTAGAAAATTTTCTAAGTCTTGAATCAAGTTTGAGACGCGTACTTTACGATCTCATAACTCCTTTGTTATAACTCAGAACGAGGTTGTTCAAAAGTCATTCTCTTCCTTATCTTATGTACTTCAATACCCCTCAGATATAACTTTGTTCCGAATCTATTAACGCGCCATTTGATTGGCTTGGTCTTCACCCTTCATTCATTTTTACGCTTTTAACGTTCTTCGCTCGTTCGTCTGTAATTCGTTCATCCAAACTCGGAACTCATTCGTCCTTGAGTCCACGACTCACGTTTTCTACGTTCTCTTACGTTCTTATGAAACCCTACATGTTCGGGTTCATTTACTAACTTTTAAATTCTCGTTCATCTTTTACGAAAATTTCGCCATAATTTCGTTATAGCTAAGTTTTAATCCGTTCCTCATGAACGTTTCTACCGTTCCTAACCAAGCAATAATCGAATAACTTATACGCGATAGTTTTAAACTTGTCCATCAACAACAATTATCCTACGATGGTTTTAAATTTGTCCATCAACAACGTTCTTCGTGTTCTTCATTCATTCTTCATTTTTAATCGATATTTTGGATTACGATTTCACTTTTTCTCATAATTTGATGTTATAGAACATCATTCCTTACTTATTTGACCTACTCCTTCATAACATTCATTCGGATCACTCAAAATCCTTATGAATCTTATACTTACTTAAGAAAACATCATCTACCCTTATCTTCATTAAGCTATGTTTTTTAACATAAAAACTTAAAGAAAATTTATTAGAAGCTAGGTTTTGGATTACCTCTCTTCTTTAATCTTCCTCCGTTGGACAAAGCGTGCACTCGGGCAAGCTTTTCCTCTTCCTTTTCTTTTTCTTTCTCCCATCTGAGCTCTCTCTCTCTCTCTCTCTCTCTCTCAAAGTGTAGAATTTTCAAAATCCCAAAATAATGAACTTAAGCTTCCTTTTTATAGAAAACCAAGGCTAGGGGAAAAAGAGTCATTTTGCCCTCCAAACCTCCTTATTATTCATGGCTTAAGAACTAAGTTAACTTAGCCATTATGTTTACTTAGCCCTTAAGTTTACTTAGCCTTTAAGTTTACTTAACCCATAAATTTACTTACTCCTTAAGTTTACTTAGTCCTTACTCCACCTCCTTACTATTCACGAAGCTTCCCTTGGAAGCTTTGTGCTTTCGTCTTGCGGAATTCGTCCGTCAGTTCGAAAACTGATATCCTCAGAATCAAAATATTTTTGGATATTTCGTCTTTCTTTTACCGATTAACTTTTACGTATTCTTAGGATTTCCGAAAAACTAAAAAACACTTTTTGGCGTTAAGAATTTTCCTTCACGTTTTCCCCTAACGTAGCTAAACGAATGAAAAGTACATAACAGTACTTTTCGTCGTTTTTATTTCGTCCGATTTTTGCAAATTTTTTGAGAAAAACTTTTATCGGCTTACTTAACTTTTCACGATATATTATCGTCAAATCTTTTGACAGAATGTCATTTCGACATACCGAACTCTCGAAAAGGCTTAGGTTATTCAAATTCTAACCCTTAGGGTTTCGTCAGGTGAATAGTGCTTATTTCGTCTTTTTCCCCGAAAAATATTTTGTTCTCGAAAAAATTTTATTTTCGTCTTGAAAATTCTTACTGCTTCGGTCTAGCTCAGAGCCGAATCCCTCCCGATTTATAATCATCCTAGGTTATAGAACGATTAATAAACACACAAAGACATAACAAAGATATTAATAAAAATTCATTTTATTAATAACTAATTCTTTAAACTTAAATTCTGGACAAACCAAATTTCCAAGTTGTCACATTCTTCCCTCCTTATAAAAATTCATCCTCGGAATTTCTAAAACCACAATCATACCCGGGTTCTCACATTCTCCTCTTCTTCACCGAATTTTGTCCTCGAAATTTTAGCTTACTCTTCTTCTCAACTTCTCTTCAAAGAAGTTCTTATCGTTCAAACATTCCCTCACCTCCACAACCTATCAAGAATCATGAAGTAGAAGGAATAACGAGGAATATAAAATTTCCTTTAAAATGTTTCATACTTTTGCTGAGGGGTCAAATCGACCATGAACTCTTACTAGGTTAAACAGCATTTCGTCGTAACCCTTCTTTAAAGGTCAGTTTACAATCACAAAGAAAGTAAACTACATCTTCCATATGTAGGTGATCAACCCATCGTATATCCCTATTTTGGGGTATGTTCACCTCAGACTTAATCATTAGATTCTGCACCAAAATAATTTAGTTTGGCACAATTTCTCAAAGAAAGCTCGATTTTCTTATACCATGACATACCATTTGTCTAGCCAAATCAAATAGATTAGACTATACCAATAAATTGGACATCAACTTGAAACGTCCGTCTAGTCACATCAATTGACATCGACTACTTCTTTAAATTCTTTTCACAGTACATTAAAACGTTTTATGACGTCATGATACCGTACTTTTCACAGTACGTTGAGGACTTCGTCAGTTTATGACTTCATCATTATACATCATACCATAGCGGGTAGTTGATCACAAGATCAAATCCAACACTAGGTTTAATTGTATTAATAACTCCATCCGCTTACTATCTTTGCATCAAATGTATTGATGATATAAAATTCATTTTGATATTTCAAATCAACTTCTGTCTAGACGCAACAATTAGCATAGACATACCAAGAATAGCTCTTTTAAAATCCGTTGGTTCCAAAAGTTGATCCAATTCCTTACTTTTCAAAATGTACATATCAGCACAATTTCAATAAACTTTGTAATCTAGCATAGCTAGATGACTTGGAATATCCTATTCCTCCATCTTCCTTCATTATCTTACTTGTGACAATACTTAATCTTCTCTAGTACCTTCAATACTAAGTCTACTGAAAACAACTCATTTTCAGTCTAAATATTCCTATATCTTAGTACCGTCCATCAACTTACCACACATTATGAGTTCAGGAACTTTCCACAATAATATGAGTTTAAGAACTATCCAGTCAGACCATAGGCATCCATTTGCTGAGACGTTCGAAAACATACCATATTATTATGAGTCACGAACTTACCATAAGTATGAGTTTCAAGAACTCGCACCTACCTTATCGTTCTCTACCTATCAAGTATATATATGAGAAAAGATTCACCTTCTCGTCATATACATCTTAATAGCGCGACCAATTTATCACTGTAATAAACTGAGTAGTTGTTACACCAAAGCACAAACATCTACCCATAACAAAGGTTTATACAACTCCGCCATCACATGAGTCCTCAATTGAAATCTTATAACTTCTAAATTTTTCTTTACTTAATACGAATTTTCTTTAATTTGTATGCTATCCTTTAAAACTCAATCTGAGTTTTTCTTCCCGTACTATTCATTCATAGCATTAGCTATAAATCATTCATCGTTTAACAGCTCATCTGTTACTACGATTTACTATAATCACGTGGTGATCTTTTTATCCTTCTCTCTACGATTATAGTCTTAGGTACTCCTACCTAAGATTTATAACCTATCAGCTTTGATACCAATCTGTAACGCCCCAAAATCCGGTCTATTCTCACACCCGGATTCCGTGCGTCAGGGTAACACTTCTTACCAAACATATGGCATTATATAGTTAAATATAACAACATATATTCTCAAATCCCAGGTTCTGGAAACCTTATAATCTCGTTCATTACAAATAATGATAATTATATTATTCTTTTTATCTTACATGAGTGACTTTCATCCGCCACCAAGGATACATAACTGTTCATTAAACTAGTCTATAGTTTAATTCTATCATTCTATATTACAAGTCTTCATTTGATCTTCACGCTCATTCATCTAATGAATGACACTTTGTCTGGATACCGATCAGCTTGATCTTTACAGGATCCTTAAGTTCTTTCTAACATCGTACGCTGAAAATGATTTTCATTTAAAGCAAGTGTGAGCATTCAATTGCCCAGCAAGTCATAACAGTTGATCAAATAACTTCATTAGTCTAAACATTCTTTAGAACTTTGATAACCGAACAAAGGTTATGAAGCAGCTTGAATAATAGGAATACTCTCGATTCCTATCATCTTAAAACATCATTCAAATGCACTTTGAAATTCTTTCATTCTTCTACCTTTTGCATACACATTCTATCTGGCTAGAATCATTAGCACAGACTTAACAATAATGGTTCATGTATAAATAGAACATAGTTGTATTGAACAGCTCAATCACAAAATTGTTCATCTCATAGAAACACTGAAGTGTTCAAATTGTGGCACAAGGCCTTATACATACTACCACCTTGTACATACATCGCACATAGGCACATAGACAAGACTTCTCAAGTTCAACATCTGAGAAGTTTAAGAAACTAGCATTCATATAATATGAATGAAGTTAGGAAACTTGTCTTACGCACAGCTACAGCTTATAGTTTACGCTGAACTGCTTATTCCAAATCCTATATAACATATAAGGAAATAACACATACACCAATTAGTCATATACTTGACTTTACGCATTGGTTTACTTAACTTTATTTCTTAAGGTTCGCGCTCTTGTACTTTATGTAAGACCCAAACTTTTATGAATAAAGATGAATTTTCTATAAATATCATTTTTGAATATTATGGAGTGAATTTGATATAATGTTATAGTTGTGGGTAATATTTATAAATTTTGCAAAGTAAGCAAGTTGTTATATAATATTCGATTGGTCGGGGAATATTCGTTTTAACGGGGAATATTCGTATGACGACACAATCATTGGTGGACCCCACAACGTAATTATTGTCGGAATGAGAAAACGATAAAAATATCTTTTTATAAAAATAACGGCGGAAGTTTTACCATTAACTGTTGAAACACCTTGTGTTAAAAATATGAATGCTGTCTGGCGTTGGTTGCATAGTAGCACACAGTATTGATTATTGATGCTTAAGTTAGAAGTCACTCGCTTTGTTTAATTATTGCTACAATAATTGTTGCATAGTATCTCACGTTATTTGATTCAATTATTGTCGATATTTTATATATTATTAAATCAATAATTGAGACGATACAGTTATTCATATTATTATTTGCAATATTGACAATGTCTAGAAGTTCATCGAGGAGAGGTTTGGTCACCTAATTGTGCCAATAGGGAGAAATCCTTATTGGAAAGCCCCTCTTTCACAGGAACGACACAGTTGTTAAATATTGCAAATTATAATAATGATAATAAATGTTGTTAAAAATATTGAGGAGATTTTTATGAAGTATTTGTTGTATTTATGGACCCCCCATATAAGTATTATATATTTATATATATATATAGGTTGTACAGAGTCGGAGAATGGGTGGGGTGGGAAATTTGGTTATCACATGAAGAGTACTATTTCATTATTATATATAAGAGGTTTGAAAAGTTGGCGAAATAAATGAAATGAGTTCACGGGGGTTTTCACCGTGATATTTTTTTTTCTGCACATGTTATATATATATATATATATATATATATATATATATATATATATATATATATATATATATATATATTTTATTTAAAAGTTTTATTTTATTAGAATATTTTATTGCATAGTATCCTTTCCATTCTCCTATAAATATAATGTTTAGTTAGAATTGAAAATCATACCAGAATCAGAGAATTCTTCTTCTATAATCTTGAGCGTATTTCTTTAGAGTTTAAGAAAGCTTGGAGCGTAGAAAATAGTGCAAGCTTTCTTCAAGAATATCCCCGCTATACCAGTTGGAATACTCTTCTTTTCAAGGTAAGGGATGTTATTTTTGTTCAATATTCGCTTGAAATATTATTTTCTTCCATACTCTGTAGTATGTAAGTAATATTATTTCGTTTCAGATTTCTAATTCTATACTCATTTGGTTAAAGTTTTGGCTTCTATACTCCATGAAATTAGTAGAATATCCTTAATATTTGCGCTTCATTCAGTATCTTTTCATGAAAATATTATTCTGAGCATTCTTGATAAGTTTTAACTTTTTCATGTCAGAGTACTATTCACGGGGTTACTATTCCCGAAGTAATATTCACGAGATACTATTCACTTGAGTACTATTCACCCGGGGTACTATTCATGATAAAAATTGATTCGTTTTCGGTCCAAATTATTTTTGGTACAATATTATTCTTGAATTTTACTCCACAAAGCAGTATCATGGTGACAATTTGGACGTTATTGATTTTTGGATAAATTAAACTATAAATCTTTAAAAATTTATCCTTAAACTTATTTTATTGAATTCTTATATCATTGTCATCATCCTCATGTTTATATTAGGTTGAAAGTCATATGTGGCCTGTAGTGCATAGATGGACTTGGTATGATTATGACCAGGGATTATTCGGTATAATCATGACCGTAATGTTACAAATGATATGGTAAAAGTCCTCATTGGCCCGTAGTGCATTGATGGACAGTTGTTTGCATGATCATGACCATTGATGAATACACGAATATCCTTGGCCCGTAGTGCATGGATAATTTGTGGTCGTGATACTAAAGAATATCCTTGGCCATAGTGCAGGGGTGATTCGATGATGTGGATTATTTATTAAAATTTGAGTCTCAAATGATAAAAGTGATGAAAAACCTATTAAATCATAGAAGATAGTAGATTTTATGCTCTACTTGACTCTTCTAAGGATTGCTTGTTCCGCTGCAGTTAAACTTGATGTTTGTTATATTTTATCATTTTAACACGGTTGAAGGCTAACGATAAATTATTCTGCATTATCTTAGTCATAATATTTCTTACTGGGCTAGTTGAGCTTTCCCTTTTGCTTTTATTGTTCTCTTCAGGAAATGAGAACATAGCCGGGACTAGTCGGGGAACGAAGTGACAGTCCAGATGATAGCATTAGTAGTCCTCACTATTCTATGAAATAGTGTGATAATAAATGTATTGAGGACTCATTTTGAGTAGAATACTGTCTAGAAGACAATATTTGTATTAAAGCTCTCAGTTTATGTTTTTTCGTATTTTACACGACAATTGTATTATTAAGTTGTATTTAAATTTTGTACATTGTATTTGGCAAATCAAGATGGGTGATGTATACCTATTTTGGGGGCGTCACAGTTGGTATCAAAGCTTAGGGATATGATCCTTGGCTGAGATGTGAGACAAGAACTAGGAGGGGAGAGACGGGGAATTCCTTCGCTAGTATGACCTACTTAAGTTTATTTGGTAATTAATTGGTCGGTCAGAGTATAGGGATAATATGTGACATGCCAATTAACCCTTCTTCTGTTGCAGTATTTAAAAATGACATCCGAGAGTGTTGAGAATAGCAATGGAGCACGTGAGACCTTTGAATCACCAGCGATCAATAACCAGGAAAATGTGCATCACGAAGGCAATAATCCTCATGCAAACAATAACACCGACCAAATGATGAACAACGGAATGTTTAGGGGCTTTCTGCAATTCATGCAACATCAGGCGAGAAAAACTCATGTCCAAAATGCAGGTGGAAATACTGGAAACTCTCGAACGGTCACCGCTAAACAGTTCAAGGAGCTGGGACCACCGGAGTTTATTGGAGATCCAAAACCACTTCAGGCAGAGACGTGGATAAAGCAGATCACCAAGATATTTGATGTCTTGGGATGCTCTGAGGAGCAAAAGGTTCCCTTTGCCACCTTTATGTTGCGAGGAGAGGCGATTCATCGGTGTGAATCGGTAAAAGTGTACTCAACCCGCTTTGACCAAGATGTCTTGGGAGAAGTTCCAAGATCTATTCAACGACAAGTACTTTCCCGAAAGTATTCGTCACATGAAAGAGATAGAGTTCATCAAGTTGGAGCAGAACAATATGACCGTGTCGCAGTACGAAGCTAAGTTTGTCGAGTTGTCCCGATTTATGTCTCACTTAGTTGATAATGAGGAGAGAATGACGCGAATGTTTCTAAGAGGTTTGAAACTCGAGATAAGTCAATACCTTATCTCTCATAAACTGTGTTTGTATTCAGATGTTGTGAATAGGTCTCAATTATTGCAGCGCGATAACGAGTCAACCCAACCAAGAGAAAGTAGCCGGCAAAATGATAATACCTGTGACATCCCAGATTTTTAGAAATTATAAATGAGAATTTTATAAATAAAAGTATTATTTATGAGATATGTTGGGTGTGAGTATGTGTATATCATATATTGTAGAATATGTGAATTGATGTGAAGAGAATGTTATATATTAATTTTAATATATATAAATATTTAATTGAATTATTTATTGAGTTAAATAAATAAATTTTGTTTTGATTATAGAGTAATGTAATTAAGTGTAGTGATTAATTAAATGAATATTTAGTATTTAATTTAATTAATATAATAATTTTATGTTATAGTTCTAATTTAATTGTGATAATTAAATTAGATGAGTTATGTGATGATTGTTACACAAAATTATAATTAACAAGTAAATATAATTATGTGACAATTTGATGAGATTGATTGATGTTAAGCTATTGATTAATTAAAATAATGAGTATTTTTCAAACATGGTCTTAGGCTTTTCAAGTTCAAATTGGTGTAACCTATGTATTAAATAGTAATTAGTATATCTAATAATTATTAGGAGTTACATATATTATATATTACTAGTATTGTATATTATATGTATATACTACAAGTTAGTATGTTAGTTTTAGAAAACAAACCAAAGAAAGAAGAAGAGAGTTAGAGAGAGTTGTAAGAGAAGAAGAAGAGGAAGAAAAAGAAGAAGAATGGAAAGCTTTGAGAAGACAAAGCAAGCCCCATCATCATCATCTTCATCTCTCTCTTAAATTCATACTAATAAAGTTATAATCTAAATTCCTTGTTTTAATTATTTTTTATGTTCTTCATAATGTAGATAATGGTTATGTAGAAGTTGTATTGAGAAATTGAGAGAGATAGAGAGAAATAGAGGAATTGAGATGAGCTAGAAGAAGAAGAAGAAGAAGAAGAAGAAGAAGAAAACTAGAAGAAGGTAACTTCTAAACTCTTATTTAATCCTTGATTTTTTTGGGTATATTTATGTTCTAGGGTAGTAGATCATGCTTAATCTGTTTGTATTGGTTTAATCTTGGATTATCAAGAATCAAACAAGAGGATTCAAGAAAGAAAATGAAATGGAAAGAAAATTTGAAGAACAAAATTCGTAGGTTTTTAGTAATTGTGGACATATCTTGTGAAATTCATACCTCTTTGGGTATAATGAGTTAGAAAGTGAGCCTTATATCAAATCGAAGATATGGAAGTAAGCTATATTCTGAAAGTGGAATCACATGAAAACTCTTTGTATATTTCTTGCAATGTTTGTTTTAGAAAGGCTGGTCCGAAGGGAAAATAATATGTCCAGAAAATCAAAACTGTTACGGTTTTTGACTTTGAAAAATTCATATAACTTCGTGTGTTTTGAATCTGAAGAAACTTAAAACTGCAAAATTGTAGATATGGACGTTTACTAGCTAGACTCACGAGATTGAGCCATTTTATGGACCGGATCATGGCCGAAATAAATTGTTTAGTAAGGATGTCCAGAAAATGAAATTTTCTAGACTAGTTGATGAATTATAGAATCTGGTTTAGATGGATAAGGGTCTGACTTTAAGGCCTAGATGAGGTTGTAGTACACTGAGTAAGGGTTAATTCTATATAAGAATGAACAAAAACGGACATGTAACGAACGAGTTACGTTAAAAATTAAAACAACATTTTGTTAAAGAAATTGTGAAGATGAGTTTTATATTTCTGTTTGAATTAAGATTTTGGGTGATGATATATTTTGATGATTAAAAATATGTTTTGACATATGTAATGAGTATAGATATGTGTTATCATATTCTATGCATAATTAACCATTTAAGATCAATAGTTGAGATAAGTTAATGTGTGCACATAACGTGCTCGATAAAATGCCTAAGAGTAATAGTGTTTTCTAAACTTTGGTATACAAAGTGTCTAACTAATGGCTAATATTGGATATCTAAGTATGAAAAGATGATAATACAAGAATAATAATGGAAAGAAATTGAAAAGGGTAATTTTTGATTTGTGAAGAAAAATTAAACATGTAAACAATGTGTTGAACATGCATTTTTGAAACCAAAGTGGTATAATAAAATGGTGTGATATACGCACATTAAACTACAAGTGTGATAGTCTAGCATGTGTGGTGATGAAAATGAAAAATAAAACTGAGTTGCATAGAAAATAGTTAGATGTCTATAAAGACATTATAAAGGATAATAAGATAAAGTAAGGTCTTAGAATAAATTTAACCATGAGATTGAGTATTGATTTTATTTATTATCAATCTCAAATACAGTGTAGGTTGTGCAAGGACGCGAAGTATTAGCGTATTGGTAAAATGCTTAGAGTAAAAAGGCAAGTCTTTCAGCCTTTTTGCTATGTGAACTTGATGATGATCTCGCTTTAAAATTTTAGTGTATGATGTATTATATATGTCAAAATTATGAAATGTGAAAGTAAATCTATGACTATGATGATTGAACTATGAATGTTGATTGAGTAAGGAACTCAATCTTTATAGTTGTTATGTGAACTATAACATGTATGCTATGTTTGTTTATGATTATTCTTGTATGTTGAGCATGTTATTATATGCTACGTGATGCATAAAAATCATTAGATTTTCTTTGAAATTGTCGAGCTCATTCTTGCAAATAACCATTTTTGCATTCAAGAATTGAAGGTAACGCTATGTGCTACTTGATTATTATGGATCAAAAGTGATATATGAAGATTTAATATCCTAGCTAAATTGTTATTCTTGTAAACCATGTCTAATGTTTCGAATAATGTATTAATGTTGAATTGTAATATTGTTTTGCGAATGTAAACTATTGTAGTATTAAAATAATTTTGAGATATTTAGATGTAAAGGTTGAAGGTTTTGGGAACGATGATAGTTTGTAATAGAAAATTTTAATTATTCCGCAAATTTCAATGGTTGTATTATCGTTTAATGATATAAAATTAGAGGTTGAATGTATTATTAACGACCGAAGTTGAGAATTAAATTGTATGAATTTTGGAGTTGTTACAGTTGGTATCAAAGCTGTAGGTTATAAACCTTAGGTAGGGGTACCTTAGGCTATAACCTTAAATAAGGAAGGTGAAGATAATGAAAGAATAAGCTCAAATAGAGTTTGAACAATAAGAAGTAATGTAAAAAACGTATAAAGAAGGGATAAAACTTGCGTGAAATGATTCAAAAAAGAATCTCGCAGAGTTATAAGGAATATGAATGTGGGGTTACCCAACTCCAATAATAAGGATGTAAGGTGATAACAAATAGACAATGTCTATAAGAAGAGAAGGGTAAGGAAGTTAAGAATAGAGAGTTATATTTAAGTATGGTGCAATTGTACTCTTTAGTAGTTGATTTATGGTATCTGGGCTAAACGATTCCTTCATAGAGCGGAGGTATATACGAACTAGCAACTCGGAACCTAGTTTGTTGGTTATTTGTGGGAAACCACCCAGCGTACCATATTGAAACTATTAGAGACTCGATGTGTACCAAGTTTAGAAAATGGATACGTATGATGAAAATGTGGAACTCGATTGGAATTTTGAACAATGTAAATGAAGTTGGAAATTCTTAAAGCAGGAATTGTTATATAAACAAGAAGATTCAAAGAAGAATCTTGAAGAGATATGTAGATAAGAAATGGGAGTTACCTAACTCCAATAGCCAAGATAACGAATAATGTCGTAAATTAAAGGAAAGAAAGAGAATCGTAAAATAAAACGATCACGAGTTAAGAAAAGAATTTTAAGGAAGATGATAATAGAATAAGATCATGACGTGATCTGTTTATGTTATAGAAGAAAGATGGTCTGTAATGTTTGAATAATTATAGCTTGATGCTATGAAGGTAATGTACTATGAAATAGTACAAGATAAACTCATGAGGAGTTATAGATAATGTGACGCCCCCAAAATAGGTATATATCACCTATTCTAAGTCGTCAAATACATGGTACAGAATACAAATACAACTTAATTATACTACTGTCGTGTAAAGTACGACAAAACATAAGCTGTGAGTTTTAATACAAATATTGTCGTCTAGACAATATTCAAACTCAAATTCAATATTATTACATTTATTTTCCACTATTTCACTGAATAGTGAGGACTACTAATGCTATCATCTGGTCCGTCACTTCGTTCCCCGACTAGTCCCTGCTACGTTCTCATTTCCTGAAGAGAACAATAAAAGTAAAAGGGTGAGCTCAACTAGCCCAATAGGAAATATTATAACTAAGATAATGCGAGAATATATTATCGTTAGCCTTCAAATACATATTAAAGCGATACAATATAACAACCATCAAGTTTAACGGCGAAATGAACAAGCAATCTATTAAAAGAGTCAAGTAGAGAATAAAATCTACTATCTTTTATGATTTAAAAGGTTTTCATCACTTTTATCGCCGGGACTCGGCAATAAATAATCCACATCATCGAATCACCCCCACTACTACTGACGAGGATATTCTTTAGTATCACGACCACAATTATCCATGCACTACGGGCCAAGAATATTTGTGTATTCAATAATGGTCATGATCATGCCAACAACTGTCCATTAATGCACTACGGGCCAATGAGGACTTTTACCACATGATTTGTAACATTACGGTCATGATTACACCGAATAATCCCTGGTCATAATCATACCAAGTCCATCTATGCACTATAGGCCACAGATGACTTTCAAAAAAATATAAACATGAGGATGATGACAATGATATAAGAATTCAATAAAAACAAGTTCAAGAATTATTTTATCCAGGAACTAATAACGTCCAAATTGTCAACATGATACTATTTTGTAAAGTAAAATTCAAGAATGCTCAGAAGAATATTTCCATGAAAAGATACTGGATGAAGAGCAAATATCAAGGATATTCCACTAATTTCATGGAGTATAAAAGTCAAAACTTTAACCAACTGAGTATAATCAGGAATGGAATAACAAAAGAAATCACCAAGAATTCGATAGACCGCACAAGCAGGTTATTCCAACAAAATAATAAATAACGGAATCAGGTCCGACGTAAAATGCATGCAGCGAGGATATTCCAAATGAATAATAAAGATTTAAATCAAACCCGGCGTAAAACGCATGCATGACGGGATATTCAACGAGAATAATAAAGACGGAATCGGGTTCGGTAAAAAGCGCATGCATGCAATATTCCAATGTAATAATAAAAGATTTTAATCAGTGCAGCGTAAAACACATGAGCGAGGATATTCCAATGTAATAATAAAGAGGCGGAATAAGGTCCGGCGTAGAAACGCATGAGCAGGATATTCCAATGAGAATAATAAAGACGGAACTAGGTCCTAAAGAGAGAAGCGCGATGACAGATGTTCCAACATAATGATAAAGAATGGAACAACAGAAATTCTCTTCATAGATAAGAAAGAAATAATACTCCCTACCTTTAGAAAAAGCTGATCTTTGGAATAGTGAGGTAGAGGAGACTTCTCTTCTTCTTTCTATAATTTCTCTCTATAATAATCGCTCTAAAGCTTTTGTGAATTGGTGAGAAATGAAGGAAGAATGAGCTTCTATTTATAGAAAAATATAGTTTTGATAATTGCACATTTTGGGGCTCAAAAAAATTCAGTACAATACCTCCAACTTTTCCTTTATTTTTAATTTAGTCATGAAAGTATTATCAAACTTGCACCACCTCTCCTAATAGTAAATAATGTGATTCAATAGTATACACATGTGAACAAATAGTTATAATCATGTGAAATAATAGAAATCAATTGCTCATTTATCCGGTTAAATACCCGATTAGTCAATATAACCTCCAGACATCAATTATTATCGAAATAATTGTCGATTTTCACTAACACAAATAATTCCAACACAATGAAACCATTTTTATCAAAAATATAAATTTTGAAATTTCAAAGTTTGACTTTTCCCAAAAAAGTCAACTATTAACTTTTTGACCAAATAGTGAATTCCAGAAAATTTTGTGTTTATAGACTATTTTTACTAATTTCATCGTTTCGGACTCAAATATCACGTCCGCGTCTCCAAATTCAACTTGGAACACAACTTCAATTTTAATAACATTCACAATATTTATCAACCAGGTCGTTCCTAGGAAAGAGGGGGCTTTCCAATAAGGATTTCTCCCTATTGGCGCGCAATTAGGTGACCAAACCTCTCCTTGACAGAACTTCTAGACATTGTAAATATTGCAATTTAATAATATGAATAACTTTGTCATCTCAATTATTGATTTAATAAAATACCATATTATGCAGATGATACTATGACAATAATCGAATCAATAATATGAGAGATATGATGCGTGAATTCTTTGTAGCAATAATTGAGTATAACCGAGTGACTTCTCACGTAAGCATCAATAATCAATACCGTGTATTACTACTATGCAACCACGAGTATTCTTGTATTTTACTACCGGGTAGTTCAACAGCTTAACGGTAAAACTTACGTCGTTATTTTCATAAAAAGTATTTTTATGTCGTTTTCTCAATCCGAAATGATAATTCCGTTGTGGGGGTCCACCAATGATTGTCTTAGTTATACGAATATTCCTGTTAAAAGCGAATATTCCCAGACCAATCGAATATTATATAACAACTTGCATACTTTGCAAAATTTACAAATATTACCCACAACTATAACATTATATCAAATCCACACCATAATATTCAAAAATATATTTCGAGAAAATTTAATCTTTATTCAAAAAGTTGGTGTCTTACAGATAATGTGATATGAGGAATTCGTATCGAGCAAAGAACAAGTTAAGAGTAAGATAGAGTTAGGTGGGATTTTAATTGAGGACTCATGTGACGACTGAGTTGTACAAATTTTTGTATGGGAAAGGGTTTTGTGCTTGCACTCAGTTTATCATATTGATAATCATTGGAATGCTTATGTCGCGCTATTTGCTATATGCCTGTTGAGAAGGTGATTCTTTTCTCATGTGTATAACAGATTGGTAGAGTATAGTTAGAGAATATTATCAGGTTATGTGCGAGTTCTTAAAACTCATACTTATGGTAGGTTCGTGACTCATAATTATATGGTATGTTTTTGAACGCCTCAGCGAATGGATGCCTATGGTCTGACTAGGATAAGTTCTTAAACTCATATGATTGTGGCAAGTTCCTGAACTCATAACGTGTGGTAAGTTTGATTTAACCGGGTATAGATAAGTGTGAATGGAGTATTGAGGATGATAGGAATAGATAGACCTATTAAGCAATGGATCATTATAGAAAGTGGAGTTGATGGTGGAAGCATAGGTATTCTAAATCTACTAGCTATGCTAGACTTTCAAAATTTATTGACTTCGTGCTGATGTTTATACTTTTATTTTCTTGAAAAACATTGGATCAACTGATGGAACCAATGAGTTTTAACAACAATATTGTTATTCATATGTCTATGCTAATTGCTTCGGCTAGACAAAAATGATTTGCAATATATCAAAATGTATTTTATATCATTAATGCATCATGTAACCTGGTGCAAAGATGATAAAAACGATGGAGTCATCAATGCAGTATTACCTAATGTTAGATGTGATCTAAGGATCGTCATCCCACTATGGTATGATGTAGTATGATAAAATCACCAAATGACGGAATCCTCAACGGACTGTAAATATAGTGCGGTATCATGACGTCATAAAAAGATTTTTGAGATTTCTTTAAGATATGAGAATACATATGTATGTATGTATATGTATATTTCGGTTGATGTCTGAATTGTTGTAGAGGTCTATGTTATTTGATTCAGCTAGACAAATATTGAAAGATGTTCATGAAATTCAAGAGTTTCTTAAGAAGTTATGCCAAACCAAATTGTTTTGGTGCGGATTCAGATGTTGAAAAGTTGAGATGAACAACCCTATTATTAGGGGTTACGCTTAGTTTTATACTTTGCGCTGAAATGTTTGTATACAATACATGTACAATAGGTTGATCACCTAGAGTACTTGCGGAGGGTGTTTTCAGTCTTTGTGATTGATAAACATTCTGCCAAAGAGGGTTTAAAGTGTGAAGAACCGGGGGTGAAGCACTATTAAACCTAGAGAATAGAGTTCATGGTCTTGTGACCCTCAACATGATTTGGAATCTTTTAAATTCCTGAGTTATTCATACTACTTCCCAATTATTGAACAATTATGGAAGATTCTTGTTATTCTGCAAGATGGAAGTGAAAAAGGAAAGTATTCCTTAGAAAAGTAGTAAGTAAAAAATGCGACCTTCGAATGATGGATATGTTGAATAAGTGAGAAAAGAAATTATGAAGTGAGAAGGATGTGAGTTATCAAAGAATAATGTGAAACTTTTAATAGAAAAGTTTAATAATTGTAGAATGATGTTTGTGGAAAGAAAGTGGTTATAGAAACCAATGAATGAATGAAGTAATGACGTAAAAATATACTTTGATAGATTGAATCAATAAAGATTAATAAATAAATAAATAAATTCGAGGACGAAATTCTTAAAAGATGTGTTATCATATTCTATGCATAATTAACTATTTAAGATCAAGAGTTGAGATAAGTTAATGTGTGCACATAACGTGCTCGATAAAATGCCTAAGAGTAATAGTGTTTTCTAAACTTTGGTATACAAAGTGTCTAACTAATGGCTAATATTGGATATCTAAGTATGAAAAGATGATAATACAAGAATAATAATAGAAAGAAATCGAAAAGGGCAATTTTGATTTATGAAGGAAAATTAAACATGTAAACAATGTGTTGAACATGTATTTTTGAAACCAAAGTGGTATAATAAAATGGTGTGATATACGCACATTAAACTACAAGTGTGATAGTCTAGCATGTGTGGTGATGAAAATGAAAAATAAAACCGAGTTGCATAGAAAATAGTTAGATGTCTATAAAGACATTATAAAGGATAATAAGATAAAGTAAGGTCTTAGAATAAATTTAACCATGAGATTGAGTATTGATTTTATTTATTATCAATCTCAAATCTGATTAGTAGGTTGTGCAAGGACGCTTGAAGTATTAGCGTGTTTGTAAAAGCGCCTATAAAAACAAGTCTTTAAGTTCCTTTTTGCTATGTGAACTTGATGATGATCTGCTTTAAAATTTTAGTGTATGATGTATTATATATGTAAAAAGTATGAAATGTGAAAGTCAATCTATGACTATGATGATTGAACTATAAATGTTGATTGAGTAAAGAACTCAATCTTTATAGTTGTTATGTGAACTATAACATGAATGCTATATTTGTTTATGATTATTCTTGTATGTTGAGCATGTTATTATATGCTACATGATGCATGAAAACTGTTAGATTTTGCTGAGTTGTCGAGCTCATTCTTGCAAATACCATTTTTGCAGATTCAAGAATTGAAGGTAACGCTATGTGCTACTTGATTGTTATGGATCAAAAGTGATATATGAAGATTTAATATCCTAGCTAAATTGTTATTCTTGTAAACTATGTCTAATATTTCGAATAATGTATTAATGTTGAATTGTAATATTGTTTTGCGAATGTAAATTATTGTAGTATTAAAATGATTTTGAGATATTTAGATGTAAAGGTTGAAGGTTTTAGGAACGATGATAGTTTGTAATAGAAAATTTTAATTATTCTGCAAATTTCAATGGTTGTATTATCGTTTAATGATATAAAATTAGAGGTTGAATGTATTATTAACGACCGAAGTTGAGAATTAAATTATATGAATTTTAGGGTCGTTACAATACCGGTGGTAGCAGTCATCGAAGCGGTGACAATAAACGTGGAGGGAATCAATATGCCAGAAATGGTAACCACTTCGGTGGTAATCATGGCCAAGACAATAAGAGTGGACATTTCAAGAAGAAGAGATTCAACAATGATGGAAAGATGTCAGTACCAGCACCCGTTGTTAAGGAATGAGAACGACCACCTATCATAAGCTTCAAATGCGGAGGGGAGGGACACATCATTCCAAACTGCGCGATGCAGTCCAAAGCGTGTTATAATTGTGGAACAGAAGGTCACTTAGCCCGATTTTGTCGTGCACCGAAGACAAGTCCAGCTGGGATGGAGGCACCAAAGGCCGTCCCAGAAAAGTCAAAACCGGTAGTTCAAGGGAGAGCGTTTGTCGTGACCTCCCAGAAAGCAAGGAACCCGAACGAGGTCATCACGGGTAAGCATATCATAAACTCTAATGAAGTCTATATCGTATTTGATACCGGTTCTACCCATTCTTTTATTTCTCCTACTTGCGCTCAACGTTTAAATTTGACTCCGGAGAAATTAGACTTTGACTTATCTGTGGAAACTCCGTTGGGAGAAACCTTCATTACATCCATTGTTTATAAGTCTTGTTTGGTTCAAATCGGTACCCTCACATTACCTATCGATCTTATTTCATTGAAAATACTTGCATTTGATGTAATTCTAGGGATTGATTGGTTAACTACTCATCATACAAAAATTGATTATTTTCGTAAGGTTGTTAGCTTTCATATTCCTAACCAAACTATTATGCGAATTCAATTAAAATCAATCACTGTCATCTCAAGCCATAAAGCTATTCGTTTATTAAAAAATGGATGTCAAGATTTCTTAGCTCATGTCACAAATTTAAACAAAAATACGTCAGTTTTGAATGATATTTCTATTGTTAATAAATTTCCTGACGTATTCCCTGAAGAACTTCCTGACCTACCCCCCAGAGTGAGAAATTTAATTTTGTATCGACCTTGAACCTGGTACAAAACCAATTTCCAAAGCCCCATATCGTATGGCTCTTATTGAACTTTAGGAGTTAAAGACCCAAATGCAAGAATTGTTAGACATCGGTTTCATTCGTCCTAGTACTTCTCCTTGGGGTGCTCCTGTTCTATTCGTGAAAAAGAAAGATGGGAGTATGCGACTTTGTATTGATTATCGGGAGTTAAACCATGACACTGTCAAAAATAGATATCAGTTGCCTCGCATTGATGACCTGTTTGACCAGTTGCAAGGCGCCAAATTCTTTTCAAAAATTGATCTTCATTCCGGATATCATCAGTTAAAGATTAGAACCGATGACATTCGAAAGACGGCTTTCAAAACTCGGTACGGACATTACGAATTCCTAGTCATGTCTTTTGGATTGACTAATGCTCCTGCTGCCGTCATGGATATGATGAACCGAGTATTCAAGGAATATTTGGATCACTTTGTAGTCGTCTTTATTGATGACATCCTCATATATTCCAAAAGCCGTGAAGATCATGAGCAACACTTGAGGCTGATACTCCAAAAGCTTCGTGAAAACAAGCTTTATGCCAAGTTTAAGAAATGCAAGTTCTGGCTTGAGGAAGTAGCATTCCTTGGGCACGTAGTATCAAATCATGGAATATTTGTTGACCCAGCAAAGATTAAAGCTATTCAAAGCTGGGAGCAACCTAAATCAATGACCAAAGTACGTAGCTTTCTCGGCTTAGCTGGTTATTATCAGAGATTTGTAGAAGGGTTTTCTCGAATAGCTACTCCATTAACTCAACTGACTCGGAAAGATACAAAGTTCGGTTGTAGCGAGGAATATGAGAAGAGTTTTCAAGAACTCAAGAGGAGACTCATTTCAGCACCTGTTCTGACAATACCATCTAGCTCAGAGGGATTTGTCATCTATAGTGATGCTTCAGGCAAAGGGTTAGGATGTGTTCTCATGTAACATGAGAAAGTCATAGTTTATGCCTCTCGGCAACTCAAAGAATATGAGAGGAATTATCCTACTCATGATCTAGAGTTGGCAGCTGTTGTCTTCGCACTTAAAATTTGGAGGCATTACTTGTATGGGGAGAAAGTGGAGATCTTTACGGATCATAAAAGCCTCAAATATTTCTTCACTCAAAAGAAACTCAACATGCGGCAACGACGTTGGCTCAAACTGTTGTAAGATTATGATCATATTATTCAATACCATCCTGGAAAAGTGAACGTGGTAGCTGACAAATTGAGTAAAAGATCATATGTGGGTACGAGTGTGATATTGTCAACGCAAAGGCCTATTTTGTATGACTTGCAAAGGATGGAGATAGAGTTAAAGACTCCAGGGATCTACGTGATGATGGCTAACATACGAGTTGAACCGACTTTAATCGATAAAGTTAAAGATGTTCAAGCTACAGACCTGGAGCTGATGCGTATGAGGAAGAAAGTGCAAGAAGGTGCTATGCCGGAAGAAAGAATCGATGAAGAAGGAATACTTTGAGTCAACTCCAGACTTTGTGTTAATAAAGACCCTGATTTAAAGTATAAAATCATGATGGAGGCGCACAACACACCGTTTTCAATCCATCCTGGGAGTACCAAAATATATCGTGATCTTCGACATACATTTTGGTGGAGCAATATGAAGAGAGAGATCGCAAAGTTTATCTCAGGGTGTCTAACTTGTCAACGAGTCAAGGCGGAGCATCAAGTGCCAAAAGGTCCATTGCATCCACTTGAAATTCCAGAATAGAAGTGGGAGCACATTACTGTGACACCCCCAAATCTGGGTACTTCAATTCCACGGGATTTGGTGTTCACTGTACAAATATCATCTATCTATCTACCCATAATAAATGCAAACCATGCAATAGATAGAATTAAAATCTTCCCCTTAAGGGTTACAACATCCGAATAATTATACAATCCCAGGTTAAACTAACCTTAAACATCTGTGCAGAAATATAAACAATAAGTCTTAAGTAACATCAATCCTAATTACATCACATAAATAATCAATCTTCATTACTTACTAAGCTTTCCCTTGCCTTTACTAGTGGAAGGTTCGTCTGTTCTTTCGTTCTTAACTGCAGTGTTATTATTACACAAGGGTGAGCACGATTGCCCACAAGTATAACAATATAACAATGAATAATAACATGTGAGAGAAATAATAACTTCTAAAATAAAAGCTCAACTTTTGAATCAAGAATGAATAACAAGAATCAAAAGATTTCTGAGGGTCATAAGACCTTGAACTATGTCCTAGGTTATCAAGGGTTATTATTGAAACCTTTAACAATCATAAGACTATGGACCTTTCTACTCGTACTTAGGGGGATCAGTCCTTAGTACCATACTGTGCACAATATCTTAATGCTAACGTATAAGTAAATCCCTTTGCCGGGTTGTTCATCTCAGTTTTACATTCGAGTCTACACGAAAGGAAGTTTGGTTTGGATAATTCAATAAGGGTTCTGAAATTTAGAACGTTCATCAACTATGGACTAGTCGAATCAATAAGGTTCACTAGTCTAATAAGGTTCAACAATAATGATGTTCAAATTGAATAATAATCTTAAGAAGTATACAATAGAACAAATATTGTATAACAATTTCATATTTTGAAAGGATAATAAATCTTTAATATAACAATTCGAACTTGAATAATAGTAATGAGAATTTACTCAAGGTAAATAATAAACTTGAACAATTATAACAAGTAGGGGTAGGAAACTTGCCTTGTGCGTAGATTACACTTTAATTAAACTCGTTCTTTGATTTAAATCCTACATATCATTTACATTCATAATATCAGTCAATTATAACATACTAATCATCAAACATTTATTCTCGTTGTCTAACTTTGATTATGACTATACTTAGTCAATTTATCACACTCATTGTCACATAATTTACACTTCACAAATAATAAGTTAATTACGTATTCAATAATTCAATCCACATGAAATTATGTTATTAACATGTTAATCATCTATTTTAACATCTTATTATACTTCTAACATAATTCTATGTTCATTACATTAAGTTACTAACACATTGCTAGACTTAACATTTTGGAAATAATTCATTCCTGAACTTTCTGGAGAGTGGTATTATATTTCTTTGATCTGATTACTACTTTCGTTTGCATTTGATGACTGGCTGATTGGACTCTTACTGACTCTTAATGACTATGTTGACTTTATACATGTATTGTTCGACTTCGAGACTGGTATTATCTCTTATGATTGATGTATTATGGGTAGAAATAAATGACGGCCGTGCCGTGATTTGCGGCATGATACTAATTCTGAGAAATGGCGATTCATGAAAAAGTCGCAGAACATGCCAATTTCTATTAATTTCTTAATTTTTACATGAATTTAGACATACCCACATGATATAATTCACACATAATCATTATCCAACATTTATAGAGTGACTTTAACTAATTTAAACACTTAATTACAGAATTAAAGCATGCAATTTTTCACTGTTCTTGATGTTCTTGAAGGTTTTGAAAACAAAACATGAAAATTAACACTATGGATTCGTTATAACACCGAATCTGTTCGTTTAAGGTTTGGTCTCTTCGTATCAACATGCATAATAAAATAAGGGTGTAAATTTTACGAAAACATTTATGTTTGACATACTAAAATAACGTATAAGGCCATATGGCCATAACCCAAACTCTGTAATTTTGCAGCAATCATATATGACATGTTTTCATGAAAATGATGATATGGTTTACATAATATATATAATTAAATACAATGTGTTATGTCATAACACATACACAACCCATAATCATTACTCCTATTCCAATTACAGAGGATTAAACCAAAAACTTTGAAACCCATATATATGAAACTTAATGACGTAAAATAGAAATTGGGAAGGAGGAGATTACCATGTAGAGTATAATTTAGTAGGCTTAGATTCCTCACTCTCAATTCTCTTTCACCGACTCACAATTTCTCTCTGACAAACTCTCTTTGATTTTCTCTCTGTGAATAGTTTCTAGACTTAGCAATAATGAAAGGAGAATCATTATATAATAGCAATCGATAGGCCAGCGCATTATGGTGGATTACCCATCATGGGTTAATTGCCCATAACTCCCACTAAGGCCATGCTTGGCTAGCATAATAGATTTCAAAACTCCTTTAATTTAATAAAGCTTTATCATATAGTTTAATTAATGTCACACCCATACAAAATAATTCCAATATCTTATTTAATTTAAATTAAATATAATATAATAATTTATCATAAATTCACATAATCTTATAATTAATTTTCTCATTAATTAATAATATCAAATTATTAAATCTCTAATTAATAAATAAATTAATTAAAATAACATTAGGCTTATTAAATATTTCTTTTAATACAATAAGCTCACATAATGACATACTTCGATAATAAAAATTCTCCACATTAATTTAATAAATGTAACACATATAATTAAATTAATCTACCACAATTTCATCAATTAATTATTTAATCTAATAATTAAATCATCGAAAATATTTATTTAATTCAATAAATATTAAAATTAAAATTATTAAAATCTCGTTCGTCACATCTTTCCCCCCTTAAAAGGATTTTGTCCCCCAGAATCACGACTCAATAATTTCGATCGTTACATTCTCCCCCCCCCCCCCCCTTACAAAGATTCTGTCCCTCGGAATTGCTTACGCATAATTTAAGTAAATAAATGAGGGTAATTCTTCATCATATTCTCTTCGAGTTCCCATGTAGCTTCTTTAGCGTTGTGGTTCCTCCAAATTACCTTAACAGAAGGTATTACTTTATTTCTGAGAACTTGTTCTTTTCTATCGATAATTTGAACAGGAATTTCTTCATAAGATAAGTCTTTTTCAAAATGTAGGGGTTCGTATTCAATTACATGCTTATAATCGAGTTTATAGGGTCGTAAAACAGAAACATGGAAGACGTTATGGACATTCTCGAGTCTTTGGAGGTAGGGCTACCTCGTCTGCATGACTTCTCTCGATTCTTCTCAGTACTTCAAATGGTCCAATGAATCTTGGGCTCAATTTCCCTTTCTTTTCGAACCTAATCTTTCCCTTCCAAGGAGAGACCTTCAAGAAAATATAACTACCTGATTCAAATTTGATATTTTTACGATGTGGATCAGCGTATTTCTTCTGTTTATCTTGAGTTGCTACCAGTCGTGCTCGAATCACTTTGACTATTTTTGTTGTCTGCTGTACCAATTCTGGCCCTAGCAATTGTCTTTCGCCAACTTCATCCCAAAAAAGTGGAGTTACGCACTTTTTCGTAGTATATAACTTCTTCATAAAGGCGGCATGCCATACTAGCGTATAAGCTAGCTGTTGTTGTAGCCAAACTCTACTAACGGTAGGTGATCATCCCAATTTCCTTTAAAGTCCATCACACAGGCTCTTAGCATATCTTCTAATGTCTGAATCATTCTTTTGCTTTGTCAGTCGATTTGAGGGTGGTATGTTATACTCATTCACAATTGTGTACCCATGCATTCCTGAAGACGTTTCCAGAAATTCAATGTGATTCGCGGATCTCTATCAGAAACAATTGACATCGGAACTCCGTGCCTCGAAACAATCTCTTTTACGTATAACCTCACCAACTGATCTAAGTTGAATCTGATTTTGATCAGAAAGAAGTGTGCGGATTTCGTCAGTCGGTCAACGATAACCCATACTACGTCGTAGCCTTTCTGAGTTGTCGAAAGGCCAACCACAAAGTCCATTGTAATATGTTCCCATTTCCATTCTGGGATTTCCAACGGTTGAAGCAATCCACTTGGTCTCACGATGTTACGCTTTCACTTTCGATGGGTAAGACACTTGGCAACACACTTACGCAACATCTCGTTTTAAATTCGGCCACCAAAAAATGTTGTCGAAGATCTTGATACATCTTTGGTACTACCGGTGAATCGAATATAAATGAACTATGAGCCTCGCTCAAAATATCTTCCTTAATCTCTTGTCTTTGGCGGTACCCAAATTCTACTCTAAAATCTCGATATTCCTTCCTTATCCATCTTAAATCTCGGTTCGGTTCCTTGGATATCTTCTTTGTCACCTTTTTACATTCTTAATCACGAAGTTGAGCCTCTTTTACTTTATCTAGTAGGGTTGTACCAGTTGCATTTGAAATAGCTTCTCATCAATCTCCATGGGATACTTCACTTCCAACTCCGGTTTTTCCATTTACGCAATTAGCTCCTCTTGAGCGATAAACATCATCAATTTCTCACGACCCTTTTACTTAAAGGCGTCGGCAACCACATTTGCTTTACGCGGATGGTATAAAATCTCACAATCGTAATCCTTAATTAATTCCAACCATCTTCTTTGACGCATATTCAAATCTTTCTATGTAAAAATATATTTCAGACTCTTGTGGTCCGTATATATTTCACACTTCTCCCCGTAGAGATAGTGCCTCCAAATTTTCAAAGCAAAAACAACTGCAGCTAACTCCAAGTCATGGGTCGAATATCCCTTCTCGTAATCCTTCAATTATCGTGATGCATACTGTGATGACTTTGCCATTTTGCATCGACTACACCCAAGTCCTTTATCGTTGCATCACTTATAAACAACAAAATTTCTGTATCATCCGGAAGAGATAACACAAGTCTTTGTACTCAACCTCTTCTTCAATTCTTGAAACTTTCCTCACACTTATCCGTCCAAACAAATTTCATAGCTTTTTGAGTTAAATTCATTAACGGAGTTGCAATCTTGGAAACGTCTTGTATGAACCTTCTATAATATCCCGCCAATCGAAAACTTCTTACTTAAGCGGCGTTCTTGGTTGATCCCGATTAATCACGGCTTTGACTTTAGATGGATCTACCAAAATTCCATTTTATCGATCACGTGACCAAGAAATTGTACTCGTTCAATCCAAAATTAGCATTTTAAAAACTTGGCATACAACTTTTCCCTTCTCAATACTTCCAATGTTAATCTCAAATTCTCTTCATGTTCTTCCTTGGTTTTCAAATAAATCAAAATGTCATCAATAAATACCACTACTGAACTTGTCCAAAAAGCGGCTTGAACACACCATTCATTAGTCCCATAAATGATGCGCGGGGAGCATTAAATAAGACCAAATGACATTACTAAAAATTAAGCATAGTGACCATATCGCGTTACGAATCTTTGTCTTGGTACATCCTCGGCCTCACCTTGATTGATGATAACCTTCTCAAGTCTATCTTGGAAAAGTATCTCGCTCCCTTCAATTGATCAAGCAGTCGTCGATCCTCGGTAATGGATATCTGTTCTTAATCGTGACCTTATTCAGTTCTCTGTAGTCGATGCGAGCGCATCGATCCATCCTTCTTTTTCACAAACAACACCGGCGCTCCCCCCGCGGCGATCGCTCGGTTGAATGTACTTCTTGTCAAACAATTCTTGTAGTTGTACCATTAGTTCTTTCATCTCTCTTGGTGCCATTTGGTATAGTGCCTTCGATATTGGAGCGATTTGGGCACCAAATCGATCCTGAAATCTACCTCTCTATCGGTGGAAGTCACGGCAAATCGTTGCGGAAATACGTCGATGAAGTCCCTCATGTCGGTATTTCTTCTACCTTGGATTCTCTTTTTCCATTTGTCGACTATGTAAGCTAAGTATCCTACACGCCTTGTCTTAATAACTTCACGGCTGCATCATCGTTAGACAACTCGCTTGTCTGGGCGACTTCTTACCATAAAACACACCTTTGGCGGAGTCATAAGGTTATCGCTTCTTTGGCAATCAATTACTGACCCGTAATTGAATAACCATTCCATTCCCAAAATAACATCAAATTCCCCAAGTCGAATAGGGATAAGATCTACGTTCATGATATTACCCTTAATATCCACTCTACAGTTCTTATGTACGTACTTAACAGGGATTATTTCTCTATTCACAATTTCTATGTTCATGGGGTAATCCAATTCATCCTTAGGCAAATCTAAATTCTTGGCAAAGTCATCGGATATAAAGGAATAAGTAGCACCCAAATCAAATAAAACATAACCATTAACTTTATTGATCGGAATGATACCTGACACCACATCACGAGACTGAACTGCATCCTGCACCGTCGTGTTGAAAGTCCTGGCGGTCGGTCGGATTGTTACGGTTGGTCTGGTGATAGTTAAGGCATTTCCACTGTTGCTTCCCCGGTTTCCTCCTGATCCTGACCCTCCCGATCCCTTCTTAGGACAATCTCTTGCCAGATGGTGCTTTGAACCACAAGTGAAACAAGCACCCTTCTTTGGGTTAGGACAGTTAGGTGCTATGTGGCCTTCCTGACAACAATTGTAACACACTCTTTTTCCCTTCATACAAACCCCCAGATGAGCTTTTCCGCAGGTCGGGCATGCTTCGGTTCTTTTCTTCTGACTACCTTGTTGATTCCCCGATGATGAGTTGTCATTCCACCTTTTCTTCTAATTAAAATTTTCACCTCCTGTGCCACTTCCACTAACCTTGTTATTTCCTTCACATTCACTCTTCTTCTTCTTCTGATCTTGATTGTACTTGGTCACCGCATCGCTTCCACCTTCAGCGAGGATGGCCTTTTCCAGTACTCCAGCAAACGTGTTTAGCTGAAATATTGATACCTTGTTGTACACCCAAGGCTTTAGTCCTTGTTCAAATCTTCTAGCTTTTCTCTCGTCCGTGTGTACTTGATACGGGGAAAACCTCGCCAACTCGTTAAATCTAGCCGCATAATCAGGTACGGTCATATTCCCTTGCTTCAATTCCACAAATTGAAACTCCATATGGTTCTGTGAGCTAGTTGGGAAGTACATCTTGAAGAACATCTCTTTAAATCTTTCCCAAGTAATTACACCTTCACCTCCACGAACTTTGTTTGCTTGCCACCAATAGCTAGCTTCAGACTTCAGCATAAACGTTGCAAAAACGGTCTTTTGATCTTCTCTAACCCTAGCAACGTCGAAAACCTTCTCCATTTCCATAACCCATGTTTGAGCCTCGATCGGGTTCATGGAACCTTTAAATTCTGGCGGTCCTACCGCCTTGAAATCCTTAAATGTAGTATTTGGTGGAGCTTGAGGTTGATTATTCATTGCTCCAGCTATCAGGTTAACCAACTGCTGAACAGGATTAGCATTGGCATTATTGTTGTTATTTGTTGACTCTTCCTGAGCTGGTTGATGTGGTTGTCTTCTTCTAGGCGGCATATTTCTGTTAAGAATAATATATGATTATTAAATCTCTATTAAATTCTCTAAATAGTTAAGACTTAACTCAACAATTTAATATAATCATTTAAAACATCATCTCAAACAACTTAATATATTTAATTCAAACTAAAGGTTTTACATCAAACGATAGCATAACTGCTATTTACATCCACCATCCTGAGATAAAGAATCCACAGGATTTAAATATTAAAATATTCCTTCATTCATAAACATATCAAAATTTACATATAAAAACTAACTAAGTCTTTTACATAATTAAACAGATTATATCACTTTGCATCGAGTCTTTGAATAGCCTTGCCACGCTCCTCTTCCATGATACGAGACATCGTCCTGCGATCCAGCATGTACGATGGAAGTCCTTCGAATTGGATGGGGTACCTCAAAACTCGATCCTGGGCCTCATCCATTGCATGATTAAGTGTAGAGTATGTCTCTCCAAGCTTTGCCTTCTTTGCACGACCATCCTCTTCCGCAAGATCAGCACGACGTGACTCTCTTACCCAGCCCTCCTCTGCTATGGCAAGCCTCTTTGAACTCTCTTTCAGATCCTTCTTCAACTTTTCTATCTCTGCGGTCTTATCTTCGGTTTGACCTTTCTCATGGACCAAATCCCATTCTACATTTCCCAGTCGTGAGTGAAGAGTCGAAATCTCTCTCTCCTTCTGCTCGAGAGTAATCTACTGAATAATAGCTCGCTCAGTCAAATCCTGCACCTCATCTCGTAACTCCACGTTACGGTCGTATAATGTGTCGTACATCTTAGCATCAATGGAGTGCTGTGGAAACTCCTCTTCCTCCTCTTCCTCGTCAAATTCCTCCTCAGGATCCTCCTCAAGATCAGTCTCAGGTTCATGCTCCTGACCAACAACGGTGATCAATAGAGATGACTCCCTCTGTACCAACTGTTCCCTAACAATATGAATGTCTCTGGGCTCCTCCTCTATAGGTATTATAGGTACTCGGGGTTCCTCCTCCCCTGCTCAACTAGTTCCTCCAACGTCAGACATCCTGACAACAAAATTTTGAGTTTTAGTTACTAAGTCATACTAGTGAGCACATAATTTAACACATAAACACATAAAGTATTTTATTATCTTTAATGAATTATAAAAATTCATTTCCTAGAACTCGATAAGAGTTTTCCATCACTATGTTCTTTCTATAAGGGAACTACCTAAGGTTGTTCCCCCACCTAAGGATCATAACCTACAGCTTTGATACCAACTTGTGACACCCCCAAATTCGGGTACTTTAATTCCACGGGATTTGGTGTTCACTGTACAAATATCATCTATCTATCTACCCATAATAAATGCAAACCATGCAATAGATAGAATTAAAATCTTCCCCTTAAGGGTTACAACATCTGAATAATAATACAATCCCATGTTAAACTAACCTTAAACATCTGTGCGGAAATATAAACAATAAGTCTTAAGTAACATCAATTCTAATTACATCACATAAATAATCAGTCTTCATTACTTGCTAAGCTTGCCCTTGCCTTTACTAATGGAAGGTTCGTCTGCTCTTTCGTTCTTAACTGCAATGTTATTATTACGCAAGGGTGAGCACGATTGCCCACAAGTATAACAATATAACAATGAATAATAACATGTGAGAGAAATAATAACTTCTGAAATAAAAGCTCAACTTTTGAATCAAGAATGAATAACAAGAATCGAAAGATTTCTGAGGGTCATAAGACTTTGAACTATGTCCTAGGTTATCAAGGGTTATACTTGAAACCTTTAACAGTCATAAGCCTATGGACCTTTCTACTCGTACTTAGGGGATCGACCCTTAGTACCATCTTATATGCACAATATCTTAACACTAACGCATAAGTAAATCCCTTTGCGGGGTTGTTCATCTCGATTTGACATTCGAGTCCGCACCAAAGGAAGTTTGGTTTGGATAATTCAATAAGGGTTACGAAATTTAGAATGTTCGTTCATCAACTATGGACTAGTCGAATCAATAAGGTTCACTAGTCTAACAAGGTTCAACAATAATGATATTCAAATTGAATAATAATCTCAAGAAGTATACAATAGAACAAATATTGTATAACAATTTCATATTTTGAAAGGATAATAAATCTTTAATATAACAATTCGAACTTGAATAATAGTAATGAGAATTTACTCAAGGTAAATAATAAACTTGAACAATGATAACAAGTAGGGGTAGGAAACTTGCCTTGTTCATAGATTACACTTTATTTAAACTCGTTCTTTGATTTAAATCCTACATATCATTTACATTCATAATACCAGTCAATTATAACATACTAATCATCAAACGTTTATTCTCGTTGTCTAACTTTGAATATGACTATACTTAGTCAATTTATCACACTCATTGTCACATAATTTACACTTCATAAATAATAAGTTAATTACGTATTCAATAATTCAATCCACATGAAATTATGCTATTTACATGCTAATCATCTATTTTAACATCGTATTATACTTCTAACATATTTCTATGTTCATTACATTAATTTACTAACACATTGCTAGACTTAACATTTTGAAAATAATTAATTTCTGAACTTTTTCGGAGAGTAAATATTTATTATACTTTTATCTACTAATACTTTTTGTTGTATGGCGTGGTATTTGTGCTTCGAGACTGGAGTCTGTAATGGGAAATAAAAGATCCCAAGGCCGTGACTGCGACGACGTATTAGTTGTCAGAAATGGCGATTTCAGTGAAAAATCGCAGAACATGCCAATTTTTATCAATTTCTTAATTTCTACACGAATTTAGACATACCCACATGATATAATTCACACATAATCATTACCCAATATTTATAGAGTGACTTTAACTAATTTAAACACTTAATTATAGAATTAAAGCATGCAATTTTTCACTGTTCTTGATGTTCTTGAAGGTTTTGAAAACAAAACATGAAAATTAACACTACGGATTCGTTATAACACTGAATCTGTTCGTTTAAGGTTTGGTCTCTTCGTATCAACATGCATAATAAAAAAAGGGTGTAAATTTTACGATTTATGTTTGACATACTATAATCACGTATAAGGCCATATGGCCATAACCCAAACTCTATAATTTTGCAGCAATCATATACGACATGTTTTCATGAAATTGATGATATGGTTTACATAATATATATTATTAAATACGATGTGTTATGTCATAACACATACACAACCCATAATCATTACTCCTATTCTAATTACAAAGGTTTAAACTAAAAAATTTGAAACCCATATATATGAAACTTAATGACGTAAAATAGAAATTGGGAAGGAGGAGATTACCCTGTAGAGTATAATTTAGTAGACTTAGATTCCTCACTCTCAATTCTCTTTCACCGACTCACAATTTCTCTTTGACAAACTCTCTCTGATTTTCTCTCTGTGAATAGTTTCTAGACTTAGCAATAATGAAAGTAGAATACGTATAATAGCAATCGACTAACGCGCATTATGGTCAGTTACCCATCATGGGTTAACTGCCCATAACTCCCACTAAGGCCATGCTTGGCTAGCATAATAGATTTCAAAACTCCTTTAATTTAATAAAGCTTTATCATATAGTTTAATTAATGTCACACCCATACACAATAATTCCAATATCTTATTTAATTTAAATTAAATTAAATATAATAATTTATCATAAATTCACATAATCATATAATTAATTTTCTCATTAATTAATTATATCAAATTATTAAATCTCTAAATAATAAATAAATTAATTAAAATAACATTAGGCTTATTAAATATTTCTTTTAATACAATAAGCTCACATAATGACATACTTACGATAATAAAAATTTCTCCACATTAATTTAATAAATGTAACACATATAATTAAATTAATCTACCACAATTTCATCAATTAATTATTTAATCTAATAATTAAATCATCAAAAATATTTATTTAATTCAATAAATATTAAAATTAAATTACAAAAATCTCGTTCATCACAATTACCATGGATTTCATTATTGGTCTTCCCAAGGTTTCTAAAGGCATAGATGCAATTTGGGTCATTGTCGATAGATTGACCAAGTCTGCTCATTTTTTACATATACGAGAAACTCATACACTTGAACGTCTTGCTCGTATATACATAAACGAGGTTGTAAGATTTCATGGTATGCCAGTATCCATAGTTTCTGATCGAGACCCAAGATTCACTTCAAGATTTTGGGTTAGTTTACAAAAAGCTATGGGCACAGATTTACCATTTAGTTCGGCATATCATCCTCAAACGGACGGGCAGTCAGAGAGGACTATTCAAACTCTTGAAGATCTATTGAGACTCTATGTCCTTGACTTCAAGGGAAGTTGGGCCAAGTTCTTACCATTGGTGGAGTTTTCCTACAACAACAGTTATCAAGCAAGTATTAGCATGGCTCCATTTGAGGCATTGTATGGAAGAAAGTGTCATTCTCCAGTATGCTGGGATGAGGTGGGTAAAGCAACGTTGTTTGGACCGGAGTTGGTACGTAGGACTACGGAACAGATCCAATGTAACGACCCCAAAATTCATAAAATTCAACTATCAACTTCGGTCGTTAACAATACATTCAACCTCTAATTCTACATCATTAAACGATAATACAACCATTGAAATTTGCGAAATAATTAAATTTTTCTATTACAAACTATTCTCGTTCCCAAAACTTTCAACATTTACATCTAAATATCTCAGAATCATTTTAATACTACAAGAGTTTACATCAAAAAATGATATTATAATACAATATTAATACATTTACCGAAATATTAGACATGGTTTACAAGAATAACAACTTGGCTATGATATTAAATCTTCATGTATCACTTTTGATCCATATCAATCAAATAGCACATAGCGTTACCTTCAATTCTTGAATCTGCAAAAATGGTTGCTTGCAAGAATGAGCTCGACAGCTCAGCAAAATCTAACAGTTTTCATGCATCACGTAGCACATAATAACATGCTCAACATACAAGAATAATCATAAAACAAACATAGCATACATGTTGTAGTTCACATAACAACTATAAAGATTGAGTTCCTTACTCAATCAACATTCATAGCTCAATCATCATAGTCATAGATTGACTTTCACATTTCATACTTTTGACATATATAATACATCATACAATAAAATTTTAAAGCAGTTCATCATCAAGTTCACATAGCAAAAAGGAACTGAAAGAGTTGCCTTTACTGGCGTTTTACCAACACGTTAATACTTCGCGTCCTTGCACAACCTACATTGTATGTGAGATTGATAATAAACAAAATCAATACTTGATCTCATGGTCAAATTTATTCTAAGACCTTACTTTATCTTATTATCCTTTATAATGTCTTTATAGACATCTAACTGTGTTTTATAGGCAACTCGGTTTTATTTTCATTTTCATCACCACACATGCTAGACTATCGCACTTGTAGTTTAATGTGTGTATATCACACCATTTTATTATACCACTTTGGTTTCAAAAATGCATATTTAACACATTGTTTACATGTTAAATTTTCCTTCAAAAATCAAAAATCGTCGTTTTCGATTCCTTTCCATTATTATTCTTGTATTATCATCTTTTCATACTCAGATGCACATAACATCCAATATTAGCCATTAGTTAGACATTTTGTATACCAAAGTTTAGAAACATTATTACTCTTAGGCATTTTATCGAGCACGTTATGTGCACACATTAACTTATTTCAACTGTTGATCTTAAATCGTTAATTATGCATAGAATGTGATAACACATATCTATACTCATTACATATTTCAAGACATATTTTTAATCATCAAACTATATCATCACCCAAAATCTTAATTCAAACAGAATTATAAAACTCATCTTCACAATTTCTTTAACAAAATGATGTTTTCATTTTTAACGTAACACTTTCGTTACATGTCCGTTTTTGTTCCTTCTTATATAGAATTAACCCTTACTCAGTGTACTACAACCTCATCTAGGCCTTAAAGTCAGACCCTTATCCATCTAAAACAGATTATGCAATTCATCAACTAGTATAGAAAATTTTATTTTCTGGACAGCCTTACTAAACAATTTATTTCCGACATGATTCGGTCCATAAAATGGCTCAATCTCGAGAGTCTGGCTAGTAAACATCCATATCTACAACTTTCCAGTTTAAAGTTTCTTCAGATTCAAAACACACAAATTTATATGAATTTTTCAAAGTCAGAAACCGTAACAGTTTTGATTTTCTCAAGTGATTGTTTTCCTTCTGACCAACTTTTACTAAAACAGACACTGCAAGAAATCTAAAAAGAGTTTTCATGTGATTCCACTTTCAGAATATAGCTTACTTCCATCTCTTCGATTTGATATAGCTCACTTTCTAACTCATTATACCCAAAGAGGTATGAATTTCACAAGATCTGTCCACAATTACTCAAAACCTACGAATTTTGTTCTTCAAATTTTCTTTCCATTTCATTTTCTTTCTTGAATCCTCTTGTTTGATTCTTGATAATCCAAGATTAAACCAATACAAACAAGATTAAGCATGATCTACTACCCTAGAACATAAATCTACCCAAAAAAATTGAAGATTAAATAAGAGTTTAGAAGTTACCTTCTTCTTGCTTTTTCTTCTTCTTCTTCTTCTTCTTCTTCTTCTTCTTCTTCTTCTTCTTCTTCTAGCTCATCTCAATTCCTCTATTTTTCTATATCTCTCTCAATTTCTCTATTTCTCTCTTCCACCAAGACTCTTGCTATAAAAAAACTCTAGGATTTCTTCTTGTGTAACTCCTCATTTTGGTAATAGTTATGTTAATAATTAATATAATAGTAACCCCCACTAATAAATAAGGCTTATGTTACAAAACTCTTACATGTATGACCAATATCACATTAAGCCATCTTAGTAGCATAACCTTACTTTTACATCATTAGTTAAGCAATCCAATGGTTAGGCTATTCATTATATATTATTATTACTTTACTATGACATAACATATTTTTTTTAATGTCACACTTAAATAATTTAAAATTATTTTATTAGTACAATCAATTAAACTTTAATAATAAAATGCACATCAATTATAAAATTATCTATCAAATTATAACGCTTAATTAAATTAAGCCATAACAACCAACATCAAATATTTATTATTCAATAAATAAATCAACTAAAATATTTATCTAACTCAAATAAATATTTTAATTAATTATAAAAATCACATTCGTTACATTCAAACGATCCGACAACGTATAAAAATCTCAGAAGATCGATAAAAGAGTTATGATGATCTTCATAGAAAGGACGTGGAATTCAATATCGGAGATCTTGTGTTGTTACGTATTGCTCCATGGAAAGGAGTTACGAGATTTGGAAAGAGAGGAAAGCTCAATCCTCGATTCATTGTCCCATTTTTAATCCTCGATCGAGTAGGAGCTGTGGCATATAGACTCGCCTTACCGCCAAGTATGTCTCGTGTTCATAACATTTTTCACATATCCATGTTACGTAAATATGTGGAAGACCCAAACCACATTATTGAGTTAGAACCAGACGAAATTGCGGAAGATTTAACGTATGAAGAGGTTCCTATTAAAAATTTGGATAAGAAGGAACATATTCTACGCTCCAAGGTTATACCTCAAGTCAAAGTTTTGTGGAGAAACCACGATGTTGAGGAAATGACATAGGAAATAGAATCTAAAATGAAATCAAGGTATCCTCACCTCTTCGACATACCAAGTATGTACCCTAATTTTGAGGGCGAAATTTCATAAGAATGGGAGGTTGTAAGACCCTAACTTTTATGAATAAAGATGAATTTTCTATAAATATCATTTTTGAATATTATGGAGTGAATTTGATATAATTTTATAGTTGTGGGTATTATTTATAAATTTTGCAAAGTAAGCAAGTTGTTATATAATATTCGATTGGTCGGGGAATAATTATTTTAACAGTGAATATCCGTACAACGACACAATCATTTGTGGACCCCACAACGTAATTATTGTCGGAATGAGAAAATGACAGAAATATCTTTTTGTGAAAATAACGGTGGAGGTTTTACCGTTAACTGTTGAAACACCCGGTGTTAAAAGTACAGTAATACGCGTGGTTGCATAGTAGCACACGGTATTGATTATTGATGTTTACATGAGAAGTCACTCAGTTTTGTTTAATTATTGCTACAGTAATTGTTGCATAGTATCTCACGTTATTTGATTCAATTATTGTCGATATTTTATATATTATTAAATCAATAATTGAGACGATACAGTTTTTCATATTATTAGTTACAATATTGACAATGTCTAGAAGTTCTGTCAAGGAGAGGTTTGGTCACCTAATTGCGCGTTAATAGGGAGAAATCCTTATTGGAAAGCCCCCTCTTTCCTGGGAACGACCTGGTTGTTAAATATTGTGAATTATAATAATGATGATAAATGTTGTTAAAAATATTGAGGAGATTTTTATGAAGTATTTGTTGTATTTATGGACCCCCCATATACCCATTTTCCAAAACAGTCGGTAGAAGTTATCTCAGTTTTATATATATATATATATATATATATATATATAAGTATTATATATTTATATATATATATAGGTCGTGTCTAGAGCTCTGAATGGATGGGGGGTGGGAAATTTGGTTATCACATGAAGAGTACTATTTCATTATTATATATAAGTGGTTTGAAAAGTTGGTAGAAAGAAATGAAATGAGTTCACGGGGGTTTCACCCGTGATATTTTTTTCTCTACACATGTTATATATATATAATATATATATATATATATATATTATATTTAAAAGTTTTCGTTTTATTAGAATATTTTATTGCATAGTATCCTTTCCATTCTCCTATAAATAGGATATTTAGTTAGAATTGAAAATCACACCAGAATCAGAGAATTCTTCTTCTATAATCTTGAGTGTATTTCTTTAGAGTTTAAGAAAGCTTGGAGCATAGAAAATAGTGCAAGCTTTCTTCAAGAATATCCCTGCTATACCAGTTGGAATACTCTTCTTTTCAAAGTAAGGGATTTTATTTTTGTTCAATATTCGCTTGAAATAATATTTTCTTCCATACTCTGTAGTATGTAAGTAATATTATTTCGTTTCAGATTTCGAATTCTATACTCATTTGGTTAAAGTTTTGGCTTCTATACTCCATGAAATTAGTAGAATATCCTTGATATTTGCGCTTCATCTAGTATCTTTTCATGGAAATATAATTCTGAGCATTCTTGATAAGTTTTAACTTTTTCATGCCAGAGTACTATTCATGGGGTTACTATTCTTGAAGTACTATTCACGAGGTACTATTCACTCAAGTATTATTCACCTAGGGTACTATTCTGATAAAAATTGATTCATTTTCGGTCCAAATTATTTTTGGTACAATATTATTCTTGAATTTTACTCCACAAAGCAGTATCATGTTGATAATTTGGACGTTATTGATTTCTGTATAAATTAAATTATAAATCTTTAAAAATTTATCCTTGAACTTTTTTTATTGAATTCTTATATCATTGTCATCATCCTCATGTTTATATTAGGTTGAAAGTCATCTGTGGCCTGTAATGCATAGATGGACTTGGTATGATTATGACCAGGGATTATTCGGTATAATCATAACCGTAATGTTACAAATGATGTGGTAAAAGTCCTCATTGGCCCGTAGTGTATTGATGGACAGTTGTTGGCATGATCATGACCATTGATGAATACACGAATATCCTTGGCTCGTAGTGTATGGATAATTTATGGTCGTGATACGAAAGAATATCCTTGGTCGTAGTGCAGGGGTGATTTGATGATGTGGATTATTTATTAAGCTGAGTCTCAGCGATAAAAGTGATGAAAAATCTTTTAAATCATAGAAGATAGTAGATTTTATGCTCTACTTGACTCTTCTAATGGATTGCGTGTTTCGCTGCGGTTAAACTTGATGTTTGTTATATTTTATCAATTTAACACTGCTGAAGGCTAACGATAAATTATTCTGCATTATCTTAGTCATAATATTTCTTACTAGGCTAGTTGAGCTCACCCTTTTGCTTTCATTTTTCTCTTCAGAAAATGAGAACGTAGCCGAGACTAGTCGGGAAACGGAGTGATGGTCCAAATGATAGCATTAGTAGTCCTCACTATTCTATGAAATAGTGTGATAATAAATGTATTGAGGACTCCTTGTGAGTAGAATATTGTCTAGAAGACAATATTAGTATTAAAGCTCTCAGTTTATGTTTTGTCATATTTTACACGACAGTTGTATTATTAAGTTGTATTTGAATTTTGTATCATGTATTTGGCGACTCAAGATGGGTGATGTATACCTAATTTGGGGGCGTCACACTTTATGCTTACGCGACTAACTTTCATTACCGGTTCACGGCTTCATGACATACGGAGATGTCTTACTCAAAACGTTCATCATCTTTGATGATTTACATTATTATCTTCTTCTTATAACTTTTCTAGGACTCAGCACACATCGCGTCTCTGCTAGTATTCCATATGGTACTCTGAGTGGTTTCCCACAAATAACCAACGAATAAGTTCACGTCTCATCTACACTGCCCATAACAGTGAGTTAGATCGGTTGCCAGTTTCGTATATATCTTCGCTCTCTGAAGGAATTATTTAGCCCAACTCCCATATGTCAACCATCAAAGGTTACGATTGTACCACAACCTAAACTAATTTTAACTTATTCGAACTATTAAACTTTAACGTTCGTTGAGCCAACTTCTTATTCCTTATGGCTTTCTGGCAACTAAATGCCATACCTCAGGATTTATCCATCATCGTCTAAGTCATACAGTCTTTTGTATACTCAGAACGATCATTCAATGTTCATTCAACGCATTTATAGCGTTAAGCATTTTACGTTACCTTATTCTTATTTTATAACGTCCGGTTCATTCGACTCAAGACATTTTCCAAGTTATAAACATTAACTCGGCTTCTTTACGTTATACGTACTTGTCTTTAATTCAGCTTCTTCACTGTTCACAGGCTTAATCTTTGGTCTTCATTCCTGTTTAATATTCGCGTACACTCAACACTCACGTCGGTTAAAGTGTTTAATGCTTACATTTCATTCTAACATTCTCTATCCGACTCACATTTGGCTTTCATTACACTTATTATTGTTTCCTACGACTTTCTCGATAAATCATATCTTACTTACTACCTTCGTCAATGTCTAAGTTATACATCCAACGTATGTGACACCCCCAAATTCGGGTACTTGAAACCCGAACTCGGTGCTTCACGATACCATTTCTATAAGCTGAATAATACTAATAATAATAACAATAATATAAAATTCAAACTTAATTTACATATGCATCAAAGTTTACTCCCAGGTACGAGACCTTTAAACATTCATTTCATCATAGATAATAAGTATCATTGTCTTAATAAACTATAACTATTACACAACATAATATAAATCTCATTCGAACAGCTTTCCTTTCCCTTTGTTCTTGCCTGAACCTTCTGGATGATCATACTTAACTAAAAACATTTAAATTTAAAGCAAGAATGAGCATTTGATTGCCCAGCAAGTAATAACAACAATATATATTAGCTAAAAGAATTAAATGTTTTCTTTGAAAGACACTTCTACAACGAATCAACAGTTGTGAAGTAAGCTAAACCAATAATAATAACATACCAAATCTATCTCAATTTTTTTAAACTACGTACTGACTATAACTGGAGATTTGTCGACAGACTATGAACATTGTTTTTCATTTTCGCTAGGGTTTAGCAGAACTTCATCCGCAAACTATCATAACTTACGGGCACGAAGGTGATCATCCCAATGCGCCTTGTATTGATCAATACTATATGCAAGAACGATATTATCGTTCACTCTATCCACCTTAGGTGCACAAAAGTTTTCCCATATTCGGGATGTTCATACTTAGTCGGGAATTCGAACTAAAACAATCTGATGGATACAATAACGTTCTATCTTGTTCAACAATATTTTTATGTCTAGCTGAATCAAATAGCTTAGACGACTTTTAAGTCAACGTATACATACTTGAAATCAATAAGTATGTATCAACATATGATTAAATATAATTGTTATCCAAGTGGGGACACTTGTCTAACCCTATATACTGAATTAACGAGCGTAATAAATATCTGAATTATACAATAATACAATGATCGGATAATGTAAGAACTTGTATGAATACAAAGATTGGATACATAATCAATAATAATAGAGTTAATAATCTGGCACAATAATAATATGATTGTGAACTTTCTTATTCATGTCCATTGCATAAAGTAAATGCAAAAGTAGGATACTTGCACAATGTAAATAATAGATCAGATACTTGCTCAATAATAATTGGAGTAAGTTTAGGAAACTTGCATAACATGATATACCTGTTTGCACAAAATAAAAGTAGTGCATAAGGTTTAGATACTTGCCTGAGCTGCTGCTTACAATAACGCAACTTAGATTAATCTTTTTTACAACGACCTATCAGTAATAAGATCATTCGTTCGATTAGAATAATATATCGTAACACAGAACACTGTCTATTGCAGTCAACAGATAACCTAATTACTTTGTCACATATATCTAACAATTATTGATTCACTAACAAACACATATCTAGTCAATTTATCTAAGTCCAGATCAATTTAAAATATTTCGGATTATCTTAAGCGGTTTTATCGGGTAAATATCGAGTCTAAGACTCTATCGTGTAGTTCAATATTCGTTTAGATATTTTAAATATCGATCCATATTATTTTTCATAGCCTTATAATAATTTTTAAATAATTATTATACTTTATCATGAATTTTCAAACACCGAAATCATTATTAATTGATTTAAATATTAACTAATTCTATTATCATTAATATTTAATTAATATTAAACTATTAATGAAACTATTGCCAAAATATTAAAGTTATTTATAATAACTCAAAATATTTTTAAAGTATTAATATTACCTTTAAATGATTTTTTAAAACACTAAAACCATTTTAAAACTATTTATTTAATATAATTATTAAATAAACTTAATATCATTAATATTAAATTATTATCGAGAATGTTGATTTATTAATGAAATTATCCTTTAAATATTAAAAGTTATGTTTTATAACTTAAAATATCTTTAAAGACTTTATTTTCCTTTAAAATGATTTTTCTAATATTAAAATCATTTTACATTACTTTATCTAATATAATTATTAAATGAATCTAATATCCTTAATATTAAAATATTAATATTTTTCATGAAAAAATATCAAAAGTTATATTTTATAACTTAAAATATTTTTATAATCTCTAAATCATTTTTATAAAAATTTTAAATCATTAATTCTATTTTTCATCATTTATTTAATATTTTTATTAAATAACTTAATCGCTATTAATATCTAATTAATAATGAAAATCATCACAAAATACTAAAAATTATAGAAAATAACTTAAAATATCTTTTTATATCATAACCTATTTTTAAATAATTTTTCATGTATTAAAATCATTTTTAAATAATTTATTTAATATTATACTTAAATAAATTACTTTTTATATCCCAAAATATTAAATATTCATGAAATATACTTAAAATAATTAAAAACTAATTTTCGGACTTTAAAATAATTTTTAGTAATTTATTTGGTATTTTTTAATAATTAAAACTATTTTTTTTCTATTTTTAATCATTTTCCGGAATTTAGAAAATAAAATTATTATAACTTGCTGCTATAGGCTATAGCGACACTTATCTCATCATGTTAGGTGTTCTTGGCCTCAAGAACACCGGCAAGTCGATGGTCGAGGTGCCTGTTTGGCCGAAGTCTAATTCTTATCTCGAAATGTTTCGGGCTACCTAATGGTCGATCTTGTAGTGTTAATGTAACAATCGCATGAAATAACAAATATCCGAGTCATACTTCATCACAATCAAAATTTATTAAGCCTTGAACTAGTCATCGGTAGCGTGTTCATCATATCGCAGGTCGCCTGAGAAAATTATAGTCATGGCCGGTCAACGCCCTTTGTGGCCTTAAATCTATGAATCTGTTCATGTTACAAGTTTTCTGCTCGTCGGGATATGTAGACAAACTATCAGAGAACATGTTTCAATACATGGTCAAGTCTAACAATACTTAATGAAACCAAGTTAAGCTAGCAAACATGATGTCAGAGTATTTCTGGGTTTTTCCCAGAAACTCAACAGTTCGACCTATTACTTTCATGTTCGAATTACAATATGTTCTGGTCATGATTTATACCATTTAATGGATCAAATCTTTAGTATACACTACAAGGAACAATAACATATCCTCAGATCATCATAACATCAACACAGACAAGATATATGGGCTCATTAAAGTACCCTCCTTGATCTGTTTCTTGAACATTTACGGGTTTCCCGAAATGTTCTTGAAAGCTTTTGCTACCAAGTTTGACCATCTCTAGATTTAATTATGTTAAGTATATATGTGATGCAAAGGCTTTAACATGTAGTATTCATGTCATTCTATAACTACAAAACAACAATATGCCAAAACAAACTTAAACATAGCAAGATCCAAGCCCCAAAAACAACATCGCCGAGGTTTCAGATTCTGATTCAAAACTTCAAACGATCGATCAATCTTGGCCACCCACTTTGACCTTAAATAACTTTTAATCTACAATAGATATGAACCTGATTCAAGTTCCAGATTCAAGATCTTACATCATACTACAAGATCTAACACTTAAAACACAAAACTCAAACACCTACAGAGATATACAAGGCCTGACATTCACTGTCAGACATAAAAAAAATGTTTTTCCAGATTTTTTTAAAACTTCAAATCTGAGCCTCTAGATGTTATGGATCTAACATCTAGCAACCTAGATCATCATTATATACTACATACTAAATGTTTAACACAAAAAAACTAACATCTAACACTTCGATCAAGGTCAAATTTCTTCTAGGGTTCTTACCTCTTTATGAACAAATTCTTGATTCTATGCTTCTGATTTGATGTTGGCGTTCGTGGGGCTTGATTGGGGACTGAACTAAAACTATAATTTCGTGGGTTTGAGCTTGAGAGAGAATGGCTAAGTGTGGGTTGCATAATGAGCTTTGTTTTTCTTTTCTCTCTCTTGAATCATACAAATAATGGTACAAGGCACATGGCTGGTGCATTGAATCTGATTACTGGCAATGCTATAGATCATAGGTAGGTCTAGGGTGGCTGGCCAGATCTTGGATAAGATTTGGCTAGCAATAATTTAACTAATGGGAAAAAAGGGCATTTTTGTAATTTCATTTTAATCTCAAGGGTATTCTTGTCCAAGGTGCTTGAATCTAGGGTTTAATCACTAGATTTTATATTTTAAAGTTTCCCAAATAATTACTAGGGTTTGAAAAATTAAAATTAAAGTGTAATAAAATTTTAATTAAACACACTAATTTAAATTTAGGGTTTTTAATAGGAAATTAGGGTTTTTAAATTAGGGTTCCTTAATACTATTAGGGTTCCCAAATTAATAATTAGGGTTTCCTAATTATCATTATAATTCATAAAAATAATAATTAGGGTTTCTAAAATTTGCAATTAGGGTTCCTAATTAGCAAATTAGGGTTTCTCCTAATTATAGAAATTATATAATACACAGTAAAATTCATATAACACAATTACTGCTCAGTCTTAAACTCATAACCGAGTTTAACAATTAGGGTTTAATAATACGACCATGAGGGTTGTCTGGCGCTGCGACGCCAAACACTTCGTTACCTCTCGTGACTGCTTTCACTCACTCAAGATGGTTTATAAGGCGAGTTAGCGTTGCTGGCCTTTAGTCTCTCAAAGGCTCGGTTGGTATTTGCTGGCCAGAGCACAAACCCTAGAAAATTTTCCAAGTCTTGAATCAAGTTTGAGACGCGTACTTTACGATCTCATAACTCTTTCGTTATAACTCAGAACGAGGTCGTTCCAAAGACATTCTCTTCCTTATCTTACATACTTCAATACCCCTCAGACGGAACTTCGTTCTGAATCTGTTAACGTGCCATTCGATTGGCTTGATCTTCACCCTTCATTCATTTTTACGCTTTTAACGTTCTTCGCTCGTTCATCCGTAATTCGTTCATCCGAACTTGGAACTCGTTCGTCCTTGAGTCCACTGTTGGTCGGAAAACCGATCACTAAACACGCGCAAGTATACGCGGTCTAACAAGTAATACAATGATAAGGAGTGTGTTGTACCCACGAGGAACTATGACTAATATTTACCAAGTACCGATTATGTATCGTTAAAGTCTTATTCGAACAGCAGTAAATGAAAGTGTGATTAATCTAGTTAAAAATAATTAACAAACAAGTAAATGGATAACGAATGGTAATCTAAGGAATTCAAGCTAAGGTCACAACTTCACTCCACACAGGCATTATGTCGAACACCTGGTGTGTTATGTTTCATCAAACTAACTACCCTTCTCTCTTTAGCCTTAATGGTCACGACAATTTGTCGACCGAGAACACATAGGTGCCTATGCACCTCTGTCGAGGTATGCACAAACATATCCTCTCCAGATCCACCTAACAGGGAATAGAATAGAAAAGAACGTCCAAGCTAAATACAATCCTACATATGTCTATGCGAATTAATCATAACACGGATTTAAGCATAAGTTCTCAATAGGTCGCACGTGGCGCATAGAGATATGTCTATTCTACACATAACTTATGCAGTCGAAACCCACAATCACATGCCAATATATATTGGTGCAAATCTACAATTCTTCTGTCGATATCATGCAGATTACCAAAATCATCACTAATGTCTTAGCAAGAATCATTAAGCACAAATATATCAATCCAAATCATATGGTGCCAACCAAAGAGATAAGACAGTCAATTTAAATAACAAAGGGTTCCATTATAACCTTAGAGCAAATATTCAGTTCATAGCTATTAAACCTAATACAAGTAGCAATAAAGAAGACATTTATAGATTACAAAATCAGAGAAGATAAATGGATAGAAGAAACTCTGTCAAAGCCCTTTCAGTCTCCAATTAATCCGCTCCTATCAAGCTTTCCAATCTATGTCGCTCGTTGCACTTGTGCTCCAAAGAAATACAAACTTCTCCCTAAATCTATATTTACAAGGATAATCTAAGAGAATTACAGAAGAAAATCCTAAGCTAAGTTATCATATGCTAAACTAAGGTCTCATAGGATATAGGCTATGAGATATTGTCAAATGCAAAGGCCGTCTACTGTTATATACGCCTCCTTTCGTTTGCTAGGTCAAAATCACTTGGTCTCTACCTGGGCACCGAAGGTGGCATAGGCTTGACCAATAGACTTAAAGGGTGGCGCTGTATACGCAGTGTGCAACAAGGAATCAGAGCTCATGTGCAAACCTGAGTCCAAATAGGGAGAGTGGAGCTACTGTTGTAGTGTGACGTCAAGCAGATGACAAGAGAGGTGGCGCCACCATGAGTCTAACAACACTAGGCATTGGCGCTACGGCGCCAGTGTATACAAAATGACAGTTTTTCCCTTGAATGGTAGAAAACACCTGTAAAGCTTTGCAATTCATTGATTAAGCACAATAACACTATAATCATATAAGTCCATATAAAATCTACGAGAACAGGCAACTATTTAAGTCATAAAATATCTGATTCGCGGGTATAAATCCCACTCATCATACATGACTCATGTTTTCTACGTTCTCTTATGTTCTTATGAAACCCTACACGTTCGGGTTCATTTACTAACTTTCAAATTCTCGTTCGTCTTTTACGAAAATTTTGCCATAATTTCGTTATAGCTAAGTTTTAATCCGTTCCTCGTGAATGTTTCTACCGTTCCTAACCAAGAAATAAGCAACTAACTTATATGCAATGGTTTTAAACTTATCCATCAACAATAATTATCCTACGATGGTTTTAAATTTGTCCATAAACAACGTTCTTCGTGTTCTTTGCGTGTTCTTCGTGTTCTTCATTCGTTCTTCATTTTTAATCGATATTTTGGATTACGATTTCACTTTTTCTTGGAATTTGATGTTATAGAACATCATTCCTTACATATTTGACCTACTCCTTCATAAGATTCATTCGGCTCGCTCAAAATCCTTACGAATCTTATACTTACTTAAGAAATTTATAAAATAAACTTCTAATTATTATTTTCTTCATTTTCTTACGATTTCAACCATATGAAATCATTTCTAACATCATCTACCCTTATCTTCATTAAGCTATGTTTTTGAACATAAAAACTTAAAGATAATTTATTAGAAGCTAGGTTTCGGATTACCTCTCATCTTTAATCTTCCTCCGTTGGACAAAGCGTGCACTCGGACAAGCTTTTCCTCTTCCTTTTCCTATTCTTTCTCCCATCCGAACTCTCTCTCTCTCTCTCTCTCTCTCTCTCAAAGTGTAGGATTTTCAAAATCCCAAAATAATGAACTTAAGCTTCCTTTTTATAGAAAACCAAGGCTAGGGGAAAAATAGTCATTTCGCCCTCCAAACCTCCTTACTATTCATGGCTTAAGTACTAAGTTTACTTAGCACTTAAGTTTACTTAGCCTTTAAGTTTACTTAACCCTTAAGTTTACTTACTCCTTAAGTTTACTTACTCCTTACTCCACCTCCTTACTATTCACGAAGCTTCCCTTGGAAGCTTCGTGCTTCCGTCTTGCGGAATTCGTCCGTCAGTTCGAAAACTAATATCCTCGAAATCCAAATATTTTTGGATATTTCGTCTTTCTTTTACCAATTAACTTTTAAGTATTCTTCATATTTTCGAAAAACTGAAAAACCCTTTTTGGCATTAAGCATTTTCCTTCACGTTTTCCCCTAACGTAGCTAAATGAATGAAAAGTACATAGCAGTACTTTTTCGTCATTTTTATTTCGTCCGATTTCTGCACGTTTTTCGAGAAAAACTTTTATCGGCTTACTTAACTTTTCATGATATATTATCGTCAAATATTTTGACGGAATGTCATTTCGACATACCGAACTCTTAGAAAGGCTTAGGTTATTCAAACCCTAACCCTTAGGGTTTTGTCAGGTGAATAGTGCATATTTCGTCTTTTTCCCCAAAAAATATTTTATTCCCGAAAATTTTTTATTTTTGTCTTGAAAATTCTTACTCGTTCAATCTAGCTTGTAGCCAGAATCCTCCCGACTTATAATCATCCTAGGTTATAGAACGATTAATAAACACATAGCACATAATAGTATTAATAAAAATTCATTTTATTAATAACTAATTCTTTAAACTTAAATTCTGGACAAACCAAATTTCCGGGTTATCACGGCCTCCCTGACCTAGGACTGAAAAGCCTTGATGAGATCGACACTGAACAAGAAAAGATGATTATGGCGTACAAAAAAAACCCTAGTCTAAAGGATATGAAGCAAAAGGAGTTTCTTGAAGAATTTGAGTTCCTTGCTGGGATAGTGGGCAAATGTATACTATGCAAGGACACTGCACATGACACTGTGCTTGATCAACAACTGAAGATTATGTCTGCAATATTTTTGAAGAAACAAATAAACTTTGGAGCTATCTTATTCGATCAAATCTTCAAATGGGTGGAAAAGGCTGAGATGAAGAATTCTACAGATAAACCCCTCACAAAGGTTTTTCATGGAAGACTACTGAGCATTGTGCTATAGAAGAAATTAGGAGGCAAGATCAAGGATGATGAGGGAGAGCCTCTAAATGTTGACAAAGTAATGTCTCCACGGCTGTTTGTAAACTGGAAGAAAAACCCAAAGGAAAACAGGAGGCTAACAATAACTTGGAGCAGCAGAAAGGACTCTGCGAAGAAGAGGAAGGCGAAAGAGGTGGAAAGCTCTGAGTCTGGTGAATCTGTACCAGCAGCAACCACACCAGCAAGGAAGAAATTCAAGGGTGTGAAGAAAACTAAGTCCCTACCAAGAAGTCTCTCCATAGAAGACAAGGATGAAGGTGAGAAGGTCTCAACTACAGAGACCACAAAGAGGAGAAGTAACAGATTACTTCAAGGGCCATCCAAAAAGAAAACTAAGGTGGTACACAAGCATGCCCCAGTTCCCCAAGAAAGTCCATCTGACAAAGAAGAGGACGTAGAGTCAGAAGATGAGAAGGGAATTGATAGACTCAAAATTGAGTCCCCAAAGAACAAATCCAGCAATGAATGTGAAGCTGGATCAATGAAAGAAAATACAGAGTCTGATAATGAAGAAGAATGTATAAGCCCCATGGCTAACTCTCAGAGCATCCACTCTAATGATGAAGAAAGATTGCAAGTTAACACAACTGCATCTCCTACTGCAACGACTCCAACAAGCATACATGATGGTTCAAAAGATGTTGAGTCTGAAGAAGAAGTACCTGCCCTTGCCAATGCTAAACATCAAGGAAATTTGTCTGATGAAACAAAGGCCTCAGAGTCTGAAGAGGAAGAAAAGTATGTCTCTCCTATAGCTGAACCTCCAAGGAGAAGAAAGAGCTACAGACTACTTGCTAAATTTGTCCCCAAGAAGCAAGGTGAACATTCTACTACAATCATTGAAGTGAGTGATGATGAATCTGAATCAATGGAAGAAAATACTGAAGATGGGACTAGTGATGAAAATCAGCAAGCATAATTCACTGATGAATCTGATGGAAAAAGTCAGCATGAGTCAAGCTCAGAAGGTGAAAAAATGAAGGAAGGTTTTGGTTCTTAAAATCAGGAATCAGAGGAACCAGTAGACTATCGTGTCCTCTCTCCAGCAAGAATTAGCAGAAGAATAATGGTAGAAGTTTTTGATGAACCAGCAGAACTCCTAGCAGAAAGATGGGTAAGCTATGGAAATGAACAACTCAAGGTTGTAAGGATGACTGCATATGATGTGTTCAAAATTGGAACAACATGGAATTGGACTACACCACTATCCTCTACAATCCTAATAATCTGTTGATGAGATGGTTCTTCCAATAGATGCCTTGGTTAAAGGCTTATACTGAAAAAGATGGAAGTTACCTCAGCTGGTGCTTCTCTCAGTTTCCAAGCCTAGAGCTGGTGTCTCAAAACTTCCCAAGGGTAAAGAAGTTTGCAACCAAAATGATCAAAGACCAGCCTCACTACAAAGTCTACAGACATGCTGGCAACCACTACATTCCCTATGATAGTAGAATGGGTTATGATGGCAGAAGGATCATAGCCAAGGAGATGATCGTAGAGTCCCTTCACTCTACCACTAAAGATGATCAAGTTCATTTTGAGAAGCCTCCCTCGGCCCAAGCACTGTTGCCTGACATTCCTTCATCCTCCAACAGCGATTGGCACTCAACGATTTTTCATATTCTCACTACTTTTGAAAATCTGTCCAAGGATGAAAATCATATAGTCCAATCTAATGCTCAACAAAAGCCTGCCCAACCACATGACCAAATTCCTATGGAGCAGGAACTATTGAAGAATTCTGATGAGCTGGTTAAGAAGATATCTCTAATCAATGAAGAGTCAAAGATGTTGATAGTAGCAGTAGATAATTCAGTTCAAGATAGAATTCAAGCCACTATGGCTGATGTATCTCTCAAAATCAAAGAGAGAGATCAAATCTATCTGAAGGCCATACATGATCAGAAGGCAGAAGCTCTACGAGCACAAAAGGCCAATGAAGAACAAATCCAAGCCCTCTCTGACAAGATTGATAATCTAAATCAGTCTTTCTCCCTGCAACTTGAGCTGAGCCAACAAGAACTCAAGATTGAAGTTGGTAACTCCTCTTACCTGATGGAGCAACTAATGTCCAACATGGAACAACTTTCTCAAGTGATTAATGACAAAAAGGTGGAGAAAAAGAGGCATAGTAAGAGGCATTCAAGGAAGATAAAGGAGAGCAGAAGGAGTGAAGATAAGAAAGCTAAGAAGAAGGTAGCAGCAGCACAAACTGTATCATCATCTGAGGGGGAGCCAAAGGATGATGAACCTATGAATGCAGAGTTTGAGGGGGAGCCAGAAAAAGAAGAAGAGTATGAGTCTCAGGGGGAGCAGGAGCAAAGAGATCGAGCAGATGAATAGTTGATCAATAGACATCCTGGAAACACACATAGAGCCAAAGAGGTACATCTCTAACTAATTAGGTATGTTCTAGATCCAGGATGTAAAAGTGTCATAGCTTATAAAATTCCATATCATTATAAAATGACATTCATAATTATCTGATTTAGAAATACAGCTGCTCACTGTATTTAAGATTCATTCATAACATGCATATGCACTTATTGTTTTTGTCATAATCAAATAGGGGGAGATTGTCAGGAATAAGCATGTGAATGATATTCCTATTTAATATGATTTGATTATGATATATATAAATAAATATGTAAGTATGGTTGCATCAAGAAAAGTTGTAAATTCCTTTGATATATAATAGGAACATATGTACAAGGACTTAGAATGAATTGATCAAATGTGTTAGGTTGATCCTACATAAGCAAAATAGCTTTGTAAAGTCCTTAAAAAGAAATGATGTATAAGGACTATAAATATAGAAAGATCAAGCTTGTTAGGTTGATCTTATGATGTAATAGATAGGTTTGTCTGATCGTCGAGCATTGCACTAGAAATCATAGTCTGCCAGGAGAGTCAAGGAAAACTCGAGAGCTGTTGAGGCAGAATCGTAGTCTGTAAGATAGTAGATCTCAGAGTTCGTAGACTGCCAGGAGAGATGAGGAAGGATCGTAGTGTGTCGATGAGAAATTCCTTGGAGCTGTAGTCTGCTGAGGAAGTCATGTTCAAAATCGTAGAGACGGCCTGCCTATGAGCCGACCGAGCATCTGCCAAAGCCAAGTCAAGAATCGTAGACTACACTAAGAGTCATAGAGTCTACTGATGTCAAAGCCAAGTCAAGAATCATAGACTACACTCGGAGTCGTAGAGTCTACTGATGTCGAAGCCAATTCAAGAATCATAGACTACACTCAGAGTCGTAGAGTCTACTGATCATATCAGAGGCAGAGATCGTAGTCGAGCAAGATCAGATGAAGAAAATAAGCACAATGACAAAAATCGTAGAGTGTCAAGATCTGATCTCGGAGTCATAGTGTCTGCACAGGCGAAGCTGAATCGTAGAGTGCAGAACTAAGACCTCAATAGATGTGCTCACAAAGCCAAGGCAGAATCGTAGAGCAAACATAATTCTCAACAAATGAGCACTCCCGAAATATCTAAAGGAATGAAGCCTCTGGTTGGTACTGCAAAGATACATCCCACCTAAAGGAAACTAGAGAGCACTCAATAAATGGCATGTAAACTAAAAGAAGATCTAAGCACCGACTCAATCTACATCCAGATTGAGTTGTGAAGCCATTCGAGATGAAGTCTTCCACAAGTTGATCAGAAGAAGACTTCAGTAACTAACTAAGGGAAGTCAGCAAGTGCAGTAGCTGTCAAGTAAACAGGAGACAACGATCTTGGGGATATCCAGGATCGTAGTGTTTGCCAAAAAAAGAAGGAACTGATGGAGTGTACACAAAGAAACTGGTCAGCCTATGAAGAACAAGGCTAAAGTGATTAAGCATTGGGTCAGTCCATTGATGATAAGTGAAGGGGAGATCACAAGGAGAAAGAGAGCTGGACACGCCACAAATCTAAAGTGTCTTGCTATTCAGAAGGGGCCAAAATAAGGAGTCAAGCCATTTGTATCTAAGAGCAGTTGAGGCAAATAGAAGTGTTGAAGCACTGCACATGAGAAGGAAGAGGTGTTCTACATTGAAGATCATATGAATACTCTTCAGGATCGTAGTGTTGTCTCTACCAGTCAATGAGCAAACATTCAACAAGATACTACGATCAGGCCCAAGAAGATATGCATCAGAATCATAGAGTTTGGTCGTCTGAAGGTTGAAGCATCGGCAACGGTTCAATCTGAAGTTTGATATTCGAACAGAGCTTATTGAGAGCATCGATGCAAAAGAACAACCTCTGATCGAGAAATCAGAAGGAGGAAATAAAGTCAACTACCTGCCCGAGACATAAAAGTGACATCTCTGACGGGGTAGGTGAAACAGTAGACTGCAGTGTCAGAAAGCCATGTCATGTCACATCTGCAGTCTGCACCAAACAACTCGAGATCAGCAAAGCAATTCAAATAGCTCCCAACGGCTACATTCCAATGGGAAGATTGCAAAGGAGTATAAATCAGCAAGAGCTTCAAAGATCAAAGGTAGTTGGAGTTTCTGAGTTTGGAGAAATGGTGGACTGATCTAAATAACGTAAAATAGTGAGTGACCAATGAAGGTTTGAAGGCTCACTCTACGATCCACCAAGAACACTTAGAGATAAATAAGGAAAGAAGTAGAAGTGAGAGTTCTACTACAAGAAGAGTGTTCTGAACTGCCAAGAGAAAGAAGAGCACCAATATCATCTTGATGTCCATCATGGGAAGACTCTAAGTACCAGAGAAAAGAGCTTACAATCATCTTAGCAAGTCCATCATGAGAAGGCATCAAGTATCAAGAAAAAAGATCACCAACGCCATCATGGTGTCAAGCATGAGAAAGTTTCTAAGTACCTAGCAGAAGAGCTTACAGTCATCTTAGAAACTTATCATGTGCAGCCATCAAGTATCAAGAAGAATGATCTTCACTGCAGTTCAACAAGGGATCATTAGAAGTGGTTGAGTAACTGAAGAAGCTGAGCATTAACCAACACTCAACTGCACCTCAAGGATGATCACGTCAAGCTGCTAATCATTCAGAGATAAAGAGCTTAAACAACATCTTAGCAGCACCTCCAACAAATAAACAACATCATCAACAAGAAGCCAGGGCCTGTGGGGTCCTTGTCCAAAGGGACTAAATGAAGTTCCAAGCCTGCTGGGCTTGAAGAGTTCCTAGGGAACTAGAGAAGTTCCAAGGCTGCTGGCCTTGAAGAGTTCTTAGTGAACTAAAGTCCCAAGGCTGCTGGCCTTGAAGGAATCTTAGTGATTCAGGGTGCTGCCCTTCCTTAGTGGAAATCCTGCTAGTTGAAAGCAGAAGAGTGGATTAGGAGTTTGAGTCTTTGAACCACTTAAAATCCCTTGTCTTTTACTTTATGTCATTTACATTATGTACCTTAACTACTATAACTGCTATGTATATTTTAACTGCTTACAACCGAACTAACTCTAAGAACAATGTATGTATAATTATGAATATATCAATGAAGGGGATCTTTTACTTATTCCATTGTGCTTGAAAAGATTCTTATGTTTGTCATATGCTAATTCATTACCAATATAAAATAAACAAAAAAATATTTGAAATTAAAAAGGATCTATTCAATCCCCTCCCCCCCCCCCTTCTAGATCTATTGTGTGCCTACTGGGAACTAACAAGTTGTGTGGACCTATTTTGGGGGCATCATAGGTAAGACTCTCATAGATGTTCAAAAAGGGGAATTAACCATGAGGGTACAAGATCAAGAAGTCAAATTTAATGTGTTTAAGGCCATGAGGTTCCCTACAGATGAGGAGGAGTGTTTCTGGTTGGATGTGATCGACAGGATAGTTAATGAAGACTTGTTTAAAAGTTTGATCAGAGATCTGTTGGAAAATACTCTACTGGGGGATGAGGATTTGGATGATCCAGAGTTCGTGGATAACTTACATATGTTGGATTCTTTGCCTCGAGTTAGTAGGTTCAAGGTTCCATTCGAGCCACTACACACAGAAGAAAAAGCTTTAGCTCGGATGAAACATTCACTTGAGGAGCCACCCACTCTTGAGCTTAAACCTCTTCCTAAACACCTCAGGTATGCTTATTTGGGAAATTTAAATACTTTACCTATTATTATTGCATCTGCGCTTAACAAATTGCAGGAAAGTAAATTGCTGAGGATTTTGAGAGAATACAAGTCTGTGATAGGTGGACAATTGCCGACATTAAGAGGATCGACCCCTCCTTTTGCATGCACAAGATTCTTATGGAAGAGAAGCAAAGCCAGCGATTGAATAACATAGACGACTAAATCATCTAGAAGGGGGTTGAATAGATATATGAAAATCTTTTCATTTTAACTAGTTCTTAGATAATGATTTAAACTTTGTGAAATTAGTATTTGTTTTAATCTTCTTTAACAAGCAATGGAGTTATGGCGAGTAAAGGCGATTATAGCGAGATATAGCGATTATAGCATTATAAGCATGAATAAATGACACGATTGTTTTTAAGTGGTTGAGCACTTTCAAAGCTCCTAGTCCACTCTTCTACTCAGCGAGTAGGATATCCACTAAGGATGTCTTTTACAATCTTACGAATCACTCAGATTCCTTCTAGACCCGTGATCTAGGAACTTCTTCTAGTTCACTCTTGAACTCTTGAGTCCAATGAGACTTGGCTTTCTTACGATTCACTTCTTCTGAACTCTTCAAGTCCAGCGAGACTTGGTACTCTTCTTCGATTGATTGATGGTTGTTGTTACGTTCTTGAAGATTGCTACTCGATTCTTTGTGTAAGCCTTTGGTTAAATTAAAATGAATAGGTGAAACAAGCTTTGATATTTCTCGGATCGTAGAGTTGAGCCTTAGAAATTCTTCACGTTGAATGTTTGATTGCTTGCTTGCTTCTCTCTCATCATCATGCGATCTGTATATATGTGATGTTGAAAACTATCAGTTGGATCCATCCGTTGTGGCATTAAATGCATCTAAACTTTACATCTTTGTGATGGAACATTTACGCACATCTTACAGAATTACGCATTACGGCCCCCCGACCTTTGCTGGTTGCTTTCTCACCTACCACGAAAAGGTGTTTTGTCCCTCTTATCCATAGTACTATCCTTAGCTTCTTCAATACGCTTCTTTGTTGTATACTAAGGATATTTCATACAATCTGGGACTAATGAGTCTTGCGACATCGAGATCCATTTCTCAATTGTTGGGAAAACCACAGTTATGAGGCTCGGCGTTTTACGACATTAGGCGGATGATGATGCTCTACGATTTGGATCGTGATGTTCTCTGATTTAGATCGTAGTGTCTTTGACTTACACACTCGATGCTATTAGTCGAGAAACACTACGATTTCCCTTTATCCTTCGCACCCTACGATCTTCTCTTGCTCGTGTTGTTGACTCTACGTTCAGAGAGCTCACTACGATCGTTGACTTGTAAACTTCATGTTTCCTTGACACACTACGATCGTGGAGTTAACTTTCGGCACTTTCGTTGGGACCACTCTCTCTGAAGTCAGAAGAGTTTCATTCAAAGCGGGCACACTCGATCTTGGGGCTCTCGTTTTTTGCCTTGACTTCTGCAATGTTGATCAAGTTGATGCACTATGATTTCTTCAAGACTAATCTATTACATCTTAAGATCAACCTAACAGTTTTGATCTTTCTATCTATACATTCTTTAACAGAATGATACACGTTGAGAGCTTAGATCAACCTAACAGTTTTGATCTATCACTAAGTCCTTGTACACATATTCATTTAAGGACCTTACAAATAATCATGAACACATGCATTAAAACATCAAATCATAATATGCATTCTCCCAACAATCTCCCCCTATTTGATGTTGACATAACCAAGGAGATTTGTTGTCATGATTATTAGTGATTAGATGTATTTGCAGGAAATTTAAACATGACTTAGTATTTCAGTGAGCAACTGAAATTTCTAGAGAATAAGCATGAATTTATTGATGATCAGAAGATATTACAATATAGCATTACATCAATAAAACATTAAACTCTCAACTTATCTCTGTTTTCTTGGTCTCTTCTGTGGAGGAGGATTGGCATATTCCTCAGCCCTTCTTTTCCTTTGAGCTTCTTCATTCCTTGCTAACTCTTCCAGCTCGCTTAGACTTAGAACTGGATTCTCTTCATGTCTGCGCATGAATGCAGGATCTCCAATTGGCATTCTTATGCGTACCGTAGACACGTCTTGTGAGCTAGGAGTTGGCCCCTTATGACTTCGGAGGAATAGGCGTGATAATTTCCTGCTGACCAGATCGTTGAGTCTGATGATGTCTTGCAGGAGGACTTCGTGATGTCTGAGCATGAAATTGACTTCTCCCCCTTTCTTGAGTTGCATGACCTCCTTTTCCTCTGCCTCTTCCTTGGCTTCCTTGATCGTCTTGATCTCCTTTCCCTTTATTTTCTCCCCTTTATGTCGATCTCCTTTCCCTTTATTGAATATCTGCCGAGACGACTGTTAACCCCTTGGACAAGCTCTCATTTAGTTGGCTTTGAGTTTGAGCAATGTCTTCCCTATTCTCCTTGATCTGTTTGTCGACTCTAGCTTCTTTATTTTGGAGGGTATTTGTCGAATCATATCATTATGCTTCTCTGATTGGCATAAGATTTACGGAAGTCATAAGCAAAAGCTTTCAAGTTGAGAATATTGTCGGCATAATTTGATGTTGTGATCTTGGTTTTTAAATTTCAAGCATAGCCTCACGTTGTTTGGCGACAACACGGAAATGGATCTCATCTCATCGATATGCTCTTGAGATCTCTTTGATAATTTCCCTTAACCGTAGTGAGCTCGATTATTCATTGTACTAGGGAATTTGTTAGCGACTTTTATCATTTGATTGAGGCGGATGTTGAGGAGATCGAGTGGGATTCGGACTTGCTTGATAGACTTGATCATCTGCTTTCGGAGGTTTCTTTTAAGTCATCCTTTGTGGGCGGGCTTGGGAGAGCATTATTTGATTGGGGATTGTCCATTTGAGGGTTCTTGGTGGAGATTGATCTTACAAATTGTACTGGCGCTAGATCAAATTTGAAATAGTCATGTGATGAGGAGGATGGTATATCAATTTGGAGGGTTTTGGGTTTGGACATCGAGATATGTGACTCTCTGACGATTTCAATGTTTGACTCTCTGATGTGGCTAGAGTGCAGAATTGTAGAGTTGGTTATTTGAGGGAGTAGGGTAAGGTTGATTTCTTACGGTTCTTGATTCTGAAAATTTGGGATTACTGTTGGAAAGCCCGATTTAATGGGTTGAGAGTCACTTCCGACCATTTAGGAAATTCATAGAAATGGCTAAATGAAGATGATGACGGTGATTAACTCTAAAGCTTGTAGGGATAGTCAATACCTCGGGTTTGGCTTTTGATGAGAATGGTTGGTAATCGACTTTTTTGGCGAAGATGACTTCCACAAAATCCATGAGCGGAAGCTGTGATTCTTTGGATATTCCTTGAAGCTCAAAACATGTGATCCCATGATTTGAAATTTGAGCTTGATGGTATGCCATCATGGGTGGGTAGATAAAAAACATTTGGTTGTACTGAATAAACCATATCCATCTTTTCCTACACCCGTTATTTTGAGCTCATCATCATCATCCTCTTTCTCTTCTTTGTTTTCTTACGAAGAATCCATTATCTCAATGGCCTTTGGGAGGTTTGACATTGGTTCATCTTCATCTTGAGCAAGGACCTCTTTCTTGACCATTGGGATATTATGAGGCTCCCCCTCAATATGATCATCTTCTTGGAGGTTTAGAAACACCCCTTTAGCTGGTAAATCTTCTTCTAAGTTCAAAAAGTCCCTTTCAGCTGGAACCTCTTCTTGAAGCGATGAGGCTTCTCCCCTCAAGTGGTGTATACTCAATCATGAAAATTTCAGGGTTCTCCCCTCGGTGGAGCATTTTCCTCTTCGGTTGCTTGGGGCAGTTCTACTTTTGCAACCATGCTCTTGGCTTCCTTCTTCAGTACTTTTTCATTCTCAAGAATATACTTCTTGACCAGCTTTCTCTTTGCTTTGCTGGTTTTAGTCACCACTTTTGGACTCTCTTGAGTCTTTGTTTTGCCACGTTGATCAGCCACTATCCTTGAAGCGACTTCTTCCATTTACGCCACACTTGGCTTTGGTTTGAGAGAAATAGCGAGTCTCCTGATCGAGACCTTTGTTGGTCTTTTGGACTTATGACCAGTCTTGTTCTTCTTTAAGATTTGTGAAATGGTGGCTTGATCCTCTTCAGCTTCTTCTTGTTGTTGCATCTTCCTTAGCCTTCTTAGAGTCTCTATGTCAGAGGACTCTATAGGAATGTTAGTTGTAGATCCTTGAGGCTCTTCGACTTGTCTTGCCCTTAGCTTTCTCTTGCCTTTGCTTTTTCTGGCAAGAAGCAGAGGTTCTCCCTTATCTGCTTCTCCTTCTTCTTCAACTTCGTTGACAACAGACATTCCTCCTTGAAAGCCTGCTTCCTTTTGTTCCCCAGTTCTCCCACTGGACTCTGTCATCATTCTCATATACTCAGCAGGGTTCCTTTCCCAGTTTTTAAACAACTGCTGTGTCATTTTTCGGTTTGGGTTGATGGCTTCTCCTTCATCATCCCCGATTTTGTCACCCAATGCAGATTGCAGAATGATGCTAATGAACCTCCCATCTGACATCTTGAGGTGCTCTTTGATTTCTTGAGCTTCGATCCACTTGCCGATCCACTCGAGCAATCTGACCCCATAGTTGAGTTGAGTACCATACACCATAAGCGTCATGAGCTTAAGTGAGCCTCATTTACCGAGTCATGACTTTGAGCTCTTTGCGGCGGATGCATTTCCCAATAATGTCGACCAAAAAATTCATACCTCTGAGGAACTCCTTCTTTTGTAGCCTTTCACGGAGGGTTCTTCTTGTGATGCATCTTCTTGATCCCTCTTGAAATCTTATCTTTGTCTAGAAATGGGTGCCCTACATTTTTTGAAACCTAGGGCGGATTGCGTCTTCTTCCCTAGTTTTATTTCAACTCCTCTAACTTCGTGTGGTGATGGTGTTGTTTTTGTATACTCCATTTTGTAGAACTCCTTCACCGTTTTAGGATAGATGGCGTATATCGGTCTTTGGCGCCTCTTCTAGACACCCTTCTTCTTGATGAAGGCTAAGATCTTGTGAAACTTAGGTGGAAGCGGTTTTGAACTTCGTCAAAAGCAGTGTATGTAGGCAAAAAATCACATTAGAAGCGACCATCGATTACGTAGTTGAGCGGAGGGATACTCTTGAGCTTTTATGCGAGTTAGGGTTTTCTTTGAGAGAGAGAGAGAGAGATAATCTAATTTTTTGAACTTGATTTCAAAAACATGGTTTCAATTTGTACTTGTAACTTCCTCTCTCTTTTTTGTCTTAGTGGGACCAGGTGTAAGCCTCTTGCTTGGCTCTACGATTTTGGTGATTAGGAATGTCTTGATTTTCCCTTTGAGTCTTGAGCTAAGGTGTCCTTAGTATGATTCTGATCGTAGAGTTGGTCTTACATTAGTTGAGTCATCCTGCGATCGTCGAGTCATCCGTGATCGTTGAGTCGATCGGCATTCGTCCGACGTCTACGATCGTCGAGTCGTCGTCGAGTAATTACGTCGTCAGTCGTCTACGATCGTCAGTCTGTCCGTTGCGATCGTTGAGTCGATCGATTACGTTGAGTCATCCTCTATGATAGTTGAGTCTTTGCTACGATCGTTGAGGTAGATTTCTGTTCAGCTCTACGATCGTGGTGCTTCCTTGATCATGTCTACGATTTGAGTTCAGCCTTTATATCTGTCATTGTTAGCACAGTCTAGAGCATACATTCATGGTGATAGATTTAGCATGCCTAGCTCACTTATTAACTTATTAAATCTGGATTCATCTAGTGGTTTAGTAAAAACATCAGCAAGTTGATTTTCGGTAGGGATATATTGTAAAGATATAGTTCCATTTTGCACATGATCCCTAATGAAGTGATACCTTATTTCTATATGCTTGGTTCTAGAATGCATAACAGGATTATGAGTTATTGCTATGGCACTTGTATTATCACAGTGTATAGGTATAGACTTGAAATCAAACCCATAGTCGATTAGTGATTTCTCATCAAAGGATCTGAAACCTGGCCCGGTTGCCGGCTGACAATGTATTAAACTACTGCGGTTGAAGTTGACAACGAGTTTTGCTTTTTCTTTGAACCCAGGAACAGTTATGAAGAAGACACAAGTCTGTTCCTAGTAGTTGACAAGTGCCATTGGTACTTTTTCTATCTATTTTGCATCCTGCAAAAATCGACATCTGTGTATCCTATTAGTTCAAAAGAGGATTCCTTGGGATACCACACCCCAGTAGGGTGTACCCTTTAGATACACGAAGATCCTCTTTCTGACGAGACATATGTGACTCTTTAGGGTTAGCTTTGAAATCTAGCACATATATGCATGTTGCAAACATTATATCTGGTCTCTTGGCGATTAGGTATAAAGAGAACCTATCATACCTCTGTATTGAGTTATATCAATACATTTACCATTCTCATCCTTGTCGAAGCTTGGTTGCGGGGAGCAATTGGTGTTTTTTTCATGGGAGAGGTGATTCCATGCCATACTTCTTTAGTAAGTCTTTGATGTATTTGGCTTGGTTAATGAATATTCCTTCATCGATCACTTCACTTGCGGTCGAGGAAGAAATTGACTCACCCATCATGCTCATTTCAAACTTGCTCTGCATTAGCTTAGAGAATCTCTTACATAACTTTTAAATCGGTAGAACCAAAAATGATATCATCAACATATATTTGAACTAGTAAGACTTTGTCTTTATGCTTTCTAAGAAATAGTGTGGTATCTACCCTACCTCTAGTGAACCCATTTTCTATTAAGAAGTTAGTCAGTGTTTCATACCATGCTCTAGGTGCTTGTTTAAGACCATATAAAGCTTTGTCTAATCTATAGACATAATTGGAAAGAGATGGATTGATGAAACCTGGAGGTTGTTCTACGTAGACTTCTTCTTGAAGCTCTCCATTTAGGAATGCACTCTTGACATCCATCTGAAAGACTTTGAACTTCATGTGGGCAGCAAAGGCAAGAAAGATTCTGATGGCTTCTAATCTGGCAACAGGTGCAAATGTCTCATCATAGTCAATGCCTTCTTCTTGAGAATAGCCCTTTGCCACTAGTCTTGCCTTGTTTCTGGTAATGACCCCATCTTCATCCATTTTGTTCTGAAAGACCCACTTGGTTCCTATGTGGGATGACTCTTTGGTCTTGGTACCAATCTCCACACTTTTCTTCGTTCAAATTGGTTGAGTTCTTCTGCATGGCTTCTATCAAGCTGAGTCTTCCATAGCATCCTCTATCTTCTTTGGCTCTATCTGTGACAAGAAGCTTAGATAAAGCATTCATTACGAGTAGCGACTCTTGTTTTGACTCTTGCACTTGGATCTCCAATGATTAGATCTGAGTGTGATCTCTTGCCCATCTGTTCCGGTTGGGACATACGTCTGATGCCTTCTGTCTTAAGTCTTCAAGGTCTATCTCTTCTTCTTGGGTGGAGGCTCATTTGTCTTGGATGGACCTCTCTACGACTTCATTATCATGCTCTACGATTTCACTATCTGGTACTACGATCGTAGTGTTGAGCTCGACGACTTCATTAAGTAGTGTACTACTTTCGATCGTAGTGTCTTGGGGCCTTTATTTTATCTAAGTCGGTTTCATCAAAGATGATGTGTATTGAGACTTGACACTCGGTGTCTTCTTGTTGAACACTCTGTAAGCTTTGTTTATGCATGGCATATCCAAGAAAGATCCCTTAAATCGACTTGGTGCTTGGAATTTTGTCAATCTTGCTTTCCATTGTTGAGAATATAGCATGCACACCAAAGACATGGAAATAGGCGACACTTGGCTTCCTTCCTTTCCACGATTAAGTAGGGTGTCCTCTTGATCGTAGAGTGAATTAATGATCTGTTACGAGTGTAGCATGCGGTGTTGGCGACTTACGCCCGAGAAGTATTGAGCGAGGCAGAGCAATTTCTTTGCTAGTAGGGTCCTTCCAGCCTCTATCAGAGTTCGGTTCTTTCTTTCAGCAACTCCATTTTGTTGAGGAGTTCGTGGAGCTGAGAAGTTATGACTGATGCTATTGTCTGAGCAAAACTTGTCTATTTCTGAGAAATCGAATTCTCTTCCATGATCACTCCTTATTGCCTTGATTTTCTCTCCTTTCTCGTTCATCACCAGTCTGAACATTTTGATTAATTCGGAGAAGCTCGTTTCATCCTTTGAAGTTAGGAAGAATACCCATGTGAATCTGGTGTAGTGTATGGAACTACGACTAGCGAGTATCTTTTTCCTCAAGGCGGTTGTCGGGATTGGCCCAAAGAGATCCATGTGGAGCAAGCTGCGAGGGGCTTGTCGATGGAATTCTTGATCTTGCTCTTGAATGAGCTTACGGTTTGCTTTCAAGTGGCAAGCATTGCATGGTCTTTCCTTCACAAAGTTGAACTTGGGTAGACCATCTATGAGGTCTTTTGATGCCAGTTTGGACATGCTTTTGAAGTTTAAGTGAGACAACCTTCTATGCCATAGCCAGCTCATTTCCTTGGATGCTTTTGCGGAAAAACATATTGTTTCATCGAGCTTAGTTGGCGAAGATCTATAGTGTAGACATTTCCTTCTCTTGTTAGGTCGACTTTATGGCGGATGTCTTCAAATCTCGACTTGACATTGATTGTTGAAAATGTTACTTGGTGACCCTTGTCATGAGTTGGCTAATGCTTAGAAGATTGTGTTGGAGTCCTTCCACATAAGCTACTTTCTTTGAAAGATCTTGCACCATTGCCGTGAGCCATATCCTCTTGTTTTGCCGTAGTTATCTCCAAATATGGTGAGGGACCTTCCTTTTCTATATAGTTGGATAGTAGAGCTTTGTTCCTGTCATATGCCTCGAGCAACCCCCTTGTCCGGATACCATGTTGAGGTCGTGGAGCTCTTTTCTGTCAAAACATTTGAACCTTCATTTTGGTACCCATATTTGCATGGGTCCTTCTTTGTTAGTGCCTTTGGGGACCCAAATTTGTCTAATCTTGGGTCTTACATGCATGGAATTATAATAACACTTTGTAGCCCTATGACCATTTTTTTATTGCATATGAAGCATCTATTATAATGCATGCACATGTGTGTGTGTGTGATGATTCATCTTCCATTTAGACTTGTGTGGTTCCTTAGTTAACCTTACATTAAACCCGATTCTCTTTCTTCCACGTGTCCTTAGGTTTCATAAATAGTGATGAGTGTGCCTTACCTCTCTTGTACCTTCCAGTTGATTAAGTAGAGTTGATTTTATTTGACTCTCTGATTCTTGAGGTTAGTAAGTAGAGATTGGGTTACTCTTTTCCTTGATGAAACCCGGACCCGGTGTGAGATCCTTTACTTCTCTGAGTATAACTAGAGAGCGATAGAATAAGGTTGAACTTCGTTCTTCCAAGCTGTGAGGATTTCACAAAAGCAATGCCTCTACCAAAACTTGAGACATTACTAATGCTAGTTTCCATTGTCTTTTCCACACTTAACTCTGAGATGGATTCCCCAAAGCCTAAGCACATTACATCGAATGTGCTCCTCGACTAGAGAAGCGAGCGATCCATGGATGATGAGGATCATTTCCATGCGAGATAGTCTTCTCTAGATCCTCAATTTTAGAGGTTAGCTTAGACTCTCTTTGTGCATGATGTGTGTTTATGCATTTTAAAGTTTCATTCTCGACTTCAAGTGGGAGAGAAGATTAGTACTTAGAAGGGGTTTTCAAGCTCTTCTTGAACTTTCTTCTTCTCCTCTTGAAGAAGTGAATGATCTTTAGACAAGACTCTGAACCACTTCATGTATTGATGTAGGTCAGTGGTTATGCCATGCAAAGCAGTTCTTAAGTCACTTATATCTACATCAGGAGAATTAAAATCAAATACCTCATCGATACTCACATCATGTATGTTTAGGCTTTGTTTGACCTTTGCATGTTTAGCCATTAAGCCTGATTGGCCATATGTGGTTCTTCCTCATCTCCGGAGTCTGCATTTGAGTCATTATCTGAATCACTCCACGATCCTCCGGCAACCAGACCTTTGTCTCTTTTCTGAGGCCTCTTGGTTCCTTTGTATTCTTTCTTTGCATGAGATTTCTTCTTTAGCTCTTCTTTGATAGGCTTGTTGCAGTTGGCAATGAAATGACCGGAGTTTCTTGCGGTTGTAGCATAAATCATTCATTTGTTCTGGTGGCGTAGTTCTTGACTTTCTTTGGCTTGGCTTGGTTACGCCTTGTCGCATGAACCTTCTTAGTCTCTTTACCGGCATAGCAAAGTCGTCGTCGTCGTCGTCTTCATCATCATCATCATCGATCAATCTCGGTGATGACTTTTGATGCTTTTTCATTTGCCTTTAGGGCAACACCACTTATCCTTTCTTCTTCCTTACGATAAGGTTTGGTAGCGTTGGGTCGACTCCGGTTAAATGCGTCGGAGATTTCCATCGATTGTTGAGCTGTCATCTCATTAAGATTCTTTGATTCTCTTATTGATGTGGTCTTTGCATCCCACACCTTGGTAGGGCTCTCATGAACTTTATGGTTAGATCCTTGTTAGGATAGATCTTCCCATATACTTTCGTAGAGAGTTGAAGCGAGCGTTGAATCTTTCATAAGTTGCGATCCACGTTTTCTCCTGCACACGAAAGCGAACATTTCATCTTCTTGTGTCGGAGAGAGCTGCTTATTCTCTCTCGACTTCTTGAGTTCCTTAAATGCATAATCGGCGATGCTTCCCAAACATCCTTAGCTGTTTTGCTGTTTACAACATTTTCAAACAGATCGTCCTCTAAGGATTGGAACAGGATGTTCTTTGCCTTTTTATCAAGTTGGACAGCTCTTTTCTCTGTGTTTGTCCATTCTTCTTTCACTTTTATTTGTACTCTGTTTGGATCGTCAATGGTTGGTGCAAGCTTTGTTGGTATATAGGGCCCATTAAGAACAGTCTCAAATAGATCTTCATCTATTGAGTCCATGTAAGCTTGCATCCTGACTTTCCAGTTAGCAAATTTATCTTTGTTGCACATTGGTGGCTTCTTTGCCTCCCCGGTCTGGATTAAGCTTGATGCAGAGTGCCATTTGGATCTACTAAAGCGTGTAAGCTGTAAAATAGAACCTGCTTTGATACCAATTGTTAGTTCCTAGTAGGCACAAGTTATCTAGAAGGGGGGGTTGAATAGATATATGAAAATCTTTTCGTTTTAACTAGTTCTTAGATAATGATTTAAACTTTGCGGAATTAGTATTTGTTTTAATCTTCTTTAACAAGCAATGGAGTTATGAGCGAGTAAAGGCGGTTATAGCGAGATATAGCGATTATAGCGATTTATAGCATGAATATAAGCGACACGATTGTTTTAAGTGGTTCGAGCACTCAAAGCTCTAGTCCACTCTTCTACTCAGCGAGTAGGATATCCACTAAGGATGTCTTTTACAATCTTACGAATCACTTTCAGATTCCTTCTAGACCCGGCGATCTAGGAACTTCTTCTAGTTCACTCTTGAACTCTTGAAGTCCAATGAGACTTGGCTTTCTTCTGATTCACTCTGAACTCTTCAAGTCCAGCGAGACTTGGTACTCTTCTTCGATTGATTGATGGTTGTTGTTCGTTCTTGAAGATTGCTACTCGATTCTTTGTGTAAGCCTTTGGTTCGTTAAGGCGAGTAGGTGAGCAAGCTTTGATATTTCTCGGATCGTAGAGTTGAGCCTTAGAAATTCTTCACGTTGAATGTTTGATTGCTTGCTTGCTTCTCTCTCATCATGCGATCTTTATATATGTGATGTTGAAAACTATCCGTTGGATCCATCCGTTGTGGCATTAAATGCATCTAAACTTTTGTCTTGTGATGGAGACATTTACGCACATCTTACGAATTACGCATTACGGCCCCGACCTTTGCGGTTTTGCTTTCTCACCTACCACCTTGAAAAGGTGTTTTGTCCCTCTTATCCATAATACTATCCTTAGCTTCTTGATACGCTTCTTTGTTGTATACTAAGGATATTTCATACAATCTGGGACTAATGAGTCTGCGACATCGAGATCCATTTCTCAATTGTTGGGAAAACACAGATTATGAGGCTCGGCGTTTTACGACATTAGGCGAGATGATGCTCTCTGATTTGGATCGTGATGTTCTCTGATTTAGATCGTAGTGTCTTTGACTTGCACACTCGATGCTATTAGTCGAGAACACTACGATTTCCCTTTATCCTTCGCACCCTACGATCTTCTCTTGCTCGTGTTGTTGACTCTACGTTCAGAGAGCTCACTACGATCGTTGACTTGTAAACTTCATGTTTCCTTGACACACTACGATCGTGGAGTTAACTTCGGCACTTGTTGGGACCACTCTCGAAGTCCGAAGAGTTTCATTCAAGAGACACTAGTTTCATTCAAAGATGTTGATCGGTTGATGCACTACGATCTTGAAGACTAATCGTTTTACGCTTTCTATCTATACGCCTTTAACCGATACTGTGAGAGCTTGATCAAGTTGATGCACTTGTATGATTTCTTGAAGACTAATCTATTACATCTTAAAACATCAACTAATACGATTTTGATCTTTAAAACCCTATCTATTAAACTATTCTTTATACACCTTTGACAAATGATACTTGTTGAATCAACCCTAACGGTTTTGATCTATTTGATCTCAAAGAAGGATGTTAAGTCCTTAGACTAATCAAAACATGGATTCTTCATTTAATTCACCTTAAATATAATCAGGGAACAAAATCAAGTGGCGGATCATTAAAACATCAAATCATAAAGATAATATGCATTCTCAATGAATCATTTCCGGATGAACATCTTTTTGGAGTAAACTCTTAGTTTCCATGGTATGCTGATTTTTCCAACTACTTGGTAAGCAAAATCCTTCCCCCTAATCTAACACGTCAGCAAAAGAGAAAGTTCCTACATGATGTCAAGTGGTACATGTGGGACGAGCCTTATTTATTCAGACAGTGCACAACCAAAATGATTCGGAGATGTGTGCCGTACAACGAAGTGAAAAATATTTTGCACGAATTCCATTCATCTGCGTATGGGGGACATTATGGTAGTGAGCGGACAGCAGCCAAGGTACTTCAAGAAGGATTCTATTGGCCTACAGTGTTCAAGGATGCCCACCAGTTCATGAAAAACTGTGACAGATGTCAAAGGGTGGGTAATATCTCGAAAAGGAATGAAATGCCTCTCAACACGATTATGGAAGTCGAGGTTTTCGATGTATGGGGGATGGACTTCATGGTACCTTTTCCTCCTTCATTCAACAACTTGTATATCTTGCTAGCTGTGGATTACGTGTCAAAGTGGGTTAAAGTCGTAGCACTCCCTACAAATGATGCCAAGGTCGTTCTTAAATTCCTACAGAAGAATATCTTTACAAGGTTTGGCACACCAAGAGCAATTATAAGTGACGAGGGAAGTCACTTCTGCAATAGGTCATTTATAGTTCTTTTGGCGAAGTATGGGGTCAATCATAGGGTAGCTAAAACATATCACCCCCAACCAAGTGGTCAAGCTGAGGTTTCCAATAGATAGGTGAAGAAAATTTTAGAGAAAGTAGTGAATCCGAGCAGAAAATATTGGTCTCTAAAGTTGGATGACGCACTATGGGCTTACAGGACAACATACAAAATGCCAATTGGGATGTCTCCATATCAGTTGGTCTATGGGAAAGCGTGTCACTTCCCAGTGGAATTACAACATAAGGCATATTAGGCCATTCAGAAACTCAACTTTGATCAAACAGCTGCAGGAGAGAAGAGGTTACTCTAAATGAACGAACTCGATGAATTTCGACTGCAAGCGTATGAGAACTCAAAGCTGTACAAAAAAAAAGTCAAGAAGTGGCACGACCAAAAGATTATGCAGAGAAAGTTTGAACAGGGACAATCAGTGTTACTGTTCAACTCACGATTGAGATTGTTTCTCGGAAAGCTCAAATCCCGATGGTCGGGGCCATTCACGATCAAGACGGTTTTCCCACATGGCGCCGTTGAACTATACAGTAGAAATCGACTTGAGACATTCAAAGTCAACGGTCAACGGTTAAAGCATTACTGGGGTGGCGACATCGGCAACGAAGCCACTGCGATCACACTCGCCAATACGCCATGAACAGAGAGTAGTCAGGTTGAAAGACTCAAAAGCAAGCGCTTATTGGGAGGCAACCCAATTTTCTTTCCATTTACAGTATTTTTATGTCATGTTATTTATGTCATAGTTTATTTCATAATTCTATTAGTGCGTAGATCATTCTTATATAATTCTTAGTTAGTTAGTTTTCAAATTTTTTAGTAAATTCGATCTTACTTGCTCAACCTTCATGAAATTATCTCATGTTTGTGATTTTAATGTGTTTCAGGTACTTAGAATACCATTGGACATGCGTATGAGGAGAAGAAGTCAAAAAATCAAAGTCATATGCAGAATACACCCCTGCCCTGGCGGGCCCAAATCAAGCCTGGCACCCCCGCCCCGGCTGGGGGATTTTCTACCCATGCCCACTCCGGCGGGCCATTCTAGTATAAATACCCCCCGCTCCGACGGGGGTACAGTAACCTGTAAAGTTTTTAAACTGATTCTGCACTTGATTTTCCCACTTCTCCACTTATCATTCTTGCAACCGACTCCTATAACCCCATCATCCCACGAATTCACCCAAGAACTCACCTATTACCCCGTTAATCTCCACCAAATCCGTCCACCACCTCCACTATATATATACAAACCCTAACTACATCAAATCCACACCATTACACACCCATTATCTATCAATTTTAGTCTTCACAAGGCTAGGGCTTTGCTCAATTTCGGATTTGCAGTAGAGAAAGAGGGGAAAACTATACACTTCAGCAATATCATCGTTCGAAATGGGCAACTTGTTGTGGGTAAGCCATTACTAGCAAATTTTCATTAGTTTGGTACCATAATAGATTACAGTGTTCATATTTGGGTTGTTTGAGGGTGTGCACACAAAGTGCTTGTAGTATTGCCAAAGTGAAGTTTGGGGGAATTTTGTGATTGAATTGACTGTCATGGCACCAAAAACACCATCCAAGAGACAAAGGGGCGAAGGGTCTGGTTCTTCACCACCCAGTCGTGCTTTTGACAGACGGAAATTCACAAGTGACAACGCCGCCGATAAGTATGATTATTTAGTGCCCAAAGCACTAACTCCTGAGAGGGGCTTGGCACCAAACTATGTTGATGGGCAAATGAGGAGGCAAATATATGAGCAGGGATGGGAGATGCTCACTAATGATCCTGACCCAACAATTGTAAACGTGGTGAAAGAATTCTATGCGAATGTTGAGGATAAGGCGCCATATAAGGTGTTTGTGCGAGGTAAATAGGTGTCGTTCAGTCCAGAGGCCATCAACGAATACTATAGCCTGCGAGCCCCTGACACATGCCAATATACTCAATTACGCGACAGCAGTCCCGACTACGATCAGATTTTGATTGAGATAACTAAGTCGGACTTGGGTTAAAGGAATGAAGTGTGGCATTATCTTCCTAAGCAAAGACTTGAACTGCTATGGAAAGATCTGGTATGCGTTTTTATGCACAAAGTTGTTTCCGTCCACGCATACCAGTGAGGTGACAAGGGAGAAAGTGTTTCTGTTGTACGCAATTGTGAAAGACTTCGACATTGGCATAGGCTCCATTATTAGTTTTTCTATACGGCGATGCCTGCGAGGGCCATTCTCTGGCGGTTTGCCACACCCATCCCTCATCTGTGGGTTGTGCAAGCAGGCGGGCGTTCGATGGTCCAGAGATGAGACTTCACAGCAGCCTCTCCAGCTGTTAGACTCCCGAATGATTGCACGATACACTGTTTGGCCTGGAGGGGAGTCTCATCCAAGAGGTGTCGGTTTCATGTTTCCTGAGGCTTCTGAGGATGAAGAAGATGCTGAGGACACCTCGGAGGATGAGGAGTTTCGAGCTGATGAGGTCCTAGGCAATAATGAGACTGCGGGGAGTAGTAGGTCGGGAAAATTCATGTTCAATAATCAATTCAGCAGTCTCCAGCACCTTGTTAATAAAAGAGATAAAGAAGCCAACCGACAGATGAAGCGACTGGTGGCCAGGCAGGACCATATGTTCAACGTTATGAACACGTCCTTTACCCCTCTAAATGCGGCGTTATAGACTGTAAATCCAACCGCGGCTGCACAGTTTCCATACCAGACGCCATAGCCTATGCCACAATACCCACCATCTAATTCAAACACGGAAGAGCGTCGAGTCTTTATGCCACGGCCACCATCACCACCATCACCTCAACCTTAGCTGATTTCAGGGAAGTCCTCTTGTGCTTTCTGTTATATTTTTACAATGAGGGCATTGTAATTTTTAAGTTTGGGGGAGTTTAGTTTAGTTCTTTATTGCATGTTTAGTTTCATGTTTATGTTATGTTATTTATTTATTTTGCATATGTTGTCATGTTTAGTTTAGGTTCATTTTGTTTGCATTCATATAGTGTAGTTGCATGCTAGTTTTACATAGTAGTGTAGTATTGTAAATAGTTTTTTATATTCAGTTTCTTATTCTGTTATTTGAAAAAAAATGGAAAAAATTGAAAAATTGCAAAACTAGAAGTTAGTTTACTATGTTCATCTTGAATGTTTCCAACTGTTAGATAGTTACAGTCTATTTTGGCCAATGATGAGACTGGAATTGAGTAGACAAGTACAGTGATGACTATTAGAGCTTTGATGTGATGTCCTGTTATGAATTGAATCTTTTTCTGTTTGAAAATGGTATAATAAGGTTAGCACAGTAAAAACAGCTTTGTTGATTGATTGAGTCTAAATTGACACATAATGGACCTCTAAAGGAGAATGCTAGTTTGAATGAAAGAATGACAACAATATGAATGACTAGTCTAGTTTCGTGGCCTTTGTTACTTGAGTAAGTAAGCCCGAGGGGATTGTCTTTACACCTAGCGCCCTAAGGCCTTAAATGGTTTGGGAGTCGTTGGTCGAAAGCTCGTTAAGGTAGCATTGAAAAGCCTAAGAAAATTAGACATTTCACATCCATGAGAATTAAAAAAAAAAGAATAAAATGGGAAAAAAGAGTAAAAAGCTCCCGTAATTGAAAATTAAAGCATAAGTATCACATTTTGACCCTCGATATTGGTAACTGTTTGACGTTAGTCAGATCTTGACTTTTTTTGGATTTCTGAAGTTTACACTGTATGATACCTTCAAAGAGACCTATTATGTGTTAAATTTGATTTTATATCAGTTAACATGGTTGTTAAGCACACACTATATCAGTGATAACAGTCTAAGATTTGATGATTGATTGGGAAATTACTGATTTGTTTTGATATGATGTATTATCATGTTTACTTGATTTCTCTGAGGCCGGTTGAACAGACTTGTTTCTGTCGTATTGCTGGATTCGTAGGCATGTCGTTTAGTTGCATTGTATTGCATTGCATTATGTTTTGTTTTGTGCTCGAGAACTAGCACGGTTTAAGTTTGGGAGAGTTTGATGAGTGGGTTTTATACCTACGAATCGGCTTTTGATTTGAACTTAAACTGTGTTGATCCTGTCTATTTCTGTACAGTTTTACTTATTTTTATTTTGTTTTATGTTTAGGTTGCATTATGTAGCATTTGTGGCATATGTGTGGCGTTTTGTGGCAAGAAAGTGGTACAAGAGAAGCAAAAGTCGAATCATAGAATACACTTCACGGGTGGGCATAATCAGAAGGAAACCCCGCTCGGGGGGTACAAGACTCAACTACAGTAGCACCCCCCGCGGGGGCAGGCCTATGTAGTACAAAAAGCCCCGCGGGGCGGGGGTACGGGGAGAGAGAAAGTATTCTACTTCAATTAGAACTCTGCAGCGGCGCACAAGAGACAATTTGGCATGGACTGGAACTATGTTGGGCGTTGTTTAGAAACTAATTACATGACTTATGATCAGATAACATGCCAACACAAAAAAAAAAAAATTAATTCACGAAAATCAATCAAGTCATCTTAGAGCCTTAATTTTCAGTGAAGATCATTGGAAGAAAGCAAGGAATGTCAAAATCATGAAGATTGAAAATTTGAGCGAGGACAAGGGTGGTTTTATAACTATTCTTCGTCTTTCAATTCAAATATTATAATTGGGGTGATGTATTCTCTACTTATTTTAGTATTTAATTCGTTTATGATGAGCTAAATTACTTTTTAGGCTTGCAATAGATCTTTATTGTTAATCAATGCTTGTCATGCCTTAATTTCAGTTTAATAGTCTATCAAATCAGTTTATCTATTTTGATTTGTACTTTAATTTATGAATTACTTGATCACCAATTATGTGTGGATTTATATGGATTCGAGAGATGATGTATGAATCTAGACCTAGTCACTTTAGCGTGTGTTCATGAATTTTGTGTTTGATAGAATCTTGATGAATGTTAGGATAGAGATATATCTAGCATCGCATGTAATCGCATAAAGAACTTGTAATTTAAACCTTATTTGATTTTAATTCACATAGAGATATAGTGAATTAGTTAATTAGGGTGTTTTGCTTAATTATATCAATTTGTGGATTTAAGTTAATATGATGTTAGTGCATCGAGAGATGGCTAATTCTACTTGAGTGTTCTTGATTAATAAATTGAGATAGTGAATTGAACTAGAATAAGGTGTGATAATCAGAGTGAGACTTAAAGTGAAGTTGTAAGCCTAATTCCCCATTATCTACTTAAATTTTACAGTTACTTAGTGTGTTGATTGATTTGGATTTTTAGTTTCTTAGTTTTTCTTAATTATTAATCATTAATTTGAATAGTTTAATAAAATTGAGTTGATATAAAACTGGTAATTGTTAGGTTTAATTTCATACTAGTCTCCGTGGGAACGATTCTTTTTTTTTTACTATTATATTACTTGTTGACCACGTGCACTTGCGTGTTCAGCGTATTTAGAATTTAGCCAATATAGCTCGTTGTCTGTGGTTTGATGTTGTGTTGTCAACATTACACCTTTACCCTCCCGGGGTGTTGAAGTGACTTTTGGATGTCCCTCGAGGTTGTTTCCAGGGTTTGACTGTTGTTGATTCTATCTTTTCTCGTGGTTGTCTTCAAGGTTGATTTGATGTCACACGATGCTGTTTTGGAGGTTTAATTTGATATCCCACGAGGCTGTCTCCGTGGTTTGAGATTTACTGTAATTCTCCAGGCCTGTCTCTGGAGTGTAAAAAGACGTTTTTGCATTTCTGTATGATTAGTTCAAGAAAAACAAAATTTCGAGTGTTTACAAATTTCAAGTGGAAAGTTGAAAGTTATTATACAATCTCTCTTTTAAGTTATCAAACGAGTTTTGAAATAATAACCAATTGAACATGTGATTAAATAAAAGACTAAATATGGAATAAATTAGTCCTAATGGAGTTAAATTAATACAAACAGTCATATCTCATCCACCATTTTTGCAAACAAACTTGAGTAAACCTTTAATATTAATCAATTATAGATTTAACTTCTGATCAAGGAATACAAACTAGTCCACTAAAAAAGTAATCACAGTATGAACAAGGAACTACAGAATCTCAATTGCTAGTAAAGTTATGGAAGAACAGAAGTTACATTGTATGCGCATTTTATGACTAGGAATGAATAACTTCTTTCAGCTATATAAATATACAAATGCATATTCCATGCCAACAAATTATGAGTCCACGAGATTATGAACACAGATTACACTACGCGTGAGGCTGTATAAACATCAGAAGTTTTTGCGCACATTGGAATCCTAGCTTTTGAATTGAACTACAGCAAAATCTCCTTGGCAGGCTGCAGAATAATACAACTTCCTTCTGCTAGATAAAATAGCCAAATCTTATCAGATTTCACCTCCTGAAACACAGCATAATTACAACGCTATAGAAGGCGAGCGTTTTTTTAGTTCATGTTATCATAGCAGTTCTTTTTGGTCCTGGCTTTGTCAAGACGTGCTTTGCGTACTGCCTCTTGAATTTGTCTCTCGTGTTCTTTGAGCATGTCTTCCATATTTCCCCCAGGGGGTACCAATGGTCCAGAGCAATGGATCCTGTTTCTTTTTGGTACATAACCCTAACACAACAAAAAAAGACAAGTTGGAGATGATCAAGAGCACATAATGAATAAACAGAAGAAATAAATATATAGGAAAAGATAAAAAGTATGTGCAAGCAACACAAATGGTTGTTTAGACGAATGAAAAATCGGCGGACAGGAACCAAACATGCACAATCAGTTATCAATCCCCTTCGGGCTTGACATCAGCAACTGTTGGACAACATTACCTCATCCTGTTCAAATAAGTGTATTACTCCCTCTGTTTCACAAAATAGTCCCATTTGCAAAGTTTGCAAATATTAATGATGTCTTTTTGTTCTATATTTACCTCTAAGAAGAATAATTTGTTGATTTAGTAGTAGTGACGTGATAATGAAATTAAGATGAAAAACTTGAGGACATTGTTTCATTTTATACTACTATCAATAAAAAGAAGACTCTTTTGTGTAACAAAAAGAAAAATAGCAAATGAGACTATTTTTGTGGAACACGCGTAGTATATTTTGTTATAGCATAACTCAGAGGATTTAATTACTCAGGCAGTGGCAAATGAGAAAATGTGTGTTGGAGATTCATGTTTTGTCATTATACATATGACGACAAACCGTTCCAGCCACACACCACTTTGATGCAGAACTACACTGAAATCCTGGATACTTGGTGTCACCCGCAAGCCAAAGATATCAGGAGATCCCGGGTAATTTTGTCCCATGTGAGAGTAGAACCCTTGACCTCTAAAAAAACACTAAAAGAAATCTTAAGCTCAACCCTTTATCACTAGGCCACCTGTTTGGGTTTACCATCTTTATCTAGAGATGGCATAAGCATGTCCATGATAGAGAGCTATATTCCACTCTAATTGGATATATAAATTTAAAATACGGGAACACAAATACAATTGCATACTGGATGTTCATATGGAATCAATTTTATCTCCTTTCAGAAAGAAACCTAACAATATTAGAAAAAATAGAAATGGTTTCAAATCGCATATGTTTTATGATCAGGAGGAAAATATAGTCCCTCTGTTCCAAAATATATGACCTTCTAAAGTCAAAGAAAGAAATTTTCAAATTTAAAATTAATATGAATTCAATTAATTTTAGACAACACAATTATTAAAATTTAAACTATAAAAATACTATTAGATTGAAGATTTATTGTTAAAAAGATAAATTAAATCACATCAATTTTGAGTTTGAAAATATCTCATATCAACTTTGAAAAGTCAAAGTTGATCTTCTATTTTGAACGGATGTAGTATTATGCAAGAAAAAGCTTTCACTCATTTTTGACCATGCTGAGGACTTGGGAGGGAATTAGGCAGTTGTGTGAAACAGTTACATACCATGGTTTCCTTGCTAGAAGCCTGATTGTTGGATGATTCTACTGCTGATTGAGACATGTGGGATCTCTGTCTTCTAATGTATGTACCATGTAGAGAAGAGCCATGCGATCGTCCTGAACCTGTAATGCCAGCTTCCTCTTTTGCTTTAGAAGTCCATGACCCTGCTGCTCTGGGATGTATCATTGAACTAGAATGCGTTACTCCATTCTTCATCATTCCTCTGCGTGGCTCAATTGGGAAGCCGGTTACATTATCGCGCGGGTTATATTTTACACTGACACATTTATTAGACTGTACCTGCTGCGATTAAGTTAGCCATAAGAATGATGGAAATTAATATAGGAAACTAACAGAGATAAATCTTTTAGAAATGCATATAGGACACCTGTCCCTGAGCAATAAATTCTGGTGTAGGGACATTGCCCTTGGATTCTCTGTGACCCCCTCTCACAGATTCTGCCCCACGTCCTTTCACAGCTTCAGCTTTTCGCCTGGAGATATAATAGAGAACATGTAATAATATCAACGAAAATAATATGCTACCTACTCGGGCAAGGAAGTGCAAAAATAATGAGTTTTCCATCAAAATGTAATATTCTCATGGAGGCTTCTACCCGAAGTTAGATTCACAATCCCACCATGGCATGCTGAATATTTTGAAAAATGACCCCCTTTATGTAAAAGTAGAAAAAATATTAATTTTCCTTGTAAATGTGATTCCAAATGAGCAAAGAAGAAAAAATTCCAAGTAGTTGTATAAAGTGGAATCAGGTACATACGAAAGATGATAAATATTTGAGTAATGCTTGGGGTCATAAATAAGTTCTCAAATTTTGTGTAAAATACTTGTGCTTGATTACATTGCTTGCTTAAAATTATGGTAGATCCATAGTAAATTTACATGTTGAGCAACCAATGTAATCATAACAAGTGTATTTGGGACCTAAAATTTGTGAACCCATTTGGGATCCGTTGTATTACTAAAAATACTTGCACCATGAATTTTAAGGCTCATATTTAATGACACAACCAAATAACCATAGAAGAGAATATGACGGTCTGAGCTGTTGCTGCCACAAAAGCTGTAACTGAAAAATAACAAATAGAGAACATGTAATAATATCAACGAATATATATATATATATATATATATATATATATATATATATGTGTGTGTGTGTGTGTGTGGGGGGGCAAATCTATAGAAAATGGTAGCTATGGGGACTTAAATGGCCACCAAATCTTACACTGTCCATTGCAAGATCTAGTAACCACGATTTAGAAAAGGTTGGTGCCATCCGCAACATAGTGTCGCATAACAACTTGGCTACCACTACACTGTTGTGGAGGGGAAGTGGCCTTTCTGTTAATTCGTCAACTGAAGCTCCATTAAGGAAAAATTAGTAACTTTTCCCTACCGCAACACTGTTGCAGAAGGCCCTGTCTTCTTTTTAAATCCTGGCCGCAAGATTTTGCAATCGATGGTCCAAGATCTGATGGCCATTTAAGGCCCCATAGCCACCATCTACTATGTATCGGCTCCCATATATACATATAAGAGGAAAAAACGGATTTAAGGAAATATGGAAGAATCTAGTCTGTTAATATAACATGAAGTTAGTTGAACACTTGTATAGATGAATACGAGCTGTGTGAGCAGATGGATAGTCATGAATCCTAACAAACTAAATTAGGATTTAGCATAGTTTGAGAAGTTACTGTAGTCCTCTTACCAAAATAAATCCAGAAGAAACTATTTGTTTGCATAGCCCAAGAGTTTAGTGTCCTGAATTCAATTAAACTTCCTAAATATAATCACATTATACTACAATCTTATAATTAAGTATCTTAGAATGATACATTTTTCTCAAATTTAGTTTCACATGCTATCAGCCATAAAATGGAAAGTATTTTACACTCAAAACTCGTGAAAAAGAATTGCACCATAAAGACATGGCATTGTAATTAGAATTTCTAATGGAGACTGACATTCTTAGTTTGAAATGTTATAACACCAACAACCCACATCATTAGGGAGTTTCTGCTTGAAAGTTTATTTGTTTAGCTTGGCACGTCAAGCGCAGATACTCTTAGTATCTGACTTGTCAAATTTGCATTGATATCAGCATAGCTCTGTAAAACCTTTTGAGCCATTGCATTAAGACAAAAGTCTAAAAATGACTTATGGGGTTAGAAATTTGGATAGGATGATATACACGATATCATTCCCACAGAGAGATTGAAGGAAAAACCTAATCTTGTACCAATAACAGAAACTTGAATAAAGACCTAAAAGGGAATACCTTCTTTCTTCCTCATCTCGCAGCTTTGCATCATATTCCTTGCTTGGACGATATTTAGGTAAACTAGATGGATCACAAGCAATAGGGTTCGTCGTGAAGAACTGAAAAGCAGAACAGGTCATAGATAGAATTATCGTGCCAGCAACAATACCACAAAGAGCAACTTTAAAAACTAGTTTTTAAATTATATAAGCCAGACTGGCTACACAATGCATAAGAATTTGAGAACTTTTATTTTGTTTTGATTCTTTTCTGGGAATGCGGGGAAGAAAAGAAAATCGACAAATGCTTTTATGCAGGACAAAATATCCATGAAGATTAGGATTTATTTATAATTTGGAAGTTTTGAAGATTTAATAAACTTTATGTATATTTATTTATTATTTAGAATAAGATAATCTAGAAGATTTATTTATTTTGGCACGTTTGTCTTTTAGGCTTTCCTTTTGTAATTTTATTTCTTCTATGGGTTTAATGTTTCAGTAAAATATAAATACTCTCTTAGGGTTATTATCTGCATAACACAATGATTCTTTGACGATTATTGATATTTTTTATGTTTTCTCTTAGAAAATTTTATCTTCCTTGTGGATTCAAGGATTAATTCCTACTTTTGTGGTAGTACATTAAACTTGCCAATTCCTTCTTGCTGCGTCAAACACTCAGCTGAACAATTTACTGGGGTAACCAGGTTGTCAGCTACCAACTTCCCAGGACGAATAAGTCCATAAAATTCATGATTCAACGCTTCCAACCCTATTTTCACGTGGACAGAGGAGCTAATGTGTAACAATGATGAACAATTGAAGGGAAGCCAACTGCCCACCATATGAATAATCAAAATAAGTGGGAATAGCTCAAATATTTCAAATTGAATTAAGTTGCTAGTTGCTAAGCTTTGCGAGATATATAGCTTAACGTATGTAACCAACACCGATTTTCTTACTATCCAAGACCAATGATCCTTCTTATTTTATCCTCATGTGACCATATAGGTTAATACATGCCTGATTACCAAGTAAAATACGATTCTGAAAGTAATCAAATATTTGGCCATAACCTATATATATCATGTATTTATGTTGATGTGCTTCACTTAGTTTCTTCATTATGCAGTCATTTCTGTGATTCCAAATACCAAATAAGATGACTCCTCAATGGATTAAACTTGACTGGTGGTGCTTTTTCACTTCCTCTATTTGGAGCCAGGGAAGAGATGGAAGGGACCCAAACTATGAAGTAGTTGGAAGGAGAAAAGATGAAACCAGAAGGGATATATATATATATATATATATATATATATATATATACATACATATCTATATACATATATATTTATAAAAATTCACGGAGAGAAATAGCAATATTCAAGAATATAATCTGTCAAATTTCAGCACTATAAACTGATAAATTGGCTCCCTCTCTTTACCAGGAAACTTTTTAGATTTGCTAGATTCTCAACTGCGTAGCATCTGAAGCTATTTCAAGCCGACTCCATGGAATTTATCACAGAATTTTAGCACGTCATGTGATGCAAAGAGAATCAAAATTACCTCACTTTTAAGAGCAGAAGCAGCAGTGCCCCGCTCCTCTGGTTCCATTGCGAGGAGAACATCTACAAGACCCAAAGCTGAAGAAGGTAAGTCTTGGAATGACTCCACAATGCGCCGCTTGTACGGGTGCTGTGGTTTAAAACTAGTAGCATGTGGTAATTTTGTTTTCCTCCAGTACTCCTCAGAAGGTGAACCACAAAGCTTAAATATCTTGTGCATTTGCTCAACCTGATAATGGTTTTAGATTATCAGCATTAGCAATAAGATATTACTTGCTCAAAAAAGAGGAGTTATTTAAATGTTTTAAATAAAAACAAAAGCGAGTTTCCAAAAATTATCAGACTAATTTAAGTCAGAAAATATGTAATTACACTTGTCTTTATACATTTGATTAAGCTTATTTTTTTGGAAAAATGTTTTATGAGTGCCTAGATTGGTGCTATCACCCAACAAAAAAACAATAAGCTATCCCTCAGTTCTAGCTTGTAATCAGAGCGTTTGGCATTCAGAGGTTTGGAATATAATTTTATCTTAAGGTAACCCCAAATGTAACATCAGTATTTGATCCTATAGTATAATGAAATGGCTGACACTAAGTATGAAGATAAGATGGACAGAATTTGGAGATAGTAAATAATCAGGCACAATTGTGGAAGTAAAACTCTGGAAGAGTTTGATTGCACAAATAACTGAGATCCATTCTGGAACAGTTGCTCATAAAAATATTTTTTTATCAGTAGTGACAAAAATTTGGAAAGAAGGATACTATGAAAAAAGAAGAATCAAAGAATGAAATTGGATTTTAATTTCCAAATGGATGAAGTGGTCTGCATTTAAAAGTATTTAACTTTTTGGATGCTTTCACAAATAGAGAAAAATAAAGAAATCTTCATATCCACCAGTAGTGAGCCTCAAATCAGTTAGGTTATGGAATGAATGAAACAGAAAAAGAAGAGATGTGTTCACAATATGAGCATTACATGGTCATATGTAGAAGATGCTAACGTTTTTAACTTTTCCTTTTTCCTTTTTCCTTTTTCCTTTTTCCTTTTTCCTTTTTTTTAAACCACCAGTCAACCAGACACTAACCATATTCTGGGAATCTGTGTTAAACCTCCCATAAAGGAAATTGTTAATCTTTATTCATTAGCATTTTAGATGTGACCATGTTGTTTATCAGGTATTTAATGTTAAAATTTACTTAATATACACGCACACAAATAACGGCTTTTAGTAGCAGGAAACTCTTAGGAACAAATCTTTCCATATCAATTTCATTCAATTGGGGAACCTTTTCTTTATAGATCTACATGAAACAAAATATAATCACTACCTAGTGCCTATAAAGGGAAATCAAAACTTTCACAAAATAGAGCTTCCAAGATCAAGAGGATAGAAAAATAGAGAACTCCAAATGAGAGAAATACAGATAGGAATATAATTTACTTATTTTACATAAAAAAAAGGACATAGGAAATAAGCTTCAGTTCCATCACCTCCGTTCTTCCTGGCATGATAGGTTTGCCAGAAAACAATTCTGCAAGGATGCATCCAGCACTCCACATATCAATGGCAACTCCGTACTGTGTTGCACCAAGCAAAAGCTCGGGAGCCCTATACCACAGAGTTACAACTCTACTTGTTAATGGCTGATTTTTATCAGGATGAAAACAAGAAGCTAGACCAAAGTCTCCAATCTTCAGAATTCCGTTATTGTCAATAAGAAGATTTGAACCCTTGATGTCTCGATGTAGGACCTCACGACTATGGCAGTGTTCAAGTCCACAAAGCAGTTGTTGCATGTAACATTTGATCTGAAAGTACAGCACAAGAAGTCTATATACATAAACACTAGAACTAAGCACGTTACATACTCTACTTTACTCCCTCCATTCCAAAATTATCTAAAAAGTACTAATAATTATATTGTTTTTTATGAATCTTATCAATTTTGAGTTTGAAAATGTCTCAAGTTGACTTTAAAAAGTCAATAATGATCTTATAATTTGGAAATGAGTAAGTAATAAATAGCAGCAACAAAAGTGAGTAAGTGGAGCACTGGATATTTCATTTATCGGTTATGAGGGGATTAACAAAAAAAGTTGACAAGAGACTAAATTTCACGTACTTGTACGAAAATATTGAATGAGAAGAATTAGCTACATATAAATTGCAAAAGATTAAATTATAAGAAGCATAAAGAAAAGGAAAGCAACAACTAGTATCCATGATCTGATATGACATATATACCTATTTACTGGCCTAATATGTATTATTCTTAATGTACTTTTAGTGAAAAGATATTATGCTCTTTAGCTATTAAGTACTAATGAGTAAGGGACAGCTATTTATGATCTACAATTTTGTAATCACAGTAAATTTTGAGAAGTTATCAGAATATGATTCCCATAAAAATGAGGGATAACCTTCTGCAAAAAAGCTTATGATCCACCTTCTATAATAGAAAAACAAAAAACTAAAGATGTACCTGTGGTTCACTGAACTTAATAGTAGGTGATGCTGCAAGCCCAGAAAGATCATGCTCCATGTATTCAAACACAAGATATAAGCTGCCTGACATTCTCGAAGTAACAATAGCCTCAAGTTTCATAACATTTGGGTGGTCAAGTCTACGCAAGATACAAATTTCCCTAGCCATAAAACGAACACTTTCTGGATCCATATTTACAAATCGCACTTTCTTCATTGCAACAATTTTATTGGTCTTCAGGTCACGGGCCCTGTAAACACTACTATATGTTCCTTGGCCAATCTGCACAAGAGATTATCATTAGAAAGTCAAAATCAATTAGATAATAAGTCTAGAAATTAGGAAATATTTTCTTATAATATTAACTCCCTGTCAAGCTCACAGCAATATATCAAGTCCTCTGTAAAATATATATAGGTCCTATACATAAGTGCACACCAAATTAAAATTAAGAAAGTAGATTGATTATGTTAACACGTTCTACAATAGCAGGCAAACTTTTCAATATAAGCTTTATACAAAACAATTAATCCTGTCCAAAGTTATAGAAATAAAAAACAGATATTTTTATTGAAATATATATCATTACACAATCATTATTACTTAAAAGTTGTCAGGCTGCAAAACTATTGGGTTGTACCTTTGGAAATTGAAAAGTAATAGGCACAGACATCATTATAACCTCGTGCATATATATTGTAGGATCAAACATTGACCCGCTTAAGAACTCAAAGGATAACTTATGTTCAAAGTCACCAGAAATCTTTTTTCCCTTTCTTTGTAAATCAAAAAAATATAAAAAATTGGGACATTAAAGTGCAATATCATAATCCTCTAAGAGCAGTGGTGAAGCCATAATTTTTTTTTAGTAGGATCAAATTACTAAATTACACTCCAAAAAATCTATTACATTATATATATATATAATTAGTGGGGTAAAATTACTAAATTACACCCACAAAAAATCTATTACATCATATATATAAAAATTAATAAAAAATTCAATTAAATAATTGATTTACACTAATACACGTGGCCATATCTCTAAGAGCCTTGAACTAATTGAGCACCAAATTCTTTTGAATTTTCACTTTTTCTTGAGTTCTTACCATGAAATAATAAACTAATATATAGATGAGTTCTAGAGGTTAGAGTAATTGATAATATAGTATCAAATTTGTTATGGTAACATGTGAATTGACTCAGTCTCACATTGGTGTTTGAGTGTGAAGTTGAAGCTTAATATACAAGGTTGTCCTAAGACCTATTAGCTTAAGCTTTAGGGTCAATCTGGGCTTAACAATTATATTTAGGCCTTTGTTACAGACTCCCTTGTCTCCCCCAACAAATTGGTATCAGAGCCATGATCAGGATCCTGGCAGACTCTCAAGCAATGTACAGGCCCAACGTGTTGAGTGTTGAGAAGTTCTCAAGTAATTCTTAAGCTAAGGCATGTTGCATAGTTATTAAGGCGACAAGTCGAGATGAGACGATAACTGGGAGCTTAAGCGCTTAAGCGACAAGGCACCCGACTAGTCGTTAAAAATGTAAATTTTATACGTATATTATTACTTCACAAGCAATACTCTTAAATAGCATTAAAAACAAAAACATATTAATATTTCACATTTATATCTCATTTACACTAATTGAAAACTAAACTAATGAATAAGGTATACTGAAAATATGGGGGTCTAGGGGTTAAAATGTAAACTCAAAAAACTTAGGGGTGATTATGAAAGAAAAATAAGGGCTTAAATAAAAAGTCTGCAACTTAAGGGATTAGATCTAAAGTTTAAAAAAAATATGAGGTACTAAATTGTATTTCACCTTTAAATCTCAGTCTCCTTTTTCTTTTCTTATACAAAAGAAGCAGTCTACTCTTTCTTTCCTTATACGAAAGAAGCAGGTAAAGATGAAAACAGTCTCCTTTTTGTTTTCTTCCAGATCTCTTCTTTTTTTCGGTGATAGCGATGTCTCAAATAAAAAAAACTTTCATTAATTACACACATGTAAGTAGTGGCTCGGCTAGAGGAAGAAGCCGGAGCCTATGCATTACCGAAGAATGGACCTGATAGAATCAATTGATTGCATAAGATATACCAAAAAAACCAGCGACGACTCCGGCGATGGCGATGGAAGCTTCCGACAATGGCGATCTTTCCTTTTCTTCTCTCTTTCATTTCCTTCGATCTCTTCTTTTCTTCTCTCTTTCGTTTCCTTTTTTCTCTTTTCCAGATCGTGCGCCTTGGACGGTAGTTGGCCAAGACGTCGCCTAGGCGACCCAAGATTTCTTCACCAAGTCGCGCAACTTAGCTGCTTCTCCCAAGTCGTCCCTTCGACTTGTGGCTTGGTACCGCACAGACGCCTAGGCATCGCCTAGTCGTCGACTAGGTGACGACTTGATAACCTTGGCGTGTTGAGAGTATGAATTCAGAGCCATGATCATGATCTTGGAAGACTCTCAAGCAATGTGCATGCCAACGTGTTAAGTGTTGAGAAGTTCTCAAGTAATTCTTAAGCCTTAGCGTGTTGCAAGTAAAAATTCACTAAGGGGGAGCAATTTGGTGTTGGTACTCACATGTGATTTTTTTTAATTTTTATTTTTTTTAGGGGGGGGGGTTTAATTGGAGGATTTGTTAAGATAACACGTGAATTGGCTTAGTCCCACATCGGTGTTTGAATATGAAGTTGAAGGCTTAATATACAAGGTCATCCTAAGACCTATGTTTTGGACAAGTTGGTTTAATAATTATATTAAGGAATTCATTACGAACTCTCTCGGCTCCCGAACAGCATTTATAGCCAAAATAAAAATGAAAATTGAAGACATTCAAATCATCAAGCATATGAAGTGCAGTTAATAGCATAAATGAAAACTTAGAAGCAACTGAATTTCACACACATTGCATTGTAGAAGAGGCATACAAAAAATAGTGTCAGAACTGACTTTGTTTAGCTTCTCAAATGATTCTGCACTTCGAGGAGCCCATCCTTGTATGGCCTCTGCAGCAACTGAAGTTAGCCACAACGGCCATCCTGCTACAATTTCCTCGCCTTCAACACCACATGGCGTGCTACTTATCCGAGACATTCTTGAATGGCCACCACCATGGAGTGACATTGTTGACTGTCTGTTGAGTTCCATATCAAATGTTGCCCGCCTCTGATGATGCCCACTTTTAGGTCTTTCAACAATTCTGTCTTTTTCGTCTTCCTCAATATACTTTGTCCCATGAACTGAGCCCTTGTTTTCTTGGAGTTCTGCCGTAGGCATTGGATGGACAGACCCATCAGTCTTGCCTTTTCTTGATTCTGCTACAATCTCCTTTCTAATTGAGGGAGCAATCAACTGTACCGTAGACTTGTTAGTCTCTTTTTCTCTCTCACTTTCACCAAAATAATTATCTGCAGAGTTTCCTTTCGAGCAAAGAGAGCCCATATTTTGCAATACCACCTGTTTTCTCTCAAAAAGTTAAGGCCCCGATTGGTGTAATCAAGCTCTCAAAACCCAGGTTTTGCAGTTTCTTAAATAACTAAAAGTTTCAATACCTTGAATTTTCACAAACAGCTGGTGGGCACTTCTCATGATACCCAATATCCTGCAGCAGCTTCCAATCCTCTAACAATTCATTGGCATTGGCATTTGTAGAAAACAAAACCCAGAATCTTTGCCCCCTCTGGTAATTCAAAGCCAAAAGCTTGCATCAATTTTCATAAATTTCCAATTGCCAATCTTACAATAAATATAATTACAATGGAACCCAAAATGCAGAATTTCAAAATCTGTTATATTGCAATTGAAGAAGCTAAATATGAATGCAAATTGTATTTTTATTAAAAACTGAAGAAACAAATAATGTACAAAATGACACGGCCTAAATTTGTTTCCAAAATCAAGTCTAAATACGAGAAAAATAAATAGATTCTAACAATTTAAACAAAAAGGGACAGACCTAAATGATTAACAGTTAAAAAACCAAGACCAGAAATCTTACATTAATTAAAAAATAAAAAACAAACATAAATGCAGATTGATCAGCACATATAAATTTATATATATGCTTGTATCCTATGCTTTAAGATACATGCACGTATTCTGGTTGAGGTATACCTAACGAGCGATTCTGGGTTTCAAAAAAAAAATCCTTTTGAAGCTATTCAAATGTATATATCAATAATAATTACAATAAAATAAAAAATAATTAATTATTTTAATTATGGAAAATAACAAGTGGGTAGTCCAGAATCTGAAAGAAAGATGACGGAACTACCCAAAATTGGGGTGGAAAAAAAATTAAAAAAAAAACTAAGAAAAGAAAAAAAACAAATAAAAAAATTAAAGGTAATGAAGACTCTTATTCAATTGTCTCCTCATTTGGAAGAGGAACAAAATTGAAAACAATAATTAAATAAAAAGTTACCAGGTCCTAGGAACTCCTAAAAACGCGCGGAACCTAGGATTTTAAGGTTTTGATAAATTGAAAGCCAAGTATGTCTTTAGAGCTGTGCTATTTTAGCAAATAATATCATAACCCTATTCAATTGTAAAATGTCTTGCTTGGGATTACACATAGATGTCCTAGTTAGATAATGTTAACGTCAAGTTTCGTCGGCGCGTTCAGTTACCAAATTTATACGCTTAAACATGCACATTAACAGATTATACAAGAAGCTTGACGACTTGTGTCGCCGAGTGATAGCTCCGGTGTGAGAATAAGTTAACAATGGAGGCTTTAGTGTTTAGTGCTCAAAAGTCTATTATCTGTTAATTGAAGTCTAACATTGTATTTATAGTCATTCTCGTCACCTTAGAGTCTACTTCTGAATCGGATTAGGACTCCTAAACATGACAATTACCATTGTTTGGGTCCAACACAATCTTCTTAAAAGATGCAAGTTGGATACGATCCAAATACTACCTTTGGAGTTATCTATTCAAATATGGTTAGGACTAGAATCCTTAACCATTTAGAACCCTTATCACTCCGGACTCCATACAAGGGTCAGCCCACTGTATGGGCCAAATCAACCGAGCTCATGTAAACTGGTCTGGCTCCAGCCCAAAGGACTCGGACGCTCGACCCCGAACATCATGAACCAAGACAGGGCTCCGGTCCAAAGGACTCAAATACCTTAACCCGGACATCTCCAATATCCCTGATGACTTCGGCCCAATGGGCTAAACACCCTCTTCTTAGCCCAGGCCTTCGGGCCATCTGAAGGTCGATAGATTACTCCCGAACATTGCCCCCAGTCTCTTGTTATAATGTATTTATAATTAGAGACTTGAAAAGATACAAAGGGAAATGATGAGTCGTCTGGGGAACCCAACCAGTTTTTGTTCGTTTTTTGAAATGGTACACGTTTTTCCAGAAACTGGGCCTCAACTGCCATAAATAGTCGCCCTTAGAATTCGTGTAGCCTCACTATAAAACCCTCAATCCAACCATCACCGTCACTTTTTCCAAATCTTCCTCTCAAATTTTCTGGCGAAGGCAATTTCTGGTGAGTCAACCAATCTTTCCATTTTCAAGTCTTTTCTCCCCCAAAACTTCACATTTCTACTTCTTTTACTTCAATGACCGATTCTACCACTGAGCAAACCTCTATCATCGATAACACCACTATTCCCCACTCCATTGGTGCCACTGACTTGGTGCCAGTCGATCTCCAAGACCACCGCCTCTAAAACCGCCATTCCTTCGGCCTCATACTCTCCGGTCAGGTCTCGAAACCAAAATCCGAACCGTTTACTCCTCCGAAATCGATTTCTCCCATATCAATACCAAATCTACCGTCAATCTCTCTCAGATCTCGAACATCCACACCCTGTTCAACATTCCGAAGGAATACAAGCTTCGGGTGCCCGAATCGAAGGAAAGAATGTTCTGGCGACCCAAAGGCGAGTGGGTCGCTGTTCCTCTTTGGGCACTAAAGTATGGGGTTCGATTCCCCCTTCATGAATTCATCTCCTCCTCTCTCTGTTTCGTGGGGATCGGGTTTGCACAACTTATGTCATACTCGTATATCCACTTAATCAGTTTTATCGTTTTGTGCCAGGAGGTCGGGATCACTCCTGGCCTTGACTTCTTTTTTGCTTTATTCATCGTCGGCAGGTCAAAAGAACCTGGCCTTCGGCAACTAAACCGCCAACCCAACCGAGCCTTCCTCATCAAGACTCCTTCTAGCAACAAAGGGTAGCACCCATAATGGATTTTTGTGAAGGGGACCGACCTCAAGCTCCTCCCGAACTGGGCCCATCCCGAAGATCCCATTGCCAAAGTGTCCAAGTTCCGAAAGGACCGGGCCGATGCTTTCAAGGAGTTCTACAAAAAACTGAGCAAGACCGAATGTGGTCAGGGGGTTTTATCCAACTAGACATGGTTGTACAAACACGGGTGTAAGTACCTTATCTCGAACCTCTCAACAACTCAATTGTTTTCTTTCAACTGGCTTTCATAACCAGTTTTTTGACCTACTTCTCTTTGTGCAGTGACAATCTTCAAACTCGAAGGGGCCGCCGAGTCCTTAGCCTCCCTGCCAATCAAACCCGAGCCGATCTGCCTTTCCATCATCGACGATTCTCCTGATGAAGAAACCATTCTGATTGTAGAGCTCTCAACTGGTTCTGCATCGGGTCCAACCCCTTCAAACACTGGCGCCGCCGAACCCGTCAATAAAAATGTCCTGAAGATGAACCAAGCTGAGAAGATGGCCTTGTTAAAGAAAAATAAGAAGAAGCCTTCCTCCAAAGCCCCCCCCCCCAAGTCATCTTCTTCAGCCCTTCCGAAGCCGACTCCTCCACTAGTCGCTGTCATCGAGGATTCAGAGGAAACCGAAGAGGTTCCTCTCAAACCTCGATCCAAGAGGCCCCGTCTGGCAGAGGATCCAGATCTGCAGATTGTGGAGGCCGACCCTCTTCCAACCTCGACACCTTCTTCAAAGCCAACCACTGAGTCGAGCTCTTCACAAGGGACACCAATAACCTTTTGGCCGAGGAGCCCTTCGGAGGTGTTCTGTAAAACCCCAACTTTTTGAATAAAGATGAATTTTCTATAAATATTATTTTTAAATATTATGGAGTGAAATTGATATAATGTTATAGTTGTGGGTAATATTTATAAATTTTGCAAAGTACGCAAGTTGTTATATAATATTCGATTGGTCGGAGAATATTTGTTTTAACAGGGAATATTCGTATAACGACATAATCATTGGTGGACCCCACAACATAATTATTGTCGGATTGAGAAAACGACAAAACTACTTTATGAAAATAACGGCGGAAGTTTTCCGTTAACATTGAAACACCGGTTATAAAAAGTATAGTAATGTCTGCGTGGTTGCATAGTAGCACACGGTATTAATTATTGATGCTTACGTGATAAGTCACTCGGTTTTGTTGGTATTATTAATGTAATAATACGTAAAATCTTTTTTATATAAAATAGAAAACTTTTATAAAGTTATTCTATAAATAGAATATATTATATTCTATTATGCATAGTGTTGTATAAATGTCTGCGCATAGTGTTTTGCATAGTAAAATCTTTTTATATAAAAATGAATACTTTTATAAAGTTATCATTTTTATTAGACAATAATTAGAATATATTATATTTTATTATGCATAGTATTTACATAGTGCCTGCATAGTGTTTGCATAGTAAAATCTTTTATAAAGTTATTCGTTTTATTAGATTATAAACAGAATATATTATATTTTATTTAAAAGATTTTGCTTTAAATATGGACCGTCAGATTAAAGTAAATCAATCTGGACCGTTCATGAGTTAGTTACTATGCAGTCCATTTTTTTATAAATAGAAGCTCATTCCTTCATTATTTTCTTACGAATTCACTGAAACTCTAGAGAGATAAACTATAGAGAGAAAGAAGAAAGTATCCTGTTACTTCACTACTTATATATCCAGTACTCTTTTTCTTAAGGTAGGGAATATTATTTGTTGTACTCGTAAGGGGTGTTATTCTTTTGTATTCATGAAGAGAACTTATGTTATTCCATTCTTTGTTATTCTGTTGGAATAACCTGTATACGCGGGCTACCCTATACTTGGTGACATTCTTCTAATATTCCATCTTTATTATTATTCATTTGGAATATCATATCACATGCGTTTACTGTGGGACCTAGTTCCATCTTTATTATTATTACATTGGAATATCACGTGCTGTATGCGTTTCGGGACCAGTTCCATCTTTATTATTATTACATTGGAATATCTTATACATGCGTTTACGCTTGGACTGAATTCCGCTTCTTTATTATTACTGTTGGAACATCCAATCGGTTTGCAATTTAATTTCGACTGGTTAGTTCCGCCAATTATTAATCTGTTGGAATAACTTTGTCTATGCGAAATCGCATGCATGGTAATTTCTTTTGTTATTCCATTCTTTATTATACTCAAATGGTTAAAGTTTTGACTTCTATACTCCATGAAATTAGTGGAATATCCTTGATAATTGCGCTTCATCCAAAGATCTTTTCATGGAAATATTCTTCCGAGCATTCTTGAATTTTACTCTATAAAGCGATATCATGTTGACAATTTGGGCGTTATTGGTTCTTGGACAAATTAATTCTTGAACTTGTTTTATTGAATTCTTATATCATTGTCATCATCCTCATATTTATATTTTTTGAAAGTCACCGTGGCAGTAGTGCGTAGATGGACTTGGTATGATTATGACCGTGGATTATTCGGTGTAATCATGACCGTAATGTTACAAATAATGTGGTAAAAGTCCTCATTGGCCCGTAGTGCATTGATGGATAGTTGTTGGCATGATCATGACCATTAATGAATACACAAATATTCTTGGCCCGTAGTGCATGGATAATTGTGGTCGTGATACTAAAGAATATCCTTGGTAGTCAGAGTGCGGGGTGATTCGATGATGTGGATTATTTATTGTCGAGTCTCAAATGATAAAATTCATGAAAACCTTTTAAATCATAGAAGATAGTAGATTTTATTCTCTACTTGACTCTTCTAATGGATTACTTGTTTCCGCTACAGTTAAACTTGATGTTTGTTATATTGTATCAGTTTAACACTGTTTAAGGCTAATGATAATTTATTCTGCATTATCTTAGTCATAATATTTCTTTCTGGGCTAGTTGAGCTCACCCTTTCTTTCATTGTTCTCTTCAGGAAATGAGAACGTAATGGGACGAGTCGGGGAGCGGAGTGATGGTCCTGATGATAGTATTAGCTAGTAGTCCTCACTATTATTCATTAAATAGTGTGACAATAAATGTAATGAGGACTAATTAGAGAGTGGATATTGTCTAGAAGATGATTTGTATTTAAACTCACAACTCTCTTATTGTATAATTAAGATTGTATTCATGTTACATACCATGTATTTGGCGACTCGAATAACTTTACTATAGAAGCTACCCTATACTTGGTGACATTCTTCTATTATTCTGCCTTTACTATTCATTGGAATATCCTCATGCACATAAGCCTTCATGGGACTGATTCCGCCTTTATTATTACATTGGAATATCCTCGTGCATGCGTTTTACGTCGGACTGGTTCCATCTTTATTATTATTACGTTGGAATATCACATGCATGCGTTTTATGCGGACTGATTCCGCCCCTTATTATTATTCTGTTGAATAACCTATCTATCTGCGGGCGCCGCATGCATGGTGATTTCTGTTGTTATTCCATTCTTTATTATTCTCGTTGGAACATCCTCGCTTGGTCGAATTTACGCTTAACCTAGTTCTCATTATTTAGTTTTTACATTGGAATAACCTGTCTATGAGAAGTACCGCATGCATGGTGATTTCTTTTGTTATTCCATTCTTTATTATACTCAGTTGATTAAAGTTTTGACTTCTATACTCCATGAAATTAGTGGAATATCTTTGATAATTGCGCTTCATCCAGTATCTTTTCATGGAAATATTCTTCCGAGCATTCTTGAATTTTACTCTACAAAGCGTCGTCATGTTGACAATTTGGATGTTATTGGTTCTTGGACAAATTAATTCTTGAACTTGTTTTATTGAATTCTTATATCATTGTCATCATCCTCATATTTATATTTTTTGAAAGTCATCTGTGGCACATGAAAGCATAGATGGACTTGGTATGATTAAGACCAGGGATTATTCGGTGTAATCATGATCGTAATGTTACAAATGATGTGGTAAAAGTCCTCATTGGCCCGTAGTGCATTGATGGACAGTTGTTGGCATGATCATGACCATTAATGAATACATAAATATTCTTGGCCCGTAGTGCATGGATAATTGTGGTCGTGATACTAAAGAATATCCTTGGCCGTAGTGCAGGGGTGATTCGATGATGTGGATTATTTATTAAGCTGAGTCCCAGAGATAAAAGTGATGAAAAACCTTTTAAATCATAAAAGATAGTAATTTTATTCTCTACTTGACTCTTTTAATGGATTTCTTATTCCGCTGCAGTTAAACTTGATGTTTGTTATATTGTATCAGTTTAACACTGTTTAAGGCTAATGATATTTTATTCTGCATTATCTTAGTCATAATATTTCTTACTAGGCTAGTTGAGCTCACCCTTTCTTTCACTGTTCTCTTCAGGAAAAATGAGAATATAGCTGGAACGAGTCGGGGAATGGAGTGATGGTCCTAGATGGTGCATTAGTAGTCCTCACTATTCTGTGAAATAGTGTGATGATAATTGTAATGAGGACTCCTTTTGAGTTTGTATACTCTCTAGTAGACAATATTTGTATTCAAACTCACAGTTTATGTTTTGTCGTATTGTACACGACATTTGTATTATTAAGTTGTATTTGAATTACGTACCATGTATCTCAAGCGACTCAAGATGGGTGATGTATACCTAATTTTGGGGGCATCACAGTTGGTATCAAAGCTTAGGGATATGATCCCTGGCTAAGATGTGAGACTAGAACTAGGAGGGGAGAGACGGAGAATTCCTTCGCTAGTATGACCTACTTAAATTTATTTTGTATTTAAATTAGTTGGTCAGAGTTTAGAGATAATATGTTATATGTCAACTAACCCTTGTTTTGTGGCAGTATCTGAAAATAACATCCGAGAATGTTGAGAATAGCAATGGAGCACAAGAGACCATTGAGTCTCTACATATCAATAATCAGGATAATGTGCATCAGGAAGGCGACAATCCTCATGCAAATAACAACACGGACCAAATGATGACTGATAGATTGTTCAGAGGCTTTATGCAATTCATGCAACATCAAAGTAGGCGGCTCCCGTCTCAAAATGTAGGTGGAAACATCGAAAACTCTCGGACGGTCACCGCTAAACGCTTCAAGGAGTCAGACCACCGAGTTTTATCGGAGAGCCAAAACCACTTAAGGCGGAAGCATGGATAAAGCGGATCACCAAGATATTTGATGTCTTGGGATGCTCCGAGAGCAAAAGGTTCCTTCGCCACCTTCATGTTGCGTGAAGAGGCGATTCTTGGTGTGGAATTTGTAAAAGCGACTCAAACTGATGCACTTAAGATGTCTTGGGAGAAGTTCCAAGAGCTATTCAATGACAAGTACTTTCCTGAGAGTATTCGTCACATGAAAGAAGTGGAGTTTATCAAATTGGAATAAAACAATATGACCGTGTCGTAATACTAGGCTAAATTTACGGAGTTATCCCGGTTTGCATCCCATTTGGTCAATAATGAGGAGCGAATGACGCGAATGTTTTTAAGATGTTTGAAACCGGAGATACGTCAATATCTTATTTCTCATAAACTGTGTTTGTACTCAGATGTTGTAAATAGGGCTCAGTTATTGGAGCGCGGTAACGAGTCAACACAACCAAGAGAAAGCAGCTGGCAGTATGAAAATACCAGTGGTATCAGTCATCGAAACGGTGACAACAAACGTGGAAGGAATCAACATGCCAGAAATGGTAACCACTTCGGTGGTAATCATGGCCAAGACAGTAAAAATGGACATTTCAAGAAAAGGATATTCAACAATGATGGAATGATCATGACCATTGATGAATACAAATGATGTGGTAAAAGTCCTCATTGGTCGTACTGTATTGATGATCAGTTGTTGGCATGATCATGACCATTGATGAATACACGAAAATCCTTGGCCCGTAGTGCATGGATAATTTATGGTCGTGATACTAATGAATATCCTTGGCCGGTAGTGCGGGGGGTGATGTGGTTTATTTATTAATCGAGTCTCGGCGATAAAAGTGATGAAAAACCTTTTAAATCATATAAGATAGTAGATTTTATTCTCTACTTGACTCTTCTAATGGATTGCTTGTTCCGCTGCAGTTAAACTTGATGTTTTTTTATATTTTATCAGTTTAACACTGCTGAAGGCTAATGATAATTTATTCTGCATTATCTTAGTCATAATATTTCTTACTGGGCTAGTTGAGCTCACCCTTTCTTTCACTTTTCTCTTCAGGAAATGAGAACGTAGTCGGGACTAGTCGGAGAATGGAGTGACGGTCCAGATGATAGCATTAGTAGTCCTCACTATTCTGTTAAATAGTGTTATAATAAATGTAATGAGGACTCCATTGAGTGTGGATATTGTCTAGATTACAATATTCTTATTAAAACTCTTAGATTATGTTTTATCGTATTTTACACGACTGTTGTATAATAAAGTTGTATTTGATTTTTGTACCATGTATTTGGTGACTCAAGATGGGTGATGTATGCGGTATACCTATTTTGGGGGTGTCACACTTGGTATCAGAGCTTAGGGATATGATCTCTGGCTGAGATGTGAGACAAGAACTAGGAGGGGAGAGACGGGGAATTCCTTCGCTAGTATGACCTACCTAAGTTTATTTGGTATTTATTTAGTCGGTCAGAGTATAGGGATAATATGTGATATGTCAATTAACCCTTGTTTTGTGGCAGTATTTGAAAATGACATCTGATAATGTTGAGAATAGCAATGGAGCACAGGAGACCGTTGAGTCTCTACAGATCAATAATCAGGATAATGTGCATCAAGAAGGCGACAATCCTCATGCAAACAATAACACTGACCAAATGATGAACGATGGAATGTTCAGAGGCTTTATGCAATTCATGCAACATCAGGCGAGAGCGACTCCTGTCCAAAATGTAGGTGGAAACATTAGAAACTCTCGGACGGTCACCGCTAAACAGTTCAAGGAGCTGGGACCACCGGAGTTTATTGGAGAGCCAAAACCACTTAAGGCGGAAGCGTGGATAAAGCAGATCACCAAGATATTTGATTTTTTGGGATGCTCCGAGGAGCAAAAGGTTCCATTTGCCACCTTTATGTTGCGAGGAGAGGCAGATTACTGGTGGGAATCGGTAAAGCGTAATCAACCTGCCGCACTGAAGATGTCTTGGGAGAAGTTCCAAGAACTATTCAATGACAAGTACTTTCCTGAAAGTATTCGTCACATGAAAGAGGTAGAGTTCATCAAGTTGGAGCAGAATAATATGACCGTGTCACAGTACGAAACTAAGTTTGCCGAGTTGTCCCGGTTTGCGTCTCAGTTGGTTGATAATGAGGAGAGAATGACGCGGATGTTTCTAAGAGGTTTGAAACTCGTGATACGTCAATACTTAATTTCTCATAAACTGTGTTTGTATTCAGATGTTGTTAATAAGGCTAAGTTATTAGAGTGCGATAACGAGTCAACTCAACCAAGAGAAAGTAGTCGGCAAAATGATTACCAGTGGTAGCAGTCATCGAAGCGGTGACAACAAACATGGAGGAAATCAACATGCCAGAAATGGTAACCACTTCGGTGGTAATCATGGCCAAGACAGTAAAAATGGACATTTCAAGAAAATGAGATTCAACAATGATGGAAAGACGTCAGCACCAACACCCGTTGTTAAGGAAGGAGAACGACCACCTATCATATGCTTCAAATGCGGAGGGGAGGGACATATCAGTCCAAACTGCGCGATGCAGTCCAAAGCGTGTTATAATTGTGGAAGAGAAGGTCACCTAGCCCGATTTTGTCGTGCACCAAAGACAAGTCCAACTGGGATAGAGGCACCAAAGGCCGTCCCATAAAAGTCAAAGCCGGTAGTTCAAGGGAGAGCGTTTGTCGTAACCTCCCAGAAAGCAAGGAACCCGAACATGGTCATCACGGGTAAGATTATCATAAATTCTAGCGAAGTCTATACCTTATTTGATACCGGTTCTACCCATTCTTTTATTTCTCATACTTGCGCTCAACGTTTAAATTTGACTCCGGAGAAATTAGACTTTGACTTATCGGTTGAAACTCCATTGGGAGAAACCTTTATTACATCCATTGTTTATAAGTCTTGTTTGATTCAAATCGGTAACCGCACGTTACCTGTCGATCTTATTTCTTTAAAAATACTTGCATTTGACGTTATCCTAGGGATTGATTGGTTAACTACTCATCATGCTAAAATTGATTGTTTTCGTAAGGTTGTTAGCTTTCATATTCCTAATCAACCTATTATACGAATTCAAGCGACCAAACCATTAAAATCAATCACGGTCATCTCAATCCATAAAGCTATTCGTTTATTGAAAAACGGATGTCAAGCTTTCTTAGCTCATGTCACAGATTTAAACAAAAATACGTCAGATTTGAAAGATATTTCTATTGTTATTAAATACCCTGACGTATTCCCAGAAGAACTTCCTGGCCTATCCCCAGAGCGTGAAATTGAATTTTTTATCGACCTTGAACCCGGTACAAAACCCATTTCCAAAGCCCCATATCGAATGGCTCCTATTGAACTTCAGGAGTTAAAGACTCAATTGCAGTAATTGTTAGACATCGGTTTCATTCGTCCTAGTACGTCTCCTTGGGGTGCTCCTGTTCTATTCGTAAAGAAGAAAGATGGAAGTATGCGACTTTGTATTGATTATCGGGAGTTGAATCATGTCACCATCAAAAATAGGTAACCGTTGCCTCGCATTGATGACCTGTTTGACCAGTTGTAAGGTGCCAAATTCTTTTCAAAGATTGATCTTCGTTCCGGATATCATCAGTTGAAGATTAAAATTGATGACATTCCAAAGACTGCTTTCAGAACTCGGTACGAGCATTATGAATTCTTAGTCATGTCTTTTGGATTGACTAATGCTCCTACTGCCTTCATGGATATGATGAACCGAGTATTCAAGGAATATTTGGATCACTTTGTGGTCGTCTTTATTGATGACATCCTCATATACTCCAAACCCCGTGAAGACCATGAGAAACACTTGAGGCTGATACTCCAAACGCTTCGTGAAAACAAGTTATATGCCAAGTTGAAGAAATGCGAGTTTTGGCTTGAGGAAGTTGCATTCCTTGGGCACGTGATATCAAATCATGGGATATCTGTTGACTCGGCAAAGATTGAAGCAATTCAAAGCTGGGAGCAACCTAAATCAGTGATCGAAGTACGTAACTTTCTCGGCTTAGCTGGTTATTATCGGAGATTCGTAGAAGGGTTTTCTCGAATCTCTACTCCATTAACTCAGCTGACTCAAAAAGATACAAAATTCGGTTGGAGCAAGGAATGTGAGAAGAGTTTTCAAGAACTCAAGAGGAGACTCATTTCAGCACCTGTTCTGATAATACCATCTAGCTCGGAGGGATTTGTCATCTACAGTGATGCTTCAAGCAAAAGGTTAGGATGCGTTCACATGCAACATGGGAAAGTCATAGCCTATGCCTCACGATAACTCAAAGAATATGAGAGGAATTATCCTACTCATGATCTAGAGTTAGCGGCCCGATCGTTTTTTTTGCTTAAGATTTGGAGGCATTACCTGTATGGAGAGAAGGTGGAAATCTATACGGATCATAAAATCTTCAAATATTTCTTCACTCAAAAGGAACTCAACATACGGCAATGACGATGGCTTAAGCTATTGAAAGATTACAATCATACCATTCAATATCATCTTAGAAAAGCGAACATAGTAGTTGATGCATTGAGTAGAAGATCATATGCGAGTATGAGTGCATTATTGTCAACGCAAAGGCCCATTTTATATGACTTACAAAGGATGGAGATAGAGTTAAAGACTTCAGGGACCCATGTGATGATGGCAAATATACGAGTAGAACCGACTTTAATCGATAAAGTTAAAGCTGCTCAAGCTACAGACCTGGAGTTGATACGTATGAGGAAGAAAGTACAAGAAGGTGCTATACCGGAAGCAAGAATCGATGAAGAAGGAATACTTCGAGTTAACTCCAGACTTTGTGTTCCTAACAACCCTGATTTAAAGTATAAAATCATGATGGAGGCACACAACACACCGTTTTCAATCCATCCTAGGAGTACCAAAATGTATCGTGATCTTCGACATACATTTGGGTGGAGCAATATGAAGAGAGAGATAGCGGAGTTTATCTCAAGGTGTTTAACTTGTCAATGAGTCAAGTCGGGGCATCAAGTACCAAAAGGTCCATTGCAACCACTTGAAATTCCAGAATGGAAGTGGGAGCACATTACCACGGATTTCGTTACTGGTCTTCCCAAGGTTTCTCAAGGCATATATGCAATTTGGATCATTGTTGATAGATTGACCAAGTCTGCGCATTTCCTACCTATACAAGAAACTTATACACTTGAAACGTCTTGCTCGTATGTACATAAACGAGATTGTAAGACTGTATGGTATGCCAGTATCCATAGTTTCTGATCGAGACCCAAGATTCACTTCAAGATTTTGGGTTAGTTTGTAAAAAGCTATGGGCACGGATTTACGATTTAGCTCGACATATCATCCTCAGACGGACGGGTAGTCGGAGAGGACTATTCAAACTCTTGAAGATTTATTAAGACTTTATGTCCTTGACTTCAAAGGAAGTTGGGACAAGTTCTTACCATTGGTGGAGTTTTCCTACAACAACAGTTATCAAACAAGTATTGGCATGGCTCCATTTGAGGCGTTGTATGGAAGAAAGGGTTAGCTCTCGAAAGATCTTTGGGATGAGGTGGGTGAAGAAACGTTGTTGGGACCGGAGTTGGTACGTATGACTACGGAAAAGATTCAAACGATCCGAAAACGTATAAAAACCTCACAAGATCGACAAAAGAGTTATGTTGATCTTCATCGAAATGACATGGAATTCGATATTGGAGATCATGTGTTGTTACGTGTTGCTCCATGGAAGGGAGTTACGAGATTTGGAAAGAGAGGAAAGCTCAACCCTCAATTCATTGGCCCATTTTTAATCCTCGATCGAGTAGGAACTATGGCCTATAGACTCGTCTTACCGCCAAGTATGTCTCGTGTTCATAACATTTTTCATATATCTATGTTATGTAAATATGTGAAAGACCCGAACCACATTATTGAATTAGCACCAGACGAGATAGAGGAAGATTTAACGTATGAAGAGTTACCTGTTAAAATCTTGGATAAGAAGGATCATGTTCTACGCTCTAAAGTTATACCTCAAGTCAAAGTTTTGTGGAGAAACCACGATGTTGAGGAAATGACCTGGGAGTTAGAATCTGAAATGAAATTAAGGTATCCTCACCTCTTCGATATACAGTGTACGTACCCTAATTTCGAGGACGAAAATTTCATAAGAAGGGAGGTTGTAAGACCCCAACTTTTATGAATAAAGAATAATTTTTTGAAATATATTTTTGAATATTATGGTGTGGATTTGATATAATGTTATAGTTGTGGGCAATATTTATAAATTTTGCAAAAGTAAGCAAGTGGTTATATAATATTCGATTGGTCGGGGAATATTCGTTTTAACAGGGAATATTCGAACGACGGCACAATCATTGGTGGACCCCACAACGGAAGTATTGTCGTAGTTAGAAAATGATAGAATTATCTTTTTATAAAAATAACTGGTAGCAAGTGTTACCGTTAAAACCATTGAACTAACCCAGTAGTAAAAGTATGCGATGTCTACGTGGTTGCATAGTAGCACACGGTATTGATTATTGATGCTTACGTTAAAAGTCACTCAGTTATACTCAAGTATTGCTACAGTAATTGCTGTATCATATCTCTCATATTATTGATTTAATTATTGTCACAGTATCATCTGTATAATATTTATTATTATTAAATCAATAGTTGAGACGACAAAGTTATTCATATTATTATTTGTAATATTGACAATGTCTAGAAGTTCTGTCAAGGAGAGGTTTGGTCACCTAATTGCGCACCAATAAGGAGAAATCCTTATCGAAAAGCCCCCTCTTTCCTGGGAACGACCTGGTTGTTAAATATTGTGAGTTACAATATTAATGATGAATAAGTTGTGTTGATTAAAGATGAAATTGATAGTTCCATTGTGTTTGGATTATTAGTGTTAGTGGAAATCGATATTTATTTCGATAATAATTGATGTCTGGAGGTTATTAACCAATCAGGTAATTAATCGGATAAATGAGAAATTAATTGCTATTATTTCACATGCTTATAACTATTTGTACACGTGTGTACTATTGATTCACATTCATGTACTATTAGGGGAGGTGGTGCAAGATTGATAATACTTGCATTACTAAATTAAAAATGGAGGTATAGTTGAAGGTACTATACTGTAATTAGTTTTTTCACATGATTATACTATTGAGTCACATGAATGAACTATTAATTCACATTATTTACTATTAGGGGAGGTGGTGCAAGTTTGATAATACTTGCAGGACTAAATTAAAAATGAAGAAAAAGAGGAAGGTATTATACTGTAATATTTTGAGCCCCAAAACGTGCAATTATCAAACCTATATTTTCCTATAAATAGAAGCTCATTCTTCCTTCATTTCTCACCAATTCACAAAAGCTTTAGAGCAATTATTATAGAGAGAAATTATAGAGAGAAAGAAGAAGAGAAGTCTGCTACCTCACTATTCTAGTATCCAATTTTTCTAAGGTAAGGGGTATTATTCTTTCGTATTCATGAAGAGAGTTATTTTCTTTCAATACTCGTAAGGGTTGTTATTCCATTCTTTATTATTATGTTGGAATAACCCGTGTATGCGAAGTACCGCATACATGGTGAAATTATTCTATTATTCCATTCTTTATTATTACTCGTTGGAATAACTTTTATGCATGCGGTTTATCGCATGCCCGGTGAATTTCATTGTTATTCCATTCTTTATTATTACATTGGAACATCCTATCTGCATCGAATTACGCACATGACTGGTTCCATTCTTTATTATTCGCTGGAACATCCCGTGCATGCAATTACGCATGACACGGTTCCATTCTTTATAATTTTGTTGGAATATCCTCGCTTTTGTCTTGGATTACGCATGACCCGGTTCCATTCTTTATTATTACTCGTTGGAATAATGCATCTCACGTGGAATCCACATGGCGGTAAAAATCCATTTGTGGTTTCATATATTCTATTATACTCGATTGATTAAAGTTTTGGCTTCTATACTCCATGAAATTAGTGGAATATCCTTGATATTTGCGCTTCATCCAAAGATCTTTTCATGGAAATATTCTTACGAGCATTCTTGAATTTTACTCCACAAAAGCGATTATCATGTTGACAATTTGGACATTATTGATTTCTGGATAAATTAAATTATAAATCTTTACAAATTTATCCTTGAACTTGTTTTATTGAATTCTTATATCATTGTCATCATCCTCATGTTTATAATATGTTGAAAGTCATTTGTGGCATGTAGTGCATAGATGGACTTGGTATGATTATAACCAGGAATTATTCGGTATAATCATGACCGTAATGTTACAAATGATGTGGTAAAAGTCCTCATTGGCTGTAGTGCATTGATAAACAGTTGTTGGCATGATCATGACCATTGATGAATACACGGATATCCTTGGCCCGTAGTGCATGGATAATTTGTGGTCGTGATACTAATGAATATTCTTGGCCGTAGTGCAGGGATGATGTGGTTTATTTATTAAGCTGAGTCTCAGCAATAAAAGTGATGAAAAACCTTTTAAATCATAGAAGATAGTAGATTTTATTCTCTACTTGACTCTTCTAATGGATTTCTTGTTCATTGCAGAGCTAAACTTGATGTTTATTATATTTTATCGGTTTAAAAAGCTGAAAGGCTAATGATAATTTATTCTCGCATTATCTTAGTCATAATATTTCTTCTTTGGACTAGTTGAGCTCACCCTTTCTTTCACTTGTTCTCTTCGTGAAATGAGAACGTAGTCGGGACTAGTCGGAGAATGGAGTGACGGTCCAGATGATAGCATTAGTAGTCCTCACTATTCTGTTAAATAGTGTTACAACAAATGTAATGAGGACTTCATTGAGTGTGGATATTGTCTAGATGACAATATTCTTATTAAGACTCTTAGATTATGTTTTGTCGTATTTTACACGACTGTTGTATAATAAAGTTGTATTTGATTTTGGTACCATATATTTGGCGACTCAAGATGGGTGATGTATACCTATTTTGGGGGCGTCACAGGAGGTAGCTCATCCGATACTTCTCCAATATAATTCCCATAGACTGGAGCCTTTTGTTGGGCAAATGTGAGGGTTGGCATGTCTTCGTTGTCATGTATGTTGATTAAGGAGGCTAAGGTTGCTAGTGCATCCACAAAATCATTCTTATTCTTAGGAATGTGGAGGAAGGATATTTCTTCAAACTCCGAAGCCATTTATAAAACCTGCCGATGGTAAGGCAACAAGTGTAGAACTTTGGTGTGATAGATTCCTTTGGTTTGTCTGATTACCAACTCGAAATCTCCAAAGACAGTTAACCATCTGATACCTATTGATTGGGCAAGTTTTAACCCCATGATACAACCTTCATACTCAGCTGTGTTGTTGGTGTTGGCAAATTACAATTTGACGGCGACGGGATGCTGCTCCCTCGTAACGGATACCAGAACTGCTCCAGACCCAGAACCTTCCATGTTTACAGCTCCATCAAAGTACATCTTCCATGTTTGGCGTGCATCATACTGATGGTGTTGCTGAATTGCCATTACCCCTTCATCGGGGAAGTATGTTTCCAAGGGTTTGAAGTCCCCTGTAGGTGCGGCGGCCAGTTGATCCACAATTCCTTAACCTTTAATGGACTTCTGCGTCACGTAAATGATGTCAAATTGTTGTAGAATCAACTGCCATCTGGACAGTCGTCAGTTCAACATGGGTTTACTGAACACGTACTTGAGAGGATCCACGCGGGATATGAGATGGGTTGTGTGACCATGGAGGTAATGTTGTAACCTCATGGAAACCTATGCTAAAGCACACAAGTCTTCTCAATCAGAGTGTACTTTTGTTCACTACTGCTGAATCTTTTGTTGAGGTAGTAGATAGCTCGCTCTTGGCCTCTATCGTCTTTACTCGTCTCAAAGATGTCAATTCATGGCATTGTCACTTATGGACAGGTACATGAACAAGGGAACATCATCCCTGGGTGGTACCAAAATAGGAGCTTTGACTAACTGCTCTTTGATTGTAAGGAATGCCTTCTGGCACTCATCATTCCATTTCAAGGAGGAGTTCTTCCTTAACAACTTGAAGATAGGCTCACAGGTTGTTGTGAGTTGAGAAATGAACCTGCTAATGAAGTTGATTCTTCCCAAAAATCCTCGTATTTCCTTCTCTATCTGAGGAATGGGCATTTTCGTAATGGCCTGGATTTTGGTGGGATCCATCTCAATCCCCTTATAGCTGACTAGGAATCCTTGCAACTTGCCTGATTTAACGCCAAACGCGCACTTGGCTGGATTCAACTTCAAGTTGTACTTGTGCAACTTGTTGAAGAGCTTTCTAAGATGGTCTAGGTGGTCTTCCTCCTTCCGAGATTTGATGATGATGTCATTCACATAGATCTCTATCTCTTTGTGCATTAAATCATGGAAAAGAGCCATCATGGCTCACTGGTTGGTAGCTCCGGCGTTGATGAGGCCGAACGACAATCGTTTATAGCAAAAGGTTCCCCAAGGCATGATGAAGGAAGTTTTCTCACAATCCTCTTCAGCAACCATGATTTAATTGTACCCCACAAAACAATCAGCGAAGGAGTACATGTCGTATTGAGCAGTATTGTCAATGCGAATGTGGATAAATGGCACAGGAAAGCTATCTGTAAGGCAAGTTTTATTCAGATCCCGGTAATCCATGCAAACTCGCACCTTTCCTCCTAGTTTAGGCACGGGGACTATGTTGGATAGCCATTCAGGGTATGTGGACACCATGATGATGCCTGCTTGAAATTGTTTCACAATTTCTTCTTTAACCTTTAAACTCCACTCAGGCTTTAATAGCCCGAGCTTCGGCCTGACTAGCTTGAATCCCTCTTTGATGGGGAGGTGATGAATGACAATGTCAGTGGAAAAACCCACCATGTCTTCATGAGACCATGCAAACACATCCTGTAATTGGGTTAATAGTGTAACCATGCCATTCCTTTGGTTTGGAGTGAGGTCTGAAAAAATCTGAATTAGCTTAGGGCTTTCTAAGGTTCCGAGATTGAAGGAATTAGTTTGATCAAGGTTGGGTTTAGGCTTGTCTTCGACCCATTCTTTGATCTCCCGAGGTATCTCAATGTCCTCTTGTATTTCCATCAAGGCTGAGTCCAACTTTTCATCAAAGTTACAATCCTTGTGGAGAAAAGGCACCTTATCAGCAAGTTTAGGCACATCTAAATTCAGAGTCCTGAAATAAAATATGCTTTCACTTAATATATATGAAATTGTTCAATCATACAAATTGTTAGCATGTACTGACAAAAAAACTGCTAATATTGTACAGAAAAGTAAGCAGTTATGATTATCTACAGGGCAGATGGAGTTTCTGCCCATTTTACCCTTGTTGACCAATGAAATGAGTGCTGCTCCAATTATCAAGGGTGAAGTCCTGATGGACTGCAGTGATGGATGGGCTGTCATCGTCCTCCTTCTCACGAATGATGACCATTACATTTGGGCAATCATCATCTGGGGTGTATCTGTTTGTATGTTCATCATGGACAATGATGCGTACGTTTGACATCATCCTGATGATGTCTTGTTTACGTCTCCGTTCCTCTTCTTCCACTTTGGGATTTGGAACTGAGACTTCTTTCCCCTTTACCGGTATCAGTTTAGGAAATAATATGGCCATTATATGGGTAGGCACCTTTACCGGAGACCGTGCAGGCTCAGGAGCTGTAGGTGGAGATAATCGTCGTGTGGCTGAAGCTGAAGGAATTTGTTTGTACTTATGAGGATTCCTGCAACTGGAACTAACAGTATAGCCTAGTTCGACTATCCCTGTTTGACTGGGAACTTGAATGGGGCGCTTGATGCCCTGATTGTCTTTGCCCAACCCTTGTCTAGGTTGATAACCCAATGACATCATTTCTTGAGTGGCCGACATTACATCGGCAGAAATCTGGGGTATGAGAGGAGGCGTCCCAACAGGATGGTAGTGAGTGTTACTCACCTCCAGGGCATGAAAACTGACCGGCTCAACTTCTGAATTGAAGATGATGAGTGGTATGTCACCTTGTTCAGGACATTCCGGCTCAACGTCGACAGTGACTAGGCTATTATTGATAATGTATTTGAGTTGCTGATGAAGGGTGGAGGGGACTGCCCCGGCCATATGAATCCACGGTCTTCCCAAGATTAGGTTGTATCCTATATCTATTTTGAGCATGTGAAAAGATATGCAGAATGTATGTGGACCTATCTCCACTAGCAGTTCAATCTCTCTGATAGAGTTTCGTCGGGATCCATCGAAAGATTTAATAACCGTATGGCTGCTTTGGATCTGATTGAGATTGATGTTCATCTTCACCAGAGTAGCATAAGGACAGATATTCAGAGATGAACCTCCATCTATCAAGACTCCTCCCACCATATATCCGGAGGACAAAACCGCAATGTGAAACGACTTGCAATGACCGGTCCTTTCGGGAGGTATATCGTCATCAGTAAAAGATATCACATTGTTGTTAAAAATGTGATCCACTAGATGCTGGAATTTCTCAACATCTATTGACTTAGGTAATTGGGCTACATCCAAAACCCTTAGTAATACCTTCATGTGGTCTTCAGATGAGAAAACCAAGTCCAGTATAGAAATTTGATGTGGAGCTTCTCTTAAGCTTAAAACCACCTTGGCCTCATTATAGCCCATAATACGTAGAAATTCTTCCACTTTTTCCATGGGAATCTTGCCCTTTGACCTGATGGTAGGCTTCACCCCCCATTGGGGAAGATATAGTGGACTGTCCTTCGACACTGTAGCAGTCATATGAGATGTGGATCCTTCAGCCCCTCCATAATTCCATGGAACTTTTTGTAGGCTGACAACATGATATTGTGGTTTGTATGGCATGATAATTGGCTCTGGCGCAGCCACTTTCAAAGGATTGTCAATACCTTTGAGCTGAATAGGTTGGATTGTAAGTGAGGGTGTAGCTATATCTGTCTCAGAAGATATGACTGCTATAACTTCCTTCCACTTTGTAGGAAACGCGTCCCCACTCTCTAATACCACATCATCATCGTCTGCCATCTGCAGGACACCGCTGTCAATTAAATTCTGAATAAGGTGGCGGAGTGCCCAACATTCTTCTATGTTGTGACCGCGAGATTGGGAGTGATACTGACACACTCCATTGAAATCAAACCGTCTTGAACGCGGGCTGACTGGAGGTAGCAGAGTTGTGATTCTTCCTTCATGTATCCACATCTGCAGTATTTCTTCCATTGGTTGGCCTAAGTATGTAAATTCCCTTTTGTTGGAAAAATCCCGATGGGCCTTAGCATTTGCTCTTTTTGTAATTTTATCCTCCAGTGTTTCCTTTTCTGGAGTACGCGGTGGAGTTTTGGTAACAAGAGGAAGGAGACTGGCATGCTCGTAACTAAATAATTGGCGTGTGACTTGGTGCTGATGGACCACCAGTTCTGCCAATTGGCTAAGTTGCTCACGCAGAGCATTCATTTTCCGTTCCATTATAAACTGAAACTTTGCATAGTCCCACTTGTCAGCGTCGTCCTTGCTGGTCTGGGAAGATCCACCCTTAAAATTGGAACTCTGTCCACTGTTCCAATTAATCATATTAACCTCCTCTTCTTTGTGTTGAGGAAGAGGGTTGTCTTGCAAATGTGGTTGATCAGGTTGGTGACCATGATCTCACCACTGTCTATTAAATCCTGGATCTTATATCATGTCCCTGAGCCCCGACATGATAAGCACACTTTCGAGTAGCATTGAAACCTCTCCCATTTAGGTTGGCTGATGGAAGAAGATGCGTAATTTTCTTCTGAGTGGTCAGAAGATTGAGAATGTTCTTGAGTGAGTCCCCTAAGGGTGTGAACACTCAAAGGCGTTTGACTTCCCCATCCTTAGGCAATGGAGGGTTTGAAGATTGTGCTTGAAATGGAGTGTAATTTCTCCTTTGGATAGGCATATTTTAACTGCCTTTTTGACCTTGTAGTATCAAGGAAACATCCTCCTCTTTCTTTTTATGGACCCTCCGGGGGTTGTTTCCATAATTTCTGGACTGGATGTGCTCAGCAACAACTTTAAGGGCAACTAGGTCTTGAATATTTCCTAACTTCAATCCTATCTCAACCATCTCCCCATGTTTAATCATTTCAGAGAATGGTTTGCCAATACCAGCTAAGACTCTCTCATAGAAAGGAGCTTCTTGTATGCCTATGAAGGTCATCACCATTTCAAACTCATTTACAGAGGGAATAACTTGAGCAGCAAGGTGCCTCCACCTTTGAGCATACTCTCTAAAAGATTCATTAGTTTGTTTCCTGACTTTGGTAATTTGGTACCGGTCAGAGGCCTTTTGAGACTGGAAGCTGTACTGAGTGAGGAAGACATGAGCTAGCTCCTCCCAGCTATGAATCTTTGAATTGTCTAATCTGGTATACCACGATCAGGCTTCTCTAGTCAGACTTTTCTGGAATAACTGCATTCTGAGCTTCTCATCTTCGGCATTAGATTCGAGTTCTCCAATGAATACCTTCAAATATGTGTAAGGATCTCCTAACCCGTCATACTTTTCAAAGTTAGGAGTCTTGAACTTCTCTGGATAATGCACACCAGGGAATATACAAAGGTAAGCATATGAAACACTCCCATGTGCTCCAATTCCTTTGATAGAACGGTTGGTCTCTTCCATCTGAAGGACTTTCTTTATGATATCACCGACGTCTAGATCTTTTTTGAGATAGGTGGTATCATGAATTTTGTTGGTTGGATCCAACTGAAGCTCAGGTACTGGAATGGCTTTATCTGGACCTTGGGTTTCTCCTTGTGCAGAGGATTCAACATGTATGGGTATCCTTGTACCCTGAGTAGATTGGTGTAGTTCTTTAAGTAGAACAGCCAAATCTGTGATTTGTTTACTTAATCCGTTGAATTCTTCGCGAGAGATAGGATTAAGATTGAAGGGTTTTGACACAGAAATGCACAGTAGAAATAGAACAATTTAAAGCAATTTTGAAACCCTAAATAGGATACATGCGAAAAACAATTAATTCAGTGGTTAGAAATTATACCGATTAAGAAAGCTAGAAACGATGCGGTCGAATCTCCAACGTAATTCAAACAAACTGCGTCTTTACGGTATCCACACGAATGCTCCGTTGCGAACCGTCGTACAATCTGTAGTAAAAGGATGTGGTACTAGCCACCAAGGATGAGGATTTTTAGAACTATTTCTCTCTAGTCTCTCTCTAAGAGCGGCTAGGGTTTTAGTTAATGAATAATCCCTAAATGGCTGCTACATATCATATATATAGAGATTAAAAAGAATTAATCAAAACCTAATTTAATAAAATCCAAATTTATTTATATATATATATCTTAATTAAGTCTTACTTAATTAATATACCTATATATATAAATTATCCTATTAATTTAAATTCGTAATTTAAATACTATCAATCATATTGACATATTTAAAACTTTATAATTTAAATTAATTCCCTTTTAATTACGTTCTATGTGTGTGACCCTATATGTTATTATTACGTTGGCAATAATTTTAAATCATATTATAAAATTATAAACAGTGAGCGACATCTAGTAATGTATCACTGCTACCCAAGTAATAATAAGATCGATGATTCGATTCAACCTTTTCGTGATCAATGTTTCAATGTAATTTAATTCTTTTTAATCTTGACATCCTAGATTAAACTCGAGTCATGGAATGTGTCATACTTTTCATAATTTAATCTGTGTTTCTTGATCAATGAGTAGACTATATGAAACAAATCACTATTTGAGCATGGCCATGCATTTCATAGTCCTATTCAATCAAGAGGCCTATGGATATCACCCCTAATATATAGGAGGGTTAAATTCCATCTAGTCACTCATATTCCTCACACGATTCATGATTTACCCAATAATCACCTTTATAGTCCACCCTATTAAAGGTGACATTTGATGATATCAAAGTACATAAATTCCCGTGTAGTAATATAGTGATTTCAGGTCGGAGGACCATTACATCATTATCACTATGAGAATCGCTAATGACACTTTGCATAATGTTCCACGTAGAATTCTCATGGTGGAGTGCATCCAATACATCGTTCTCTAACATGTACCTATGCATTGACTTAATATCTCATATATTTATGACCAATGAGATTTGGTCATCAGTCAATCCACATATATACTGGTCTCAATGCATCATTGTTGTCCCATCAACAATGATACTCAACTAGGGACATTTGAGAACAATGATACTAATTGTAATTATATAATCTCATATTCAAGTCACATACTTGAAACTATATAATTTGTATCACTATTTTAAGGATTTTTTATTATGTTAACATTTATATAACGCAGTAAATAAAACCATAATAAAATCATTCATTTATTCAATCAAATATAATATCAAAATGTTAAGCAATTATATCAAATAATTGGCCTCTAGGGCATAAACTCTAACAAAGATTAGCCTGGTCAGACGAAGACATAATTGGTTGTAGGCTCGTGGCCTTTTTGGACTTTGAACGGGTAATAGGTTTGATTGTTTCCCTGCGAAAAACTGACGTAATTTAGTTTTTTAGGGAATGTATAAATGTTTACATGCTATATGATGTATCCATTTTAGGAATTTTATCCTGCAAAACGGATGTTAGATGTTTGTAATATAGGATAACATGTAAATATGCGTGTACACATATTTCTTCATATTTCTCATTACATGGAGATGAATATGGAATGAAATTACAAGTAATTTACTTTACGAGTAATTTGAAATGAGAAAGCATGAAGAGACTTTCCTCCGCGTTTGGTTTATCAGAGGTTGACCTATCTTAGGTTACTCTCGGGGCTTTTTGGCATGAAGGTTCCCAAATCATCGCAATTTACTCGACGGGAAGTTAATTCGGTCTTTCAACTGGAGCGAATTTGGGTGGTGCCTTTCTTGAGCCTCGTTGTAATTAGTCTTCCTACGAGTCCAGTAATCAAACACCGACATGATAGCCTCCTGATGTAGGAATCACACAACATACATTCACATACAACGTGTCTCACCGTTTATGAAAATGATGACATGTACGAAGCACTAATATCACAAGCAGATATAGTGTAAAGTAGTAAGTACAGTAAGTAATGCATTCGTACACATCCATCAAATGTAAATGCAACATCTACACACAAGCATATAACAGTTTTGAAAAGCTTGTAATAGCGGCTTAAGTCCTTTTACTGGTGTCCCCAGCAGAGTCGCCACCTGTCGACGTTGGGATTTTTTATTTGTCCCTTTCTTGTTCTTGTCTTTTGGTGTTCTCATGTTAGGTGAGATTTGTTTGAAAAAGCAAGTTGTGAAAAGGTCTGACATGTATATGTCGACGATTTGACTGTAAGAGTTGCTAGTTGATTTTTTAAATGGTTGTACCAACACAACCGAGAAAAGGTTTGCACAATGACCCAGTGGCTGCTAGACGGGTCTGTGAAACCGAGATTCATTAGGGTCCGGGGACTTGATTATGCGGAGGGAAGGTGTTAGGCACCCCTCGACATTCGTGTTACCACAGTGACCACCACTTTTCAAGAAACTATTATATGAATGTGTGTGTGTAGGTCAATGTGCTGTTATTTAGAAGTAGTGATCCTCGTTCGCACCTATATACACAAGGTTTGAATTTATATAAAAATTTAGTTTTAAACAAGATATAGCAGTGATGTTTTGTAAAAGAGGTTTTTCAAACCCTTATGCTCAATAGTAATTGAGACCTTTTGATACTTCCATTTTATTAAATGTTCAGCTGGATTACTTTTATTTTCGAGATGCGAAGCATCTTCGAGAAAATTATGTACAAAGCAGTGCCGAACTCCTTATGGGCATAGGAGCCATCTAAGGAAATCCAAACACCGTGAATAAATTTACAAGCTGCTTACAGCTGAAAATGTCCATCACGGGAACCGAATCTAGATTCACTAAACTGAATCTGTGATCAAATGATTCCTAGGCTCAAATGATACCGCAATTTATATGAAAAGCAGTATGCAGTTATATATATAAAAACTATATATATATAAAAACTATATATATATATATATATATATATATACAGATATGATCAACCACCACGAAACACCTCGATGGGGGATCAGAAATGTAAATATATAAAAGTGATAACTATATATATAGAGACATGATCAACCACCACGAAGCACCTCCACGGGGGATCAAAAATGTAAATAAAGCTATAAAGACGATCAACCGCCACGAAGTAAACTCTAGGCGGGATGAAATATATATATATATATATATATATATATATATATATATATATATATATATATACATACATAGCGATGTAGAAACGCATACGGGATATATATCGATCTCGGCTTGGTTTATCATTTCAGCGATTTGTCGCTATATATATAGATATAAAAGTAGTAAATGCTCCGGATGTAAAATCCAGGCTCATCGAACAGAGTTCAACAACAGTTCATATATATATATATAAAGAAAATAAACGCTCCGGATGTAAAATCCTGGCTCATCGAACAGAGTTTGACAACAGTTCATATATATATATATATATATATAAAAAGTAAATAAATGCTTCGGACATGAGTTCAGGCTCAATCGAGGCATAACTTGATACTGTTAGTCCATATATATAAATATATATAAATATAAATATATATATATATATATATATATGTATATATATATACAAAAAGAAATAAAAGCCACAGACCAAAGTTTGGGCATACACACTCAACACGACTCTCGACGTGAAGAACGGTGTGTGCAAAGATGAAGAGAAAGGCTTTAAGGTGTGTAAGAAGGCTTACAGTGGACTGCCAAAGAAGACTTCAATGACTTTAAAAGTATGAACATTCGGCTCCCACCGGTAAAAATATAGCAATATATAAGCTCATAAGTATTTAAAATGAGAAAGTACTCAGTTTATAGTGTGTACAGAGCAAATTGGATAGGGCTTCCTCGCCTTTTTTTTCAAAATGGCTACCCCAAGCCCTCTATTTATAGAGGGGAGTCAGCAGGTACTACTGGCACGCACATGAGATGCAGATGCATCTACTACGCCGAGGTGCCTCGGGTTCCGCAGGTCCCGTCATCTCAAAGTACGTGCACGTATGCAATGTGTTGTCCGCTCGAACTTTCAGAACTTCAATCCGGGAATCTGATCTAGGTGTATAAGACCTTTTACGACATGCTGTTGTCAAGAGCTACACAATAACATGGGATTAGAGGTTGTACGAAGTCAGGAAGATGGGACCATACCCTATATCTTCAAGCTTCAAATTCTATCCAGTGTGCTGTCTTGTGCAGTAGTCACTCGGGATTGGCGCTCTTTGGTTCTTGTAGGACAATTCTGTGTAGAATGTATGTATGTTGTTGTTGAGACGGCACGATGTGGGTTTGAGATGGCAAAATAATGGTCCTGCCCTTCACCGGGGTTATCTCCGGTTTGAGCTATTTTAGCGGTCGTTGCATAGGGTTATCTCTGAGATTGGACTGCTGTAGGTCTTGACCATCCTCACTATTTTTTCTGAGATGTGCCTAACTTCCTGGGGTTATCTCCGGACTTGGTAGATGAGTGCCTCGGGGCTTTTGCCGAGTGTTTGAAGCTGTTTGCATGGGTTTGAAACAAGCATTTTCGGGGTTATCTCCGGAACTGTAACTGTATGCCTCAGAGTTATCTCTGAGGTTGATACTATCTTTCTTGGTGTTATTTTTGGGGCTGAGACTGAGTATCTCGGGGTTATCTCCGAGATGAAACGGCCTTCTCCGGTGTGATTTTCGGTATTTGAACTACATTCCTCGAGGTTATCTCCGAGGTTGAAACTAAAACTCCCGGTGTTATTTCTGGGACCGAGGTTAAAACTTCCGGTGGTATTTCCGGGTCTGAGCTGGTTATCTCGGGGTTATCTCCGATATGGTAATACTGAATATCCCAGGGTTATCTCCGAGATTGAACTGAGCTGTCTTCCAGGGTTATCTCTAAAAGACGATTCTGCCCTCCTGCAATGTTAGTAACAGGTATGCAGAAAATTTTGAGTGTCTACAATTGCCATAGTCGGCCTTCCCAAAATAGCATTGTATGCCGAATCCACCTGGACCACGAAAAATTTGACCATCACCTTTACCTGTTGGGGTGCTGTGCCGAACCTAGCATGCAACTTAATGGTGCCCAACACATGCACCAGATCTCCACTAAAACCATATAGGGGACCTTCCCCCCCATCTCCATCTTCTTTCCGTCTAAGTCCATTCTCTGGTAGGTATGGGTGTATAGTATGTCGACCGAAGATCCATTGTCCATCATCATTCTCCTCATGTCTACCGGGCCGACCTGGGCTGTTATCACCAACGCCCAGTCATGCGACTCTATAAGATCTGTAGGATAATATTCGTCAGAGAAAGAGATAGATGTTCCAGGGAATGCCCGATCCTTCCTTGCCGAAGACCCTGCAACTGATAATATTGCATCGAGGTGCCCGCCCCTCTTCTTTCCAGTCACACGCCCTACAGAACTACCTGATATGACATCAATCACGCCTCGAGTTGACTAGTTCTATTTCGGCTGTGTTTCCTGAGTCGACCCTCTGCTTTCCTCCCTCTGTACCTTAGCATTCTCCCGACCTGCTATATACTGGACCAACTGCCCATTCTGAACATTTTTCTCTATCAGGTCCTTCAGGTCATAGCACATCTCCTTCATATGTCCGGAACTCTGATGATATTTACAAAACTTATCTCGACCCCTCTTCCCGGGCTTCAGATTCGTCGAAAAGGCTCATAGAATGGTTTATTTCGAATTTCCTCCAGTATCTTAGCTCGATTTGCATTAAGGGGGGTATAGATTTTATTGACATTTCTGCTCGGGAATGGTGGTCTGCCACTTCCCGATCCTCCCCCATTGTAACTCTTCTTCCCATGATTATCCGACCTCCCATGGTTATTATTCGAACGCTGATATGTAGGTTTATCCCGATCATTGGACTCTTCATAAGACTGAGAGTGCGGCTTGAAGTTTTCTATAGCTTCCTCTATGGCGATGAACCCTTCGGGCCAATAAAAATCCTCAATTAAATCTGCAGAAGGATTGATCACCAGGTCCTTCATTAGCTTCTTCAACCTTCCTATATCAAAACTTGTTGTGAAAAACCCAAGGCCTGAGGGGAATTCAATTTTTCCATTGATCCCACTGCCTCTCGGAACCTTTTAACATACTGACCAAGACTTTCGTTTGAACGTTGTCTCACCTGCATGAGGGAAGTAGTGATCTTCCCCCTTCTTTTATTACTCCCGAATCGAGCATGAAAATTTTCCCGAAGGTCATTCCATGAACTGATTGATCCTACTGCCAAAGTCCCCATCCATTCTCGGGCACTCTTCTTCAAAGTCGTGGCAAACATATGGCATTTGGCAGCATCTGAATGCCCATAATAAGTCATTAGCTTGTCATACCCGTCAGAATGATCATAAGGGTCCCCCAACCCATCATATGTCTCCATCGGGGGAATTTTCTTCTTGAATTGGTAGTGACTGATTAATTTGGCAAGAATGGTGAATCAGGCAAATGGCTCAAAGGTGTTCCTATCCGGCTTTTTGCCGCCTGTAACTTTTCCAATTCTGCAACCCTTCTTGCGAGGGGATCAGACTCCTATTTGCGAGGGGACGATCTATACCTATCCCTTTCATATTTAGGAGACGCAACCCTCCTCCCCTGCCCTAATCTACCCTGGTGCTCGGACTTTCTGTCTACAGAACGACTCCTCCTTCGGCTCCTACCTTCTCGAGAGCAACTCCTGGGTCTACTCCTTTCTCTTCCAGCCTCCTCCCGACGAGGTGTACGGGATCGACTCTGATGTCTGTGCCTTTTTGAAGAATCCTTATGTTCACCGGCTATTCTGGCCATTTGTTCTTCCAGTTCAACTTGCTGAAGATGTAGGGCCATCACGCCATCTTTGTTCTACTGCATTTTCTTCTGCAAAATGAATTCACGCTGATCTCGGCTGCCCTCTAGCCGATCTCTACCTCGCTTATCGTATGCCCAAGACTGGTTGTCGTCGGCATGACTGATAGGGATGGGTGTGTCTGATCGGTCGAAAACATTTGTCATTTGGAGAGATGGGCGTTCAAATTTTATCTCCACAGTCTTAGAACCCAACCTATCTTTTACCGACCCCCTCACCTGGGTGGTCTGGTGAGTTTTAGCCTTTTCCTGGATAGAGGCACTGTTATCTTCGCTCGCCATAGCCTTCAACCAGAAAAGTCCACTGTGATTGTAAAAAAACACTATTCCCCCTCCTTCTAGCGTCAATGTTAACGCCAAGTTTAGCCAGTGCATCCAATCACCAAATCTACGCGCTTAAACCAGCACAATAACATATCACACAAGAAGCTTGATGGCTTGTGCCGCTGGGTGATAGCTCCAGTGTGAGAATAAGTACATGCCGTTATAAGGTTTAACAATGGAGGCTTTAGTGTTTAGTGCTCAAAAGTCTATTACCTGTTAATTGAAGTCTAACCTTGTATTTATAGCCATTCTCATCACCTTAGAGTCTACTTTCGAATCGGATTAGGACTCCTAAACATGGCAATTACCATTGTTTGGGTCCAACACAATCTCCTTAAAAGATGCAAGTCGGATACGATCCAAATACTACCTTTGGAGTTATCTATTCAAATATGGTTAGGACTGGAATCCTTAAGCATTTAGAACCCTTATCACTCCGGACTCCATACAAGGGCAAACCCACTGTATAGGCCCAATCTAACCGAACTCATGTAAATTGGTCTGGGCTCCGGCCCAAAGGACTCGGACGCCCGACCTCGAACATCATCAACTAGGACAGGGCTCCGACCCAAAGGACTCAGATACCCGAACATCTCAAATATCCCTGACGACTTCGGCCCAATGGGCTCAACTCCCTCTTCTTAGCCCAGGCCTTCGGCCCATCTGAAGGTCGATACATTACTCCCAAACAAATAGGAAATTAGTTGAACATAGCCACATAGGTTACCAATAAAACATGGTTTCAGCCATTTTCAACAGCATCTAAGGAGAATGACTTATGAGCTCATTCCTCTCCTTAAGGCCGAATATAAAATTACTCCTCAAGACTAATTTTTATTATAACGACGAGGTATGTTGAGTGGCTAGCTAACATAATTCCTGTAGTCAAGAAAAATGGAAAAATAGGGTATCTATAGACTATAGGAATTTAAACCTAGCGACCCTGAAGGATGACTACTCTATCCCTTCAAGTTGTGTTGGGTATTCCTTCCTATGTGGGTTGACCCAATTAGTAGCTCATATGGGATGATATAACATAAGTTTTTGGAAAAACAAAAGTAACGAGTAACAAAACAAAATAGAGAAAAAAGAAAAATTAATTTTTTTTAGTAAACTTCTTGATGATGGATTTTGCAACGTCTGTGGTAGTGGACTGTGGAATCTTACTAAAGATTTTATGGTTGTGGCTAGAGGTAAGAAATATTCAACATTGTACACGTTGCATGCAAAGATTTCTATAGACATTGTTAATGCAATGGAGAATTATAGTCAAGTAGAGTTGTGACATAAGAGACTTGGTCACATAAGTGAAAAGGGATTGAAGCTATTGGCCAAGAATAATAGTCTATCTGTGTTAAAACGTACATAGTTGAAAAAATGCAGTGATTGCTTGGCTGGAAAGCAAAACAGAGTTTTATTCATGAGTTCTTCATCACGAAAGTAAGATATACTTGATTTGGTACACTCCGATGTATGTGGTATGAAGGTAAAAACACTTGGTGGTTCTCTTTACTTTGTGACATTTATTGATGATCATTCGAGGAAGATATGGATATACACTTTGAAGACCAAAAATCAAGTGCTTGATGTATTTAAGCAATTTCAGGCATCAGTTGAGAGACAAATGGGTAAAAAGTTAAAGTGTATTCGAACAAATAATGGAGGTGAGTACATAGGTCCCTTTGACAAGTATTGTAAAGAGCAAGGTATTCGGCATCAAAAGATACCTCCTAAGACTCCTCAGTTAAACGGTTTGGCAGAGAGAATGAACAGGACCTTAGCTGAAAGAGTTAGAAGTATGCTTTCACAAGAAAAATTATCGAGTTCTTTTTGGGGTGAAGCAATAAGTACAGCTGCATACTTAATAAATTTGATACCATATGTACCGTTGGAGTTTGATTTACCGAACAAAGTTTGGACATGTAAAGTTGTTTCTTATGATACTTTGTGTGACTTTTGATGTAAGACATTTGTGCATAAAGTGAAATTCTGTAATTAAGCACACCTAGAGGGGGATGAATAGGTGTAAATACCCAAAGTGATCTATAATGGTCAATTTTTAAAGTTTACTATTGCAGACTATAATCGAATGTAGTCCTAACCACAGCATTATTAGTTATGTTCTTAAATCTATTATAAGCGAAAGACTAATACACATGCATTTTAGTATAAATTTTGGCCACTATTTTAAACCAAAAACTGTAGAATATAAAAGCATAAAACAAAAACAAAAAATAGTAAATCACACCAAGATTTTTTACGTGGTTCAACCCCTATCCTCTAGTCTAATAGCCTAATCCATGTCTGTAACGCCCCTATAATAGGTCCAATCCAACCAACCTATTTTGAGTCATCAAAAATATGGTACAAAAAGCAACTACAACTTTATTACTACAATTGTCGTGCAAAATACAACAACACATATGTTGTAAGTTTTGATACAAATATATACCAACTGTGACTCATGTCCCAACCTTGGATAGTACGTCACAATGGCACCTTACATAAAGGTACAGTTAATAACTGTTTTAGAAATTAAAATCTTTGGGAAGTGCTCAAGGAAACCTTCGTACATGGGAGGCCATGCGTCTAGGTTATGATAGATATCATATGCCCATAGAATTATCCTTGGTTGATCCAATAAACCCTAAAGAAAAACGAGAAGATTACTATCATATTCTTTCCAATGGTGAGTCTTTTCATGACATATCATTATCTCCACCGTCTCTAGTTGAGAATTATACTTCAACCAAACTCCAAGATCATATAGATAGTGCTTGTAGATATACTCAGTAAGTGGATGTGCACAACCATGTATTATGATAACACGAGGTTGTATGTCATTAGACATCTTGTATGAACGTTGGGTTCGCCTCACCCTATTTGATTCACCAAATATAACTACTAAAGAATGTATAGAATACAACACACTTTTCTATACTATCTAGGGAGAACCTCCACAGCTAGAGACCACCGTTCTATTCTCCTGTTACCCCTGCTCGACCCAGCTACACTCTTATTACCTGAAAGGAATTATGAAGCAAAAGGGTGAGCACAAATAGCCCAGTAAAGAATATCACGACTAAAGATAATTAAATTCTCAATAGCCTTCATCAATAATAAATCAGAGATTTAGAACATATGGTAGATGATAAAACTTTTCAACCATAGTTGCAGCGGAACGAATAATCCATTAGAAGAGTCAAATAGACCATAAAGTCTATTATCTTCTCCATGTTAAAAGTCCACCAACAATGTTTTAACCCTGTAACATCAATCAACAGTTCTTGTCCACAATCATGTGAATAACTCATAATCATAATTGTAGTTCTAAATTCCTTTTAGCATTCGGAATGAAGATAATTTTCATCACTGTCTTTACGAAACATCAAAGATCATGGTTATACCAAATCACAATTCCATGCTCATAATCATACTAATAAATTCATCTTTGCACTACGGGCCAAAAATATTCATCAATAGTTCATCTTTGCACTACATGCCAAAGATATTCAACAACAGGTCATCTTTGCACTACAGGCCAAAGATATTCATATCTCAAAGAAATACATAATCATTTCAGAATTTATATAAACCATAATTATAACCATGTTGATCAATTCACCTTGCACTTAAGCTAAAAATATTCCATTGTAAATTCAATGGTCATGATTATACTAGTCAACAATTCAACTTTGCACTCTCGGCAAAAAGAGAACCCATAATCACGATCATACCAATACTTTACCCATCTTTACACTCAAGTCAAAGAGAAATTCCATCACCGAGGTTATAAAATGTTATATATGATAATAAAAACAATAGGATCAACAACTACATTTAATTTCAAGAGCAATATTCATAAATCAACGATAATTTGGTCAGAAAAAGAAACCAATTTTGTCGTGAATAGTACCCGTGAATAGTAACTCGTGAATAGTAACTCATGAATAGTAACTCGTGAATAGTAACTCATGAATAGTACTCGTGAATAGTACTCTGTATTCGTACATAGTACCGTATACGTAAAAAATGTCATATACATGAATAGTATCGTATACGTAAATAGTGCCGTATACGTAAATAGTGCCGTATACGTGAATAGTAACCCCGACACAAAAAGATAGAACTTCCGCAATAAAATCCATACCAATATTTTGGTATAATGATATTGAAAGAAATAATATCATTTACGAAGAAAATAACATCCCTTACTATCCCTTACCTCGTAAGATGATACTTATTCTTTGGAATCTTTGATATATAGTCTTTGAAGGAACTTTATGCAGTATAGCAACACTCAAAGTATCAAAATACTCATAAGAATACACTCAATAATATAGAGAGAGAAAAAGAGAGAAAAACTTTAGTTTCTGGTGTGATTTTCAATTCTAACCTAAGCACCCTATTTATAGGAAAATGCTTAGAACACCAAATCAGAAAAATTTAATAAAATATTAATATATTTATAAAATTTTCCTTATCCTACCTTGACCATCTGAATTCAGCCACCAAATAATGACAAAAACCAAAAAAACGTTTTTGTAATTAAAAATAATTAAAACTTTCAAAAATTAATTATTTCGGAACTACGGAACTTCAATAATTCATAATAAATAGCCCTTTTATCGGAAAATTTCGAACCATATGTCTTTTCCATAGGAAATTTCATTATCTACAACTTTGCAGAAGAAAGGTTTTCCAAATTCCAAACATAAATTGATCGGAATCCACATACGGACGATTTTACAGGCTATAATCAAATTTCAGTCAAGAAATGGGGTCCACCGACATGTTTAACATGTTTTTATCATTTATTGCAACAAAATACTCTTCCTCCTCATTTATTCATATATCACACATTCATTGTAAAAATATCACTATTATTATATTATTAAAATATAATAATATATTTAAATGAATTATTTATCAGAAAAGATAAAATATCAATTTTCAACAATTGTCACTTTAAAAATTTTCTCCATCTATATCCACATAAAATGAATATTTTCCTTATCATATAAATCAATAATTAATTATTCACAAATAATATTATAGAATCATAATATTGACAACTGTGTCATTATTCAGAAAGAGGGGCTTTCAATAAGAATTTCTCCTCATTGGCGCGCGCATTTAGGTGACCAAACCTCTCCTTAGACAGAACTTTCTAGACATTGCCAATAATGTTATCTAATAATATTATTCACATAATATGAATTATTGCTCCGATAATAGAAAATACTGTGTAGTGACAATTATTGAAACAATAGTAATATAAAATATCAACGTAGCAATTATTGAATCAATAAAATAAAATATTGAACAGTAATTACTGTAACAATTATTGAGTAGTGCCTTCTTACGTAAGAATCAATAATTGGTGCAATACCGTGTGCTACTGTGTTTTAACCACCGAGTATTTCAACAATATTAACGGTAACAACTACGCCGTTATTTATAAATAACTTATACTTGTCGTTTTCTTCATCCAGATTGCTTTCCGTTATGGGGCCCACAAAAGGCTGCGCCGTCGTACCAATATTCTCCAACAAGAAGAATATTCCACGACCAAACGAATATTCCCCGACAACAATGAGTATTTTATAACCACTTGCTTATTTTAAAAAAATTTACGTATACCACCCTTAACTTTAAACTTTTATCAATTTAACCATTTACTGAATAGTAATTATAAGAAAAATTGAATACTTTTATTTCATAAAATTCGGGGTCTTACAATGTCCAATACGAAAAGGTATTGGAGACTCTTTTTATTAAACTTTAATACACAATTAAGTACAAATAAAAAGAACTCCCTGTTCAAATAAAGCTTTCCACTGCGATGGACACCTCTGCCCCCTTTGCACCACTGCAACCTTTCTCACCACTGAGACCTTTGCACCTCTGCAACCTTGAAAGCTTCCTTTGAACAAAACTCTATCCACTATTGGATCAATCAAGCCTAACAGTGCTTGAATTCAGAATACAAAGAATTTTGAATACAATGTGTTGTGATTTTCCAGCCACTAAAGAATTAACAATATAATACTAACTTGCTAGAAATAATATATACTAACACTCTATGGAAATATCTCTGTAAATAGCTTTTGAAATTTCTGAACTGATATATCCTTCAAGTGTAAGTGTTCTGTTCTGTTGTAACTAGAGGAAGAAAATATATATATATATATATATATATATATATATATATATATATATATATATATATATACTAAATATACTAACGGCTATAAAGAGATATGTTAATAAGAGTTCTAAACCAACATGTTTATTACATGATTCAAGTAAATTGATTCTATTCAATGGGAAATAGATATAATTCTTAACAGCAAATTGACATTGTCTTCAAGAGCTATATAGAATCCCAATCAAACTAAATAAGTTTAACATATATAATATATATTAGTTTTAAGAGATTTGATAACCAAGTCAAAATAAAAGAGCTTATATCAAGGAATAAGAGATAATATCATATACTGTTTGACTCATTCCTAACAAGTTCATATCTACACCAATTTCCTTAAGACTCGTTTTCAACTTGAATAACATATATTTAATTTTAGACTGAATATATTAAAAAGTCTGTTAGCAATAATAACACCAAATGGGCTGATAATCAATTTTGGTCCATTCAAGAAATTAACATATAATAAATTAAATCAACCCAAACAATAAAAACTATTACACAAACTCAAATATATTGTCATTATTAAAATCACCAATACTAAAAACTAACATTCTCCCCCTTTTTGATGATGACAATATATTATCTTGTAAATTTATATGCTCCCCCTATCTATAAGGCTCCCCCTAAATTTATGCATATTAAGGAGCAAAAAAAATGACAATAACCATCATTGCATATAGTAGCACAATATAGTATCTCACTACCAACATGAATACCAATTCAAATACCAATATCTCTCCCCCTTTGTCATTATCAAAAAGAAATCATTAAGCACAAGTTGATTAAAACATATTCATCGTTACCCAAATATCTCTCCCCCTTTGTTATCAACAAAAATTAATTCATATCAATTTAGCTAAATAGTTATCTCGCCCCATTTGTCAATATTAAAGGAATAAGTTCAAAGATAAAGAATATCATTGGAGCAAGTTTATAACAAAATTACATATAGCAAGTAAACAATACGATCATACATTTGTAATTTGTTACCTATATATCAACATTGTTGTTACCAATAGTAAGCTTTCTAGATGTGCTCTGAAGTTTTCGATTTTGGATTTTCATAATCAAATCTCTTCAAAAACACTTCTTTTTATCATCCAATGTGGAGGTCACCTATAATCAAATTTGGGGGATGATTTCTCAAAGTTTGACATGATCTAGGAAGCTTGGCAGTGGCCATCTGTTCGTTGGATCAAACTGTGATATATCAAATTCTGCATCTGTAACGACCCCAAAAATTCATACAATTCAACTATCGACTTCGGTCGTTAACAATACATTCAACCTCTAATTTTACATCATTAAATGATAATACAACCATTGAAATTTGCGGAATAATTTAAAATTTCTATTACAAACTATTCTCGTTCCGAAAACCTTCAACCTTTACATCTAAACATCTCAGAATCAATTTAATACTACCATAGTTTGCATTGCGAAACGATATTAGAATTCAACATTAATACATCTTTCGAAACCTTAAACATGGTTCAAATAATAATAACACAACCAAAGTGTATAAATCCTCAAGTACCACATCGGATTCATGTCTTTCAGGTAACACATAACTTTACCTTGAAATCTTGACCTGCAAAAATGGTTATTTGCAAGATTGAGCTCGACAGCCCAATAAAATCTAACTGTTTTCACGCATCACGTAGCATATAATAACATGCTCAACATACATCTCTTAAACATTGGACTATCATAACATACATGCTACAGTTCATATAAAAAGTATAAAGATTGAGTTCATTACTCAATCAGCATGCTTTACTCAATCAACGTAGTCATAAGTTGACTTTAACGTTTCATACTTTCAAAATAAATATAACACATCATGTTATTTGCAATATAGATTTAAAACAGTTAATCATCAAGTTCACATAGCAAATAGGAACTGAAAGACTTGCCTGATTCGTAGTTTATGAACTACGACTTAACTACTTAATACTTATCTGCACTTCGTGTATTCCTACACAGTTATATAATCATGGATTCACATCCATTAGTCATATATTTCATACATTCTTAATATAATAGTAACGTTACATTGTTCCATAACTTGGTTTGTAAAACCTACCTTTCAATTTCTCATCATACTCTTAGAATAGCTAGGTATGTATAGGTTTACCTTAACCACTCATACTTGACATCAATATTCATATATATCATTCACACACTTGACTCGCTATGTGTTTGACACATATTTAAAGTTCATAGATACACGATCTACATCGTTCTTACATTTTACAAACTTTAATAAAATTTAACAACTCTGTGTTTTATATAACCATTACATGATCTCATGATTAAACATGATCTATGTCAAGTATTATAGATTTAGACATTCATTACAAATATGCTTTAAGGTTCAGATTAAAGTTAAAATAACCAAGCATCATCATGCAATGGCGATTCTTGCGCTTAGAATTAGGTTTGGGATGGCGCAATTTGCGTGTCCGTCCCACTGCGGAACTAAAGTTGAGCATTTTCTGGTTTCATCTTGGTTCTTAGCATGCATAAATGTTAACACATATCTTACCCACATGTTATGAGGTCTTAGCCCAAGTTTGGTGCCTCTTGTATTTACCTTAAGTTGTTTTACACTTTATAGCTTTATTGCCATATATTTCAGGGCTAAGTAAGTTTATACAACAAGGGCCTAACTATACGACCACCAATGAGGTTAAACAACTTTCAATATACATGCTTACATGTAATCATATGACTAACATGGCTTATGACTTAAAATCTTACTTTAAGACATGTATAGTTTATAGTATGTCTATCTAGTAGTGTGCACGTACCCATCATGCCTAGAGACATAAAAGTCCTATCATGTTTGCACATATAGGCCATGTTTAAAGACCCAAAAGTTACTAGTATGCCATCCTACAAGTTCAGAAGTTTAGACAACACAATGCTCATGAATAATATTTTCAAAACATTTAAGTTTCTTTTCAAAACACATACTAAGTCATGCTAATGCTTTCTTTTCCTACGACCTACAAAGATCAATATTAGTAGAGCCTAGCTCTGATACCAAATTAAATTCTGTAATTAAGCACACCTAGAGGGGGGTGAATAGGTGTAAATACCCAAAGTGATCTATATTGGTCAATTTTTAAAGTTTACTATTGCAGGCTATAATCGGACGGTCTACCCTGTCCGTATTAGTTATGTTCTTCGTCTGTTATAAACGGACAACTAATACCTGTCTGTTTTAGTATAAATTTTGGCCACTATTTTAAACCAAAAACTGCAGAATATAAAAGCATAAAACAAAAACAAAAACAATAAATCACACCAAGATTTTTTACGTGGTTCAACCCCTATCCTCTAGTCTAGTAGCCTAATCCATGTCCAATACCAAAAGGTATTTGAGACTCTTTTTATTAAACTTTAATACATAATTAAGTACAAATAAAAAGAACTCCTTGTTCAAATAAAGCTTTCCACTGCGATGGACACCTCTGCCCCCTTTGCACCACTACAACATTTCTCACTACTGAGACCTTTGCACCTCTACAACCTTGAAAGCTTCCTTTGAACAAAACTCTATCCACTATTGGATCAATCAAGCCTAACAGTGCTTGAATTCAGAATACAAAGAATTTTGAATATAATGTGTTGTGATTTTCTAGCAACTAAAGAATTAACAGTATAATACTAACTTGCTGGAAATAATATATACTAACACTCTATGTAAATATCTCTGTAAATAGCTTTTGAATTTTCTGAACTAATATATCCTTCAAGTGTAAGTGTTCTTGTTTTAGCCTAGAGGAAGAAGATATATATATATATATATATATATATATATATATATATATACTAAATATATTAACGGCTATAAAGAGATATGTTAGTAAGAGTTCTAAACCAACATGTATATTATATGATTCAAGTAAATTAATTCTATTCAACGGAAAAGAGATATAATTCTTAACATCAAATTGACATAGTCTTCAACAGCTATATAGAATCCCAATCAAACTAAATAAGTTTAACAGATATACTATATATCAGTTTTAAGAAATTTGATAACCAAGTAAAAATAAAAGAGCTTATATCAAGGAATAAGAGATAATATCAGATAATGTTTGACTCATTCCAAACAAGTTCATATCTACACCAATTTCTTTAAGACTCATTTTCAACTTGAATAACATATCTTAATTTTAGACCGAATATATTAAAAAGTTTGTTAGGAATAATAACACCAAATGGGCTGATAATCAATTTTGGGCCATTCAAGAAATTAACATATAATAAATTAAATCAACCCAAATAATAAAAACAATTACACAAACCCAAATATATTTTCATTATTAAAATCACCAATAATAAAAACTAGCATAAAGATGAGAGATCAAAGGTTGATGCGAAGACTTGACAATGTGTATTTATTGGGTATGGTCAAGACAAATTTGGTTACAAATTGTATGACCCGATTCAGAAGAAAATAGTTCGAAGTCGAGATGTTATTTTCATTGAAAACCAGACTATAAAAGATATTTAAATGTCCGAGAAGATGGTACTGAACAACCTTGCTGATCTAGTTGACTTAGATCCAGTTCCTTTGACATCCGAATTTTCTGAGTTTGTGGAAGAAATTCGGGATGAGAACGTGGATTTAAATGAGGCAGATGTTCCTATACAAAAAGATATACATGATGATGTTCGCCAATCGCCACACTTGTTGAAAAACCCACATATCAATGTTTAGAGGTTTACTCGAGACCGAAAAATTTCTACACGTTATTCTTCTAATTATTATATATTATTGATAGATATAGGAGAACCAGACAGTTATGAGGAAGCTATGGAAGATGAACATAAAGACGAGTGGGTTGATGTCATGCAATTTGAGATGCATTCATTGCATGAGAATCATATATTTGAGTTGGTAAAACTGCCTAAGGGTAAAAGGGCCTTGAAGAATCGGTGAGTTTACATGGTAAAACAAGAAGACCACATCGCACACCCACGGTACAAGGCTAGATTGGTTGTGAAGGGATTTATATAGAAAAATGGTGTTGACTTCAATGAGATTTTTGCTCCAGTTGTTAAAATGGCATCCGTTCGAGTGATACTTGGCTTAGCCGCTACACTTGATTTAGAGTTTGAGCAAATGGATGTGAAGACTGCCTTCCTACACGGTAATTTTGAGGAAGAGATTTATATGGAACAGTCAGAGGATGAGTGTAAATTGAAGAAAAGTATTTATGGCTTAAAGCAAGCACTGAGGCAGTGGTACAAGAAGTTTATGTTAGTTATGGGGGAGAATGGCTACAAAAAAACTTCTTCAGATAATTGTGTATTTGTGCAAAAAATTTTTGATGATAATTTTATTATCCTTCTGCTTTGTGTTGATGACATGTTGATTGTTGGCAGGAATTCTTCACGGATTGAGTTGTTGGAAAAGCAGCTGAACAAGTCTTTTGCTATAAAAGACTTGGGTCCTGTAACACCCCCAAATCCAGGTACTCAAACTTCCTACAGATTTGGTGTTCACTCAACAAAATAATTAACATCTAACTACCCATAAATAAAATAAACTCATAAATAAAATATAAATCTTCCCAATAAAGGGTTACAACAACTTGAACAATTCAATCCCAGGTCATTTAACCTTAATACATCAATGCGAAAACTTCATAAACAAATAAGTCTTAAACATAACATCAAGAGTCTTAACATAAACATTGTAAAATATAATACACAAGTCTTCATCACTTGCATGCTTTGCCTTTGCCTTTACTAGTGGATGGCTCATAAACTCTTTTAACCTTAGCTACAATGTTATTATGCAAGAGTGAGCAACAATTGCCCAAAAGTTTAATAATAGCTATAATAATAATATGCGAATAATAATGGATACTAAACCAAAAGAAAGCTCAGTTTTTGAATCAAGATTAGAACATGAATCAAAAGTACATCTGAGGGTCACAAGACCATGAGCTATGTCCCAGGTTACCAAGTATTTCTACTTTAAACCTTTAACAGTCCTAAGACTATATGGACCTTACTTCTCATACCTAGGGGGATCAACTCTTAGTACCATGTATGTGCACAACATCTTAACGCTATCGCGTAATATAATCCCCTATAGCAGGGTTGTTCATTTCAGCTTTGACATTAGAGTCCACACCAAATGAAGTTTGGTTTGGATTGATCTCAAGGGTAATTTAAAGTTCAATAATCATCAACTAAAGATTAGTTGAATCAATAAAGATTTAATAATCATTCAAGAGTTCGCTAACAACATAATGTTATAAAGGGATACAATAGCAATAATAGAATACCGTTGAATCATAAGTAGATAGGCATCATATATCAAAGTCATGCTTTCATAAAGAATTAGAAGACTTAACCAAAACATAGACATTGAATACTATAAGAAACCTTGCTTGAATAATAATAAGCTAAGGTTAAACTTTCTCAATAATTTAGAGTTAGAAAAACTTGCGTGACTATAATCAAGTGAGAAATAAGGAACTTACTCAACGATAACATAATATAAAATAAGAATTTATTCAATGTAAGATTAGAGTTTGGAAACTCGCATAATCGTAATCAAGATAGGGTAAGGAACTTGCTCAACATAAGAGTAGGGTTTAGAAACTTGCCTTGTGCGTAGGCTAAACGATTACCACTCACGTTCACCACAAGTCCTACACACATACCATATGTATTCACAACATTCAATAGTTACATTAATACTAACTTTATAAGTTCAGTTCCCACTTTTAGTATAACTTGTTAACTTAGTTTAAGTTTTGCTCACTACTATAAATCACACATTACAAGACCGAGGTCTCGAATCTTAAGTTTAAAAAAACATTATATTTTCTCATAGACATCACATTTAGTCCTTATATAACTTATCAAATTATCATGCGATTTGCTACTTGTATGATAATAATCTGATATAGCATCTTATTACTTGTCCAATACACGATTATGTTCATTAGACTAGGTTAGACTAGCATGTAATGGACTGTACACAACGAAATTAAAACTGCCCAGTTCTGCTACCGACTTCCGAAGTCTCGGCCCCCGAAGGTATAACGCCATCCAAAGCCAACCTTCGATCGAAGCCAAATTCTGACCCCGAAGACATATGACGCCATCCGAAGTTGAATTCTGACAGAAGTCGAACTCTGACTCCGAAGACACATGACGCCATCCAGAGTCGAACTTCGATCAAGCCAAATTCGACCTCAATACACACGACGCCATCCAAGTCGAATTAAATAGTCAACTCGACTTCAAGATATATGACACGAATACCCGGTATCTAATTCTGTAGTTCGCGAATGAACACAACAGAAAACCAAATTAGGCCAAAACTTCACATAAACAACGAATTCAATATTACCCATGTGTTCTGAACTTAATAGAAATATTTAATGGCTTTCTTAGCATGCGTGTAACAACTTAAATCACATAAACAACTGAATTTGAACTCATAATTTTCATGTTCTTGCAATTTTTCAAAGTTTCATCAAATTTCATGAAATCACAAAATACATATTCGTTATAACACCAAACCAGTCCATTTAAGTTTCGTTCTTTTCATTTTTTACATGTATAAACATAATCAATTATCAATTCACCGATTAATATGAAATTGAAGCATGAATTTTTGTACTTTAAGCCATATTCATATGTTCTTACTCTGTAAACTATAAAATTATAATTTAAACATAATAACATGGATTTGATTACTCTAAAACATATATAAATCATATATAATTGAACTATACAAACTTATAAACATCGAACATCAAGTTTTTAACAAATAATTCATGAATTTCCAATTAACAGAGGATCTTAATTAAACTTTCATGGAGAAACTCAAGAACATAATTTAAAAGCTTAAGATTAAGGAATTACCCTTGATTTCTCTACTTAGATTGCTAGAATGTGAAAGAAAGCTTTTTTAATTCTCCAACTTCTTCTTCAATCTCAAGGATTCTCAAATTTTCTCTCTTTTCTCTCTTCTTTCTCCAACTGATATGATATAATGAAGTCTGATAATAATATATATTACGTATACAAATAACTGATGGGATCATGGGCAACAGTTAAGCGCAACAGGGAATTAACTGCTCCCATGTTCCTTAGGTCATGTTTGGCTAGCACCAAATTATCTCTCTTCTCATTATTTTTATTAATTCATTTATTATATAGTTTATTTGTCACACTTTAATTAATCAAATAATATTATTTAACTCAATTAAATAAAAGGTAATATTACCCGTTAAATTACTTCATCACATAATTAAAATTCTCATTTATTATTTATAACAAATAAATAAACCTCTAATTAATTATTAAATTAATTAGGATAACATTAAAATTATTTGACAACTCATTTAATTTTATTATCTCAATTGAATTCTCACTTTGATCAATAAAATTATTCCACATTAATTTAATCAATGTGACACACTTAATTAAATTAATCTACCACAATTCCATCAAATGATTATTTAACTTAATAAATAAATAAATAAAATATTTATTTAACTCAATAAATATTTAAAAATTAATTACAAAACTCATTCATCACAGGTCCAACAAAATAGATACTTGGCATAAGAATCACACGGGATAGAGATGCCAAACAATTATTTTTGTCACAAGAGAAGTACACCGAGAAGGTACTTCAAAAATTTCACATGGATAAGGCTAAAGTGGTTAACACTCCTCTTGCTTCCCATTTTAAGTTGAGCACAACACAATGTCCTTCAACTAATGAAGAGAAAAAAGATATGGATAGAGTTCCATATGCCTCAGCTGTAGGAAGTTTAATTTATGCCACGGTGTGTACACGACAAGACTAGGCTTTTGCAGTTGGTGTTGTCAGCCGTTATTTGTCAAATCTGGGAAAAGAACATTGAAATGCAGTTAAGTGGACTTTATGGTATCATCGGGGCACTTCCGATTTGAGACTTTGTTTCAAAAATGGAAAAATAGAGTTAGTTGGTTACACAGATGAAGATAAGATTGGACATCTCAATACCCAAAAATCTACTTCAAGTTATATAATTTCCTTTGCTGGTGGGGTTGTGTTATGCAAGTCTAAATTGCAAAAGTGTGTTGCACTTTCTACAACGGAGGCAGAGTTTATTACAGCAACTGAAGCGAGTAAGTGTGACACCCCTAAATCCAGGTTACCTGACCCCCGAGTTTGGTGCTCACGATCCACAATATAACACCATTTAACAACCCATTCATATATAAATAGGAATACATAACTCATTAACATAAGTTGTTAATACATAAGTCCCAGGTTTACTAACCTTAAAATTACAAACATACCCCTTAGATAAACAAAAAGGGTTTACAATACAACATAATAATAATACTATTCATTATACTACTCCAGCATCTTGCCTTTGCCTTTGTTATTCTTTGACCCGCTGGCCTCTTCGTTCCTAGCTGAAATGTTTTATTTATAGCAAGGGTGAGCAACAAGTTTGCCCCGCAAGTTAAAACATACAATTAATAAATGTATACGAATCAATAAGAACATACTATCTATTTTGATAGAATGAAACCAAAGTTCGGTGAACTTTGAAATAGCTGAACAAATTGTTAATCAATAACAAGTCTTCTCGTATTCTAGGCAACACAATAATCTGATAATGAAAGAGTACAACGCTTTCAAAGTTTCTACGATATTCTATTGAATAAACACGAATCAATTCTACGCAATAACAAAGTGGAATGTTTTCCAGATTTATGTTGAGCGATCCATTAGTTCTAGAACTTCTACTTTCTCGGGTATCTATTAAAGATTTACTTTGATACATACGCAGGAGTATTAGATAACCATAACGATTAAATCATACCCCTCTGCGAGTACTTAGAGCCGGCCAACTCCTTGTACCCTATATTATGCCTAATACTTATAGGTCGCGCGCAATGGTCGAATTGCGACTTGAAATTTTTGTTCCCTTTATATAAAAGGTTGTTCTTCTCAGTCTCAGAATCAAGATTTTGATTGAACAACAAAATTCAATGATTTTAATTTCTATTTACTTATCGATCTAGCCGAAATAATTAACATCGATCTATCAATAACAATTGAATTCTCTTCTCGAATTTATCAAGTTCTAACAAATGTTCGTCTAACCAGAATAATTAGCTAAGACATTTCTCAACGTAATTTAACAATAAACAAGAATTATCTGTACTATCAATTCTATCTTCTACGAATATGAATATCCAACCACAGTTATTCTACAAATGTATATTCTCCGAATCAGTAATTCAATTTGAATTATTAATCATGCACTAACTGCGAATAATCAACAATAAATTCCCTGGACATGGTATAATTAGCAATAATTATCCATTATAATAATTGAATGAATATAACTCAAGGTTGAGTTAGGAAACTTGCCTTCCGCGTTGATTACAGCTACACAATATAATTAACTGCGTTCGTATGACCTATATTCAACAATGTCGGTCTCACAATTAGCACAATCCTTTATAACACGTAACATTGTATTTTACAGTCAAACTTCTCCTAGACACATTACCACATAGCCACATTAGTGTTTATAAACTATATAAACACTTAACAAGTCTAACTAGTTCGGTCTGGTTGGACTTCAGTCCATTCTCGGTGTTCTGGTCACCCTATCCGACAATTAACACATTGATTGTCAATTAAACTTGGTCTCTAAGCTTCAATATTATTTTGGATAAGTCAAATATCGTTTATAATATTTTTCAGAAGCTTTTAATAATTTATAAACAATTATTATAATTTATAATAATTTTTCAAACACTTAAATCATTTTTAAATGATTTAATTATCAAATAATCTTATTTAATAATATAAAAATATTAATAACATACTTGTCAAAATATTAAAGTTATTATTCATAACTTAAAATATTTTTAAATCCTTAATATTCTACTTAAATGATTTTTACAATAATTAAAATCATTTTTAGATCATCACCATTAATATTTAAATATTAATGAAATTATCATCAAATATTAAAAGTAATTAATTATCAATTAAAATATTTTTAATTCATTTTTCTCATTTTTAAATGATTTTTAAATCAATAAAATAATTTTAACTAATTTATTTAATATAATAATTAAATAAATCTAATATCATTAATATTAATTTATTAATGAGAATTCTCCAAAATTACTAAAATTATATTTTATAATTCAAAATATTTTCTAACATTTTATTCTTATTTAAAATGATTTTTAATCCATAAAATCATTTTTAACTTATTTATTTAATTTAATAATTAAATAAATGTAATATCATTAATATTAATTTATTAATGAAAATTCTCCAAAAAATATTAAAAGTCACATTTTATAACTGAAAATATTTTGAAATACATTATTCTTATTTAAAATAATTTTTCATAATATTAAATCATTTTTCTCTAATTTATTTAATACACTAATTAAATAAATTAAATACTTTTAATATTTAAATAATTATAAATATTAAAGAAAAATATTCCAATTGGTCAGAAATTATTTTTCATAATTTAAAATAATTTTTAAAACCATTTTTGTTAATTTTTAGAATTTATTTCTATTTTTAAATAATTTCCAGAATATTCAGAAATTCAAAAATTAAATAAACCGTCGCTATAAGGCTTTAGCGACACAAAGCGTCGCTGTTGGTGTTCTTGAGCCTCAAGAACACTGACAGCCAGCCTTACAAGGTCATGGTTTGACCGTGTATACTTTTCTGTACATTTATATTCTGAGTTAACTTAGACACTGATCATGTAGTGGAAATGTAACTCTACAATATCCAATCGGCATCATGATCATACAACAAACAAACAAGTAGATTCAGCCTCTCAAAGTCACTGTCAGATCACATCTGGGTTTTCTGGGTAACCCAGAAACCCAGACAGTGTCGAGTTGACACTTTCAAACTCGATTTCCTTTATGTTTGGTTCATCAAATGGTTCAGTTTTTTAATCCACAGATGTTGTAAGCATGACAAGGAACACATAGTAATCGGCAGAACAGTTAAACAACAATCGAATCACAATATATTGGACGGTCAAATACTGTCAAAAAGCTTGTTTATACAGTTTCTGGGTTTTCCAGAAACTGCAGTCGTGATTAAATGGCCACGTTTGACCATCAATTACATGTTACATTTTGTTATTTAAGCGAGATAAAGGTATCGATATCAAGTCCATATATCATACTACACACTGGTTATCATAACATCAACATAAAACATAAACACTGACAGATCAAAGCGTTTCAAAAACTGTCAGACTCGATTTTTAAAATTTCTGGGTTACCCAGATTTCAGCCGGTTAAGCTCGGTCAACGGGGTTTGACCGTCTATAAAATGAAATCTAGACATCAACTGACTGTGATACCACTTGTAGAATAAAGCCAACATACCAGGCTACAAATCCAAAACTTAAAACAACAAAAATCGTAAACGACCAATGATCCGTGGGCACTGACATTACTTGTCAGACCCCAAAAAAATTCTCAAGAACAGTTTTTGAAAACTTCATTTTAAGGCACTTTGATGCTATGGATTCATGATAGATCATAATAGATCTTTATAAAACATCCAATAGTAAGATTCTATACACAAAAACACAAAATTTATCTAAGCATACAAGATCAAAAATAAAAATTAGGTTTATACCTTTTCTTGAATAATTTTAGATCTTGGCTCTCCAATCTATTATTGATTGATCTAGGGTTGTATTTAGATCTGATATACTTAGCAATTTCGTTAGTTTAGGAGAAAGAGAGAGTTGGTGAGAGCAAAATAGCAAAATGGCTAATGTTTATGGACTTTCTCTCTCCAACATCTCTTATATATTGCTTGTTATTGCTTTGGATATGTGATTTTTGGCTGGTGGTTGTGATTTTGTGTCACCAAAGTCAACTAAGTTGTTCAACAACTAAAGGTGCTAGCAATTATACAAGTTATCAATTAAAGAAAATGTAAAAGGGTATTTTGGTCATTTGTATTTTATTTTAATGGCATACTTGGAATTTGTACAAACCCTTAGGGTTTAACCCTTAGGTTTTAACCCTTAGGGTTTAACCCTAAGGTTCTTAACCCTTAGGTTTTAAATACTTCAATTCTAGATTTTCTAAATTATGGTTTTAATTTAGAAAATTAAAATTTTGAAACTAAAATTATGTTTTCCTAATCTTATCAACATTTAATAAATATATTAGGCCTTCCAATTAGGATTAGGGTTTCCTAATTAGGGTTTAGGATTCCCAAATTTAAAATTAGGGTCCCAACTTTCGATTAGGGTTTCTAACCGTACAATTGGTTTTCTAAATCTGAGATTAGGGTTTTTAATCTCTTATTAGGGTTTATAAATTTTAAACCTTATCCGATCAATCAGTGATCTAAATCTCTTCGGTACAAACACATACTCATTAAAATAATTATTTTAATTATATTTTCTATCGAATCCCTATCCAAAAATTAGGGTTAGGGTTTCTAAAGCTGTTAATCACAACTCTACTCTAAAATTTATTAGTCAATACACAAATTGACTTTCTCGAGACTCGTATCACAGATACTTGTCACAAAATTAATAATCAATATAAATTTTATTAAAAAAAAATTATTCGTAAAATTTTGATTATTCAAAATCTCGGGTTATCACATTCACCCCTCCTTAAAAGGATTTCGTCCTCGGAATCACCGCTTTCTTATTCTCTACAATCTTTTAAAGTTGTATCATCAATTCATTTTTATCTACACAATATTCGTTTGTGTTTCAAATTCTAACATGTGACTTGAATCTATAAAAGAAAACAATTCACAGTAATTATCTAACTCAATTTACTCGCGTAATTAAATTTCTAAACGAAATCATTACATGCTGCCACCTCCTGAGTAGCCACTGCATCCTGCGCCGTCATGTTGAATGTACGGACCGTTGGTCTTCCTGGCTGTGCAGGTCCTCGAGTTGCCAAGGTTCCACTACTGGGTCCCTTGTTGACACTTTCCTTCTCAGCATTCCTCTTTGGACGGTTTCGTACCATATGGTCAGTTGATCCACATGCATAACAACCTTGTATCTTCTTTGGACTGGGAATATTGGGCGACATATGCCCCTATTGCCCGCAGTTATAGTAAACTCCCTTCTTCTTCAGGCAAACTCCAGCATGGTTCTTCCCACAATTCGAACATGGCTCCCTTCCTTTCCTATTATCTTCTGTCTTATTACCCGACTGGGTATTCTCACTCCATTTCCTCTTATTCGGATTACTACCACCACTGCTTCCTCCATCGTTTGTCTTCTTCTTCTTATCCCGATGAAATCGAGACGCAGCTTCGCTCCCTCCTTTAGCAATTAACGCCTTCTCCATCAAAGTCGCGAAACTATTGATCTGCAATACCGCTACCTTGTTGAATATCCCCAGCTTCATCCCATTCTCAAATCTTCTCGCCTTTCTCGTTTCTGTGTCCACCTGATGAGGTGCAAATCTTGCTAACTCGTTGAATTTGGCAGCGTATTCTGTTACCGACATGTTGTCCTGCTTCAATTCTAGAAATTTAACTTCCATCCTGGATTGCATACTCGACGAGAAGTAGTTCTCAAAGAACAACTCCTTGAATCTTGTCCACAACACCACCATTGTACCAGCTCTGGCCTGATTAGTCTCCCACCAGTAATTGGCTTGTCCCTTCATTAAGTATGTCGCAAAAGCTGTCTTCTGCTCTTCTGCCACTCGCGCAATGACGAATGCTTTCTCCATCTCCTTCACCCAAGTTTGGGCTTCAATCGGATCCGTGGTTCCTTTGAATTCAGGAGGTCCTACCGCTTTAAAGTCTTTAAAGTTAGCAAATCTGTCGGCTGGCTGATTCCTCACTCTTCCTCTTGCAGCTGGAGCTCTATTCTCCATAGCTTGGGCTAATATATCTGTAAAGTTTTGCATCGGGTCAGCTTGACCTCCTTCGTTATTCACTGACTGTTCTTTTCGTTGGTTTCGATTCTATCATCTAGGCGGCATGATCTGATTTAAATAAAAATCTTATATTAATTCTCTTTCTCTACACAAATTCTTAACACAATAAGAATTCAACACATAATTCTCATATAATCGCATATTTATTCAAATAGCACATAGTACATATAGTACTTAACACATTTACTATCCCTTTTTAAATCATATCAAGATTAACGACACAACTTTACACAAAAAAGTTGAAATTCTCCATTTACACATAGTTATTCACAGTTCGTCAAATTTGCCACACTTATGAATTCAGGAACTTGCCATAATTATATGAGTGTATGAACTTATCCTAGCCAGACCTTTGGCGTCCATTCGCTGAGGGGTTCAAAACATTTCATATAATTATATGTCATTAACTTACCATAAGTATGAGTTTTAAGAACATACAAATTAATCTTAATCTTATATTAATATAGAAAACAAAGATTTCATTCATACAAACATATTTATATTTACATATGCTTAAACATCATTCTCGATATTACAACACTTAATATCATAATCTTCTACCAAAAGATACTAACACTCAAACTTAAGCTGTCTACCGACCACTCCCTTCACCAGTCTTCTTCTTGTTGGGACACTTGTTGAATTTGAGACCCGTTCTCCCACATGAGAAACACTTTCTCATATTCGACTTAGGACAATGCAAAGAAATATGTCCTTCCTGCTTACAGTTGAAACACACGTTCTTCCACATCATGCATTCTCCCGCGTGAGTCTTCCCACACTTGCTACAGGCTTGCTTCTTCTTCGGGTTTGACTTTTTAGAATTAGGGTTGTCATTGTCCCTCTTTCGCTTATTCTTGTCTTTCTACTGCTTGATTGTCTCTTCAGACGATCAACCACCTTCAGTCTTCATTCTTTCTACTTGCGCCTTGAGCTCGTTCCGTTCTTTAGTCATTTCGCGTAACGCCCGCTCTATCATCCACAACTCCTCCAAGAGAAATACCTTACTCCGAAGTTCTTGAACTTCTGTCGATAGTTGATCTTGTTCTTCAACTTTAGTCTTATTCTTTAACTCTACCTTAGCTTGCTCAGACTCTTCCTCTTCATCTCCACTCAGATACATCTCGGGATAATCGTCATGATCGCTCCCCAGATTGACCATGGGTTCATCTTCTCCCACCTTCTCAAGTGATTCGTTTTGCGCCAGCACCTCGGCTTCTGTCATTGATACAACAGCTGCTAGCATCTCCGCACTCATCTTATCTTCTCCAGACATCCTACAATCAGTTTAAATAACTTGATTAGTACTTCATTATTACAAACTTCTCACACTATGTGTCCACATATCTCATTACTGATGCACTTTAGCAATCCCTCACTTAGAACTCTAAATGAGTTTTCTATATCTCGCGTATGGTTATAATCCTAGGGTTTTTCCCCCACCCCGCTTAAGGTTTATAACCTACAGCTCTTCTACAAACTTGTGACACCTTGGTCACTACAACTTTGATACCAACCTGTGACACCCCCAAATTCGGGTTACCTGACCCCCGAGTTTGGTGCTCACGATCCACAATATAACACCATTTAACTACCCATTCATATATAAATAGGAATACATAACTCATTAACATAAGTTGTTAATACATAAGTCCCAGGTTTGCTAACCTTAAAATTATAAACATACCCCTTAGATAAACAAAAAGGTTTACAATACAACATAATAATAATACTGTTCATTATACTACTCTAGCATCTTGCCTTTGCCTTTGTTCTTCTTTGACCCGCTGGCCTCTTCGTTCCTAGCTGAAATGTTTTATTTATACCAAGGGTGAGCAACAAGTTTTCCCCGCAAGTTAAAACATACAATTAATAAATGTATACGAATCAATAAGAACATACTATCTATATTGATAGAATGAAACCAAAGTTCGGTGAACTTTGAAATAGCTGAACAAATTGTTAATCAATAACAAGTCTTCTCGTATTCTAGGCAACGCAGTAATCTGATAATGAAAGAGTACAACGCTTTCAAAGTTTCTACGATATTCTATTGAATAAACAAGAATCAATTCTACGCAATAACAAAGTGGAATGTTTTCCAGATTTATGTTGAGCGATCCATTAGTTCTAGAACTTCTACTTTCTCGGGTATCTATTAAAGATTTACTTTGATACATACGCAGGAGTATTAGATAACCATAACGATTAAATCATACCCTCCTCGAAAGTACTTAGAGCCGGCCAACTCCTTGTACCCTATATTATGCCTAATACTTATAGGTCGCGCGCAATGGTCGAATTGCGACTTGAAATTTTTGTTCCCTTTATATAAAAGGTTGTTCTTCTCAGTCTCAGAATCAAGATTTTGATTGAACAACAAAATTCAATGATTTTAATTTCTATTTACTTATCGATCTAGCCGAAATAATTAACATCGATCTATCAATAACAATTGAATTCTCTTCTCGAATTTATCAAGTTCTAACAAATGTTCGTCTAACTAGAATAATTAGCTAAGACATTTCTCAACGTAATTTAACAATAAACAAGAATTATCTCACATCTATCAATTCTATCTTCTACGAATATGAATATCCAACCACGCTTATTCTACAAATGTATATTCTCAAATCAAGAATTCAATTTGAATTATTAATCATGCACTAATCATGAATAATCAACAATAAATTCCTCGGACATGGTATAATTAGCAATAATTATCCATTATAATAATTGAATGAATATAACTCAAGGTTGAGTTAGGAAACTTGCCTTCCAAGCGTTGATTACAAATATACAATAATATAATTAATCTGCGTTCAGTATGACCTATATTCAACAATGTCGGTCTCACAATTAGCACAATCATTTATAACACGTAACATTGTATTTTACAGTCAAACTTCTCCTAGACACATTACCACATAGCCACATTAGTGTTTATAAACTATATAAACACTTAACAAGTCTAACTAGTTCTATTCCCTGTTGGACTTCACCCATTCTCGTTCTCGGTCACCCTATCCGACAATTAACACATTGATTGTCAATTAAACTTGGTCTCTAAGCTTCAATATTATTTTGGATAAGTCAAATATCGTTTATAATATTTTTCGGAAGCTTTTAATAATTTATAAACAATTATTATAATTTATAATAATTTTTCAAACACTTAAATCATTTTAAATGATTTAATTATCAAATAATCTTATTTAATAATATAAAAATATTAATAACATACTTGTCAAAATATTAAAGTTATTATTCATAACTTAAAATATTTTTAAATCCTTAATATTCTACTTAAATGATTTTTACAATAATTAAAATCATTTTTAAATCATCACCATTAATATTTAAATATTAATGAAATTATCATCCAAATATTAAAAGTAATTAATTATCAATTAAAATATTTTTAATTCATTTTTCTCATTTTTAAATCAATAAAATAATTTTTAACTAATTTATTTAATATAATAATTAAATAAATCTAATATCATTAATATTAATTTATTAATGAGAATTCTCCAAAATTACTAAAAATTATATTTTATAATTCAAAATATTTTCTAACATTTTATTCTTATTTAAAATGATTTTTTAATCCATAAAATCATTTTTAACTTATTTATTTAATTTAATAATTAAATAAATGTAATATCATTAATATTAATTTATTAATGAAAATTCTCCAAAAATATTAAAAGTCACATTTTATAACCTAAAATATTTTGAAATACATTATTCTTATTTAAAATAATTTTTCATAATATTAAATCATTTTTCTCTAATTTATTTAATACACTAATTAAATAAATTAAATACTTTTAATATTTAAATAATTATAAATATTAAAGAAAAATATTCCAATTGGTCAGAAATTATTTTTCATAATTTAAAATAATTTTTAAAACCATTTTTGTTAATTTTTAGAATTTATTTCTATTTTTAAATAATTTCCAGAATATTCAGAAATTCAAAAATTAAATAAACCGTCGCTATAAGGCTTTAGCGACACAAAGCGTCGCTGTTGGTGTTCTTGAGCCTCAAGAACACCGACAAATTAACCTTCTAGGTCATGGTTTGACCGTGTATACTTTCTCAGACATTTATATTCGAAACTTAACTTTGATAATCGATCATGTAGTGGAAATGTAACTCTACAATATCCAATCGGCATCATGATCATACAACAAACAAACAAGTAGATTCAGCCTCTCAAAGTCACTGTCAGATCACATCTGGGTTTTCTGGGTAACCCAGAAACCCAGACAGTGTCGAGTTGACACTTTCAAACTCGATTTCCTTTATGTTTGGTTCATCAAATGGTTCAGTTTTTTAATCCACAGATGTTGTAAGCATGACAAGGAACACATAGTAATCAATGTAACGCTTAAACAACAATCGAATCACAATATATTGGACGGTCAAATCATCGTCAAAAGTTGTTTATACAGCTTTACGGGTTTTCCGAAACTATGCATGTGATTAAATGGCCACGTTTGACCATCAATTACATGTTACATTTTGTTATTTAAGCGAGATAAAGGTATCGATCTCAAGTCCATATATCATACTACACAAATGGTTATCATAACATCAACATAAAACATAAACACCGATGATCAAAGCGTTTCAAAAAAGCTATCGACTCGATTTTTAAAATTTCGGGTTACCCAGATTTCACCGATTAAGCTTTGGCCAACGGGGTTTGACAATTGCCTATAAAATGAAATCTAGACATCAACTCGATCGTGATATACCACTTGTAGAATAAAGCCAACATACCAAAGCTACAAATCCAAAACTTAAAACAACAAAAATCGTAACGAATCATCGATCCGTAAGCACCGACATTACTTGTCGGACCCCAAAAAAAATCTCAAGAACGGTTTTTTGAAAACTTCATTTTAAGGCACTTTGATGCTTTATGGATTCATGATAGATCATAATAGATCTTTATAAAACATCCAATAGTAAGATTCTATACACAAAAACACAAAATTTATCTAAGCATACAAGATCAAAAATAAAAATTAGGTTTATACCTTTTCTTGAATAATTTTAGATCTTGGCTCTCCAATCTGTTATTGATTGATATAGGGCTGTATTTAGATATGATATACTTAGCAATTTCGTTGGTTTAGGAGAGAGAGAGAGAGAGATGGTGAGAGCAAAATAGCAAAATGACTAATGTTTATGGACTTTCTCTCTCCAACATCTCTTATATATTGCTTGTTGTTGCTTTGGATCTGTGATTTTCGGCTGGTGGCTGAGATTTTGTGTCACCAAAGTCAACTAAGTTGTTCAACAACTAAAGGTGCTAGCAATTATACAAGTTATCAATTAAAGAAAATGCAAAATGGTATTTTGGTCATTTAAATTTTATTTTAATGGCATACTTGGAATTTATACAAACCCTTAGGGTTTAACCCTAAGGTTCTTAACCCTTAGGTTTTAAATACTCCAATTCTAGATTTTCTAAATTAGGGTTTTAATTTAGAAAATTAAAATTTTGAAACTAAAATTAGGTTTTCCTAATCTTATCAACATTTAATAAATATATTAGGCCTTCCAATTAGGATTACGATTTCCTAATTAGGGTTTAGGATTCCCAAATTTAAAATTAGGGTTTCCCAACTTTCGATTAGGGTTTCTAACCGTACAATTGGTTTTCTAAATCTGAGATTAGGGTTTTTAATCTCTTATTAGGGTTTATAAATTTAAACCTTATCCGATCAATCATTGATCTAAATCTCTTCGGTACAAACACATACTCATTAAAATAATTATTTTAATTATATTTTCTATCGAATCCCTATCCAAAAATTAGGGTTAGGGTTTCTAAAGCTGTTAAGCACAACTTTACTCTAAAATTTATTAGTCAATACACAAATTAACTTTCTCGAGACTCGTATCACAGATACTTGTCACAAAATTAATAACCAATACAAATTTTATTAAAAAAAAATTATTCGTAAAATTTTGATTATTCGAAATCTCGGGTTATCACATTCACCCCTCCTTAAAAGGATTCCGTCCTCGGAATCACCGCTTTCTTATTCTCTACAATCTTTTAAAGTTGTATCATCAATTCATTTTTATTAACACAATATTCATTTATGTTTCAAATTCTAACCTGTGAGTTGAATCTATCAAAGAAAACAATTCACAGTAATTATCTAACTCAATTTACTCGCGTAATTAAATTTCTAAACGAAATCATTACCTGCTGTAAGACCCCAACTTTTATGAATAAAGAATAATTTTCTCGAATTATATTTTTGAATATTATGGTGTTGATTTGATATAATGTTATAGTTGTGGATAATATTTATAAATTTTGCAAAGTAAGCAAGTGGTTATATAATATTCGATTGGTCAGGGAATATTCTTTTTGTCAGGAAATATTCGTACGACGACACAATCATTGGTGGACCCCACAATGGAAGTATTGTCGTAGTTAGAAAACGACAAAATTATCTTTTTATAAAAATAACGGCGGAGGTGTTACCGTTAAAACTGTTGAACTATCCGGTAGTAAAAGTACAGTAATACGCGTGGTTACATAGTAGCACAAGATATTGATTATTGATGCTTACGTGAGAAGTCACTCAGTTATACTTAATTATTGCTACAGTAATTGATGAATCATATCTCTTATATTATTGATTCAATTATTGTCACAGTATCATCTGTATAATATGTTATATTATTAAATCAATAATTGAGACGACAAGTTATAATATTAATGATTAATAATTGTTAAAAGATTAAATATGTGTTGATTAAAAATAAAATGATTTGTGGTAATATTTATTCAATCCTTGATGTATATAAAGATTTTATTATGAGACGTTTGTGGTAAATTTGGTTATTCTATGGGGGCCCATATGTCATCATCTAAGAGTCTCTTTCGCCAATAGTAATTACCTTTACCAGACATCAAACCACTTGCCATTTCATATTATAGGCGTCGAACCAATTGGCGTTTCACATTACAGACGCGTCAAACCACTTGGTGTTTCACATTACAAAGGCCAAACCACTTTTCTTTTCACATCACCATTGTCAAGCCATTGCATTTTCATATTGCAAGTGCTAAGCTAGAAATCTTCTATAAATAGAGGCCTAGTTCTTCATTATTTTTTCACGAATTCATTCAAGCTATAGAGAGAGAAAAGTATAGAGAATAAGAGAGCAAGAAGAAGAGTATTCTCACATTACACTACTCATCAGCAGATTTCAACCTCCTACTAATGTAAGGGGTGTTATTTCTTTTGTATTCATGAAGAGAACTTCATTATTCCATTATTTATTATTCTCATTGGAATAACTCGCTCTGTCTGGTCCTATCGCATGCATGGTGATTTCTTTTGTTATTCCATTCTTTATTATATTCAAATGGTTAAAACTTTGACTTCTATACTCCATGAAATTAGTGGAATATCCTTGATATTTGCGCTTCATCCAAAGATCTTTCATGGAAATATTCTTCCGAGCATTCTTGAATTTTACTCTACAAACCAAAGATCATGTTGATAGCTTGGACGTTATTGGTTCCTGGATAAATTAATTCTTGAACTTGTTTTATTGAATTCTTATATCATTGTCATCATCCTCATGTTTATATTTTATTGAAAGTCATTTGTGGCTCAGAGTGCATAGATGGACTTGGTATGATTATGACTAGGGATTATCCGTGTAATCATGACCGTAATGTTACAAATGATGTGGTAAAAGTCCTCATTGGCCCATTGCAGTTTGATGGACGATTGTTGGCATGATCATGACCATTAATGAATACACAAATATTCTTGGCCCGTAGTGCATGGATAATTGTGGTCGTGATACTAAAGAATATCCTTGGCCGTAGTGCAGGGGTGATTCGATGATGTAGATTATTTGTTAAGCTGAGTCCCAGCGATAAAAGTGATGAAAAACCTTTTAAATCATAAAAGATAGTAGATTTTATTCTCTACTCGACTCTTTTAATGGATTGCTTGTTCCGCTGTAGTTAAACTTGATGTTTGTTATATTGTATCAGTTTAACACTGTCTAAGGCTAATGATAATTTATTCTGCATTACATTAGTCATAATATTTCTTACTGGGCTAATTGAGCTCACCCTTTCTTTCACTGTTCTCTTCAGGAAATGAGAATATAGCTGGGACGAGTCGGGGAACGGAGTGATGGTTCTAGATGGTGCATTAGTAGTCCTCACTATTTTGTGATATAGTGTGATAATAATTGTAATGAGGACTCCTTTTGAGTTTGTATACTCTCTAGTAGACAATATTTGTATTCAAACTCACAGTTTATGTTTTGTCGTATTGTACACGACAATTGTATTATTAAGTTGTATTTGAATTATGTACCATGTATCTGACGACTCAAGATAGGTGATGTATTCCTAATTTTGGGGGCGTCACAGTTGGTATCAAAGCTTAGGGATATGATCCCTGGCTAAGATGTGAGAATAGTACTAGGAGGGGAGAGACGGGGAATTCCTTCACTAGTATGACCTACCTAAGTTTAGGTGGTATTTAATTGGTCGGTCAGAATTTAGGGATAATATGTTACATGTCAATTAACCTTTGTTTTGTGGCAGTATCTAAAAATGACATCCGAGAATGTTGAGAATAGCAATGGAGCACAAAGTAATAGCTTGATTCACCACATATCAATAATCGTGGATAATGTGCAACAGAAGGCGACAATCCTCATGCAAAACAACAATATCGACCAAATGATGAATGATCAAATGTTCAGAGGCTTTATGCAATTCATGTAGCAAAGAAAGTAGAGCGCTCCCGTCCAAAATGTAGGTGGAAACATCGAAACTCTCGATTAGGTCCACCGCTAAATGATTCAAGGAGCTGGGACCACCGGAGTTTATTGGAGAGCCAAAACCACTTAAGGTGGAAGCATGGATAAAGCAGATCACCAAGATATTTGATGTCTTGGGATGCTCCAAGGAGCAAAAGGTTCCCTTTGCCGCCTTTATGTTGCGAGGAGAGGCAGATTACTGGTGGGAATCGATAAAGCATACTCAACTTGCCGCACTAAAAATGTCTTGGGAGAAGTTCCAAGAACTATTCAATGACAAGTACTTTCCAGAAAGTATTCATCACATGAAGGAGGTGGAGTTCATCAAGTTGGAACAGAATAATATGACCGTGTCGCAGTACAAAGCAAAGTTTGCCGAGTTGTCCCGGTTTGCGTCCCACTCGGTGGATAATGAAGAAAGAATGACGCGAATGTTTTAAGAGGTTTGAAGCCAGAGATACATCAACATCTTATTTCTCATAAACTGTGTTTGTATTCAGATGTTGTAAATAGGGCTCAGTTAGTGGAGCGTGATAACGAGTCAACGCAACTAAAAGAGAGCAGCCGACAAAATGATAATACCAGTGAGAGCAGTCATCCAAGCGGTGAGAACAAGCGTTGAGGAAATCAACAGGCCAGAAGTGGTAACCACTTCGGTGGTAATCAGGGCTAAAATAATAAGAATGGGCATTTCAAGAAGAGGAGATTCAACAATGATGGAAAGACGTCAGCACCAGCACCTGTCGTTAAGGAAGGAGAACGACCACCTATCATATGCTTCAAATGCAGAGGGGAGGGGCACATCAGTCCAAACTGCGCGATGCCATCCAAAGCATGTTATAATTGTGGAAGAGAAGGTCACTTAGCCCGCTTTTGTCATTTACCAAAGACAAGTTCAGCTAGGACGGAGGCACCAAAGGCCGTCCCAGAAAATTCAGAACCGATAGTGCAAGGGAGAGCATTTGTTGTGACCTCCCAGAAAGCAAGGAACCTGAATGAGGTCATCACGGGTAAGCTTATCATAAACTCTAGCGAAGTCTATACTTTATTTGATACCAGTTCTACCCATTATTTTATTTCTCCTACTTGCGCTCAACGATTAAATTTGACTCTGGAGAAATTAGACTTTGACTTATCTGTGGAAACTTCGTTGGGAGAAACCTTCATTGCATCCACTATTTATAAGTCTTGTTTGGTTCAAATTGGTACCCTCACATTACCTGTCGATCTTATTTCATTGTAAATACTTCCATTTGATATGATTCTGGGGATTGATTGGTTAACTACTTATCATGCAAAAATTGATTATTTTCATAAGGTTGTTAGCTTTCATATTCCTAACCAACCTATTATGCAAATTCAAGCGACCAAACCATTAAAATCAATCACGGTCATTTCAAGCCATAAAGCTATTCGTTTATTAAAAAACAGATGTCAAGCTTTCTTAGCTCATGTCACAGATTTAAACAAAAATACGTCAGGTTTGAACGATATTTCTATTGTTAATAAATTTCCTGATGTATTCCCTGAAGAACTTCCTGGCCTACCCCCAGAGCGTGAAATTGAATTTTGTATCGACCTTGAACCTGATACCAAACCCATTTCCAAAGCCCCATATCGAATGGCTCCTATTGAACTTCAGGAGTTAAAGACCCAACTGCAGGAATTGTTAGACATTGGCTTTATTCGTCCTGGTACATCTCCTTGGGGTGCTCCTGTTCTATTCGTGAAGAAGAAAGATGGGAGTATGCGACTTTGTATTGATTATCGGGAGTTGAATCATGTTACCATCAAAAATAGGTACCTATTGCCACGTATTGATGACCTGTTTGACCAGTTGCAAGGAGCCAAATTCTTTTCAAAGATTGATCTTCGCTCCAGATATCGCCAATTGAAGATTAGAACCGATGACATTCCAAAGACGGCTTTCGTAACTCCGCAGACGGGCATTATGAATTCCTAGTCATGTCCTTTGGATTGACTAATGCTCCTGCTGCCTTCATGGATATGATGAACCGAGTATTCAAGGAATATTTGGATCACTTTGTGGTCGTCTTTATTGATGACATCCTTATTTATTCCAAAAGCCGTGAAGATCATGAGCAACACTTGAGGCTGACACTCCAAAAGCTTCATGAATACAAGCTTTATGCCAAGTTGAAGAAATGCGAGTTCTGGCTTGAGGAAGTAGCATTCCTTGGGCACGTAGTGTCAAGTCATGGATTATCTATTGACACGCAAAGATTGAAGCTATTCAAAGCTGGGAACAACCTAAATCAATGATCGAAGTACGTAGCTTTCTCGGTTTAGCTGGTTATTATCGGAGATTCGTGGAAGGATTTTCTCGAATCGCTACACCATTAACTCAGCTAACTCGGAAAGATACAAAGTTCGGTTGGAGCGAAGAATGTGAGAAGAGTTTTCAAGAACTCAAGAGGAGACTCATTTCGGCACCTGTTCTGACAATACCATCTGGCTCGGAGGGATTTGTCATCTACAGTGATGCTTCGGGCAAAGGGTTGGGATGTGTTCTCATGAAACATGGGAAAGTCATAGCCTATGCCTCGCGACAACTCAAAGAATATGAGAGGAATTATCCTACTCAGGATCTAGAGTTGGCAGCTGTTGTCTTTGCACTTAAAATTTGGAGGCATTACTTGTATGGGGAGAAAATGGAGATCTTTACGGATCATAAAAGCCTCAAATATTTCTTCACTCAAAAGGAACTCAACATGAGACAACGACATTGGCTTGAACAGTTAAAAGATTATGATCATACCATCCAATACCATCTTGGAAAAGCGAACGTGGTAGCTGACGCATTGAGTAGAATATCATATGCAAGTACGAGTGCGATATTATCAACACAAAGGCCCATTTTATGTGACTTGCAAAGGATAGAGATATAGTTAAAGACTCCAGGGACCCATGTGATGATGGCGAATATACGAGTAGAACCAACTTTAATCGATAAAGTTAAAGGTGCTCAAGCTACAGACCTGGAGCTGATGCATATGAGGAAGAAAGTGCAAGAAGGTGCTATGCCGGAAGAGAGAATCGATGAAGAAGGAATACTTCAAGTCAACTCCAGACTTTGTGTTCCTAACGATCCTGATTTAAAGTATAAAATCATGATGGAGGCACAACACACCGTTTGCAATCCATCCTGGGAGTACCAAAATGTATCATGATCTTCGTCATACATTTTGGTGGAGTAATATGAAGAGATAGATTGCGCTGTTTATCTCAAGGTGTCTAACTTGTCAACGAGTTAAAGCGGAGCATCAAGTACCAAAAGGTCCATTGCAACCACTTGAAATTCCAGAATAGAAGTGGAAACACATTACCATGGATTTTGTTACTAGTCTTCCTAAGGTTTCTCAAGGCATAGATGCAATTTGGGTCATTGTTGATAGATTGACCAAGTATGCTCATTTCCTACCTATACGAGAAACTTATACACTTGAACGTCTTGCTCGTATGTACATAAACGAGATTGTAAAACTACATGGTATGCCGCTATCCATAGTTTCTGATCGAGACCCAATATTCACTTCACGATTTTGGGTTAGTTTACATAAAGCTATGGGTCTGGATTTACTATTTAGCTCAGCATATCATCCTCAGACGGACGGGCAGTCGGAGAGGACTATTCAAACTCTTGAAGATTTATTAAGACTCTGTGTCCTTGACTTCAAAGGAAGTTGGGACAAGTTCTTACCATTGGTGTAGTTTTTCTACAACAACAGTTATCAAGCAAGTATTGGCATGGCTCCATTCGAAGCGTTGTATGGAAGAAAGTGTCGCTTCCAAAGATGCCGGGATGAGGTGGGTGAAGCAACGTTGTTGGGACCGGAGTTGGTACGTATGACTACGAAAAAGATTCAAATGATCCAGCAACATATAAAAATCTCACAAGATCGACAAAAGAGTTATGCTGATCTTCATCGAAAGGATGTGGAATTCGATATAGGAGATCATGTGTTGTTACGTGTTGCTCCATGGAAAGGAGTTACGAGATTTGGAAAGAGAGGAAAGCTCAATCCTCGATTCATCGGACCATTTTTAATCCTCGATCGAGTAGGAACTATGGCCTATAGACTCACCTTACCGCCAAGTATGTCTCGTGTTCATAATGTTTTTCACATATCTATGTTGCGTAAATATGTGAAAGACCCGAACCACATTATTGAGTTAGAACCAGACGAGATAGAGGAAGATTTAACGTATGAAGAGTTACCTGTTAAAATCTTGGATAAGAAGGATCATGTTCTACGCTCCAAGGTTATACCTCAAGTCAAAGTTTTATGGAGAAACCACAATGTGGAGGAAATGACTTGGGAGTTAGAATCTGAGATGAAGTCAAGGTATCCTCATCTCTTCGACATACCAGGTATGTAACCTAATTTCGAGGACGAAATTTCATAAGAAGGGGAGGCTGTAAGACCCTAACTTTTATGAATAAAGAATAATTTTCTCGAATTATATTTTTGAATATTATGGTGTTGATTTGATATAATGTTATAGTTGTGGGTAATATTTACAAATTTTGCAAAGTAAACAAGTGGTTATATAATATTCGATTGGTCGGGGAATATTCTTTTTGTCAGGGAATATTCGTACGATGGCACAATCATTGGTGGACCCTATAACGGAAGTATTGTCGTAGTTAGAAAATAACAAAATTATCTTTCTATAAAAATAACGGCGGAGGTGTTACCGTTAAAATTGTTGACCTATCCGGTAGTAAAAGTACAGTAATACGTGTGGTTGCATAGTAGCACACGGTATTGATTATTGATGCTTACGTGAGAAGTCACTTAGTTATACTCAATTATTGCTACAGTAATTGATGCATCATATCTCTTATATTATTGATTCAATTATTGTCACATTATCATCTGTATAATTTGTTATATTATTAAATCAATAATTGAGACGACCAGTTATAATATTAATGATTAATAATTGTTGAAAGATTAAATATGTGTTGATTAAAAATAAAATGATTTATGGTAATATTTATTCAATCCTTGATGCATATAAAGATTTTATTATGAGACGTTTGTGGTAAATTTGGTTATTCTATGGGGGCCCATATGTCATCATCTAAGAGTCTCTTTCGCCAATAGTAATTACCTTTACCAGACATCAAACCACTTGCCATTTCATATTACAGGCGTCGAACCAATTGGCGTTTCACATTACAGACGTCAAACCACTTGGTGTTTCACATTACATGCGTCAAACCACTTTTCTTTTCACATCACCAGTTGTCAAGCCGCTTGCATTTTCATATTGCAAGTGCTAAGCTAGAAATCTTCTATAAATAGAGGCCTAGTTCTTCATTATTTTTCACGAATTCATTCAAGCTATAGAGAGAGAAAGTATAGAGAGAATAAGAGAGAAAGAAGAAGAGTATTCTCACACTACACTATCGCAAAGATTCAACCTCCTACTAATGTAAGTTGTGTTATTTCTTTTGTATTCATGAAGAGAACTTCTGTTATTCCATTATTTATTATTTTGTTGGAATAACCTGCCTGTGCGGTCTATCGCATGCATGGTGATTTCTTTTGTTATTCCATTCTTTATTATATTCAGTTGGTTAAAACTTTGACTTCTATACTCCATGAAATTAGTGGAATATCCTTGATATTTGCGCTTCATCCAAAGATCTTTTCATGGAAATATTCTTCCGAGCATTCTTGAATTTTACTCTACAAACCAAAGATCATGTTGATGATTTGGACGTTATTGGTTCTGGATAAATTAATTCTTGAACTTGTTTTATTGAATTCTTATATCATTGTCATCATCCTCATGTTTATATTTTATTGAAAGTCATTTGTGGCCTGTAGTGCATAGATGGACTTGGTATGATTATGACTAGGGATTATCTGGTGTAATCATGACCGTAATGTTACAAATGATGTGGTAAAAGTCCTCATTGGCCCGCCAGTATTGATGGACAGTTGTTGGCATGATCATGACCATTAATGAATACACAAATATTCTTGGCCCGTAGTGCATGGATAATTGTGGTCGTGATACTAAAGAATATCCTCGGCCGAGTGCAGGTAAGGGGTGATTCGATGATGTGGATTATTTGTTGTCGAGTCCCAAATGATAAAAGTGATGAAAAACCTTTTAAATCATAAAAGATAGTAGATTTTATTCTCTACTCGACTCTTTTAATGGATTGCTTGTTCATTTGTAGTTAAACTTGATGTTTGTTATATTGTATCGCTTTAACACCTTCGCCTAAGGCTAATGATAATTTATTCGCATTATATTAGTCATAATATTTCTTCTCGGGCTAATTGAGCTCACCCTTTCTTTCACCGTTCTCTTGTGAAATGAGAATATAGCCGGGACGAGTCGAACGGAGTGATGGTTCTAGATGGTGCATTAGTAGTCCTCACTATTTTGTGATATAGTGTGATAATAATTGTAATGAGGACTCCTTTTGAGTTTGTATACTCTCTAGTAGACAATATTTGTATTCAAACTCACGCTTATGTTTTGTCGTATTGTACCCACAAATTGTATTATTAAGTTGTATTTGAATTATGTACCATGTATCCGATTTACTCAAGATAGGTGATGTATTCCTAATTTTGGGGCCACAATTGGTGGTATCAAAGCTTAGGGATATGATCCTGGCTAAGATGTGAGAATAGTACTAGGAGGGGAGAGACGGGAATTCCTTCGCTAGTATGACCTACCTAAGTTTAGGTGGTATTTAATTGGTCACGTAATTTAGGGATAATATGTTACATGTCAATTAACCTTTGTTTTGTGGCGTGATTCTAAAAATGACATCTCGAGAATGTTGAGAATAGCAATGGAGCACAAAGCACGCTTGATTCACCACATATCAATAATCGTGATAATGTGCAACAGAAGGCGGCGACAATCCTCATGCAAACAACAATACCGAAATAACCCGAGATTTTCTAAATAAAATAAATAAGAAAATTTTATGATAATTTTTTTTTTTTTATTTAATGACGAGAATAAGTGTCTAGTAATGTGAACGATAAATGCGAATATATTTATTACTTGAAAAATTAGAAATAATTTTGGAATTATTAATTACTACAAATTATATTTTTATGGTAATTAATTTCAGAAGCGTAAATGTTTTTATTAATTATTTTCCATGATAACATGATTGGAAATAATATATGAAGTGATAATTAGAATTATATAATAAATATTTTATTATATGATTTGTTCGTAATATTTAAATTAATTATTTTAACTCGATTATCGATGTCGTAAAGAAAAGAGAAGTCGATATGAGATCCAAACCCCGAATTGGGATTGTGATCAAGAGATGAGAATAATAATATTATATTATTGTTATAATGATTTTACAAAGACAATAATTATGTAATCGTAGATGTGCGACAGAGATAATATCGAAAGAAATGACTACCAATTAGGTCATAAAGATATTACCGCGTCAGTGAAACCCTAATTATTAAACTTAGTTATGAGAAATGACCGAGTAGTGACCGTATATATGAAGTTTATCGTATATATATGAAGGTTACCGTATATAAGATGCTCTGAATTAGAAGAAAACCCTAATTATCGTTGTTTGTCGATAATCAGACAAACCCTAATTATTACAACCCTAATTCCATTGAAGTTAGAGATTGTAATGACCGTGTTAGAACATACACACGTATAATTAGAGAATCCTAATGGTCAATTAGAAACCCTAATTGATGGCGCTAAGAAACCCTAATTAGAAAACCCTAATTTTTCAATCAAAACCCTAATTTAAAATTATCTAGTTTAATTACGATGTTAATGTATAAAAGTTTTAATTTACCAAAGGATAGAATTAATTGGTAAATGATAAGAATTACCATCTAGTGATTAAATACTACATTTAATTGCTATGTACAAAAATGCCCATGAAATTATATGCTAAATTACCAAAATGCCCTTTTTGCTTATTAGTGTATTATTAGTGTATTATTGAGGAATCTTGCTAGCAAAGCATGGCAAACATACTTACCCTACCAATTAAGCATCCAAGACTCAATTATGCGATTCAATCAACCATCGAGTAAAGCATCCAATGCATCTAACTTGGTTTATATATAGATCGAGAGAGATAATATATTTTGTACACTAAAATTCATCCAACTCTCATCCTTAAGCTTCTCTCTCTAAAAACCTACGAATTATTGTAGCATATCACCCCTAAACAAAGCCCAACCATCACAAACAACAAATCGTAAGCATCAAGAAGCCGTAAATCAAAAATCAAGCTTCAAAAGGTAGAAATCCTAAATTCTAGAAATCCTTCGATTCGATGTTAATTGATGCAATTGATTGTTTAAAGTAGTGTAATAGAGAGTCTATTAATGTTCGGGTTGTAAAATCATGAACCCATAACATCAAAGTGCACGAATTTGAAGATTTAAACAAGTTGGAAAAACCGAATTCTGTTATTTTTCACCAAATGTCAGAGGCTATAAATCTTTGGTCGATCTCGAGTTTTGTTTTTTAAAAGTTGTTATAGGTAGCCTGATATGTGGTCTTTAATCTCCAAAAGGAATAAAGTTCATATCTATTGTAGATCGGGATTTATAAGCTATCAAAGTGGGTCAATTTAAGATCGACCTACCGCTTTTCAAACCCGTAAAATATTCTAAGTGTCCGTAAAATATTATTTTGGAAAATGTCGCCTTATATCTCTTGCTATCTTTAATGTGTTTTGTGTTCTAAAGGTTGATATGTGTATCTTGTTATGTGGTATTTAACCTCCAAAAAGAATCAGTCCATATATATTACTTGATTAAGAGTTATTTAAGGTCAAAGTGGGTCGACCAAAGATTGACCGTAAAAAATTCGGGCAAATTCTGCAATTTTCTAAGTGTTAATTTTTCCGACAAGGTTTGACCATACTTTAGATGCTTGATTTCTTGTTTTTATGATGATGTTAAGTGTTAGAGTTGTAGTCCTACATGTTGTCTACACAATCGAAATTGATAGATCACATAAAAACGTTACACGATCATCAAGTTATAGAGGTCCAAAGTAGGCACTTCGAACTCGCTTCTTCGTGAAGAACATGCTTTGGTAGCTACTTTGATGGCTGATTTATCCCAGATCTGATGTTTGTTTAGAGGTTATGATTGTTGGATCTTATATTCTTGTATTTCCTCTACAAGACCCAATTTATAGATTGTCCAAATTGCTAAGATGAGAGAGTTATTCACTACCAAAGTAGCCACCTTGCCTCGCTTTTGAAGATCTCGGTAGGCTCAAGAACACCTATATACGACACTGCTCACTATAGGGGCTTTTTAGCTTACGCTTTTAATTATTTTAATTTCTCGATTTTCCTAAAAATGATTTAAAAATTAGAAAAATTAGATTTTAATTATTAAAAATACCAAATAAATTATGAAAAATTATTTTAAAGTCTCAAAAAATAGTTTTTAATTATTTTGAGTATATTTCATAAATATTTAATATTTTTGAATATAAAAGGTATTTATTTATTTAATTATAATATTAAATAAATTATTTAAAATAGTTTTAATTCATGAAAAATCATGAAAAATTATATTATGGTATAAGAAAATATTTTAAGTTATTTCCCATGACTTTTAATATTTTGTGATGAATTTCATTAATTAATTATATATTAATGATATTAAAGTTATTTAATGATTATATTAAATAATTTAGTTTAAAAAATGATTTTAATATTATAAAAATCATTTTAAATGAAATTAAGGTATTTAAAATATTTTTTAAGTTATAAAATATAACTTTTAATATTTAAAGGATAATTTCATTAATAATTTAATATTAATGATATTAAGATAATATTAATGATATTTAGTTTATTTAATAATTATTATTAAATAAATAGTTTAAAAATGGTTTTATTTATTTAAAAATCATTTAAAGAGGATATTAAGGATTTAAAAATATTTTAAGTTATAATTAATGACTTTTAATATTTGATGAATAGTACATTAATATTTATATATTAATGGTGATTATTTAAAATGATTTTAATTGTTTTAAAAATCATTTAAGGGTAATATAAATGTTTTAAAATAGTTTGAGTTATTATAAATAACTTTTATATTTTGGCAATGGTTTCATTAATAGTTTAATATAAATTAATTATTAATGATAATGGAATTGTTTAATGTTTAAATCATTTAATTATGATTCCGATGTTCGAAAGTTATAAATTTACCAAACTAGTCGATTTGAGAAACCTATTATGAAGTCCAGTGATTTGATGAAGAGCACCCATAGTAATAGCTTATATCACTATAAGCCCTCGAGTGATGATTTTTGAATTATTTTAAATTTTTCAATTTCGAAAATTCAAAAATGATTAAAAAATAAAATGTCCGATATTTACGATGTCGAGGTATAGAATAAGAGTCTTAGACTCAAGATTTACCCGATAAAGTCGCTTGCAGACGACGACAAAAAATCGTAATCTTATATAATAAAAGAAAAGGCTACCGTAAGAACATGGATGAGATATTTGAAAAATGTATAAAAATATTTCAAGTATAGAATATGAACTAAAAGTATGATCACCGCGATTATGTGATGACGTGATTAGACTATGTGTCAATCGTAATAGATAAAGATTATGTGTTATGATATATATGTTCTAATCGAACGAATGATCCGATTATCGATAGGTTGTGATAAAGAGATAAAACCTAAGTCGAGATTTGTAATCAAAGAATCAAAAAGTATCTTACCTTTGCATTTCTTTATGCAATGGACATGAGTAAGAAGTTTCGTAATTATTCTATTCCCTGCATGCATTATGTACGCTTTGATTATCAACATGTTAGCTCGTATATATATTCTGTTAAGTTGATTTCTAAATGGTTATACAAGTGTCCCCACTGGATAATCATGGCATTTATTCACATGTTGATATACCTTTGTCAATTACCCGTATATATATATGTTGAATTACATATTATTGTTGAAAGCAAGATTAAAACCTTCTGTTTGGAACTGTGCATGTATGAACATCCCGATAATGGGAAAATTTTTACGCGCTTTCTTTACGACAAAGGGTGAGCGATGAATTTCGCTCAAGTTATGTAGTATTGATCAATACAGGTACAATCTGGCCGATCACCCTCCGCGTCTGTGTAAGTTATGACTTTATTGCATGATGAATTTCTCGCTAAACCTTTTCAAAATGAAAAACCATGTTCATAGTATGTTTCTTAAACCCTATTCATGGGTGGAGCCTAATTTCAAGAAATTGAAAGAGAGTTGTTATGTGAATCTTTTATCAAGATGATTACTTCACAACTTTTGATTCATTGTAGAAGTGTTATGTAAAGAGAATACTTATATTCTTTCAAATTTTATATATATAATTGCTATTACTTGTCGGGCACTCAAATGCTCATCCTTGCTTAAACTAAATGTTTTCAAGATGTACGATCGACCAAGGCTCAGCACCTAACAAGGAAAAGAAAAAAGTCGCTCAATGAGATTTAGTATGAGTTAATGGTTATAGTTAGTAAGACAATGGAATCTATTGTCGTATTGTAAGGAAATGTATTTGAAGGTCACGCACTGGGAAAGTAAACTTTGATGTATGTAAATTAAGTTCAATGTATTATTATTTAGTATTATTCAAATTTTAAAGAAATGGTATCGTGGAGAACCGAAGTTCGGGTTTCAAGTATCCGGATTTGGGGTCGCCACAAAGTTGGTATCAAAGTCGAGGTTATAAACGTTAGAATGCTAAACCTAGGTTATAACCTTAGTAGAATGGAGGACGAAAAGTTAGATAAATATTCAAAGGAACCAGAGACGTTAAGTACTCGTGAAAGAAGTATAGATATGATATGATGAGTTAAGAGAGATTCATCGAAGTTTTAGTGGTACTAAATAAAATATTACTTCATTTTAATGATGAATATATTTTATTTCAAGAATGATGTTGTCTCGCTTATCGTGGTCATAGGATGGATGACGAAAGTCAAAATAGTAATTCCTCGACCCAAGAGACGATGGACTCTACGAGGAGTACACGCATAAAGAGATGATAAGAGATTTGATAGTTAGAACGATTTACTTAAAGGTTAGAGTCGAAAGCAAAGTGAGGCACGTAATCGCATTTCCAGATTTTGGAACAAGAAGATAAGGACGCCGCCACCGAACACGTATGGAGTTAGCAGAGTTTACGAGGAGGTCGGAACAGAGGAGATACAGATAGATAAATAAGGTTGAGATAGAAGCCAAAGACACCAGTGATATATACCTTGAGCAGTTTTTTAGACATCGCTTTATGCGATTCGACGCAGAGTGGATGGAGCGCTTTCTCTACAGAGAAAGATAGGCGCTGATGTGTTTATAGAGATGGATCAATAAATTCATCGTCAAACAAAATAAGAGACAACGATATAAAACTCTTTGATTGTCGTATATATACTATATGCTAATCGTGGTAACTTATGTATGTAGATGTCCGTGGAAAAGATATGTGAATAAGAAGGATCGATCCATACCCCCCAGCTAATATCGAGGCCAACAAATTAAATAGAAGCTTACCAAGAACCCAAATCGACGAGGTGGCTATAGTGGAAAACGAGTATCGATCCGTAAATGGTGGATTTGACAGATAGTGATTCGTACACTAAAGTCAAGCCGCCAAGCATCAACGAAAGTGCAGATCCGAGAACAAGGTTTCTTCACTAGAAAGGTTGTGGGAGATAGAAAAGTTGCTTAATATTCAACTCACGAAAAGCATTAAAAGAAACAATGGAAGAGCAAGATAAGCTCAAAATCCAAATCGACAGATGGGAGCCTCAAGCAACACATCGTGTTCAAATTCCGAGAGGTAAGGAAAAAAGATAGAAGATCCCGACTTAGAAAACCCGATAAGAAGAAAGGGAAGAAGATATGTTATATTTATACCGTGAGGGACATACCTCTCCTCGCTGCCCCAACTATAAGAAAGGTGGATGTTTTAATTGTGGAATGGAAGGACATCGAGCGTAATGAATGTCCGAGAAAGAAAGGCTTGTAGATAAGTAGTATGGGTTATGTTATGTAATATGTGTGATAAGTAATGAACTATTTTCAACTTTTATGTTGGTCAAGATTTTAAATCCCGACGCTGAGTCACAAAGGGATAAATTGATGTTTAAAGCAATATGTGCTATGGTATGTTAAGTTCTATTAATGTGAGGTGCTATGGTTGGAAGTACCATGAGTGTCACAAGTTGGATTAATGAAGTAAGTTGTTATAAAGGTAGCGTAGATATTTATCCTCAATATTGGTTAATATAGTAAACCAAGTTTCAAAATTTAATATTTTGAATACATGATTATTTGAGTAGAAAATTTTGTGTTATATGTCTAACGATAATGATGAGGCTTAGAATGTAAGGAAATGAAGAATAATTTATGATTATGTCACCGAGACGAAAAACGAAAACCACCATGGAAGATCAACCAGATAATCGAACGTCGAACGCTAAAGACTTTAAGGCAATCTTAATGCTAGGGTATAGAGGATTAAGTGACTCAAGAGAAGCGCTTATGATAGTTAGATAATGAAAAGGGCAAAAGATAACTTTTATCACCTATACGATAAAAGGGAAATGAGATAAAGAGAAAGTTTGTTTGTAGGGCGTAAGAGACATATCTCTTCCAATTGTCTCAATTCAAGAATGTATAAATAATGTTTTATTTATGAATCAATGGAGTATAAGATGAAAGAGTATAAGGTGAAAGAAGAAGAAGTGAGATAAGGAATGTGAATACGAGAAATGACAAAGAAGATATAAAGCGATAAATCGAAATAAACCGTAAGTGTTCTTCATTATGGTCGCTCAAGATATCGTAGCAAATGAGGATACTACGGCAAACCGGAAATGTAACTCCGTGTGCTATTCAATAACTTATGTATTTTATATGATTTTCCTCAGATATATATATATATAGTAGTAAATTACTTTATTAAAGAAATTTTGAGGAAGGAATTTGAGTTCTTTTTAGAAATCAAATTTCTGCTTATCGATAGACAAGTTGCATGGAGAATAGTTAAAGATCGGGCCTCGATCAAGTATGATCGAGATCTACGTGCAATGATTATATGCTATGTACCCTTCTCGTGATATGAAGTTTTAAAGCTATGATTCCGGGACTAAAATTTATATAAGTGGAGGGTGAATGTAATAACCCGAGATTTCCTAAATAAAATAAATAAGAAAATTTATGATAATTTTTTTTTTATTTAATGACGAGAATAAGTGTCTAGTAATGTGAACGATAAATGCTAATATATTTATTACTTGAAAAATTAGAAATAATTTTGGAATTATTAATTACTACAAATTATATTTTTATGGTAATTAATTTCAGAAGTTAGTAAATGTTTTTATTAATTATTTTCCATGAAAACATGATTGGAAATAATATATGAAGTGATAATTAGAATTTATATAATATATATTTTATTATATGAATTGTTCGTAATATTTAAATCAAGTATTTTAACTCGATATGCGTCAAAAAGAAAGAGTCGATATGTATATGAGATCCAAACCCCGAATTGGGATTGTGATCAAGAGATGAGAATAATAATATTATATTATTGTTATAATGATTTTACAAAGACAATAATTATGTAATCGTATGCGTGACACATATAATATCGAAAGAATGACTACCAATTAGGTCATAAAGATATTACCGCGTCGAAAACCCTAATTATTAAACTTAGTTATGAGAAATGACCGAGTAGTGACCGTCGTATATGAAGTTTATCGTATATGAAGGTTACCGTATATAAGATGCTCAGAATTAGAAGAAAACCCTAATTATCGTTGTTTGTCGATAATTGTGACAAACCCTAATTATTACAACCCTAATTCCATTGAAGTTAGAGATCGTAATGACCGTGTTAGAACATACACGTATAATTAGAGAATCCTAATGGTCAATTAGAAACCCTAATTGATGGCGCTAAGAAACCCTAATTAGAAAACCCTAATTTTTCAATCAAAACCCTAATTTAAAATTATCAGTTTAATTACGATGTTAATGTATAAAAGTTTTAATTTACCAAAGGATAGAATTAATTGGTAAATGATAAGAATTACCATCTAGTGATTAAATACTACATTTAATTGCTATGTACAAAAATGCCCATGAAATTATATGCTAAATTACCAAAATGCCCTTTTTGGCTTATTAGTGTATTATTAGTGTATTATTGAGGAATCTTGCTAAAAAAGCATGGCAAACATACTTACCCCTACCAATTAAGCATCCAAGACTCAATTATGCATTCAATCAACCATCGAGTAGCATCCAATGCATCTAACTTGGTTTATATATAGATCGAGAGAGATAATATATTTTGTACACTAAAATTCATCCAACTCTCATCCTTAAGCTTCTCTCTCTAAACCTACTTAATTAATTGTAGCATATCATAAGCCCCTAACAAAGCCCAACCATCACAAACAACAAATCGTAAGCATCAAGAAGCCGTAAATCAAAAATCAAGCTTCAAAAAGGTAGAAATCCTAAATTTAGAAATCCTTCGATTCGATGTTAATTGATGCAATTGATTGTTTAAAGTAGTGTAATAGAGAGTCTATTAATGTTCGGGTTGTAAAATCATGAACCCATAACATCAAAGTGCACGAAAATTGAAGATTTAAACAAGTTGGAAAAACCGAATTCTCGTTATTTTTCACCAAATGTCGAGGCTATAAATCTTTGGTCGATCTCGAGTTTTGTTTTTTAAAAGTTGTTATAGTAGCCCGATATGTGGTCTTTAATCTCCAAAAGGAATAAAGTTCATATCTATTGTAGATCGGGATTTATAAGCTATCAAAGTGGGTCGACCTAAGATCGACCTACTGCTTTTCAAACCTAAAAAATATTCTAAGTGTCCGTAAAATATTTTTTGGAAAATGTCGCCTTATATCTCTTGCCATCTTTAATGTGTTTTGTGTTCTAAAGGTTGATATGTGTATTTGTTATGTGGTATTTAACCTCCAAAAAGAATCAGTCCATATATATTACGGATTAAGAGTTATTTAAGGTCAAAGTGGGTCGACCAAGATTGACCGTAAAAAAATTCGGGCAAATTTGCAATTTTCTAAGTGTTAATTTTTCCGACAAGGTTTGACCATACTTTAGATGCTTGATTTCTTGTTTTTATGATGATGTTAAGTGTTAGAGTTGTAGTCCTACATGTTGTTCACACACAATCGGAATTGATAGATCACATAAAACGCTACACACGCATCATCAAGTTATAGAGGTCCAAAGTAGGCACTTTCGAATCGCTTTTCTTCGTGAAGAATGTACCTTTGGTAGCTACTTTGATGGCTGATTTATCCCAGATCTGATGTTTGTTTAGAGGTTATGATTGTTGGATCTTGTAGTCTTGTATTTCCTCTACAAGACCCAATTTATAGATTGTCCAAATTGCTAAGATGAGAGAGTTATTCACTACCAAAGTAGCTACCTTGCTCTCGCTTTTACGAAGATCTCTGGTAGGCTCAAGAACACCTATATATACTTTTTTTTCTCACTACTATAGGGGCCTTTTAGCTTACGCTTTTAATTATTTTAATTTCTCGATTTTCCTAAAAATGATTTAAAAATTAGAAAATTAGATTTTAATTATTAAAAATACCAAATAAATTATGAAAAATTATTTTAAAGTCCTAAAAATAGTTTTTAATTATTTTGAGTATATTTCATAAATATTTAATATTTTTGAATATAAAAGGTATTTATTTATTTAATTATAATATTAAATAAATTATTTAAAATAGTTTTAATTCATGAAAAATCATGAAAAATTATATTATGGTATAAGAAAATATTTTAAGTTATTTCCCATGACTTTTTAATATTTTGTGATGAATTTCATTAATTAATTATATATTAATGATATTAAAGTTATTTAATGATTATATTAAATAATTTAGTTTAAAAATGATTTTAATATTATAAAAATCATTTTAAATGAAATTAAGGTATTTAAAAAATATTTTAAGTTATAAAATATAACTTTTAATATTTAAAGGATAATTTCATTAATAATTTAATATTAATGATATTAAGATAATATTAATGATATTTAGTTTATTTAATAATTATTATTAAATAAATAGTTTAAAAATGGTTTTATTTATTTAAAAATCATTTAAAGAGGATATTAAGGATTTAAAAATATTTTAAGTTATAATTAATGACTTTTAATATTTGATGAATAGTACATTAATATTTATATATTAATGGTGATTATTTAAAATGATTTTAATTGTTTTAAAAATCATTTAAGGGTAATATAAATGTTTTAAAAATAGTTTGAGTTATTATAAATAACTTTTATATTTTATAATGGTTTCATTAATAGTTTAATATAAATTAATTATTAATGATAATGGAATTGTTTAATGTTTAAATCATTTAATTATGATTCCGATGTTCGAAAGTTATAAATTTTACCAAACTAGTCGATTTTTGAGAACCGATTATGAAGTCCAGATTTGATGAAGAAGACACCTATAGTAATAGCTATATCACTATAAGCCCTCGAGTGATGATTTGATTTATTTTAAATTTTTCAATTTCTCGAAAATTCAAAATGATTAAAAAAAGTAATGTCCGATATTTACAGATGTCGAGGTATAGTAATAAGAGTCTTAGACTCAAGATTTACCCGATAAAGTCAGCTTAAGACGCCGACAAATGTCGTATCTTATATAATAGAAAGAAAAGGCTTCAGTAAGAAAGCATGGATGAGATATTTGAAAATGTATAAAAATATTTCAAGTATAGAATATGAACTAAAAGTATGATCACCGCGATTATGTGATGACGTGATTAGACTACGTATCAATCGTAATAGATAAAGATTTACGTGTTATGATATATCGTTCTAATCGAACGAATGATCCGATTATCGATAGTCAGTGATAAAGAGATAAAACCTAAGTCGAGATTTGTAATCAAAGAATCGTGCAGTATCTTACCTTTGCATTTCTTTATGCAATGGACATGATAAAGAAGTTTCGTAATTATTCTATTCCCGCATGTATTATGTACGCTTTGATTATCAACATGTTAGCTCGTATATATATTCTGTTAAGTTGATTTCTAAATGGTTATACAAGTGTCCCCACTGATAATCATGGCATTTATTCACATGTTGATATACCTTTGTCAATTACCCGTATACATATATGTCAAATTACATATTATTATTGTCGAGCAAGATTAAAACCTTCTGTTTGGAACCGTGCATGTATGAACATCCCGATAATGGGAAAATTTTTACGCGCTTTACGGACAAAGGGTGAGCGATGAATTTCGCTCAAGTTATGTAGTATTGATCAATACAGGTACAACGGGGGCGATCACCACCCGCGTCTGTAAGTTATGACGGGCCATGATGAATTTCGCTAAACCTTTTCAAAATGAAAAACCATGTTCATAGTATGTTTCTTAAACCCTATTCATGGGTGGAGCCTAATTTCAAGAAATTGAAAGAGAGTTGTTATGTGAATCTTTTATCAAGATGATTACTTCACAACTTTTGATTCATTAGTAGTGTTATGTAAAAGAGAATACTTATATTCTTTCAAATTTTATATATAATAATTATATTATCATCAAGCACTCAAATGCTCATCCTCGCTTAAACTAAATGTTTTCAAGATGACGATCGAATTCAAGGCTCAAAACACCAACAAGGGAAAAGAAAAGTCGCTCAATGAGATTTAGTATGAAAGTTAATGGTTATAGTTAGTAAGACAATGGAATCTATTGTCGTATTGTAAGGAATGTATTTGAAGGTCACGACTGGGAAGTAAACTTTGATGTATGTAAATTAAGTTCAATGTATTATTATTTAGTATTATTCAAATTTTAAAGAAATGGTATCGTGGAGAACCGAAGTTCGGGTTTCAAGTATCCGGATTTGGGGTCGCCACAAAGTCAGTAGGTTAAAACGTTAGAAACCTAGGTTATAAACGTAGTAGAATGCGTTAACCCTAGGTTATAACCTTTAGTAGAATGGAGGACGAAAGTTAAGATAAATATTCAAAGGAACCAGAGAGACGAAGTACTCGTGAGAAGTTATAGGATATGATGAGTTGAAGAGATTCATCGAAGTTTTAGTGGTACTAAATAAAATATTACTTCATTTTAATGATGAATATATTTTATTTCAAAGAATGATGTTGTCTCGCTTATCAGGTCATAGATGGATGACGAAAAGTCAAAATAGTAATTCTCGACCCAAGAGACGATGGACTCTAGCGAGGAGTACATGCATGCAGAGATGATAAGAGATTTGATAGTTAGAACGATTTACTTAAAGGTTAGAGTCGAAAAAAGTGAGGCACGTAATCGCATTTCCAGATTTTGGAACAAAGAAGATAAGGACGCCGCCACCGAACACGTATGGAGTTAGCAGAGTTACGAGGGAGGTCGGAACAGAGGGAGATATAGATAGATAATTGAAGGTTGAGATAGAAGCCAAAGACACCAGATATATATACCTTGAGCAGTGCTTTAGACATCGCCTTTATACGATTCGATGCAGTAGTGGATGGAGCGCTTTCTTTCAGAGAGAAGATAGGCGCTGATGTGTTTATAGAGATGGATCAATAAATTCATCGTCAAACAAAATAAGAGACAACGATATAAAACTCTTGATTGTCGTGTATATATACTACATGCTAATCGTGGTAACTTATGTATGTAGATGTCCGTGTGAAAAGATATGTGAATAAGAAGGATCGATCCATACCCCGAGCTAATATCGAGGCCAACAAATTAAATAGAAGCTTACCAAGAACCCAAATCGACGAGGTGGCTATAGTGGAAAAACGAGTATCGATCCGTAAATGGTGGATTTGACAGATAGTGATTCGTACACTAAAGTCAAGCCGCCAAGCATCAACGAAAGTGCAGTGATCCGAGAACAAGGTTTCTTCACTAGAAAGGTTGTGGGAGATAGAAAAGTTGCTTAATATTCAACTCGCTAAAAGCATTAAAAGAAACAATGGAAGAGCAAGATAAGCTCAAAATCCAAATCGACCAGATGGGAGCCTCAAGCAACACATCGTGTTCAAATTCCGAGAGGTAAGGGAAAAGAAAGATAGAAGATCCCGACTTAGGAAAACCCGATAAGAAGAAAGGGAAGAAGATATGTTATATTTATACCGTGAGGGACATACCTCTCCTCGCTGCCCCAACTATAAGAAAGGTGGATGTTTTAATTGTGAATGGAAGGACATCGAGCGTAATGAATGTCCGAGAAGAAAGGCTTGGTAGATAAGTAGTAGTATGGGTTATGTTATGTAATATATGTGATAAGTAATGAACTATTTTCAACTTTTATGTTGGTCAAGATTTTAAATCCCACTTTTCAGAGTCACAAAGGGATAAATTGATGTTTAAAGCAATATGTGCTATGGTATGTTAAGTTCTATTAATGTGAGGTGCTATGGTTGGAAGTACCATGAGTGTCACAAGTTGGATTAATGAAGTAAGTTGTTATAAAGGTAACAGATATTTATCCTAATATTGGTTAATATAGTAAACCAAGTTTCAAAATTTAATATTTTGAATACATGATTATTTGAGTAGAAAATTTTGTGTTATATGTCGAACGATAATGATGAGGCTTAGAATGTAAGGAAATGAAGAATAATTTATGATTATGTCACCGAGACGAAAAACGAAAACCACCACTAAAGATCAACCAGATAATCGAATGCGTCAAACGCTAAAGACTTTTTAGGCAATCTTATTGCTAGGTATAGAGGATTAAGTGACTCAAGAGAAGCGCTTATGATAGTTAGATAACTAAAAGGGCAAAAGATAACTTTTATCACCTATACGATAAAAGGAAATGAGATAAAGAGAAAGTTTGTGGGCGTAAGAGACATATCTCTTCCAATTGTCTCCAATTCAAGAATGTATAAATAAATGTTTTATTTATGAATCAATGGAGTATAAGATGAAAGAGTATATAGGTGAAAGAAGAAGAAGTGAGATAAGGAATGTGAATACGAGAAATGACAAAGAAGATATAAAGCGATAAATCTAAATAAACCGTAAAGTCTTCATTATGGTCGCTCAAGATATCGTAGCAGCTTGAGGATACTATGGGCAAATGGAAATGTAACTCCGTGTGCTATTTTGAATAACTTATGTATCTTATATATGATTTTCCGTATATATATACATATAGTAAATTACTTTATTAAAGAAATTTTGAGGAAGGAATTTGAGTTCTTTTAGAAATCAAATTTCGCTTATCGATAGAGAAAGTGCTATATGGAGAATAGTTAAAGATCGCCTGATCAAGTATGATCGAGATCTACGCACAATGATTATATGCTATGTACCTTCTCGTATATGAGTTTTAAAGCTATGATTCCGGGACTAACCTTATAAGGAGGAGGGTGAATGTAATAACCCGAGATTTCCTAAATAAAATAAATAAGAAAATTTATGATAATTTTTTTTTTTTTTATTTAATGACGAGAATAAGTGTCTAGTAATGTGAACGATAAATGCTAATATATTTATTACTTGAAAAATTAGAAATAATTTTGGAATTATTAATTACTACAAATTATATTTTTATGGTAATTAATTTCAGAAGTAAAATGTTTTTTATTAATTATTTTCCATGAAAACATGATTGGAAATAATATATGAAGTGATAATTAGAATTTATATAATATATATTTTATTATATGAATTGTTCGTAATATTTAAATCAAGTATTTTAACTCGATATGCGAAAAAGAGAAGTCGATATGAGATCCAAACCCCGAATTGGGATTGTGATCAAGAGATGAGAATAATAATATTATATTATTGTTATAATGATTTTACAAAGACAATAATTATGTAATCGTAGTATGTGCGTGATGATAATATCGAAAGAAATGACTACCAATTAGGTCATAAAGATATTACCGCGTCGTGAAACCCTAATTATTAAACTTAGTTATGAGAAATGACCGAGTAGTGACCGTATATGAAGTTTATCGTATATATGAAGGTTACCGTATAAGATGCTCTGAATTAGAAGAAAACCCTAATTATCGTTGTTTGTCGATAATTGTGACAAACCCTAATTATTACAACCCTAATCTGCTTGAAGTTAGAGATCGTAATGACCGTGTTAGAACATACACATATAATTAGAGAATCCTAATGGTCAATTAGAAACCCTAATTGATGGCGCTAAGAAACCCTAATTAGAAAAAACCCTAATTTTTCAATCAAAACCCTAATTTAAAATTATCGTTTTAATTACGATGTTAATGTATAAAAGTTTTAATTTACCAAAGGATAGAATTAATTGGTAAATGATAAGAATTACCATCTAGTGATTAAATACTACATTTAATTGCTATGTACAAAAAAATGCCCATGAAATTATATGCTAAATTACCAAAATGCCCTTTTCGCTTATTAGTGTATTATTAGTATTATTGATCTCTTGCTAGCAAAGCATGGCAAACATACTTACCCTACCAATTAAGCATCCAAGACTCAATTATGCAGATTCAATCAACCATCGAGTAGCATCCAATGCATCTAACTTGGTTTATATATAGATCGAGAGAGAGATATATTTTGTACACTAAAATTCATCCAACTCTCATCCTTAAGCTTCTCTCTCTAAAACCTACGAATTATTGTAGCATATCACCCCTAAACAAAGCCCAACCATCACAAACAACAAATCAAGCATCAAGAAGCCGTAAATCAAAAAAATCAAGCTTCAAAAGGTAGAAATCCTAAATTTAGAAATCCTTCGATTCGATGTTAATTGATGCAATTGATTGTTTAAAGTAGTGTAATAGAGAGTCTATTAATGTTCGGGTTGTAAAATCATGAACCCATAACATCAAAGTGCACGAATTTGAAGATTTAAACAAGTTGGAAAAACCGATTTCGTTATTTTTTCACCAAATGTCGAGGCTATAAATCTTTGGTCGATCTCGAGTTTTGTTTTTAAAAGTTGTTATAGTAGCCCGATATGTGGTCTTTAATCTCCAAAAGGAATCAAGTTCATATCTATTGTAGATCGGGATTTATAAGCGGTCAAGTGGGTCGAATTTAAGATCGACCTACTGCTTTTTCAAACCCGTAAAATATTCTAAGTGTCCGTAAAATATTTTTTTGAAAATGTGTCGCCTTATATCTCTGCCATCTTTAATGTGTTTTGTGTTCTAAAGGTTGATATGTGTAGTATTGTTATGTGGTATTTAACCTCCAAAAAGAATCAGTCCATATATATTACTTGATTAAGAGTTATTTAAGGTCAAAGTGGGTCGACCAAGATTTGACTGTAAAAAAATCTCGGGCAAATTTGCAATTTTCTAAGTGTTAATTTTTCCGACAAGGTTTGACCATACTTTAGATGCTTGATTTCTTGTTTTTATGATGATGTTAAGTGTTAGAGTTGTAGTCCTACATGTTGTCTACACAATCGGAATTGATAGATCACATAAACGCTACACGATCATCAAGTTATAGAGGTCCAAAGTAGGCACTCGAATCGTTTTCGTGAAGAATGTTTTGGTAGCTACTTTGATGGCTGATTTATCCCAGATCTGATGTTTGTTTAGAGGTTATGATTGTTGGATCTTATATCTTTGTATTTCCTCTACAAGACCCAATTTATAGATTGTCCAAATTCAAGTAAGATGAGAGAGTTATTCACTACAAAAGTAGCTACCTTGCCTCGCTTTTTATGAAGATCTCTGGTAGGCTCAAGAACACCTATATATTACATTTCTCGTCACTATAGGGCCTTTAGCTTACGCTTTTAATTATTTTAATTTCTCGATTTTCCTAAAATGATTTAAAAATTAGAAAATTAGATTTTAATTATTAAAAATACTAAATAAATTATGAAAAAATTATTTTAAAGTCCTAAAAATAGTTTTTAATTATTTTGAGTATATTTCATAAATATTTAATATTTTTGAATATAAAGGTATTTATTTATTTAATTATAATATTAAATAAATTATTTAAAAAATAGTTTTAATTCATGAAAAATCATGAAAAATTATATTATGGTATAAGAAAATATTTTAAGTTATTTCCATGACTTTTAATATTTTGTGATGAATTTCATTAATTAATTATATATTAATGATATTAAAGTTATTTAATGATTATATTAAATAATTTAGTTTAAAAATGATTTTAATATTATAAAAATCATTTTAAATGAAATTAAGGTATTTAAAAATATTTTAAGTTATAAAATATAACTTTTAATATTTAAAGGATAATTTCATTAATAATTTAATATTAATGATATTAAGATAATATTAATGATATTTAGTTTATTTAATAATTATTATTAAATAAATAGTTTAAAATGGTTTTATTTATTTAAAAATCATTTAAAGAGGATATTAAGGATTTAAAAATATTTTAAGTTATAATTAATGACTTTTAATATTTGATGAATAGTACATTAATATTTATATATTAATGGTGATTATTTAAAATGATTTTAATTGTTTTTTAAAAATCATTTAAGGGTAATATAAATGTTTTAAAAATAGTTTGAGTTATTATAAATAACTTTTATATTTTGGCAATGGTTTCATTAATAGTTTAATATAAATTAATTATTAATGATAATGGAATTGTTTAATGTTTAAATCATTTAATTATGATTCCGATGTTTCGAAAGTTATAAATTACCAAACTAGTCGACTTTGAGAACCCATTATGAAGTCCAGTGATTTGATGAAGAACACCTATAGTAATAGCTTATATCACTATAAGCCCTTGAGTGATGATTTGAATTATTTTAAATTTTTCAATTTCGAAAATTCAAAATGATTAAAAATAAAATGTCCGATATTTACAGATGTCGAGGTATAGTAATAAGAGTCTTAGACTCAAGATTTACCCGATAAAGTCATTTTACGCACCGACAAATGTCGTAATCTTATAATAGAAAGAAAAGACTTCAGTAAGAGCATGGATGAGATATTTGAAAAATGTATAAAAATATTTCAAGTATAGAATATGAACTAAAAGTATGATCACCGCGATTATGTGATGACGTGATTAGACTATGTGTCAATCGTAATAGATATAAAGATTATGTGTTATGATATATTGTTCTAATCGAACGAATGATCCGATTATCGATAGTCAGTGATAAAGAGATAAAACCTAAGTCGAGATTTGTAATCAAAGAATCAAAAAGTATCTTACCTTTGCATTTCTTTATGCAATGGACATGAGTAAGAAGTTTCGTAATTATTCTATTCCCGCATGTATTATGTACGCTTTGATTATCAACATGTTAGCTCGTATATATATTCTGTTAAGTTGATTTCTAAATGGTTATACAAGTGTCCCCACTGATAATCATGGCATTTATTCACATGTTGATATACCTTTGTTACCCGTATATATATATGTTGAATTACATATTATTGTCGAAAGCAAGATTAAAACCTTCTGGTTTGGAACCGTGTATGTATGTATGAACATCCCGATAATGGGAAAATTTTTTACGCGCTTTTACGACAAAGGGTGAGCGATGAATTTCGCTCAAGTTATGTAGTATTGATCAATACAGGTACAACGGGGTCGATCACCCTCCGCGTCTGTAAGTTATGACTTTTATGGATGAATTTCGCTAAAACCTTTTCAAAATGAAAAACCATGTTCATAGTATGTTTCTTAAACCCTATTCATGGTGGAGCCTAATTTCAAGAAATTGAAAGAGAGTTGTTATGTGAATCTTTTATCAAGATGATTACTTCACAACTTTTGATTCGTTGTAGAAGTGTTATGTAAAAGAGAATACTTATATTCTTTCAAATTTTATATATATAATTGCTATTATCATTGGGCACTCAAATGCTCATCCTTGCTTAAACTAAATGTTTTCAAGATGACGATCGATCGACCAAGGCTCAGTGCACTAACAAGGGAAAAGAAAAGCTTCAATGAGATTTAGTATGAGTTAATGGTTATAGTTAGTAAGACAATGGAATCTATTGTCGTATATTGTAAGGAATGTATTTGAAGGTCACGCACTGGGAAGTAAACTTTGATGTATGTAAATTAAGTTCGAATGTATTATTATTTAGTATTATTCAAATTTTAAAGAAATGGTATCGTGGAGAACCGAAGTTCGGTTTCAAGTATCCGGATTTGGGGTCGCCACAAAGTTGGTATCAAAGTCGAGGTTATAAACGTTAGAATGCGAAACCTAGGTTATAACCTTAGTAGAATGGAGGACGTTAAGTTAAGATAAATATTCAAAGGAACCAGAGACGTTAAGATACTCGCGAACCAGAGACGAAGTACTAGTTATAGATATGATGAGTCAAGAGATTCATCGAGTTTTAGTGGTACTAAATAAAATATTACTTCATTTTAATGATGAATATATTTTATTTCAAAGAATGATGTTGTCTCTCGCTTATCAGTGGTCATAGGATGGATGACGAAAGTCAAAATAGTAATTCCTCGACCCAAGAGACGATGGACTCTAGCGAGGAGTACACAGATAAAGGAGATGATAAGAGATTTGATAGTTAGAACGATTTACTTAAAGGTTAGAGTCGAAAGCAAAGTGAGGCACGTAATCGCATTTCCAGATTTTGGAACAAAGAAGATAAGGACGCCACCACCGAAACATGTATGGAGTTAGCAGAGTTACGAGGAGGTCGGAAAGAGAGAGATACAGATAGATAATTGAAGGTTGAGATAGAAGCCAAAGACACCAGATATATACCTTGAGCAGCTTTAGACATCGCCTTTATGCGATTCTCGATGCAGAGTAGTGATGGAGCGCTTTCTTTCTACAGAGAAAGATAGGCGCTGATGTGTTTATAGAGATGGATTGAATAAATTCATCGTCAAACAAAATAAGAGACAACGATATATAAAACTCTCGATTGTCGTATATATATACTATATGCTAATCGTGGTAACTTATGTATGTAGATGTCCGTGGAAAAGATATGTGAATAAGAAGGATCGATCCATACCCCAAGCTAATATCGAGGCCAACAAATTAAAATAGAAGCTTACCAAGAACCCAAATCGACGAGGTGGCTATAGGGAAAACGAGTATCGATCCGTAAATGGTGGATTTGACAGATAGTGATTCGTACACTAAAAGTCAAGCCGCCAAGCATCAACGAAAGTGCAGATCCGAGAACAAGGTTTCTCTCACTAGAAAGGTTGGGGAGATAGAAAAGTTGCTTAATATTCAACTCACTAAAAGCATTAAAAGAAACAATGGAAGAGCAAGATAAGCTCAAAATCCAAATCGACTGATGGGAGCCTCAAGCAACACATCGTGTTCAAATTCGAGAGGTAAGGAAAAAGAAAGATAGAAGATCCCGACTTAGGAAAACCTCGATAAGAAGAAAGGGAAGAAGATATGTTATATTTATACCGTGAGGGACATACCTCTCCTCGCTGCCCCAACTATAAGAAAGGTGGATGTTTTAATTGTGAATGGAAGGACATCGAGCGTAATGAATGTCCGAGAAGAAAGGCTTGGTAGATAAGAGTAGTATGGGTTATGTTATGTAATATGTGTGATAAGTAATGAACTATTTTCAACTTTTATGTTGGTCAAGATTTTAAATCCCGATCGTTGAGTCACAAAGGGATAAATGATGTTTAAAGCAATAATATGTGCTATGGTATGTTAAGTTCTATTAATGTGAGGTGCTATGGTCGGAAGTACCATGAGTGTCACAAGTTGATTAATGAAGTAAGTTGTTATAAAGGTAGCAGATATTTATCCTCAATATTGGTTAATATAGTAAACCAAGTTTCAAAATTTAATATTTTGAATACATGATTATTCGAGAAAAATTTGTGTTATATGTCTAACGATACGAGAGGCTTAGAATGTAAGGAAATGAAGAATAATTTATGATTATGTCACCGAGACGAAAACGAAAACCACCATGCTAAGATCAACCAGATAATCGAACGTCGAACGCTAAAGACTTTAAGGCAATCTTATTGCTAGGTATAGAGGATTAAGACTCAAGAGAAGCGCTTATGATAGTTAGATAACTAAAAGGGCAAAAGATAACTTTTATCACCTATACGATAAAAGGAAATGAGATAAAGAGAAAGTTTGTAGGTAAGAAGAGATATCTCTTCCAATCATTCCCAATTCAAGAATGTATAAATAATGTTTTATTTATGAATCAATGGAGTATAAGATGAAAGAGTATAAGGTCAAGAAGAAGAAGTGAGATAAGGAATGTGAATACGAGAAATGACAAAGAAGATATAAAGCGATAAAATAAATAAACCGTAAGTGTCTTCATTATGGTCGCTCAAGATATCGAGCAAATGAGGATACTGCAAGGCAAATGGAAATGTAACTCCGTGTGCTATTTGAATAACTTATGTATCTTATATGATTTTCCTATATATATATATACATATAGTAGAATTACTTTATTAAAGAAATTTTGAGGAAGGAATTTGAGTTCTTTTAGAAATCAAATTTCGCTTATCGATGTATGTGCTATGGAGAATAGTTAGAAGATCGCCTCGATCAAGTATGATCGAGGTCTACGCATAATGATTATATGCTATGTACCTTTCTCGATATGAGTTTTAAAGCTATGATTCCGGGGACTAAATCTTATAAGGGGAGGGTGAATGTAATAACCCGAGATTTCCTAAATAAAATAAATAAGAAATTTTATGATAATTTTTTTTTTTTATTTAATGACGAGAATAAGTGTCTAGTAATGTGAACGATAAATGCGAATATATTTATTACTTGAAAAATTAGAAATAATTTTGGAATTATTAATTACTACAAATTATATTTTATGGTAATTAATTTCAGAAGTTAAATGTTTTTATTAATTATTTTCCATGAAAACATGATTGGAAATAATATATGAAGTGATAATTAGAATTTATATAATATATATTTTATTATATGAATTGTTCGTAATATTTAAATCAAGTATTTTAACTCGATATCGATGTTGTAAAGAGAAGTCGATATGAGATCCAAACCCCGAATTGGGATTGTGATCAAGAGATGAGAATAATAATATTATATTATTGTTATAATGATTTTACAAAGACAATAATTATGTATCGTATAAAAGTGATGATAATATCGAAAGAATGACGGCCAATTAGGTCATAAAGATATTACCGCATCAGTGAAAACCCTAATTATTAAACTTAGTTATGAGAAATGACCGAGTAGTGACTGTATATATGAAGTTTATCGTATATGAAGGTTACCGTATAAGATGCTCTGAATTAGAAGAAAACCCTAATTATCATTTTGTTTGTCGATAATTGTGACAAACCCTAATTATTACAACCCTAATTCCATTGAAGTTAGAGATCGTAATGACCGTGTTAGAACATACACGTATAATTAGAGAATCCTAATGGTCAATTAGAAACCCTAATTGATGGCGCTAAGAAACCCTAATTAGAAAACCCTAATTTTTCAATCAAAACCCTAATTTAAAATTATCTAAGTTTAATTATTACGATGTTAATGTATAAAAGTTTTAATTTACCAAAGGATAGAATTAATTGGTAAATGATAAGAATTACCATCTAGTGATTAAATACTACATTTAATTGCTATGTACAAAAATGCCCATGAAATTATATGCAAAATTACCAAAATGCCCTTTTTGGCTTATTAGTGTATTATTAGTGTATTATTGAGGAATCTTGCAGCAAAGCATGGCAAACATACTTACCCTACCAATTAAGCATCCAAGACTCAATTATGCATTCAATCAACCATCGAAAGTAGCATCCAATGCATCTAACTTGGTTTATATATAGATCGAGAGAGATAATATATTTTGTACACTAAAATTCATCCAACTCTCATCCTTAAGCTTCTCTCTCTAACCTACGAATTATTGTAGCATATCACCCCTAAACAAAGCCCAACCATCACAAACAAAACAAATCGTAAGCATCAAGAAGCCGTAAATCAAAAATCAAGCTTCAAAAGGTAGAAAAACCTAAATTTAGAAATCCTTCGATTCGATGTTAATTGATGCAATTGATTGTTTAAAGTAGTGTAATAGAGTCTATTAATGTTCGGGTTGTAAAATCATGAACCCATAACATCAAAGTGCACGAATTTGAAGATTTAAACAAGTTGGAAAAACCGAATTCGTTATTTTTCACCAAATGTCGAGGCTATAAATCTTTGGTCGATCTCGAGTTTTGTTTTTAAAAGTTGTTATAGGTAGCCCGATATGTGGTCTTTAATCTCCAAAAGGAATCAAGTTCATATCTATTGTAGATCGGGATTTATAAGCTGTCAAAGTGGGTCGACCTAAGATCGACCTACTGCTTTTTCAAACCCGTAAAATATTCTAAGTGTCCGTAAAATATTTTTTTTTGGAAAATGTCGTGCCTTATATCTCTGCTATCTTTAATGTGTTTTGTGTTCTAAAGGTTGATATGTGTAGCTTGTTATGTGGTATTTAACCTCCAAAAAGAATCAGTCCATATATATTACGGATTAAGAGTTATTTAAGGTCAAAGTGGGTCGACTTAAGATTGACTGTAAAATTCTCGGCAAAAATTAATTTTCTAAGTGTTAATTTTTCCGACAAGGTTTGACCATACTTTAGATGCTTGATTTATTGTTTTTATGATGATGTTAAGTGTTAGAGTTGTAGTCCTACATGTTGTCTACACACCGGAATTGATAGATCACATAAAAATTTACACGATCATCAAGTTATAGAGGTCCAAAGTAGGCACCTCGAATCGTTTTTCGTGAAGAACAAATTTGGTAGCTACTTTGATGGCTGATTTATCCCAGATCTGATGTTTGTTTAGAGGTTATGATTGTTGGATCTTGTAGTCTTGTATTTCCTCTACAAGACCCAATTTATAGATTGTCCAAATTGCTAAGATGAGAGAGTTATTCACTACCAAAGTAGCTACCTTGCTCGCTTTTTATGAAGATCTCTGGTAGGCTCAAGAACACCTATATATGACACTTCTCTCACACTATAGGGGGCCTTTAGCTGACGCTTTATTTATTTTAATTTCTCGATTTTCCTAAAATGATTTAAAAATTAGAAAAATTAGATTTTAATTATTAAAAATACTAAATAAATTATGAAAAATTATTTTAAAGTCCTAAAAATAGTTTTTAATTATTTTGAGTATATTTCATAAATATTTAATATTTTTGAATATAAAGGTATTTATTTATTTAATTATAATATTAAATAAATTATTTAAAATAGTTTTAATTCATGAAAATCATGAAAAATTATATTATGGTATAAGAAAATATTTTAAGTTATTTCCCATGACTTTTAATATTTTGTGATGAATTTCATTAATTAATTATATATTAATGATATTAAAGTTATTTAATGATTATATTAAATAATTTAGTTTAAAAATGATTTTAATATTATAAAAATCATTTTAAATGAAATTAAGGTATTTAAAATATTTTTAGTTATAAAATATAACTTTTAATATTTAAAGGATAATTTCATTAATAATTTAATATTAATGATATTAAGATAATATTAATGATATTTAGTTTATTTAATAATTATTATTAAATAAATAGTTTAAAAATGGTTTTATTTATTTAAAAATCATTTAAAGAGGATATTAAGGATTTAAAAATATTTTAAGTTTATAATTAATGACTTTTAATATTTGATGAATAGTACATTAATATTTATATATTAATGGTGATTATTTAAAATGATTTTAATTGTTTTAAAAATCATTTAAGGGTAATATAAATGTTTTAAAAATAGTTTGAGTTATTATAAATAACTTTTATATTTTGGCAATGGTTTCATTAATAGTTTAATATAAATTAATTATTAATGATAATGGAATTGTTTAATGTTTAAATCATTTAATTATGATTCCGATGTTCGAAAGTTATAAATTTACCAAACTAGTTTACTTTCGAGAACCGATTATGAAGTCCAGTGATTTGATGAAGAACACCTATATAGTAATAGCTTATATCACTATAAGCCCTTGAGTGATGATTTGAATTATTTTAAATTTTTCAATTTCGAAAATTCAAAATGATTAAAAATAAAATGTCCGATATTTACAGTATGTCGAGGTATAGTAATAAGAGTCTTAGACTCAAGATTTACCCGATAAAGTCAGCTTTAGACGCCGGCACAAATGTCGTAATCTTATAATAGAAAAAGAAAAGGCTTCAGTAAGAATATGGATGAGATATTTGAAAAATGTATAAAAATATTTCAAGTATAGAATATGAACTAAAAGTATGATCACCGCGATTATGTGATGACGTGATTAGACTATGTGTCAAATCGTAATAGATGTATAAAGATTATGTGTTATGATATATTGTTCTAATCGAACGAATGATCCGATTATCGATAGGTCGTGATAAAGAGATAAAACCTAAGTCGAGATTTGTAATCAAAGAAATCAAAAAGTATCTTACCTTTGCATTTCTTTTATGCAATGGACATGAGTAAGAAGTTTCGTAATTATTCTATTCCCGCATGATTATGTACGCTTTGATTATCAACATGTTAGCTCGTATATATATTCTGTTAAGTTGATTTCTAAATGGTTATACAAGTGTCCCCACTGATAATCATGGCATTTATTCACATGTTGATATACCTTTGTCAATTACCCGTATATATATATGTTGAATTACATATTATTGTCGAAGAAGATTAAAACCTTCTGGGTTTGGAACCGTGCATGTATGAACATCCCGATAATGGGAAAATTTTTATGCGCTTTCTACGACAAAGGGTGAGCGATGAATTTCGCTCAAGTTATGTAGTATTGATCAATACAGGTACAACGGGCCGATCACCCTCCGCGTCTGTAAGTTATGACGGCTTTCATGGATGAATTTCTCGCTAAACCTTTTCAAAATGAAAAACCATGTTCATAGTATGTTTCTTAAACCCTATTCATGGGTGGAGCCTAATTTCAAGAAATTGAAAGAGAGTTGTTATGTGAATCTTTTATCAAGATGATTACTTCACAACTTTTGATTCGTTGTAGAAGTGTTATGTAAAGAGAATACTTATATTCTTTCAAATTTTATATATATAATTGCTATTACTTGTCAAGCACTCAAATGCTCATCCTTGCTTAAACTAAATGTTTTCAAGATGACGATCGACTTCAAGGCTCAGTACACAAACAAGGGAAAAGAAAAGTCGCTCAATGAGATTTAGTATGAGTTAATGGTTATAGTTAGTAAGACAATGGAATCTATTGTCGATATTGTAAGGAATGTATTTGAAGGTCACGCACTGGGAAGTAAACTTTGATGTATGTAAATTAAGTTCAATGTATTATTATTTAGTATTATTCAAATTTTAAAGAAATGGTATCGTGGAGAACCGAAGTTCGGGTTTCAAGTATCCGGATTTGGGGTCGCCACATAATTATAACCTTAGGGAGTTAAGATAAGTACTCGTGAAAGAAGTTATAGGATATGATGAGTTAAAGAGATTCATCGAGTTTTAGTGGTACTAAATAAAATATTACTTCATTTTATCGATGAATATATTTTATTTCAAGAATAATGTTGTCTCTCGCTTATTGTGGTCATAGGATGGATGACGAAAAGTCAAAATAGTAATTCCTCGACCCAAGAGACGATGGACTCTAGCGAGGAGTACATGCATGCAGGAGATGATAAGAGATTTGATAGTTAGAAATCGATTTACTTAAAGGTTAGAGTCGAAAGCAAAGTGAGGCACGTAATCGCATTTCCAGATTTTGGAATAAAGAAGACAAGGACGCCGCCACCGAAACACGTATGGAGTTAGCAGAAGTTACGAGGAGGTTGGAACAGAGGAGATACAGATAGATAGATAAATGAAGGTTGAGATAGAAGCCAAAGACACCAGATATATACCTTGAGCAGTGCTTTAGACATCGCCTTTATGCGATTCGATGCAGAGGGATGGAGCGCTTTCTACAGAGAGAAAGATAGGCGCTGATGTGTTTATAGAGATGGATTGAATAAATTCATCGTCAAACAAAATAAGAGACAACGATATAAAACTCTTTGATTGTCGTGTATATATACTATATGCTAATCGTGGTAACTTATGTATGTAGATGTCCGTGGAAAAGATATGTGGAATAAGAAGGATCGATCCATACCCCGAGCTAATATCGAGGCCAACAAATTAAATAGAAGCTTACCAAGAACCCAAATCGACGAGGTGGCTATAGTGGAAAACGTAGTATCGATCCGTAAATGGTGGATTTGACAGATAGTGATTCGTACACACTAAAGTTGAAGCCGCCAATCATCAACGAAAAGTGCAGGATCCGGAGAACAAGGTTTCTTCACTAGAAAGGTTGTGGGAGATAGAAAAGTTGCTTAATATTCAACTACGCTAAAAGCATTAAAAGAAACAATGGAAGAGCAAGATAAGCTTAAGATCCAAATTGACCAGATGGGAGCCTCAAGCAACACATCGTGTTCAGCTCCGAGAGGTAAGGGAAAAATAAAAGTAGAAGATCCTGACTTAGGAAAACCTAATAAGAAGAAAGGGAAGAAGATATGTTATATTTATACCATGAGGGACATACCTCTCCTCGTTGCCCCAACTATAAGAAAGGTGGATGTTTTAATTGTGGAATGGAAGGACATCGAGCGAATGAATGTCCGAGAAGAAAGGCTTGGTAGATAAGTAGTATGGGTTATGTTATGTAATATGTGTGATAAGTAATGAACTATTTTCAACTTTTATGTTGGTCAAGATTTTAAATCCCGACTGTTGTAGTCACAAAGGGATAACTGATGTTTAAAGCAATATGTGCTATGGTATGTTAAGTTCTATTAATGTGAGGTGCTATGGTTGGAAGTACCATGAGTGTCACAAGTTGGATTAATGAAGTAAGTTGTTATAAAAGTAGCAGATATTTATCTGAATATTGGTTAATATAGTAAACCAAGTTTCAAATCCAATATTTTGATTACATGATTATTTGAGTAGAAAATTTTGTGTTATATGTCGAACGTATACGATGAGGCTTAGAATGTAAGGAAATGAAGAATAATTTATGATTATGCCACCGAGACGAAAAAACGAAAACCACCACCATAAGATCAACCAGATAATCGAACGTCGAACGCTAAAGACTTTAAGGCAATCTTATTGCTAGGTATAGAGGATTAAGTGACTCAAGAGAAGCGCTTATGATAGTTAGGATAACGTAAAGGGCAAAAGATAACTTTTATCACCTATACGATAAAAGGGAAATGAGATAAAGAGAAAGTTTGTAAAGAAGAGACATATCTCTTCCAATTGTCTCAATTCAAGAATGTATAGCGAATGTTTTATTTATGAATCAATGGAGTATAAGATGAAAGATTATAAGGTGAAAGAAGAAGAAATGAGATAAGGAATGTGAATACGAGAAATGACAAAGAAGATATAAAGCGATAACGAAATAAACCGTAAAGTCTCTTCATTATGGTCGCTCAAGATATCGTAAGCAGCTGAGGATACTGATGGCAAACCGGAAATGTAACCTCCAAAAAGCTATTTGAATAACTTATATATCTTATATGATTTTCCTCAGATATATACTAAAAATTATTTTATTAAAGAAATTTTGAGGAAGGAATTTGAGTTCTTTTAGAATTCAAATTTCACTTTCAATCGATAAACAAGTGTTATGGAGAATAATTAAAGATCGGCCTCGATCAAGTATGATCGAGATCTACGTGCAATGATTATATGCTATGTACCCTTCTCGCATATGAGTTTTTAAAGCTATGATTCCGGGACTAATCCTTTATAAGGAGGGTGAATGTAATAACCCGAGATTTCCTAAATAAAATAAATAAGAAATTTTATGATAATTTTTTTTTTTTTTATTTAATGACGAGAATAAGTGTCTAGTAATGTGAACGATAAATGCGAATATATTTATTACTTGAAAAATTAGAAATAATTTTGGAATTATTAATTACTACAAATTATATTTTTATGGTAATTAATTTCAGAAGCGTAAATGTTTTTATTAATTATTTTCCATGATAACATGATTGGAAATAATATATGAAGTGATAATTAGAATTATATAATAAATATTTTATTATATGATTTGTTCGTAATATTTAAGTTAATTATTTTAACTTGATTATTGATGTTGTAAAGAAAGAGAAGTCGATATGAGATCCAAACCCCGAATTGGGATTGTGATCAAGAGATGAGAATAATAATATTATATTATTGTTATAATGATTTTACAAAGACAATAATTATGTAATCGTATATGCTGACAGATAATATCGAGCAATGACGACTACCAATTAGGTCACAAAGATATTACCGTGTCAGAAACCCCTAATTATTAAACTTAGTTATGAGAAATGACCGAGTAGTGACCGTGTATATGAAGTTTACCGTATATGAAGGTTACTGTATATAAGATGCTCTGTAATTAGAAGAAAACCTAATTATTATTGTTGTTTCGATAATTGGACAAACCCTAATTATTACAACCCTAATCGGTTGAAGTTAGAGATTGTAATGACCGTGTTAGAACATACACGATATAATTAGAGAATCCTAATGGTCAATTAGAAACCCTAATTGATGGCGCTAAGAAACCCTAATTAGAAAACCCTAATTTTTCAATCAAAACCCTAATTTAAAATTATCGGGTTTAATTACGATGTTAATGTATAAAAGTTTTAATTTACCAAAGGATAGAATTAATTGGTAAATGATAAGAATTACCATCTAGTGATTAAATACTACATTTAATTGCTATGTACAAAAATGCCCATGAAATTATATGCTAAATTACCAAAATGCCCTTTTTGCTTATTAGTGTATTATTATTAGTGTATTATTGAGGAACTGCTAGCAAAGCAAACATATTTACCCTACCAATTAAGCATCCAAGACTCAATTATGCAGATTCAATCAACCACCATTGAGTAGCATCCAATGCATCTAACTTGGTTTATATATAGATCGAGAGAGATAATATATTTTGTACACTAAAATTCATCCAACTCTCATCCTTAAGCTTCTCTCTCTAAAACCTACTAAATTATTGTAGCATATCACCCTAAACAAAGCCCAACCATCACAAACAACAAATCAGAAGCATCAAGAAGCCAGAAATCAAAAATCAAGCTTCAAAAGGTAGGAAATCCTAAATTCTAGAAATCCTTCGATTCGATGTTAATTGATGCAATTGATTGTTTAAAGTAGTGTAATAGAGAGTCTATTAATGTTCTGGGTTGTAAAATCATGAACCCATAACATCAAAGTGCACGAATTTGAAGATTTAAACAAGTTGGAAAAACCGAATTCTGTTATTTTTCACCAAATGTCAGAGGCTATAAATCTTTGGTCGATCTCGAGTTTTGTTTTTTAAAAGTTGTTATAGGTAGTATGATATGTGGTCTTTAATCTCCAAAAGGAATAAAGTTCATAGCTATTGTAGATCGGGATTTATAAGCGGTCAAAGTGGGTTGACCAAGATTGACCTACCGCTTTTTCAAACCCGTAAAATATTCTAAGTGTCCGTAAAATATTTTTTTGGAAAATGTCGCCTTATATCTCTGTTATCTTTAATGTGTTTTGTGTTCTAAAGGTTGATATGTGTATCTTGTTATGTGGTATTTAACCTCCAAAAAGAATCAGTCCATATATATTACGGATTAAGAGTTATTTAAGGTCAAAGTGGGTCGACCAAAGATTTGACCGTAAAAATTTTGGGCAAATTTGCAATTTTCTAAGTGTTAATTTTTCCATACAAGGTTTGACCATACTTTAGATGCTTTATTTCTTGTTTTTATGATGATGTTAAGTGTTATAGTTGTAGTCCTACATGTTGTTCTACACACTCGAATTGATAGATCACATAAAAGTTACACGATCATCAAGTTATAGAGGTCCAAAGTAGGCACTCTCAATCGTTTTCTTCGTGAAGAAATGCCTTTGGTAGCTACTTTGATGGTCGATTTATCCCAGATCTGATGTTTGTTTAGAGGTTATGATTGTTGGATCTTATATTCTTGTATTTACTCTACAAGACCCAATTTATAGATTGTCCAAATTCGTAAGATGAGAGAGTTATTCACTACAAAGTAGGCCACCTTGCTTCGCTTTTTATGAAGATCTCTGGTAGGCTCAAGAACACCTATAATGACACTTACTGTCACTATAGGGGCCTTTAGCTTACGCTTTTAATTATTTTAATTTCTGATTTTCCTAAAAATGATTTAAAAATTAGAAAAATTAGATTTTAATTATTAAAATACAAATAAATTATGAAAAATTATTTTAAAGTCCTAAAAAATAGTTTTTAATTATTTTGAGTATATTTCATAAATATTTAATATTTTTGAATATAAAAGGTATTTATTTATTTAATTATAATATTAAATAAATTATTTAAAAATAGTTTTAATTCATGAAAAATCATGAAAAATTATATTATGGTATAAGAAAATATTTTAAGTTATTTCCCATGACTTTTAATATTTTGTGATGAATTTCATTAATTAATTATATATTAATGATATTAAAGTTATTTAATGATTATATTAAATAATTTAGTTTAAAATGATTTTAATATTATAAAAATCATTTTAAATGAAATTAAGGTATTTAAAAATATTTTTGAAGTTATAAAATATAACTTTTAATATTTAAAGGATAATTTCATTAATAATTTAATATTAATGATATTAAGATAATATTAATGATATTTAGTTTATTTAATAATTATTATTAAATAAATAGTTTAAAAATGGTTTTATTTATTTAAAAATCATTTAAAGAGGATATTAAGGATTTAAAAATATTTTAAGTTATAATTAATGACTTTTAATATTTGATGAATAGTACATTAATATTTATATATTAATGGTGATTATTTAAAATGATTTTAATTGTTTTAAAAATCATTTAAGGGTAATATAAATGTTTTAAAAATAGTTTGAGTTATTATAAATAACTTTTATATTTTGGCAATGGTTTCATTAATAGTTTAATATAAATTAATTATTAATGATAATATAATTGTTTAATGTTTAAGTCATTTAATTATGATTCCGATGTTTGAAAGTTATAAATTACCAAACTAGTTTATTTTTGAGAACCTTTATGAAGTCCAGATTTGATGAAAGAGCACCCATAGTAATAGTTATATCACTATAAGCCCTTGAGTGATAGATTTGATTTATTTTAAATTTTTCAATTTCTGGAAAATTCAAAATGATTAAAAGTAAAATGTCTGATATTTACAGATGTTGAGGTATAGAATAAGAGTCTTAGACTCAAGATTTACCCGATAAAGTCATTTGACGCACAAACAAATGTCGAATTCTATAATAGAAAAAGAAAAGGCTATCAAAGAACATGGATGAGATATTTGAAAAATGTATAAAAATATTTCAAGTATAGAATATGAACTAAAAGTATGATCACCGCGATTATGTGATGACGTGATTAGACTATGTATTGTTGTAATAGACAATTATTATGTGTTATGATATATTGTTCTAATTGAACGAATGATCTGATTATTGATAGGTTGTGATAAAGAGATAAAACCTAAGTTGAGATTTGTAATCAGCAAATCAGGCAAGTATCTTACCTTTGCATTTCCTTTATACAATGGACATGAGTAAAGAAGTTTCGTAATTATTCTATTCCCGCATGATTTTGTACGCTTTGATTATCAACATGTTAACTCAGATATATATTCTGTTAAGTTGATTTCTAAATGGTTATACAAGTGTCCCCACTTGGATAATCATGGCATTTATTCACATGTTGATACACTTTTGTCAATTACCCGTATATATATATGTTGAATTACATATTATTGTTGAGCAAGATTAAAACCTTCTTGTTTGGGAACCGTGCATGTATGAACATCCCGATAATGGGAAAATTTTTATGCGCTTGGCGACAAAGGGTGAGCGATGAATTTCGCTCAAGTTATGTAGTATTGATCAATACAGGTACAATCTGGGTCGATCACCCTCCGCGTCTGTAAGTTATGACTTGCGTTTCATGGATGAATTTCGCTAAACTTTTCAAAATAAAAAACAATGTTCATAGTATGTTTCTTAAACCCTATTCATGGGTAGAGCCAGAGCCAAATTTAAATAATTTGGAAGAGAGTTGTTATGTGAATCTTTTATCAAGATGCATTACTTCAAAACTTTTGATTCAATAGAAGTGTTATGGAAAGAGAATACTTATATTCTTTCAAATTTTATATATATAATTGCTATTACTTGTTGGCACTCAAATGCTCATCCTTGCTTAAACTAAATGTTTTCAAGACCTACGATCGACACGAAGGCTCGGCTACGCAACAAGGGAAAAGAAAAGTCGCTCAAATGAGAATTAGTATGAGTTAATGGTTATAGTTAGTAAGACAATGGAATCTATTGTCAGGTATTGTAAGGAATGTATTTTGAAGGTCACGTACCTGGGAAAGTAAACTTTGATGTATGTAAATTAAGTTCGAATTATATTATTATTTAGTATTATTCCGCTTAAAGAAATGTTATCGTGGAGAACCGAGTTCGGGTTTCAAGTATCCGGATTTGGGGTCGCCATAGCACCTGTCGTTAAGGAAGGAGAACGACCACCTATCATATGCTTCAAATGCAGAGGGGAGGGGCACATCAGTCCAAACTGCGCGATGCCATCCAAAGCATGTTATAATTGTGGAAGAGAAGGTCACTTAGCCCGATTTTGTCATTTCATCAAGACAAGTTCAATGGGATGGAGGCACCAAAGGTCGTCCCTGTAATTCGAACCGAAATGGGTCTGAGAGCGTTTGTTGTGACCTCCCGTAAAGCAAGGAACCCGAATGAGGTCATCACGGGTAAGCTTATCATAAACTCTAGCGAAGTCTATACTTTATTTGATACCAGTTCTACCCATTATTTTATTTCTCCTACTTGCGCTCAACGATTAAATTTGACTCTAGAGAAATTAGACTTTGACCTATCTGTGGAAACTTCGTTGGGAGAAACCTTCATTGCATCCACTATTTATAAGTCTTGTTTGGTTCAAATTGGTACCCTCACATTACCTATCGATCTTATTTCATTGAAAATACTTCCATTTGATATGATTCTAGGGATTGATTGGTTAACTACTCATCATGCAAAAATTGATTATTTTCATAAGGTTGTTAGCTTTCATATTCCTAACCAACCTATTATGCGAATTCAAGCGACCAAACCATTAAAATCAATCACGGTCATTTCAAGCCATAAAGCTATTCGTTTATTGAAAAACGAATGTCAAGCTTTCTTAGCTCATGTCACAGATTTAAACAAAAATACATTAGTTTTGAATTATATTTCTATTGTTAATAAATTTCCTGACGTATTCCCTGAAGAACTTCCTGGCCTACCCCCAGAGCGTGAAATTGAATTTTGTATCGACCTTGAACCTGGTACCAAACCCATTTCCAAAGCCCCATATCGAATGGCTCCTATTGAACTTCAGGAGTTAAAGACCCAACTGCAGGAATTGTTAGACATTGGCTTTATTCGTCCTAGTATGTCTCCTTTGGGTGCTCCTGTTCTATTCGTGAAGAAGAAAGATGGGAGTATGCGACTTTGTATTGATTATCGGGAGTTGAATCATGTCACCATCAAAAATAGGTACCCATTGCCACGTATTGATGACCTGTTTGGCCAGTTGCAAGGAGCCAAATTCTTTTCAAAGATTGATCTTCGTTCCAGATATCGCCAATTGAAGATTAGAACCGATGACATTCCAAAGACGGCTTTCAGAACTCGGTACGGGCATTATGAATTCCTAGTCATGTCCTTTGGATTGACTAATGCTCCTGCTGCCTTCATGGATATGATGAACCGAGTATTCAAGGAATATTTGGATCACTTTGTGGTCGTCTTTATTGATGACATCCTTATTTATTCCAAAAGCCGTGAAGATCATGAGCAACACTTGAGGCTGACACTCCAAAAGCTTCATGAATACAAGCTTTATGCCAAGTTGAAGAAATGCGAGTTCTGGCTTGAGGAAGTAGCATTCCTTGGGCACGTAGTATCAAGTCATGGATTATCTGTTGACACGCAAAGATTGAAGCTATTCAAAGCTGGGAACAACCTAAATCAATGATCGAAGTACGTAGCTTTCTCGGTTTAGCTGGTTATTATCGGAGATTCGTGGAAGGATTTTCTCGAATCGCTACACCATTAACTCAGCTAACTCGGAAAGATACAAAGTTCGGTTGGAGCGAAGAATGTGAGAAGAGTTTTCAAGAACTCAAGAGGAGACTCATTTCGGCACATGTTCTGACAATACCATCTGGCTCGGAGGGATTTGTCATCTACAGTGATGCTTCGGGCAAAGGGTTGGGATGTGTTCTCATGCAACATGGGAAAGTCATAGCCTATGCCTCGCAACAACTCAAAGAATATGAGAGGAATTATCCTACTCAGGATCTAGAGTTGGCAGCTGTTGTCTTTGCACTTAAAATTTGGAGGCATTACTTGTATGGGGAGAAAGTGGAGATCTTTACGGATCATAAAAGCCTCAAATATTTCTTCACTCAAAAGGAACTCAACATGAGACAACGACGTTGGCTTGAACTGTTAAAAGATTATGATCATACCATCCAATACCATCTTGGAAAAGCGAACGTGGTAGCTGACGCATTGAGTAGAATATCATATGCAAGTACGAGTGCAATATTATCAACACAAAGGCCCATTTTATGTGACTTGCAAAGGATAGAGATATAGTTAAAGACTCCAGGGACCCATGTGATGATGGCGAATATACGAGTAGAACCAACTTTAATCGATAAAGTTAAAGGTGCTCAAGCTACAGACCTGGAGCTGATGCATATGAGGAAGAAAGTGCAAGAAGGTGCTATGCCGGAAGCAAGAATCGATGAAGAAGGAATACTTCGAGTCAACTCCAGACTTTGTGTTCCTAATGATCCTGATTTAAAGTATAAAATCATGATGGAGGCACAACACACCGTTTGCAATCCATCCTGGGAGTACCAAAATGTATCATGATCTTCGTCATACATTTTGGTGGAGCAGTATGAAGAGAGAGATAACGCTGTTTATCTCAAGGTGTCTAACTTGTCAACGAGTTAAAGCGGAGCATCAAGTACCAAAAGGTCCATTGCAACCACTTGAAATTCCAGAATGGAAGTGAGAACACATTACCATGGATTTCATTACTAGTCTTCCCAAGGTTTCTCAAGGTATAGATGCAATTTGGGTCATTGTTGATAGATTGACCAAGTATGCTCATTTCCTACCTATACGAGAAACTTATACACTTGAACGTCTTGCTCGTATGTACATAAACGAGATTGTAAAACTGCATGGTATGCCGCTATCCATAGTTTCTGATCGAGACCCAATATTCACTTCACGATTTTGGGTTAGTTTACAAAAAGCTATGGGTCCGGATTTACTATTTAGCTCAGCATATCATCCTCAGACGGACGGGCAGTCGGAGAGGACTATTCAAACTCTTGAAGATTTATTAAGACTCTGTGTCCTTGACTTCAAAGGAAGTTGGGACAAGTTCTTACCATTGGTGTAGTTTTTCTACAACAACAGTTATCAAGCAAGTATTGGCATGGCTCCATTCGAAGCGTTGTATGGAAGAAAGTGTCGTTCTCCAGTATGCTGGGATGAGGTGGGTGAAGCAACGTTGTTGGGACCGGAGTTTGTACGTATGACTACAAAAAAGATTCAAATGATCCAGCAACATATAAAAACCTCACAAGATCGACAAAAGAGTTATGCTGATCTTCATCGAAAGGATGTGGAATTCGATATAGGAGATCATGTGTTGTTACGTGTTGCTCCATGGAAAGGAGTTACGAGATTTGGAAAGAGAGGAAAGCTCAATCCTCGATTCATCGGACCATTTTTAATCCTCGATCGTGTAGGAACTATGGCCTATAGACTCACCTTACCGCCAAGTATGTCTCGTGTTCATAATGTTTTTCACATATCTATGTTGCGTAAATATGTGAAAGACCCGAACCACATTATTGAGTTAGAACCAGACGAGATAGAGGAAGATTTAACATATGAAGAGTTACCTGTTAAAATCTTGGATAAGAAGGATCATGTTCTACGCTCCAAGGTTATACCTCAAGTCAAAGTTTTATGGAGAAACCACGATGTGGAGGAAATGACTTGGGAGTTAGAATCTGAGATGAAGTCAAGGTATCCTCATCTCTTCGACATACCAGGTATGTACCCTAATTTCGAGGACGAAAATTTCATAAGAAGGGAGGTCAGTAAGACCCTAACTTTTATGAATAAAGAATAATTTTCTCGAATTATATTTTTGAATATTATGGTGTTGATTTGATATAATGTTATAGTTGTGGGTAATATTTACAAATTTTGCAAAAGTAAGCAAGTGGTTATATAATATTCGATTGGTCTGAGAATATTCTTTTGTCGGGAATATTAAATGCGATGGCACACAATCATTGGTGGACCCTACAACGGAAGTATTGTCGTAGTTAGAAAATAACAAAATTATCTTTCTATAAAAATAACGGCGGAGGTGTTACCGTTAAAATTGTTGACCTATCCCAGTAGTAAAAGTACGATGTCGTGTGGTTGCATAGTAGCTACTAGGTATTGATTATTGATGCTTACGTGAGAAGTCACTTTCGCTTATACTCAATTATTGCTACAATGGTTGATGCATCATATCTCTTATATTATTGATTCAATTATTGTCACATTATCATCTCAGATAATTTGTTATATTATTAAATCAATAATTGAGACGACCAGTTATAATATTAATGATTAATAATTGTTGAAAGATTAAATATGTGTTGATTAAAAATAAAATGATTTATGGTAATATTTATTCAATCCTTGATGTATATAAAGATTTTATTATGAGACGTTTGTGGTAAATTTGGTTATTCTATGGGGGCCCATATGTCATCATCTAAGAGTCTCTTTCGCCAATAGTAATTACCATTACCAGACGTCAAACCACTTGCCATTTCATATTACAGGTGTCGAACCAATTGGCATTTCACATTACAAAGGCCAACCCACTTGGTGTTTCACATTACAAAGGCCAAACCACTTTTCTTTTCACATCACCATCGTCAAGCCGCTTTTGCCTTTTCACATTGCAAGTGCTAAGCTAGAAATCTTCTATAAATAGAGGCCTAGTTCTTCATTATTTTTCATGAATTCATTCAAGCTATAGAGAGAGAAAGTATAGAGAGAATAAGAGAAAAGAAGAAGAGTATACATTTACTACACTCACCTGCGTTATTTAATCTCCTACTAATGTAAGGGGTGTTATTTCTTTTTTTGTATTCATGAAGAGAACTTCATTATTCCATTATTTATTATTCTCGTTGAATAATCTCGCCTGCTGCGATCTATCGCATGCATGGTGATTTCTTTTGTTATTCCATTCTTTATTATATTCATTGGTTAAAACTTTGACTTCTATACTCCATGAAATTAGTGGAATATCCTTGATATTTGCGCTTCATCCAAAGATCTTTTCATGGAAATATTCTTCCGAGCATTCTTGAATTTTACTCTACAAACCAAGATCATGTTGATGAGTTTGGACGTTATTGGTTCTGGATAAATTAATTCTTGAACTTGTTTTATTGAATTCTTATATCATTGTCATCATCCTCATGTTTATATTTTATTGAAAGTCATCTGTGGCCTGTAGTGCGTAGATGGACTTGGTATGATTATGACCAGGGATTATCTGGTGTAATCATGACCGTAATGTTACAAATGATGTGGTAAAAGTCCTCATTGGCCCGTAGTGCATTGATGGACAGTTGTTTGCATGATCATGACCATTAATGAATTCACAAATATTCTTGGCCCGTAGTGCATGGATAATTGTGGTCGTGATACTAAAGAATATCCTTGGCCGTAGTAGTGTAAGTGATTCGATGATGTGGATTAATTATTAAGTCGAGTCCCAAATGATAAAAGTGATGAAAAACCTTTTAAATCATAAAAGATAGTAGATTTTATTCTCTACTTGACTCTTTTAATGGATTGCTTGTTCCATTGTAGTTAAATTTGATGTTTGTTATATTGTATCGCTTTAACAATTGCTTAAGGCTAATGATAATTTATTCAAAGATTATCTTAGTCATAATATTTCTTCTTTGGCTAGTTGAGCTCACCCTTTCTTTCACTGTTCTCTTCAGGAAATGAGAATATAGCTGGGACGAGTCGGGGAACGGAGTGATAGTCCTAGATGGTGCATTAATAGTCCTCACTATTCTGTGATATAATGTGATAATAATTGTAATGAGGACTCCTTTTGAGTTTGTATACTCTACAATAGACAATATTTGTATTCAAACTCACAGTTTATGTTTTGTCGTATTGTACACGACAATTGTATTATTAAGTTGTATTTGAATTCTGTACCATGTATCTGGCGACTCAAGATGGGTGATGTATACCTAATTTTAGGGGCGTCATACCTGCTGCCACCTCCTGAGTAGCCATCGATCCTCATAAATGCATGTTGAATGTACGGTACATTTCTGGTCAGTCAGGTCCTCGAGTTGCCAAGGTTCCAATACTGGTTCCCTTGTTGACACTTTCCTTCTCAACATTCCTCTTTGGACAGTTTCGTACCATATGGTCAGTTGATCCACATGCATAACAACCTTGTATCTTCTTTGGTCTGGGACAATTGGGCGACATGTGCCCCTATTTCCCACAGTTATAGCAAACTCCCTTCTTCTTCAAGCAAACTCCAGCATGGTTCTTCCCACAATTCAAAAATGGCTCCCTTCCTTTCCAATTATCTTCTGTCTTATTACCCGACTGGGTATTCTCACTCCATTTCCTCTTATTCGGATTACTACCACCACTGCTTCCTCCATCGTTTGTCTTCTTCTTCTTATCCTGATGAAATCGAGACGCAGCTTCGCTCCCTCCTTCAGCAATTAACGCCTTCTCCATCAAAGCCGCGAAACTATTGATCTGTAATACCGCTACCTTGTTGAATATCCCCGGCTTCAGCCCGTTCTCAAATCTTCTCGCCTTTCTCATTTCTGTGTCCACCTGATGAGTTATAAATCTTGCTAACTCATTGAATTTGGCAGCGTATTCTGTTACCGACATGTTGTCCTGCTTCAATTCTAGAAATTTAACTTCTATCCTGGATTGCATACTCGACGAGAAGTAGTTCTCAAAGAACAACTCCTTGAATCTTGTCCACAACACCACCGTTGTACCAGCTTTGGCCTGATTAGTCTCCCACCAGTAATTGGCTTGTCCCTTCATTAAGTATGTCGCAAAAGCTGTCTTCTGCTCTTCTGCCACTTGCGCAATGACGAATGCTTTCTCCATCTCCTTCACCTAAGTTTGGGCTTCAATCGGATCCGTGGTTCCTTTGAATTCAGGCAGTCCTACCGCTTTAAAGTCTTTAAAGTTAGCCAATCTGTCGGCTGGCTGATTCCTCACTCTTCCTCTTGCAGCTGGAGCTCTATTCTCCATAGCTTGGGCTAACATATCCGAAAAGGTTTTGCATCGGGTCAGCTTGACCTCCTTCGTTATTCACTAACTGTTCTTCTCGTTGGTTTCGATTCTATTGTCTAGGCGGCATGATCTGATTTAAATAAAAATCTTATATTAATTATCTTTCTCTACACAAATTCTTAACACAATAATAATTTAACACATAATTCTCACATAATCACATATTTATTCAAATAGCACATAGTACATATAGTACTTAACACATTTACTATCTCTTTTTAAATCATATCAGGATTAACGACACAACTTTACACAAAAAGTTGAAATACACAAAGTTATTCACAGTTCGTCAAACTTACCACACTTATGAGTTAAGGAACTTGCCACAATTATATGAGTGTATGAACTTATCCTAGTCAGACCTTTGGCGTCCATTCGCTGAGGGGTTCAAAACATTTCATATAATTATGAGTCATTAACTTACCATAAGTATGATTTTTAAGAACATACAAATTAATCTTAATCTTATATTCATATAGAAAATAAAGATTTCATTCATACAAACATATTTATATTTACATATGCTTAAACATCGTTCTCGATATTACAACACTTAAATATCATAATCTTCTACCAAAAGATACTAACACTCAAACTTAAGCTGTCTACCGACCACTCCCTTCACCAGTTTTCTTCTTGTTGGGACACTTGTTGAATCTGTGACCCGTTCTCCCACATGAGAAACACTTTCTCATATTCAGCTTAGGACAATGCAAAGAAATATGTCCTTCCTGCTTATAGTTGAAACACACGTTCTTCCACATCATGCATTCTCCCGCGTGAGTCTTCCCACACTTGCTACAGGCATGCTTCTTCTTCGGGTTTGACTTTTTAGAATTAGGGTTGTCATTGTCCCTCTTTCGCTTATTCTTGTCTTTCTACTGCTTGATTGTCCCTTTAGATGATCCACCACCTTTAGTCTTCATCCTTTCCACCTGCGCCTTGAGCTCGTTCCGTTCTTCAGTCATTTCGCGTAACGCCCGCTCTGTCATCCACAACTCCTCCAAGAGAAATACCTTACTCCGGAGTTCTTGAACTTCTGACGATAGTTGATCTTGTTCTTCAACTTTAGTCTTATTCTTTAACTCTACCTTAGCTTGCTCAGACTCTGCCTCCTCATCTCCACTCAGATACATCTCGGGATAATCGTCATGATCGCTCCCCAGATAGACCATGGGTTCATCTTCTCCCACCTTCTCAACTGATTCCCTTTGCGCCATCACCTTGGCTTCTGTCATTGATGCAATAGCCGCTAGCATCTCCGCACTCATCTTATCTTCTCCAGACATCCTACAATCAGTTTAAATAACTTGATTAGTACAAACTTCTCACACTATGTGTCCACATATCTCATTATTGATGCACTTCAGCAATCCCTCACTTAGAACTCTAAATGAGTATTCTATATCGCGCGTATGGTTATAATCATAGGGTTTTTCCCCCACCCCACTTAAGGTTTATAACCTACAGCTCTTCTACCAACTTGTGACACCTTGGTCACTACAATTTTGATACCAACCCGTGACACCCCCAAATCCGGGTTACCTGACCCCCGAGTTTGGTGCTCACGATCCACAATATAACACCATTTAACTACCCATTCGTATATAAATAGGAATACATAAATCATTAATATAAGTGGTTAATACATAAGTCCCAGGTTTGCTAACCTTAAAATTACAAACATACCCCTTAGATAAACAAAAAGGATTTACAATACAACATAATAATAATACTGTTCATTATACTACTCTAGCATCTTGCCTTTGCCTTTGTTCTTCTTTGACCCGCTGGCCTCTTCGTTCCTAGCTGAAATGTTTTATTTATAGCAAGGGTGAGAAACAAGTTTTCCTCGCAAGTTAAGACATACAATTAATAAATGTATACGAATCAATAAGAACATACTATCTATTTTGATAGAATGAAACCAAAGTTCGGTGAACTTTGAAATAGCTGAACAAATTGTTAATTAATAACAAGTCTTCTCGTATTCTAGGTAACACAGTAATCTGATAATGAAAGAGTACAACACTTTCAATGTTTCTACGATATTCTATTGAATAAACAAGAATCAATTCTACGCAATAACAAAGTGGAATGTTTTCCAGATTTATGCTGAGCGATCCATTAGATCTAGAACTTCTACTTTCTCGGGTATCTATCAAAGATTTACTTTGATATATACGCAGGAGTATCAGATAACCATAAAGAGATTAAATCATACCCCTCTGCAAGTACTTAGAGCCGCCAATCCCTTTACCCTATATTATGCATAATACTTATAGGTCGCAATGGTCGAATTACGACTTAAAAATTTTGTTCCCTTTATATAAAAGTTTGTTCTTCTCAGTCTTAGAATCAAGATTTTGATTTAACAACGAAATTTAATGATTTCAATTTCTATTTACTTATCGATCTAGCCGAAATAATTAACATCGATCTATCAATAACAATTGAATTCTCTTCTCAAATTTATCAAGTTCTAACAAATGTTCGTCTAGCCAAAATAATTAGCTAAGACATTTCTCAACATAATTTGACAATAAACAGGAATTATCTGTACTATCAATTCTATCTTCTATGAATATGAATATCCAACCACAGTTATTCTACAAATGTATATTCTCCGAATCAGTAATTCAATTTAAATTATTAATCATGCACTAATTGCGAATAATCAACAATAAATTCCCTGGACATGCTATAATTAGCAATAATTAACCATTATAATAATTGAATGAATATAACTCAAGGTTGAGTTAGGAAACTTGCCTTCCGCATTGATTACAGCTATACAATATAATTAATCTGCGTTAGTAAGACCTATATTCAACATATGCTCTCATTCTCATAATTAGCACAATCATTTATAACACGTAATAACCGTATTTTACAAATCAAACTTCTCCTGTATTACACATTACCATATAGCCACATTAGTGTTTATAAACTATATAAACACTTAACAAGTCTAACTAGTTCTATGCGTTGGACTTGGTCCATTCTCGGTGTTACGTCACCCTATCCCACAATTAACACATTGATTGTCAATTAAACTTGGTCTCTAAGTTTCAATATTATTTTAGATAAGTCAAATATCGTTTATAATATTTTTTCTAAGCTTTTAATAATTTATAAACAATTATTATAATTTATAATAATTTTTCAAACACTTAAATCATTTTAAATGATTTAATTATCAAAAATCTTATTTAATAATATAAAAATATTAATAACATACATGTCAAAAATATTAAAGTTATTATTAATAACTTAAAATATTTTAAATCCTTAATATTCTACTTAAATGATTTTTACAATAATTAAAATTATTTTTAAATCATCACCATTAATATTTAAATATTAATGAAATTATCATCCAAATATTAAAAGTAATTAATTATCACTTAAAATATTCTTAATTCATTTTTCTCATTTTTAAATGATTTTAAATCAATAAAATTATTTTAACTAATTTATTTAATATAATAATTAAATAACTCTAATATCATTAATATTAATTTATTAATGAGAATTCTCCAAAATATTGAAAATTATATTTTATAATTCAAAATATTTTCTAACATTTTATTCTTATTTAAAATGATTTTTAAATCCATAAAATCATTTTTAACTTATTTATTTAATTTAATAATTAAATAAATGTAATATCATTAATATTAATTTATTAATGAAAATTCTCCAAAAATATTAAAAGTCACATTTTATAACTCAAAATACTTTTAAATACATTATTCTTATTTAAAATGATTTTTATAATATTAAATCATTTTTCTCTAATTTATTTAATACACTAATTAAATAAATTAAATACTTTTAATATTTAAATAATTATAAATATTAAAGAAAAATATTCCAATTAATTCGAAATTATTTTTCATAATTTAAAATAATTTTAAAACCATTTTTGGTAATTTTAGAATTTATTTCTATTTTAAAATAATTTCCGAATATTCAGATATTCAAAAATTAAATAAACCGTCGCTATAAGGCTTTAGCGACACAAAGCGTCGCTGTTAGTGTTCTTGAGCCTCAAGAACATTGACAGTCGACAGTACAAGGTCATGGTTTGACCGTGTATACTTTTCTGTACATTTATATTCTGAGTTAACTTAGACACTGATCATGTAGTGGAAATGTAACTCTACAATATCCAACCGACATCATGATCATACAACAAACAAACAAGTAGATTCAGCCTCTCAAAGTCACTGTCAGATCACATCTGGGTTTTCTGGGAAACCCAGAAACCCAGACAGTGTCGAGTTGACACTTTCAAACTCGATTTCCTTTATGTTTGGTTTATCAAATGGTTCAGTTTTTGGTCCACAGATGTTGTAAGCATGACAAGGAACACATAGTAATCGGCAGAACAGTTAAACAACAATCGAATCACAATATATTGGACGGTCAAATACTGTCAGAAAGCTTGTTCATACAGTTTCTGGGTTTTCCAGAAACTGTAGTGGTGATTAAATGGCCACGTTTGACCATCAATTACATGTTACATTTTGTTATTTAAGCGAGATAAAGGTATCGATCTCAAGTCCATATATCATACTACACACTGGTTATCATAACATCAACATAAAACATAAACACTGACAGATCAAAGCGTTTCAAAAATCTGCTTACTTTGGTTTTAAAATTTCCGGGTTACCCAGATTTCAACGTATGTCGAAGCTTTGGCCAACTGGGGTTTGAATTGCCTATAAAATTAAATCTAGACATCAACTGACTGTGATACCACTTGCAGAGTAAAGCCAACATACTAGGCTACAAATCCAAAACTTAAAACAACAAAAATCGTAAATGACCAATGATCCGTGGGCACTGACATTACTTGTCAGACCACAAAAAATTCTTAAGAAAACAGTTTTTGAAAACTTCATTTTAAGGCACTTTGATGCTATGGATTCATGATAGATCATCATAGATCTTCATAAAACATCCAATAGCAAGATTCTATACACAAAAACACAAAATTTATCTAAGCATACAAGATCAAAAATAAAAATTAGGTTTATACCTTTTCTTGAATAATTTTAGATCTTGGCTCTCCAATCTGTTATTGATTGATCTATGGCTGTATTTAGATCTGATATACTTAGCAATTTCGTTGGTTTAGGAGAGAGAGAGAGAGAGAGAGAGTTGGTGAGAGCAAAATAGCAAAATGGCTAATGTTTATGGACTTTCTCTCTCCAACATCTCTTATATATTGCTTGTTGTTGCTTTGAATCTGTGATTTTTGGCTGGTGGCTGAGATTTTGTGTCACCAAAGTCAACTAAGTTGTTCAACAACTAAAGGTGCTAGCAATTATACAAGTTATCAATTAAAGAAAATGTAAAAGGGTATTTTGGTCATTTGTATTTTATTTTAATGGCATACTTGGAATTTGTACAAACCCTTAGGTTCTTAACCCTTAGGTTTTAAATACTCCAATTCCAGATTTTCTAAATTAGAGTTTTAATTTAGAAAATTAAAATTTTAAAACTAAAATTAGGTTTTCCTAATTAAATTAGGTTTTCCCAATCTTATCAACATTTAATAAATATATTAGGCCTTCCAATTAGGATTAGGGTTGCCTAATTAGGGTTTAGGATTCCCGAATTTAAAATTAGGGTTTCCCGGCTTTCGATTAGGGTTTCTAACCGTACAATTGGTTTTCTAAATTTGAGATTAGGGTTTTTAATCTCTTATTAGGGTTTTTAAATTTTAAACCTTATTCGATCAATCATTGATCTAAATCTCTTCGGTACAAACACATACTCATTAAAATAATTATTTTAATTATATTTTCTATCGAATCCCTATCTAGAAATTAGGGTTAGGGTTTCTAAAGCTGTTAAGCACAACTCTACTCTAAAATTTATTAGTCAATACACAAATTGACTTTCTCGAAACTCGTATCACAGATACTTGTCACAAAATTAATAATCAATATAAATTTTATTAAAAAAAAATTATTCGTAAAATTTTGATTATTCGAAATCTCGGGTTATCACAGTAAGGAGTAACTATGATTGAAGAAATTTTTGAAGGAGTTGGGATTCAAACAGAAGAGGTACATATTGTTTTGTGATAATCAGAGTGTTCTTCACCTTGGTAAGAATTAGTCATTTCATTCCAAATCAAAACATATTTGTAATACCCGAGAATTTCTGAATATTATTTATAAATATATTAATAAAAGTCGAATATTTATTTGAGTATAATTACAATTGTTGTGGCATGAGTTATAGAAATTCTATTCAATTAAGTTAAGTGTTGAGAACTATATGACAGTAAGGTAATGTGGGAAGATTGGTGAAAAGCTTAACGTAAAGCTTATCGGAATTGCCTAGTGTGGCATATTGAAGGACTGAGAGAATCATTAAGTGAATTAAGAGAGGAACGATTTAATAAAAGAAATATTAATATTTAATATGTGTAATTGTATATAATTGAATGATAAAGTAACTCCATGCATGAAAAATGAATAGGATGTTTAAATTGTAATATGATCAAATTGTTATTAAAATCATATGATAAGAGTAAATTTAATGGTATGAAGTACCAAGTAGCAAAATAAAATTATGTGTGACAGTTTAAGAGTAAATTTTATGTATTTCATGGAAATCTCTTGCTAAATTGGATTGTAAGTTGATGTCTAGATGTTAACTAAGTTTGTATGAATGTATGATAACAGTGTGGCTGGTTTTAGGGTATTAAATTAAGGAATTCACATTTGGTGCTGAGCTCTGCAGAAGTAGAGGCTCTTCTGAACTAACTGTGGTAAGGCAATTTGCACGCTCCTTCTTGATTTAACATGGCGCAAATGTACTGCCAGGCACCCGCTTTTGATTTTGACTTCTATTTTCAAATATTGGGAAAACTAACATGATTTTATAACTTGACCATGCATACAAATAGGTTTAACATGTGGATTTAGTTTCCTTGACACAATATGAATACCTTGGATTGTGTTAGTGTACATGTACTAAAAGAAATTATAATTTTAAAAATAAACTTTGACTAAACTTATGATGACTCAGTTCTGATTTTCGTGAGCATATGGTTTAGCTATGCATGAAATGTGATTCAAAGTAAGAAGCATGTATTAAGATATACTTTGGTTGGGTGAAAATGACTTTTAAAAGCATGTATGTGGTAAACTAATATTATGAACATGATGTTGCGTGCGTTCTGAACTTAGAGCATTTATGATTTATACTCCTTATGTGACCACGCTTAACACATATGTACGTCCATTTTGGATAGACATAATGAAAGTGAGTCAAGCATGAGTTAGAGATGTTTTAAAGAAAGAAATGATGCTAGTTATTCGTATATGATGAAAACCTTTGTGAGCATGCATACTAACTGATTTTATGACTATCTCATATGTGTACATTAGGTGCATAGTAGTTGTAGACACTCAAATTTTTGCATTCCTGTTACTAACCCTACAGGAGGGCATAATCGTCTTCCAGAGATAATCTTGGAAGTCAAGTCAGTTTCAACCCTAGAGACAACCCCGGGAGATCCAGTTCTCAATCTCAGAGATAACCCTGAGATACTCAGTTTTAATCCCAGAGAAAACCTCGGGAGATTCAGTTCCAACCTCGGAGATAACCCCGAGGGATGCAGTTCCAGTTCCAGAGATAACCCCAAAAAAGTCAGTTTCAACCCCGGGACACTCAGTTTTAACCCCATAGATAACCCCGGGAGTTCAATCACACCTCAGAGATAACCCCGAGGACATTCAGCATCCACACCAACCCAATCTCATAGATAACCCTGAGCAACGACTGCTACATCTGTGCAAAAGCCGGAGATAACCCTGGTGGGGGAAAAATCATCATTTTTCCACCTCAATGCTACATTCACTTCGTCTCAACACATTTCAATCCACACTACGTATCAAGGTGTCCCTCAAGAACCATATATCAAATCCCGAGTGACAACTACACAAGACATCACAACGGATAGAATTTGAAGACTTGGAGATCTAGTAATGGACCCATCTTTCTTGCTTTGTGCAACCTCTAATCACATGTCATTGTGTAGTTCTCGACAACAGCATTCTGAAAAGGTACAACACTCCTTTATCGGATGTCCGAATTGAAAGTTATGAAGGTTCGAGCGGACATTGCGTAGCCAAAGTGCATGTACTTCGAGACGACAAGACCTACATGGCCCGGGGCACCCTGGGTAGCCACAAGTAGACCCGTGACCCTCTGGTCTTTAAATATGAGCTCTTGGCATCTCATTTGAAAAAAGAGAAAAGGAGAGAAAACTCTATCCATTTTAGCTTGTAAACACTGCTAAAATGCTCTAAACTAAGTGATTCTTCTTTCTAAACACTTATAAGCTCGTGTTTTGCTACATACTGAATTTTAACCGGTGGAAACCGAGTTTTCAGGCGTTAAAAGCTATATGAAGTCTTCTTGGAAGTCCATTGTAAGATTTTTTAGGTTTTTAAGCTTTTTATTACTTATATATATTTATATCTACTAACGTTGAGAGTCGCGTTGTGTGGGTATGCCCGAATCGTTGATCCGTGACTTTTTACTTCTTATATATATATATATATACTTATATATATATTGACGAATTTGAACTCGAATGAGCCTGGATAGAATATCCGGTGCGTTTACTGCTTTTATATATATATATATATATATATATATATATATATATATAAATACTTATATATATTATCATCGAACTCTATTCGATTGAGCACGGATATAATATCTCGGTGCGTTTATAGCTTATATATATATATATATACACACACATATATACACACACACACACACACACACACACATATATATATATATATATATATATATATATATATATATATATATATATATTTTACATTCTCGTCTCGCCCCGGAGATCAATTCGTGGTTTTTATCGCTTTTATATATATATATATATATATATTTACATTTCAAAGTCCTTCCTAGAGTTTACTTGTGGTAGTTGATCGATTATATATATATATATATATATATATATATATATATATATATATATATTTACCGCTTTTATATAAATATCTGCTTTACTGCTTTCATAATGTAGATATTTAATCTTTCAGTCTGCGGGCTAGATTTGCCTCAATCTGGCTATTTTTAACTTTAACCAGTTCATAGTGACTAAAATGGAACCGTTGAAGCTAGAATGGTTTAGATTTACTCAAATTTAGTTCTTTTTCTAGCTTTTGTATATATTGCTTTCTTATGTGAGCCTAGGAATCATGTGATCACATATTCAGCTTCTAAATCTAGATTCGGTTCCCGTGATGGATATTTTGCAGCTGCAGCCAGCTTGTAAATTATCTACGGTGTTGAATTTTCTTAGATGACTTTCATGCCCACAAGGAGTTCGGCACTGCTATGTATATTATTTTCTCGAAGATGCTTCACATCTCAAAAATAAAATCAATCAAGCCGAATATATAATAAAATGTAAGTATTAAAGGCCTCAATTACTATTGAGCACAAGGATTTGAAAAACCTATTTTACAAAACTTCATTGCTATATCTTGTTAATATTGAACTTTTATACAAAAGTCAAACCCTTTGTATATAGGTACAAACGAGCCATATCACTACTTCCAAACAACTACACATAGGCCCTACACATACATACACAGATAAAAGTTTTAATGAAAAGTGGCGGTAACCGTGTTATCACGGAAGTCAGGGGGTGCCTAACACCTTCCCTCCGCTTAATCAAGCCCCCGGACCCTAACGAATTTCAGTTTCTCAGACCAGTTAAACAGTGTCAAATACACGGGTCTTTGTGCAAACCTTTTCTCAGTTGAGTTGGTGCAACCATTTAAAAATACCAACTGGCGACTCTTATAGTCAAATCGTCGACATATACATGTTGGACCTTTTCAAACAAATCTCACCTAAAAATGAGAACACCAAAAGAAAAGAACAGAAAGGGATAAATAAAAATCTCGACATCGATAGGTGGCTTCTGTGTTGGGGACTCCAATAAGAGGGCTTAAGCCGCTATTCAAGCTTTTTAAAAAAAACTTTTATCTGTTTATGTGTGAATACTGCATTTATATTGAATGAATGTATACTAATGCTTTATTTACTCCACTTTAGTGCTTCGCACCATATGTGCCTGTGATATTAGTGCTTCACACATGTCATCATTTCCATACGGTGAGACGCGATGTATGTGAATGTATGTTATGTGATTCTTCCACCAGGAGGCTAACCCGTTGGTGTTTGATTACTGGACTCGTCGGAAGACTAATTCCTCGAGGCTCAGGAAAGGCACCACTGTTGGGTAAAATCTATTTACGCACAACACACAAGTATACGTGGTTAACAAGTAATAAAGTGTAAGTAGAGTATTGTTCCCACGAGGAATTGTTTAATAAAAATCACCAAGTACTAACCCGTAACCAACTCAATATTATTTAAACGAATGAATTTCAAATTATATAATTAAACTACTATTAAATTCCACTAGTTAAATTAAGATTATGGAGATTTAAAATCACAACATCACTTATTCCTTCATTTAAGAACACACTTCTCATCAATTATTCTCTATCCTGAATTGTTAATCAAGAACACTAAAGCAGATAAAACCACCTCTCAATGCATAATACTCATACTCACTTAAATCCACAGATGATAGACTTAAGCAAGACACCCTAATTAACTAATCCACTATATCTCTATGTGAATTACAATTAAAAAGGATTTAAAGCACAAGTTCTCTATAAGATTACATATGGCGTAAAGACATATCTCTATCCTAAACATAAATCATGAATTCCATCTATGCAGAAATCACAAATACATGCCATCATGATAAGATCTAAACCTATACTTCATCTTTCGAGTTCATATAGATTATCACAGTAATTGATGGCCAAACAATTAAACAATTATGTCCAAATCACAATAGACAATCCTCACGATAAAACATAATAATTGATAGCGAAGCATATTAAAATAAACTACACAATAAGATCCATTGTAATCTCAAACAAAGAATTAGTTTATTGAATTAAAACTAAGAATCCACACTTGAATACATATTAAAAGATAAGAATAAGATTAAGGAAAAGAATTGAATATATTGTCAGCAAATCTCCATCTTCCTCAAGCTCTTGCTCTTGATCTTCAATGGTCTCCAAGTTGCTTCAATCTCCAAATCTCATAAGAACTAGGGTTTTTCTCCTAATCTACTCTAATCTAATGGAATCCTCCAAAACTAGCCTCCCAATCCAAGTTAAAATCAAATATTTATAGTTCTAATGGACACCGTAGCAAGTTAGGCAACTAAGAATCCTATTCTAGCTTAAATTGGACATCAAATCACCCAAATCAAATCTCCCCCACGACGGCTGTAGCGTCCAAAGATCGCTCCTAGGCTAATTTGGGCACGCCTCGCCATCAGAGCAGTGAGAAACCGGTTGCCTGCGCCTCGTGTCGCTTCAGAGTTCATTTATGGCGCACCCCGCACCGCTCTGTTTTCTGCTGCGACATCCTTTCGTAAAACAGGCATAACGTTTGATCCTCTAGGAGTTATGGGGCCTCCCACCTATCAAATCAAAGATATCGACGAGATCTACTAATTTCATTCTATGAGAATTGACAGATTCTGGATGGATCAAGATTGAAATCGGGCTTGAAGTAGATGCTATGTAAATTGCAAGCAGGACAACTTTGAGCTTTGATCTTTGTTGATAAAAAGGCCATAACTCTTGCATCCGAGCTCCGATTGGGATTATTCAAGATGTTCCGGAAAGATAAGAAGTAGATATACAATAAATTCCAACTTCCAAGCTAAGAATATTCATCCAACTTGGTGTTAAAAGCCCTGTAATCTTCCCTTCTTGCATTTGTTTGCATGTTTTAGTCCAAAAGATGTCCGAATTTTTTTTCTTGCTTCTTCATGCAAATGTTGTGTCATAGCCTACAAAATAACATAAAATGTATGAAATGAGCACACAATGCATGCAAAGTAACTACAAAACATAGGCTTAAGAAACTAATTCAAGTAATATATACTGGATAAGTAGCTAAAAAACCTACTTATCAAATACCCCCAAACTTAAACAGTTGCTTGTCCTCAAGCAAAAACACAAAACAACAATGCTATGTAATGCAACTAATCTATATGCCTACGAATCCAATAGTAATGACAGAAACAAGTCTATTCAATCGGCCTTAGAGAAATCAAGTAAACATGATAATACATCATATCAAAACAAATCATTAACTTTCCAATCAATCATCGAATCTTAGACTGTTATCACTAATATAGTGCGTATGTGCTATACATCCATGCTAACTAATACAAATTCAAATTTAATGCATAACAAGTCTCTTAGAAGGCATCATATAGTGTAAACTCAAGATTTTCAAAAACAGACGAGTTCCAACTAAAATCAAACAATTACCAATATCAAGGGTCCAAATAGGGTACTGATGCTTTAATTTTCATTTACGGGGGCTTTTTGCTCTTATTTCCCATTTTATTTATTTTTATTTTTTATTTTATTTTTATTTTTTATATACACATGGCTATGCAATGTCTTATTCCCTTAGGCTTTTCAATGCTACCTTAACGAGCTTTCGACCAACGACTCCTAGACCATTAAGACCTTAGGGCGCTAGGTGTAAAGACAATCCCCTCGGGCTTACTTACTTAAGTAACAAAGGCCACAAAACTAGACAAGCACACCATGGTGTTTATTCATACTTTCTTTTTTTTCTTTTTTTTTTATAGCTGATATACCCCAAATATTTCCCCAAACTTAGGTTCTTGTCTAACTTTAGCCATCACTAATTGTTCTTGTCATTCTTTCATTGAAACTAGCATTATCCTTTAGAGTCCCACTATGTATCAATTTAAACTCAATCAATCAACAAGTTGTTTTGACTGTGCTATCCTTATTATACCAGTTTCAAATAAAAAAAAACTCAATTCATAACAAGAAATCACATCAAAGCTCTAATAGTCAGTATTATACTTGTCTACCCAATTCCAATCTCATCATTGGCAAAAAAAACTGTAAATATCAAATAGCTAGACTCATGCAAGATGTACTAAATGCTATATAAACATAGTAAACTAACTACTAATTTTTCAATTTTTTTTATTTAAAGAAACTGAATGCAAAAACTAAATATAACTATATGAACTACAATGTAAATAACTAACTATATGCAATACGACACTAAAATGCCCCCCAAACTTAAACTAGACAGTATCCTCAATGGCTGAAATAGAAAAAAATAAAGCAGAGGACCTCCCTGAAAATATAGCAATCCTCCTCCTTGTCTGCTAAGTTTGGAGAATAGGTTAGGCATATGGAACAAATTGGGCAGCACACTTGAATAACCTTTTCATAATCTTTTGCCTGTCCATTGAACCTCCAATACCTGCAATGAAGAGAGACACCATGGATTATAATAGCACTTTGGATTAAGAGAACTTAATAAACAAATTAATTCCTATCTACTAAATAAACTAGTAAAGTATATAAATATAAAAATTCCTGGGTTACCTCCCAGTTAGCGCTTGAATTACAGTCTTTCAGCCTGACTTTGTCTGGTCAACGCTCTCCAATTCCTCTTCGATAAATGAGGAACCCTCCATCCATCAGAAATAATGTAACTTTTGGTAGGTTCCCATTTGTAATGTCTATCGAATTAAAGTCACCTAGCATGTTTTGTTTAAATAAGTGCCCAATTGAGAATGTTGAATAACTAGGTGCTTTTTCGTCCGTTGAGCCTATGATTCGATTGGGGCTTTGAGGCTTGGCAAGCACAGCAGGCTCTTCTTCTATCTTCTCCTCCTCATCCCACAATGGCTTTACATTTGTACTAGCTCTCATGTAATAAAGAGCCTTTCTGACGACATGACTACCAAGCGGACACGATTATGCAAATCTAATGGGACCCTTGATCTTTGGTAGAGAAGGAACTTGCGGCACTAATAACATCGGTTCATCCCCGTTAATACTCATAGTTAGTTCTTCACCGACCTTATTTGCATTATCCCCACTTGTCTCCTCTTTTTCAACATCTCGTGTCTCATCCAGTTGTAGATTTGGTTCGGGCACTTCGTCAATCTCGAAATCCAAGTCATAACACCAATTATATTGAGGACAGTTGTTCAAGGCTTTGAACATTCGATCTATCTTATTCTGAAGATTCTGAATTGACCGCTCTTGATTAATCCTCCTCTCCTCATTTGATGCTACAAATTTGGACAACAATTCTACTACCCCTGAATTATCTTTCTCAGTTTTGGAATCCATGTATTGAGGACCATGGGTTGAAGTGGTGATGAGTTGTTCCATCTGGTGCTGAAAATTGTGGCTCGATATTTCTTAACTCATCATCCTCTCCTCTTGGTTTGCTATGATCTTTGACATGAATTCTTCCAATTTTGACTTTTCTTCTTGTGGCAATGGCTGTGGATATGAGAATTCCGGTGTGTATATTGGATTTGGAACGTAGTATTGGTCTTAACAAGTATAGCTCCATAACGAATCCGGGTGATACCCCCAAGCTGGATGATAATTGGCATATGCATACTGGTTGAGGTAGTTACCACCATATTGTATCGGCCCAAGACTGATGGTGCATTGATTACTCGGGTGATTGCCAGCACAATAATTGCACGTAACTGCTATCCTTCGATTACGTTAGGCTGCAATAATGTCCAACTTCCTTGAAAGTGTTTCAAGCTGTGCTCATAATGCAGAAAATGCATTGAGTCCATAAATTCCTATTTTCCTTGGTTGAGTCATATTCGAGTATGACCATTGATAGTTGCATCCAACCATGGTACCTGAAAAGAGAGAAAAATAGGAAGAGAATTAAATAAAGAGAAAAAGAAATGTTCAAATTAAGACTAATTTGATTTAAGCTAATATTGGCAAAAAAAAAAAAATTAAGCTAATTCCCCGGCAACGACGCCAAAAACTTGTTGTGTAAAATCTAGTTACGCACAACACGCAAGTATACGTGGTCAACAAGTAATAAAGTGTAAGTAGAGTATCGTTCCCATGAGGAATTGTTTAATAAAAATCACCAAGTACTAACCTGTAACCAACTCATATTATTTAAACGAATGAATTTCAAATTATATAATTAAACTACTATTAAATTCCACTAGTTAAATTAAGATTATGGAGATTTAAAATCATAACATCACTTATTTCTTCATTTAAGAACACACTTCTCATCAATTATTCTCTATCCTGAATTGTTAATCAAGAACACTAAAGCAGATAAAACCACCTCTCGATGCATAATACCCATACTCACTTAAATCCACAGATGATAGAATTAAGCAAGACACCCTAATTAACTAATCCACTATATCTCTATGTGAATTACAATTAAAAAGGATTTAAAGCACAAGTTCTCTATAAGATTACATATGACGTAAATGCATATCTCTATCCTAAACACAAATAATGAATTCCATCTATGCAGAAATCAAAAACACATGCCATCATGATAAGATCTAAACCTATACTTCATCTCTCGAGTTCATATAGATTATCACGGTAATTGATGGCCAATCAATTAAACAATTAAGTCCAAATCACAATAGACAATCCTCACGATAGAACATAATAATTGATAGCGAAGCATATTAAAATAAACTACACAATAAGATCCATTGTAATCTCAAACAAAAAATTAGTTCATTGAATTAAAACTAAGAATCCACACTTGAATACACATTAAAGATAAGAATAAGATTAAAGAAAAGAATTGACTCTGTTGTCAGCAAATTCATCCTCCATCTCGCTTTTAATCTGGATCTCCAATGGCTTCTAAGTGCTTAAATCTCCAAATCTCATAAGAACTAGTGCTTTCCTATTCTACTTTAATCTAATCTAATTTATCTCATCTCTTTTATGCCTCTCATCATGTATTTATAAGTTACAAGTCTAATTTTTAGTTTAGGAGCAAACCCAATTCAATTTGGAGTCTAAAAAGTATCAAAATTCGACCCAAAACGCGTCAAAAACTTGTTACGTTTGGTATTCCCGCCCGCCGGGGTTTTCTTCTAAAAAGTCCGCCTTACCGGCTATTCTATCGTTTTGCGCCTTGTACCCCCGCCCCTTGAAATCCTTTTCTCGTGTAGTGTCCTCTGGTAAAACAGCCATAACCTTTGATCCGGGAGGAGTTAAGGTACCTTTCACCTATCAAATCGAAGATATCGACGAGATCTACAACTTTCATTCTTTACGAATTGACAGAGTCGGATTGGATAAAGGTGGAAATCGGGCTTGAAGTAGATGTTATGTAAATGGCAAGCATGACAACTCTTAGCTTTGATCTTTGTTGATAAAAAGGCCATAACTCTCGCATCCGAGCTCCGATTGGGATTATTTAAAATGTTCCAGAAAGATAAGAAGTAGATATACAATAAAATCCAAGTTCCAAGCCAAGAACATGTATCCAACGTGGTGTTAAAAGCCCTACAATCTTCCCTTCTTGCATTTGCTTACATATTTTAGTCCAAAAGATGTCTGAATTGCTTTTCCTTGCTTCTTCATGCCAATGTCGTGTCATAGCCTATAAAATAACATAAATATTATGAAATGAACACACAATGTATGCAAAGTAACTACAAAACATTGGTTTAAGCAACTAATTCAAGTAATAGATATCAGATAAGTAGGTATAAAACCTACTTATCAACCACACAGATTCGCTCCAGTTGAAAGATCAGATTAACTTCCCATCAAGTAAATTGCGATGATCTGGGGACCTTCATGCCGAAAAGACGTGAGAGTTGCCTAAGATAGGTCAGCCTCTGATAAACCAAACGCAGAGGGAAGTCTTTTCATACCTTCCCATTTCAATTACTTCTAATTTCATTTCCATGTACATCTCAATGTAATGGAATATATAAAGGAGTATGTGAACATGCATTCCTTTTCATATCAAGACTTGTCATGCTATCTTATTATCAGAACGACTAACATCCTTATCACAGGCAAACCTTAAAACACTCCTAAAAAATGGACACATCCTCCCAGTTTTCCCAGACTAAACTACACAGTATATTTGTAGGGAAACGATTGGGCCTGTTACCCGTTCAAAGTCTAAAAAGGCACTAAGCCCACCGCCAGACATGGCTACAAGTGCTTAGCCTAATCCTACTCCTATCTCTCGTGAGGAGTTTGAAGGATTAAGTAATCAAATAACAGAGTTGGTTGTTCTCCTAAAAGAACTAAACAAATCAACTCAGGGTCCACAAATACCCATACTAGCAGAAGCCTATGTACATAGAGGAATCCACGGTCCGGACAAAGACGTCCCAATACCTGAGTCTCATAATGAGAAGTCTAACAAACCCCCTGAAATCACCCATCTTAAAGAAGATCAAGACACCAGTGATATTCAGAAGAAAGTTCTATAAATGGAAGAGACCATTCGATCCATCAAAGGGATTGGAATGCACAAAAGTGTTTCTTATCCAGACCTTTGCATCTTTCCCGGGGTTCATTATCCGAAAAAATTTAAGTCTCCTGACTTTGAGAAGTATGATGGATTAGGAGATCCTTACACCCACTTAAAAGTGTTCATTGGAGAGCTCGGATCCTACGCTGAGAATGAAAAGCTGAGAGTGCAGCTATTTCAAAAAAGTCTGACTGGAGAAGCCAGAACATAGTACACTAGATTAGATAACTTCAAAATTCATAGCTGGGAGGAGTTAGCCCATGCTTTCCTCAGTCAATACAACTTTCAAACTCAGATGACTCCAGACTGGTATCAAATTACAAAAGTTAAGAAGCAAGTTAATGAGTCATTCAAAGAGTATGCCCAAAGATGGAGGCGTCTGGCTGCTCAAGTAATCCCATCCATGACAGAGACTGAGATGGTGATGACCTTTATAGATATTTATGAAGCTCCATTTTATGAGAGGGTCCTAGTTGGAATAGGTAAATCATTCTAAAAAATGATTAAGCACGAAGAAATGGCAGAAATGGGCTTGAAGTCTGGGAAGATTTAAGACCTCGCCACTTTAAAAGTCGTAGCTGAGCATATCCAATCTAGAAGTTATGGGAACAACCCCCGGAGGGTCCATAAGAAGAAAGAAGAGGATGTTTCCTTGATACTGCAAGGGCAAACACAAAAGGGCAATCAAAACTTACCTATTCAAAGGAGAAGCTACTCCCCTTTTCAAGCACAGTCCTCAAATCCTCCCTTGCCAAAAAGTGGAGAAGTCAGATGCTCAAGAGTGTTCACACCCTTAGGGGACTCACTCAAAAACATCTTCAAACTTCTGACAGCTCAGAAGAAAATCACTCATCTCCTTCCACCAGCTAATCCAAGTGGAAAGGGCTTCAATACAAGTAAGAAGTGCGCTTACCTTTCTAGAGCTCCAGGCCACGACACTCAGGATTGTTGGGCCCTCAAGAATAAGATCCAAGACTTAATAGATAGTGGTGAGATCATGGTGACCAAGCCCGAACAACCACACATTCAGGATAACCCTCTCCCTCAACACAAGGAAGAGGAAGTTAACATGATCAATAGAGGGAGTGGAGAGAGTTCCAAGTATCTCAAATATGTGGGTGGTTCTCCCCAAACCAGTAAAGATAATTTCGATAAATGGGATTATTCAGAGTTCCAGTTCATGATAGAACAGGAGTTGAAGTCTCTTGACGAACATGTCAATCAACTGGCAAAACTGGTGATACATCAACAACAAGTCACATGGCAGTTGTTCAGTCAGGAGCATGTTAGTCTCCTTTCTCTTATCACAAAGACTCCATCACTCACCCAAGAAAGTGAAACCTTGGAAGAAAAGCAAGAGCTCAAGCCCATCGGGACTTTGCCAACAAAAAGGAGTTCACCTATTTAGGCTAACCGATGGAAGAAATTTTACAGATACTGATCAATGAAGTAAATATCACTACACTGCTACCTCCAGTCAACCTATGCTCAAAAAGATTTGATGCTACTGGAGCATGTCAATACCACTCCCATTCTCGCGGTCACAACACTGAAGAATGGTGGGCACTCCACCATCTCATTCAAAATATGATTAATAGCGGTTACCTGCAAATGGCAGACAATGATACCGTATCAGTCAAGAGTGGACATACATTTCCTCCAAGATCACAAAGATTGAAGGAAATCATAGCATTTATATCCTCTAAGGGAGATTTGGCTGCCACATCATTTATAATTCAACCTATTAAGCTCAAAGGAGTTGAAAACCCTTTGAAGGTGGCTGCACCATCACCACTCATATTTCCATTCAGGCCACAACATCCTATTATCAGCCTTAAAAAAGTCCCATGGAACTATGGAGAGGTTGAAGGATCAACATCAAACACAACTGCTGCGGTATCTAAGGAAAATCCACTATATCTCCATCAACGAGTGATGAAGCCAGTTATCAGATCTAAGGGCAAAGTGCCCAAGGAGAAAATTGAAGAATTCCTCCGCCAGATGGGACATAATAAAGCCAAGGTGGTGCAAAGCTTGAAAGAAGCACCTTAACAAATATCTATTATGAACTTGATTTTCTCTTCGGAAGATCATCGGAAGGTCTTACTGAAGATATTGGAAGAAACCCACTTTCCAAAGACAGTGGATGTGAAAAAGTTTCATCATCTGGTAGATCACATCTTCAACAGCAATGTGATATCCTTCACCGATGATGACATACCTCCCGAAGGGACGGGTCATTACAAGCCACTGCACTTAGCAGTGATTTTTTTCGGATATGTGGTCGGAGGAGTGCTAATAGATGGAAGATCATCCCTAAACATCTGCCCCTATGCCACATTGGAAAGAATGAAGATCAATCTCAACCGAATTCAATGAAGCTACACAATCATCAAAGCTTTTGATGGATCTCGGTGAAATGCTGTCGGAGAGATTGAATTACTAGTGGAAATTGGTCTACATACATTCTACACATCCTTCCAAGTGATCAAAATCACTACAAGATATAATTTACTGTTAGGAAGACCTTGGATCCATATGGCGGGAGCCGTCCCATCCACTCTTCATTAATGTACTCAAGTATATCATCAATGCGAATCTCGTCACCGCCAATGTCGAACTTGAACGAGTATCCTCATCCAAAGTGATATACCTTTTATCAGTTTCAATGAAGAAGTTGAGCTTGTCAGCTTCTAAGCCCTTGAGTTGAGCAGCACTCACTATTAACCCATTGGGGCTCTAGTACTGAAACCCAAAGTTTCCACTGAGGTAATGTTGACCAGTCAAGAAATGATATCTTTGGGTTTCCGCCGAGGTAATGTCGTCCAGTCAAGAAAGAATCAGTAAGAAATTAAATGCCCAATTCAAATTCCCAGCCAGACAGGGAAGGCATGACTAGGCTATTCCTCTGGGTCTATTCACAGGAACCCATACAAGCATACACCGGTTCTTTCATCTGCAAGGCTGTTGCCTAAACCTACAGATGCTCATTCTGTATGGCCTCTAAGGAAAATTCCTATCTCTGTGGCGGGTATGTTTTTTCGTAAGCCGATACCAGTTAATGGGAAAGAAGTCATGATTCCAGACCCAGACATGGAGGAAAGGAATCAAAGGCGCAAATAAGATATTAAGAGATGGTTATTGAAGATGTACTTCCTGGTGCATACCGAGGGTATGAACAACGATATCTTAGATGACGACTGCTCAAATGTCATGGTCATCATTAAAGAGGAAGAGGACGATAACTGCCCATTCATCACAACTGTCTATCTGGACTCGGCCCTCGGCAATTGGAGAAACACTCCTTGCATTTGCCGAAAAGGGTAAAAAGGGAAGAAAATCCCTCTACCCTGTAGATAACAATAACTTCTTACTTTTGTTGCATAGTATTAGCAGTTATTTTTGTTATGTCATGCTAACACTTTGTATGATCAAACAGTTTCATATATTAAGTGAAAGCATTTTGTTTTAGGACTCTAAAGTTAGATTTGCCTAAACTTACTGATGGAGTGCCTATTCTTCACAAGGACTTCAACTTTGATGTAAAGTTAGACTCTGACTTGATGGAGATTAAACAAGAGGACTATGAGGTGCCTGAGGAGATCAAATAATGGGCTAAAGACAAATCCAAGCCAAATCTTGATCAAACCACCTCTTTTAACCTCAGAACCTCAGAAAACCCCAAAAAAATCCAGATTGGCACGGACTTACCCCTAGCCAAAGGAATGTCATGGTTACTCTATTGACCCAATTCCAGGATGTGTTTGCATGTCTCATGAAGACATGATTGGTTTGTTAACTGACATCATCATTTATTGCCTACCCATTAAAGAGGGATTCAAGCCATTCAAAAAAAAAAAACGCAGGCGATTAAAACCTGAGTGGATTTTGAAAGTCAAGGAAGCAATTGTGAAACAATTTTAAGCCGACATCATCATGGTATCAACATACCCTGAGTGGCTATCCAACATAGTCCTCGAACCTAAACCCGGAGGGAAGGTGCAAGTATGTGTGGATTACTGGGATCTGAACAAAGCTTGTCTAAAAGACAACTTTCCCTTACCATTCATCTATATACTCTTAGACAATATAGCTCAGTATGACATGTACTCCTTTGTTGAGTACTTTACTAGGTATCACCAATCATGGTTGCTGAAGAGGATCGTGAGAAGACATCATTCATCACTCGTTGGGGAACCTTTTGCTATAAACGGTTGTCATTCGGCCTCATCAATGCCGGTGCTACCTATTAGCGAGCCATGATGTCTCTTTTCCATGATCTAATGCACAAAGAGATAGAAGTCTATGTGGATGACATCATTATCAAGTCCCGAAGGGAAGAAGACCACATATATCATCTCAAAAAGCTCTTCAACTGGTTGTGTAAGTACAACTTGAAGCTAAATCTGAACAAGTGCCCCTTCGGAGTCAAGTCAGATAAGTTGTTGGGATTCCTAGTGAGACACAAAGGCATTGAGCTAGATCCTGCAAAAATTCAAGCCATTACTGAAATGCCCATACCCTAGACAAAGAGGGAAATACGGGGATTTCTGGGAAGAATGAACTTCATCAGCTGATTCATCTCCCAACTCACAGAAACCTGTGAACCTATCTTCAAGTTGTTAAGGAAGAACTTGTGAGACCCCGAATTTTATGAAATAAAAGTATTTAATTTTTCTATTTTGGTAAATAGTTAAATTGATAAAAGTTTAAAGTTGATATAAAATATTCGTTGTGCCGGGGAATATTCGATTAGTCGGGGAATATTCTTTTTTTCAGGAAATATCCGTACGACGGTACAATCATTGGTGGACCCCACAATGGAATTATTGTCGGATTGAGAAAACGATAAAAATATTTTTATGAAAATAACGGTGGAAGTTTTACCGTTAAAACTGTTGAATTACTTGGTAGTAAAAGTACAGTAATACGCGTGGTTGCATAGTAGCACACGGTATTGATTATTGATACTTACGTAAGAAGTCACTCAGTTTTGTTCAATTATTACTACAGTAATTATTGCATAGTATCTCACGTTATTTGATTCAATTATTGTCGATATTTTATATATTATTATATCAATAATTGAGATGACAAAGTTATTAAGATTATTATTTATAATATTAACGATGTCTAAAAGTTTTGCCAATAAGAGGTTTGGTCACCTAATTGCGCGCCAATAGGGAGATATCCTTATTGGAAAGCCCCTCTTTCTGAGAAGCGACACAGTCGATTAATAATAGTGTGAATAAAAATAATGATGAGGAGTTTTGTTTTATTAATATTATTAATGTAATAAAATAGAAAAGCTTTTTATATAAAACATAATACTTTTATAAAGTTATTTATTTATTAGACTATAAAAAGAATATATGATATTCTATTATGCATAGTGTTTGCATAGTGTATGCGCATAGTATTTGTATAAAAATCTTTTATATAAAACATAATACTTTTATAAAGTTATTTGTTTTATTAGACTATAAATAGAATATATAATATTCTATTATATATAGTGCTCTGCATAGTGTGTTTGCATAGTAAAATCTTTTTATATAAAAATGTAATACTTTTATAAAGTTATTCATTTTATTAGATTATAAATAGAATATATTATATTTTATTTAAAATATTTTGCTTTAAAAATGGACCGTCTGATTAAAAGTAAATCAATATGGACAGTTCATGAATTAGTTACTATGCAGTCCATTCTTCTAAAAATAGAAGTTCATTCCTTCATTATTTCTTACGAATTCAGTGAAACTCTAGAGAGAGAAACTACTATAATCTCGAGCGTATTTCTTTAGAGTTTAAGAAAGCTTTGAGCGTAGAAGATAGTGCAAGTTTGTTTCAAGTATATTCACTTCTACCAAATGGAATACTTTTCTTTTTAAGGTAGGGGATATTATTTGTTGTACTCGTAAGGGATATTATTTGTTATACTCGTAAGGGGTATTCTTTCTTTCTTATTCATGAAGAAAACTTCTGTTATTCCATTCTTCATTATTCTGTTGGAATAACCTTGATCTGCGGACTCACAGTATACATGGTGAAATTCTTCATTATTCCATTCTTTATTATTATGTTGGAATAACTTTGTCTATGTGAAGTCTTTTGCATACATGGTGAAATTCTTCTTACATTATTCCATTCTTTATTATTATGTTGGAATAACTTTGTCTACATGCAATACTTGCATACATGGTGAAATTCTTCTATTATTCCATTCTTTATTATTTTGTCGGAATATCCTCGTGCAATGCGTTTTACGCATGACTGAGTTCCATTATTTATTATTCATTGGAATAACTCGTATGCATGCGATGGTCTATCGCATACCTAGTGAATTCTTCATTATTCCATTATTTATTATTCATACGGAATATCCCGTCGTGCATTTACGTATGACTTGGTTCCATTCTTTATTATTACATTGAAATAACTTTGCCTATGTGGATTACTGCATGCATGGTAAATGATCCTTCAGTATTCATATGAATTGTATTTTCATTAAAAAGGGTTTCGCCAGAAGCGCTTTTCTAATTTTTCGACCCTAAAAAATTCTGGAAAAATTTGAAATGATAATTTGATGAGTTTTCTAGATTGTGTCCAAAAATGGCGATTTTTGGACGTATAAATTAAGAGTTATGGATTTTATGGGAAATAACTATTTTAAAAGTAAACCCTTAAAACTTCTTGTGGTTAACTCCAAAATTGGTGAAATTTTTATTGGGAATACCTGTATATAACAGGAGTATGCCCTGTAAATTACGGAATTTTTGGACAAAAGTACAATTTATGATTAATGTCTAAATATTCGGCAGTTTTAGCCATATGAAAAATAGTAAATGAATTTTAAAAATTCTGAGAAAAATATATGTTCAAGATGGGACTGTATTCTGCTAAATCCCAGAAAAGAAATATTTTTGGGACTGATTTGGTATTTTTTATGAAAATGAACTAGTTATGAGTAAATGAATTAAATATATTATGTGAAGTGACAAAATTGAAAAATAGGATTTTATGGCTTGTGAATCCTATATAGGGTATATGCAGATTTTTGATGAGGGATTTGATCATTGGTGATGAAATCTTTTATAAGTTTAAGAAGTGATTAAAATATTGTTATAATATTAATAATATTAGATTATGAGTTTATTAAGTGATTGATAATATTTGGATAAATTTAAAGTCTTTAATATTTATCATTGTTTTCATTTGATTAATGCTTATATCATTGTCATCATCATCATGCTTATATTGTATTGAAAGTCATCTTTGGTCGTAGTGCACAGATGGACTTGGTATAATTATGACCAGGGATTATTCGGTATAATCATGACCTTAATGTTACAAATGATGTGGAAAAAGTTCTCATTGGCTCGTAGTGCATTGATGGACAGTTTTTGGTATGATTATGGCTATGGATTCTCTTCGGCCAAGGGTGCAAAGATGAATTGTTTTATGGCATGATCATGACCGTTGATGAAAACACGATTATCTTTAGCCCGTAGTGCATGGATAATTCGTGGTCGTGATATTAACGAATATCCTTAGCCGTAGTGCATGGATAATTCAATGATATGGATTGATTATCGAAATGAGTCTCGTGATGAAATATAAATTCATAGATGTGATACTAATGAATATCCTTGGCCGTAGTGCAGGGGTGATTCGATGATGTTGATTATTTATTAAGCTGAGTCTCAGCGATAAAATATTTATTATACACTTTTAATTCGTAGAAGATAGTAGATATCATGCTTTACTTGACTCTTCTAAAATATAGTTATATGTCTTTGGCCTGTAGTGAAAAGATGAATTGTTAATGAATATCTTTGGCCGTAGTGCAATGATGAATTTATTAGTATGATTATGAGCAGGAATTCTGATTTAGTATAACCATGATTTTTGATGTTTCAGGTGAAGATAGGTGATGAAAATTATCTTCGTCCTGGTTGCGAAGAGGAATTTAGAACTACGATTATGATTATGAGTTATTCATATGATTGTGGACAGGAACTATTGATTTATGTTACAGGGATAAAACATTATTGGTGGACTTTTAACATAGAGAAGATAATAGACCTTATGGTCTATTTGACTCTTCTAATGGATTGCTCGTTCCGCTGCAACTATGGTTGAAAAGTTTTATCATCTACCATATGATCTAAATCTCTGATTTATTATTGATGAAAGTTATTGATAATTTAATTATCTTTAGTCATGATATTCTTTACTGGGGTAGTTGTGCTCACCCTTCTGCTTCACAATTCCTTTTAGGTAATAAGAGTGTAGCTGGGTCGAGCGGGGGTATTAAAAAGATTAGAATGGTGGTCTCTAGCTTTGGAGGTTATCCCGAAACAGTATAGAAAAGTGTGTTATATTCTATACATCATTTAGTAGTTATATTTAGTGAATTAAATAGGGTGAGGCGAACCCAACGTTGGAAGGGTGTTTTTGCCACTATCATACAAGATGTCTAATGACATACAACCTCGTGTTATCATAAGACATGGTTGTGCACATCCACTTGCTGAGTATATCTACGAGCACTACCTATGTGATCTTGGAGTATATTTGAAATATAATTTTCACTTGGAGACAACGGAGATAATTATATGTCAAGAAAAGACTCACCATTGGAAAGAAGATGATAGTAATTTTCTTGTTTTTCTTTGGGGACTTTTGGGTCAACCAAGGATAATTCTGTGGACATATGATATCTATCATAACCTGGACGCATGGCCTCCCATGTACGAAGGTTTCCTTGAGCACTTCCCAAATATTTTAGTTCTAAAATTGTTTTTGACTGTAGTTTTATGTAAAGTACCATTGTAAGGTTGTGGTCGAGGTACCATGAGAGTTACATACATTTGTATTAAAACTCATAGTTAATCGTGGGTCGTACTTCATATCTGACATTTCAACAATTAATATAAATGAAGTTGTATTTAAATTTTGTACCATGTATCTGACGATTCAAAATGGGTGATGTATACCTAATTTTGGGGGCGTCACATTTTGTATTAGAGCTTAGGGATATGGTCGCTGGAGGAGATAGAGACGAGTTATATACTTCGCTAGTGTGTGACTTACCTAAGCTGAAATTATTTACTTGATAAGTTGACAAATTATGATATGTCAATTAACCTTTGTTTTGAAGCCATATTCTAGAATGATATCTGAAATACAGGAGATGAGAAATGGGAAAATCATGATAGCGAGGAAATTACCGGGAAGGTACAATCTGAAAAGAAAGCAAGGTATTCTCATCTCTTCGAATATCAGGTATGTACGTAAATTTCGAGGGCAAAATTTTATGAGGGGTGATTGTGAGACCCCGAATTTTATGAAATAAAAGTATTCAATTTTTCTATTTTGGTAAATAGTTAAATTGATAAAAGTTTAAAATTAAGGGTAATATGTGAATTTTTTTTTCCAAAGTAAGCAAGTTGATATAAAATATTCGTTGTGTCGGGGAATATTCGATTAGTCGGGGAATATTCTTTTTGTCGGGGAATATCCGTACGACGGTACAATCATTGGTGGACCCCATAATGGAATTATTGTCGGATTGAGAAAACGATAAAAATATTTTTATGAAAATAACGGCGAAAGTTTTACCGTTAAAACTGTTGAATTACTCTGGCAAAAAAAAGTATAGTAATACGCGTGGTTGCATAGTAGCACACCTGTATTGATTATTGATGCTTACGTGAGAAGTCACTCGGTTTTGTTCAATTATTACTACAATAATTTGCTTTGACAAGTATCTCACGTTATTTGATTCAATTATTGTCGATATTTTATATATTATTATATCAATAATTGAGATGACAAAGTTATTAAGATTATTATTTGTAATATTAACGATGTCTAGAAGTTTTGCCAATAAGAGGTTTGGTCACCTAATTGCGCGCCAATAGGGAGATATCCTTATTGGAAGGCCCCTCTTTCTTGGGAACGACCTGGTCGATTAATAGTGTGAATAATAATAATGATGATGAGTTTTGTTTTATTAGTATTATTAATGTAATAAAATGAGAAAAGCTTTTATATAAAAATGTAATACTTTTATAAAGTTATTTGTTTTATTAGACTATAAATAGAATATATGATATTCTATTATACATAGTGTTCAGCATAAGATTCGCATAGTGTTTGCATATAAAATTTTTATATAAAAACATAATACTTTTATAAAGTTATTTGTTTTATTAGACTATTAATAGAATATATAATATTCTATTATGCATAGTATTTGCATAGTAAAATCTTTTTATATAAAAAAGAATACTTTTATAAAGTTATTCGTTTTATTAGATTATAAATATAATATATTATATTTTATTTAAAAGATTTTTTTTTAAATATGGACCGTCCGATTAAAAGTAAATCAATCTGAACCGTTCATGAATTAGTTACTATGCAGTCCATTCTTCTATAAATAAAAGCTCATTCCTTCATTATTTCTTACGAATTCAGTGAAACTCTAGAGAGAAAAACTATAGAGAGAGTTCTTCTTCTATAATCTCGAGCGTATTTCTTTAGAGTTTAAGAAAGCTTTGAGCGTAGAAGATAGTGCAAGTTTTTTTCAAGTATATTCCCGCCCTACCAGTCGGAATACTTTTCTTTTTAAGGTAGGGGATATTATTTGTTGTACTCGTAAGGGATATTATTTGTTATACTCGTAAGGGGTATTCTTTCTTTCTTATTCATGAAGAAAACTTCAGTTATTCCATTCTTCATTATTCTGTTGGAATAACTCAGATACGCGACTCACTCACGTATATATGGTGAAATTCTTCCATTATTCCAATCTTTATTATTATGTTGGAATAACTGCCTATACATCAAATCAATCGCATACATGGTAAAATTCTTCCATTATTCAATTCTTTATTATTATGTTGGAATAACTTTTGTCTGCATCGCAATCGCATACATGGTGAAATTCTTCTATTATTCCATTCTTTATTATTATGTCTAATATCACATGCGTGCGTTTTTCGCATGACTTCGGTTCCATTATTTATTATTCTATTGGAATAATGCATGCGTGGTCTATCGCATGCCCGGTGAATTCTTACATTATTCCATTATTTATTATTTTGCTCGGAATATCCTCGTCTGCAAGCGCTTCGCATGACCTGGTTCCATTCTTTATTATTCTGTTGAAATAACCTGTCTATGTGGATTACCGCATGCATGGTAAATGATCCTTCGTATTCATACGAATAGTATTTTCATTAAAAAGGGGTTTCTGCCAGGGCAATTTCGTAATTTTTCTGACCCTAAAAAATTCTGGAAAAATTTTAAATGATAATATGATGAGTTTTCTAGATTGTGTCCAAAAATGGCAATTTTTGGATGTATAAATTAAGAGTTATGGATTTTATGGGAAAAGACTATTTTAAAAGTAAACCCTTATAACTCCTTGTGGTTAACTCCAAAATTGGTGAAATTTTTATTGGGAGTACCTGTATATAACATGAGTATACCTTGTAAATTTCGGAATTTTTGGACAAAAGTACAATTTATGATTAATGTCTAAATATTCGGAAGTTTTAGCCATATAAAAAATAGTAAATGAATTTTAAAAATTCTGAGAAAAATATATGTTCAAGATGAGACTATATTATGCTAAATCCCAGAAAAGAAATATTTTTGGGACTGATTTGATATTTTTCATGAAAATGAACTAGTTATGAGTAAATGAATTAAATATGTTATGTGAAGTAACAAAATTGAAAAATAGGATTTTATGGCTTGGGAATCCTATATAGGGTATATGCAGATTTTTGATGAGGGATTTGATCATTGGTGATGAAATCTTATGAGTATGACATTTTTGAATGAATAAATGCATTTTTTTGGTAAAGTGTAAACAATTGAAATGAATTATTTATAAGTTTAAGAAGTGATTAAAATATTGTTATAATATTAATAATATTAGATTATGAGTTTATTAAGTGATTGATAATATTTGGATAAATTTAAAGTCTTTAATATTTATCATTGTTTTTCGTTTGATTAATGCTTATATCATTGTCATCATCATCATGCTTATATTGTGTTGAAAGTCATCTTTGGCCGTAGTGCATAGATGGACTTGGTATGAATATGACTAGGGATTATTCGGTATAATCATGACCGTAATGTTACAAATGATGTGGAAAAAGTACTCATTGGCCCGTAGTGCATTTTTGGACAGTTTATGGCATGATCATGACCGTTGATGAAAACACGATTATCTTTAGCCCGTAGTGCATGGATAATTCAGTGATATGGATTGATTATCGGGTTGAGTCTCAGCGATGAAATATAAATTCACAGATGTGATACTAACGAATATCCTTAGCCAGTAGTAAGTGGGGGGTCGATTCGATGATGGATTATTTATTAAGTCGAGTCTCAAATGATAAAATATTTATTATACACTTTTAATTCGTAGAAGATAGTAGATATCATGCTTTAATTGACTCTTCTAAAATACAGTTGTATGTCTTTGGCCTGTAGTGCAAGATGAATTGTTAATGAATATCTTTGGCCGTAGTGCAAAGATGAGTTTATTAGTATGATTATGAGCAGGAATTTTGATTTGGTATAACCATGATTTTTGATGTTTTAGGTGAAGATAGGTGATGAAAATTATCTTCGTCCTAGTTACGAAGAGGAATTTAGAACCACAATTATGATTATGAGTTATTCATATGATTGTGGACAAGAACTGTTGATTTATGTTACAGGGATAAAACATTATTGGTGGACTTTTAACATAGAGAGGATAATAGACCTTATGGTCTATTTGACTCTTCTAATGGATTGCTCGTTCCGCTGCAACTATTGTTGAAAAGTTTTATCATCTACCATATGTTCTAAATCTCTGATTTATTATTGATGAAAGCTATTGATAATTTAATTATATTTAGTCATGATATTCTTAATGGGCTAGTTGTGCTCATCCTTCTGCTTCACAATTCCTTTCAGGTAATAAGAGTGTAGTGTTAGAGTTTATGCCCTAGAGGCCAATTATTTGATATAATTGCTTAACGTTTTGATATTATATTTGATTGAATAAATATATGGTTTTATTATGGTTTTATTTACTGCGTAATATAATTGTTAACATAATAAAATTTCTTAGAATAGTGATACAAATTATATAGTTTCAAGTATGTGACTTGAACATGAGATTATATATTACCATTAGTATCGGTGTTCTTAAATGTCCTTTGATCGAGTATCATTGTTGATGGGACAACAATGATGCATTGAGACTAGTATGTGGATTGACTGATGACCAAATCTCATTGGTCATAAATATATGAGATATTAAGTCAATGCATAGGTACATGTTAGAGAACAATGTACTGGACAGACCCACCATGAGAATTCTATATGGAGCATTATGCGAAGTGTCATTAGCAATTCTCATAGTGACAATGATGTAATGGTCCTCCGACCTGAAATCGCTATATTACTACACGAGAATTTATGTACTTTGATATCATCACATTTCACCTTTAATAGGGTGGACTATAAAGGTGATTATTGGGTTCATCATTAATCGTGTGAGAAATATGAGTGATCTAGATGGAATTTAACCATCCTATATATTATGGGTGATATCCATAGGCCTCTTGATTGAGTAGGACTATGAAATGCATGGCCATGCTCAAATAGTGATTTGTTTCATATAGTCTACTCATTGATCAAGAAAACTCGAGATTAAATTATGAAGAGTATGACACATTCCATGACTCGAGTTTTAATCTAGGATATTAAGGTTAAAAGGATTAAATTACATTGAAACATTGGTCACAAAAAGGTTGCATCGAATCATCGATCTTATTGTTACTTGGGTAGCAGTGATGCATTACTAGATGCCGCTCACTTTCACCGCTTATAATTTTATAATATGATTTTAAAATTATTGCCAACGTAATAATAACCTATAGGGTCACACACATAGAACGTTATTTAAAAGGGAATTAATTTAAATTTTAAGGATTTAAATGTATTAATATGATTAATAGTGTTTAAATCATGAATTTAAATTAAAAGGATAATTTTATATATGTATATTAATTAAGTAAGACTTAATTAAGAGATATATATATATATATATATATATATATATATATATATAAATTCGGATTTTATAAAATTAGGGTTTGATTTGATTAATTCCTTTTAACTACTATATATATGATATATAGCGACTACTTAGGGTAAGATATCATAATTGAAAAACCTAGTCGCTTTTCTTAGAGAGAGACTAGAGAGAAAACAGATTTCAAAAATCCATTCCTTTTGGTGGTTAGTACATGAGTCCTTCTTATTGCGAGAATCGTTCGACGATGGTTGCATGCGGCGTTCGATGGTGAATACTGTAGAGGCGCAATCGGTTTGTATTGCGTTGGAGATTCGAGGCGCAAATCCATTTGATTCTCGTTTTTTTGTTTATATCTGGTATAATCTCTAAACCTCTCAATTAATTGATTTTACATGGATCCTATTTTAGGGTTTGGAAATTGCTTTAAAATTTTAATTTCATTTGTGCGTTTAACGTAGAAGCCCAACAAAGGGTATCAAAGCTACTTCGAAAAAAGATTAATTCAGATTACGTGTTTTAATTGTATTCGATATATATGATATATGATGATGCATGTTTACCGATATAAAATTGAATATATGATATTAGTTGTATGTGTATATTCGGTAATATATATGATGATCTTTGTTAATCGTATCTTTAATCGGTGGAATAACAATATAACTATTCTAATCGGATTATAAGCATGAAGAATCGTTTTAATATGATTAATCGAAACTGGAAATATATGATAAATTCTGGGTGTACTGTTATTCGTTTTAATATGATTAAATCAAACTGGACATATATGATTTGTTATTATGGGTGTTTTGGTGGATTAAAATGTATGATTAAAACTGCTTGAGATTCGTATGGAAAAATTATGCAATCTGTAATGTCGGACCACCGCCGTGGGGAGACCCCTCGACCCCCCGTCAGTGGCGCTTGCGATGGTCGTGTCCCTATATTTTATATATAGTTTTCTTTAATTATATATAAATTATTATGTGCTTATTGTGATATGCATGGTGCACAGTTATGGCCTTTTGACCCATAGGTTAGTGGTTTTTGGTTTTGAAATACGTCTTGCATGTCGTGCCTTTCTATAAATTCTAATGTAATATTCTCTTCTCATCTAAATCCCCTCGAATGTAACTCGAGGTTTCTTTATGTCATGTAATAATCTGTAATTGATGAAGATGTCAAGATGGAGAACACAATGGAAAGATGATGATGGAGAGGAGGCGTATGCTAGAGGAAGATCCAAGGAAGTTATTTATTTTAAGATCTTTTACCACCTTAGATTGACCTTCAATCTTTCATTAGCTTGAAAAGATTGACAGTGGATTGGGCCATAACTGTGACACATTTAATTTTGCACTTTATTTATGCTTGTATGTGATATGATATGATTAATAATGTGCATGCTAACAAAGATTAAAATTGGTGAGATCTAAATTAATAAAATCCCTCATTAAATTATTAAGTCTAAAATCGATGCCTTCCAATGAATAACACTCATCAAGACCTTGATCAATAGATGTAGGTTTGCCAAAGCAAAGTACCCTATTTATCTAGGTAAGATGTGATAGGATAATTGTGATATCCAAACTATTAAAATCATTGGGCCCGACTTAACTAAGTTATCTCAATAGGATTGTGGACTTAGAGGCATAGAGTTTGGTTGGTACCATTAGATGGACTAGAAACAAATGTTGTTTACCAAACTATCCAGAGTTATATATGATATAATTGACAAAGGGTTGTCTACCTAAATAATTATGTTTTGAGAGAATAGTCAAAGCTAACTTAAGGCATAATGAAATATGGATCTTGGGCTCACTAGAAAGATTTAATAGAAAATGCTTTCCGAATTAATGGTGAGGGCTATTAATTTGAATAAAATAGTGGGAGGTATATTTTTGAATGTACTATTATCAATTATATAATATCAACTCTATAATTTGACTTATTATTGTTGCACTTATAAATTGTAGATATCAAATGGCAAACAACAACAACACAAATAGTCTTTCATTACGATCACCCTTGAAAAGGACAAGCTAAGTGGAATTAATTTCCTTGACCGGCATAGGAACTTGAGGATTGTCCTCAAACAAGAGCATAAGCTATATGTCCTTGATGGGCCCATTCTGCAAAGACCACCGTATCATCGCACCACGTCAGTGAGCATAATGCTTACAAGAAGCATCAAGATGATGCTCTGGATGTGAGTTGTGTCATGCTAGCAACCATGAACGCTGAGCTTCAGAAGAAACATGAGTTGATGGATGCTTATGAGATGATCGAGAATCTCAAGAAATTGTTCGAAGGGCATGCTCGACAGAGAGGTATGATACAAGCAAGGCGTTGTATCAACGCAAAATGGGTGAACGCGTGATCCAGTTGGTCCACATGTCTTTGAAAATGATTGGGTATATTGATTACCTTGATAGGTTGGGTTTTCCAATCACTCCGGAAGCCCAAACTGACCTTGTTTTGCAATCTTTGAACATCAGCTACTCTCAATTTGTTATGAACTATCTTATGAATGAAATTGAGAAACCCCTTACTTAGTTGTTGAGCATGTTAAGAACTGCCGAGAACAACATGAAAAAGGCAGGACCCGCTCCCATAATGATGGTGCAAAAGGGGGAATGCTAAGGGAAATGGAAAAGGCAAGAAGAAGATAGGATCTAAATCTTTTGCCAAACCCAATTCCAAAACCAAACAGGCTTTAAAACCTAAAGGTGGGGTGGCTAAAGAAGGTGAATGTCACTTCTGTGGAAAACCTGGACACTGGAAAAGGAATTGTCATGCTTATCTGGAAGAAGTGAAGAAAAGAAAAGGAAGTACGACTTCTGATTCAGGTATATATGTTATAGAAGTTAACTTATCTACTTCTACATCATGGGTATTGGATACTGGATGTGGTTCTCACATTTGTGTTAATGTGCGAGGGACTCAAAGGAGTAGAACTTTGCGAAAGGAGAGGTTGACCTACGAGTTGGAAATAGAGCAAAAGTTCTTTGCCTTTGGCCGTAGGAACTTATCATTTATCTTTGCCCACCGGGCTAGTTTTAGAATTAGAAGATTGTTATTTTGTGCCCGCTATAAGCAAAAACATTATTTCATTTCTTGTTTGGACAAGAAAGGTTTTTCATTTATAATAAAGAACAATCGTTGTTTGTTTTACTTAAATGATATTTGTTATGGTGTTGCACAATTGTTTAACGGTCTCTATATTCTTGATTTAGAAATGCCTATCTATAACATATATACAAAACGATTTAAATCAAATGATTCAAATCCGACATATCTCTGCATCGTCGTTTAGGCCATATAAATGAAAAGCGATATCCAAACTCCATAAAGATGGGTTCTTGGATTCATTTGATTTTAAATCATATATGAGAAATGCGAGTCTTGTTTATTAGGCAAGATGACTAAAGCCCTTTTCACTTGGACACACGATGAATCCAAGAAGCGATGTATTGGGACTTATACATAGTGATGTATGTGGACCCATGAGTTCGTTAGCAAGAGGTAGGTTTTATTACTTCATTACATTTACTGATGACTTTAGTAGATATGGATATGTTTATCTTATGAGACACAAATCCGAATCCTTTGAAAAGTTCAAGGAATTCAAGAATGAAGTTCAAAACCAATTTGACAAAAGCATAAAAGCCCTTCGATCCGATCGAGGAGGTGAATACTTAAGCCAAGACTTTGAGGACCTTCTAAAGGAGTGTGGTATTATATCACAGCTCACTCCACCTGGAACACCGCAATGGAATGGTGTATCTGGAGAGGAGGAATCGAACCTTGTTGGACATGGTACGATCAATGATGAGTCATGCAGATCTTCCAATAAGCTTCGGGGTCATGCCCTAGAGATAATTGCATTCACACTTAACCGTGTTCCTACAAAGACGGTTCGAGAAGACACCATATGAAATGTGGACCGGAAGCGTCCCTAGTATAAGTCGTTCATGAAGATTTGGGGTTGCAGGCGTTAAGTAAAACATCCCAATTCGACAAGCTCGGACCCAAATCGACAAATGTAATTTTGTGGGATACCCAAAGGAAACAAAAGGGTATTATTTCTACAAACCTTCCGAGAACAAAGTGGTTGTTGCTCGAATCGGTATTTTTCTAGAAAGAGAATTTGTCTCTAAAGGAAATAGTGGGAGGAAAGTAGAACTCAAGAAATTCGAGAACCACAAAATATCATTGAACCTCGAGTTGGAACATGAGCAGAACCACAAGAAATTGTGGAAAGTGAACTGCGCCAAATTACACAAGTCAATCGAGATCTGGTAGGACACGCCAAGAGCCCGAGAGATATTATGGATATCTTGTGACTCAAAACGGCGATGTGATGCTCATAGATCAAGATGAGCCCGCTTCTACCAAGAAGCTATGAATGGACCAGATTCTCGAGAAATGGCTTGAAGCCATGAAATCTGAGATGGACTCCATGTATACTAACCATGTATGGACTCTGGTTGATCCACCCGAAGGTAAAAAACCAATCGGTGCAAGTGGATTTTCAAGAAGAAAAAGCGATATGGATGGTAATGTACAAACCTATAAAGGCCGATTTGGTAGCAAAAGGTTTCAAACAAATTCAAGGTGTTGACTATGATGAAACCTTCTCTCCGATGGGCAATGGTTAAGTCCATCGAGATCTTACTTGCTATTGGAGCTTTTTATGATTACTTAAATCGGCGGATGGATGTCAAAACCGCTTTCCTTAACGGAAATCTCCTTGAGGATGTGTATATGACACAACCTCGAGGGTTTTGTCACTCCAAAGGATCTTTGAAAGGTATGTAAGTCGCAACGATCCATTTATGGATTGAAGCAAGCCTCCTGAGTTGGAATCTTCGATTTGATGAAGCATCAAAGAATTTGGCTTTATTAAAATGAAGATGAACCTTGTGTATATAAGAAGGTTAGTGGGAGTTACATTATATTCCTAGTATTATATGTTGATGACATATTAATTATTGGGAATGACATTCCTTCCTTACAGGCTGTAAAAACATGGTTAGAAAAATGTTTCTCCATGAAAGATTTGGGCGATGCTGCCTACATTTTAGGTATCAAGATCTATAGAGATAGATCAAGAAAAATGCTCGGCCTAAGTCAAAGTACATATATTGATAAAGTGTTGAAACGGTTCAGCATGCAAGAGGCGAAAAGAGGAAACTTACCCGTGACTCATGGTGTAAAGATCTCTAAGGCCCAATGTCCTAAATCACAAGATGATGATGAGCGTATGAGAAAGATCCCTATTCTTCTAAGAATTGGATCTATCATGTATGCAATGATATGTACTTTCGTCTGGATGTCTCGTATGCTTTGAGCATGACGAGCAGATATCAGTCGAATCCAGGTGAAGGTCACTAGACAGCAGTCAAGAATATCCTCAAGTACCTGAAAAGGACTAAGGATTCATTCTTGGTATATGGAGGTGAAGACGAACTAGCAGTAAAGGGTTACACAGATGTTAGTTTCGGACCGACAATGATGACTATAAGTCTCGGTCGGTTTTGTGTTTTGCCTTAATGGTGGTGTTTGTTAATGGAAAAGTTCAAGCAAGAGACGATGGCGATTCTACAACAGAGGTCGGGTATATTGTCGCTTCTAGATGCACCAAGGAGGTCAGATGGATTAAAAAGTTCATCATCGAACTTGGTGTTGTTCCAACCATTGTTGATCCGGTTGCTCTATACTTTGTGATAATAATGGAGCCATTGCACAAGCTAAGGAACCCGGATCTCACCAACGATCCAAGCATATACTTAAGCGAGACCATCTCATCCGTGAAATTATTGATAGAGGAGATGTACATATAGGAAGAGTGCCAACAGATGATAATGTTGCGTGATCCACTAACCAAGGCTTTGTCGCAGTGAAGCTACCCACGACGGTCACACTAGTTCCATGGGTATTAGATACATGAGTGATTGGCTCTAGTGCAAGTGGGAGACTCATTAGAGTTTATGCCCTAGAGGCCAATTATTTGATATAATTGCTTAACGCTTTTGATATTATATTTGATTGAATAAATATATGATTTTATTATGGTTTTATTTATCGCGTAATATAATTGTTAACATAATAAAATTCCTTAGAATAGTGATACAAATTATATAGTTTCAAGTATGTGACTTGAACATGAGATTATATATTACCATTAGTATCGGTGTTCTTAAATGTCCCTAATCGAGTATCATTGTTGATGGGACAACAATGATGCATTGTGACTAGTATGTGGATTATTTGATGACCAAATCTCATTGGTCATAAATATATGAGATATTAAGTCAATGCATAGGTACATGTTAGAGAACGATGTACTGGACAGACCCACCATGAGAATTCTATATAGAGCATTATGCGAAGTGTCATTAGCAATTCTCCTAGTGACAATGATGTAATGGTCCTCCGACCTGAAATCGCAATATTACTACACGAGAATTTATGTACTTTGATATCATCAAATGTCACCATTAATAGGGTGGAATATAAAGGTGATTATTGGGTTCATCATTAATCGTGTGAGAAATATGAGTGATCTAGATGGAATTTAACCATCCTATATATTATCGGTGATATCCATAGGCCTCTTGATTGAGTAGGACTATGAAATGCATGGCCATGCTCAAATAGTGATTTGTTTCATATAGTCTACTCATTGATCAAGAAAACTCAGATTAAATTATGAAGAGTATAACACATTCCATGACTCGAGTTTAATCTAGGATATTAAGGTTAAAAGGATTAAATTACATTGAAACATTGGTCACAAAAAGGTTGCATCGAATCATCGATCTTATTGTTACTTGGGTAGCGATGATGCATTACTAGATGTCAGCTCACTTTGTTTATAATTTTATAATATGATTTTAAAATTATTGTCAACGTAATAATAACCTATAGGGTCACACACATAGAACGTTATTTAAAGGGAATTAATTTAAATTTTAAGGATTTAAATATATTAATATGATTAATAGTATTTAAATCATGAATTTAAATTAAAAGGTTAATTTGTATATATGTATATTAATTAAGTAAGACTTAATTAAGATATATATATATATATATATATATATATATAAAATTCGGATTTTATAAAATTAGGTTTTGATTTGATTAATTCCTTTTAACTACTATATATATGATATATATAGCGACTACTTAGGGTAAGATATCATAATTGAAAAACCCTAGCCGCTTCTTAGAGAGACTAGAGAGAAAACAGTTTCAAAAATCCATTCCTTTTGGTGGCTAGTACCGCAAGTCCTTCTTATTGCAGAATCGTTCGACGGTTCGTGCGGCGTTCGTGTGGATACCGTAGAGGCGCAATCGGTTTGTATTGCGTTGGAGATTCGAGGCGCAGTCGGTTTCAGATTCTCATTTTTTGTTTATATCTGGTATAATCTCTAAACCTCTGAATTAATTGATTTTCGCATGGATCCTGTTTTAGGGTTTCGGAAATTGCTTTAAAATTTTAATTTCATTGTGGTTTAAATCAAAGCCCAACATGTAGGCCGGGTGGAAGGCGGGGGTATTAGGAGGATTGGAACGGTGGTCTCTAGCTGTGGAGGTTCTCCCGAAACAGTATAGAAAAGTGTGTTGTATTCTATACATCATTTAGTAGTTATATTTGGTGAATCAAATTGGGTGAGGCGAACCCAACGTTGGAAGTGTGTTTTTGCCACTATCATACAAGATGTCTAATGACATACAACCTCGTGTTATCATAAGACATGGTTGTGCACATCCACTTGCTGAGTATATCTGCAAGCACTACCTATATGATCTTGGAGTATATTTGAAATATAATTTTCACTTGGAGACAACATAGATAATTATAAGTCAAGAGAAGACTCACCATTGGAAAGAATATAATAGTAATCTTCTTATTTTTCTTTAGGGACTTTTGGGTCAACCAAGGATAATTCGGTGGACATATGATATCTATCATAACCTGGACGCATGGCATCCCATGTACGAAGGTTTCCTTGAGCACTTCCCAAAGATTTTAGTTTCTAAAACAGTTTTTGACTGTACTTTTATGTAAAATACCATTGTAAGGTTGTGGTCGAGGTACCATGAGAGTTATATATATTTGTATTAAAACTCGTAGTTAACTGTGGTCGTATTCTATACGACAGCTCAACAATTGTATAAATGAAGTTGTATTTAAATTTTGTAGCATGTATCTGACGACTCAGAATGAGTGATGTATATCTAATTTTGGGGGCGTCACAGAACTCCTCCAAAAAATGGAACGAAGAGTGTCAAAAATCCTTCCTTTCCATCAAAGAACAACTAGTCAGAGCTCCTGTCTTGGTACCTCTTACGGATGACGTTCCCCTATTTATGTACCTATCAATCAATGACAATGCCATGGGTTGCATGCTGGGACAAAAATACTATATAGGCCAAGAAAGAGCTATCTATTACCTCAGCAAAAGATTCAGCATTAGTGAACATAAGTACACCTTGTTTAAGAAAACTTACTGTGCTTTAGCATGGGCTTCCATGAGATTAAAACATTATCTCCATGGTCACACAACCCATCTCATATCCCACATGGATCCTCTCAAGTATGTGTTTAGCAAATCTATGTTGAATTGTCGATGGTCCAAATGGTAGTTGATCCTCCAGCAATCTGACATCATCTACGTGACTCAAAAGTCTATCAAAGGTCAAGGAATTGCTTATCAACTGGCTGTCGCACCAGCCGGGGATTTCAAACCCTTGGAAACATATTCCCCTGATGAAGGGGTAATGATAATTCAACAACACCATCAGGACAATGCGCCCCAATCATATATGATGTATTTTTTGATGGAGTCAGAAACATGGAAGGTCTTGAATTGGGCAGCTTTTGGTATCTATTTCAGGAGAGCAGTATCCCGTTGCCATCAAATTGTAGTTTGTCAACACCAACAACACAGCTGAGTATTAAGGCTGTATAATGGGGTTGAAGATTGTGAGACCCCAGATTTTATGAATAAATATTTAATTTTCTCGAAATATTTTTTTTTATTATGGTTTTATTATGATGTGGATTTGATATAATGTTATAGTTTTGGGTAATATTTATAAATTTTGCAAAGTAAGTAAGTTGTTATAAAATATTCGTTTGGTCGGGGAATATTCTTTTTGTCGGGGAATATTAAATGCGATGGCACAATCATTAGTGGACCCCATAACGGAATTATTATTTGATTGAAAAACGAAAAAATACTTTATGAAAATAATAGCGGAGGTGTTACCGTTAAAAGTGTTGAACTACTCGGTAGTAAAAGTACAGTAATACGCGTGGTTGCATAGTAGCACATGGTATTGATTATTGATGCTTACGTGAGAAGTCACTCGGTTTTGTTCAATTATTGCTTCAGTATTTATTGTAAGTTTGGCGTATTATTTAGACCCCTACTTACCCATTTTTAAAATTATCGGTGGAAAGTTATCTTAATTTTGTTATATATATATATGTGTATTATATATTTATATATATGTATACGTGTAAGTCAAAATGGGTGGGGAAAAGGGGGGGAATCAATTTGTCACATGAAGGAGTATTATTTCATTATTGTAAGTTAGTGAGTTTTGGTGGAGTAATTGAAAATGGTGGGGAATTGGTGTTTGTCGGGTGGTAATGAAGGAGAAGAAAAAGATGGTGGGAGTATATATATATATATACACAAACTATTGAGGTTGATAGGGAGGCCTCAATTTTTTTTAAAGGAATGTCATGCTAGCTTAATTGGCAGATTCTGTGATGTTTTTTCAAAGTTTGGATCTTTTGGCCAATTTTTCTTCAAGTTATGCATTATTGTTGATAGATTGTGAATTTGGATTCCTTTTAATTGGTCAAGGCTTCCGTTTGGCATGTGCAGTTTTCCTTCATTGGCCAACACCTTGAAAATAAATACTAATACGTTGGAACCGTGAATTCGTTTATTTTTAACACTGTGCATCCGTGATTATTTCCAAATAGTATCCTTCAATTCTCCTATAAATAGAAACTCATTCCTTCATTATTTTCTTACGAATTCACTGAAACTCTAAAGAGAGAAAATTATAGAGAGAAAGAAGAAAAGTTTTCTACTACTTAACTACTCTTATATTCAGTTCTTTTACGGTAAAGGATATTATTTATTGTACCCGTAAGGGGTGTTATTCTTTCTTATTCATGAAGAGAACTGTTGTTATTCCATTGCTTATTATTACATTTGGTATACGCCATGCCGCCTATAGTTGGTGACATTCTTCTATTATTCATTGGAAGATCCATGTCATGTTTTTACACCGATGCGGTTCCGCCTTTATTATTATTACATTGGAACATCACATGCATGTGTTTTACACCGGACTGGTTCCGCCTTTATTATTATTCTTGGAACAACTCGTGCATGTGTTTTACACCGACCTAGTTCCGCTTTATTATTCTCTCGTTGGAACATCCTGCAGCCGTGCAAATTTTGCGACACGTTCCGTTATTATTATTCTGTTGGAATAACTTTGTCATCGAAGGCACCGCATGCATGGTGATTTCTTTTGTTATTCCATTCTTTATTATACTCGGTTGGTTAAAGTTTTGACTTCTATACTCCATGAAATTAGTAGAATATCCTTGATATTTGCGCTTCATCCAAAGATCTTTTCATGGAAATATTCTTGATCATTCTTGAATTTTACTCTACAAAGCGAAGATCATGTTAACAATTTGGACATTATTAGTTCCTGGATAAATTAATTCTTGAACTTGTTTTATTGAATTCTTATATCATTGTCATCATCCTCATGTTTATATTATGTTGAAAGTCATCTGTGGCCGTAGTGCATACATGGACTTGGTATGATTATAACCAGGGATTATTCGGTGTAATCATGACCGTAATGTTACAAATGATGTGGAAAAAGTCCTCATTGGCCCGTAGTGCATTGATGGATAGTTGTTGGCATGATCATGACCATTAATAAATACACAAATATTCTTGGCCCGTAGTGCATGGATAATTGTGGTCGTGATACTAATGAATATCCTTGGCCGTAGTGCAGGGGTGATTCGATGATGTGGATTATTTATTAAAATCGAGTCCCAAATGATAAAAGTGATGAAAAACCTTTTAAATCATAAAAGATAGTAGATTTTATTTTCTACTTGACTCTTTTAATGGATTGCTTGTTCCGCGCAGGTTAAACTTGATGTCTATTATATTTTATCAGTTTAACATTGTTGGAGACTAATGATAATTTATTTTGCATTATCTTAGTAATAATATTTTTTACTAGGCTAGTTGAGCTCACCCTTTCTTTCACTTTTTCTCTTGTGAAATGAGAACATAGCGAGGACTAGTCGAGGAACCGGAGTGACGGTCCGAGGATAGCATTAGTAGTCCTCACTATTACGTGAAATAGTGTGTTAATAATTGTAATGAGGACTCCTTTTGAGTTTGTATAATCTCTAGTAGACAATATTTGTATTCAAACTCACAGTTATGTTTTGTCGTATTATACACGACAGTTGCATTAGTAAATTGTATTTGAATTCTGTACCATGTATCTGGCAACCCAAGATGGGTGATGTATACCTAATTTTGGGGGCGTCACAATTGGTATCAAAGCTTAGGGATATGATCCTTGGCTAAGGTGTGATACAAGAGCTAGGAGGGGAGAGACGGTGAATTCTTTCACTAGTATAACCTACCTAAGTTTATTTGTTATTTAATTGGTTGGTCAGAGTATATTGATAATATGTGACATGTTAATTAACCTTTATTTTGTTGTAGTATTTGAAAATGGCAGCTGAAAATGTCAACAATGGAGTGAATGAGACCGTGGCACCTCTAATCACCAACCAGGATAATGTAATATTAGGCGAAGAAGAAATTAGAGATATCTACGTGGTAAGCGAAGAACTAATAGTTGCACCCGAGCTAGTGGCAGAGGTAGCAGCTGAGAGTGAGGAAGAAGAGGAAGAAGAGGAACCTGAGGAGAATTGGTTAGAAGAAGTTTATGATCAAAACTTAGAATTACAAAATCGTGTTCATGAGTTAGAAGAGCAGGCTGAAGAACGATAGGCGGTCGTGGAGCAAAGAGATGTAACGATTCAAAATTGTGTTACCCGATATGTGATGCGCGAACAAAATCACGCTTTGGCACAGTGTAAGATATTAAAGTTGGAATCTGAGAATTCAAATATCAAGGATCAGCTGAAAGAAGAAACAACTGAACGAGTAAGAATGAAGGATACGTGGGTAAAAGCCGCACGACGTGTTGATATTATAGAAAGAGACGTCCGATCCAAAAAGGCTAAAATAGATGATTTACATTTCTTTGTTTGGACAGCAATTGAGAGAACCCAACATCGAGTTTTGAATTACCCTGTACAGAGCGGTCAATCTGAACTCGATATGGATCGAGAATTGATGATTCAGATCATGAATCAGTAGTACGATGAAGTAGTTGAGAGTGGAATATTCCCTATATTAAAGTCAATTCCAACGATAGTGATGACACCAAATGCTACCCCAGACAAGTCAAAGCCGGGTAGTTCAAGGGAGAGCGGTTGTCATGACTTCCCAACAAGTGAGGAACCCAAATGAAGTTATCGCGGGTAAGCTAATCATAATCCCTTGCGAAGTTTGTACCTTATTCGATACTGGTTCTACCCACTCTTGTATCTCACCTAGTTATGTTCAACGTTTAAACTTGGCTCTTAAAAAAAAATTGACTTTGACTTATCTGTTGAAACTCTGTTAGGAGGAACCTTCGTTAACTCCACTATTTATAAATCTTGTTTGATTCAAATCGACACTTTCACGTTATCTGTTGATCTTATCTCTTTGAAAATACTTTCCTTTGATGTGATTTTTGGAAACGATTGGTTAACTACTCATCATGCTTTTCGTAAGGTTGTTAGCTTTCATATTCCTAACCAACCTGTTAAGCGAATTCAAACAACCAAACCACTAAAGTCAATCATTGTCATATCAAGCCATAAATAAAGAGCCCCGATCCTTTCGTTGTTGACTTTCTTGTATGGAATGCACCGAAGCCAGACTTTCTGTAGGCAACGTCGTGAATGACGATGGCAAGTTGATAGGTATCAATGTGACGTGTTATCCAAGTCTTGGATGAGAGTCACAGTTTTGAATGATATTTCTATTGTTAATAAATTTCCTGACGTATTCCTGAAGACTTCTTAGCCTACCCTAGAGCGTGAAATCGAATTTTGTATTGACCCCAGTACAAAACCCATTTCTTAAACTCTCAAATATTTCTTTACTTAAAACGAACGTATCATGCGTCAAAGACGTTGGCTCGAGCTATTGAAGATTACGATCGTACCATTCAATATCATCGTGGAAAAGCGAACGTGGTAGCTGATGAATTGAGTAGAATATCGTATGCGTTTACAAGTGCGAATATATGAACCCACGTGAAGATAACGAATATACGAGTAGAATCGACTTTAATTGATAAAGTTAAAGCCGCTCAAGCTACATACTCAGAGCTGATGAATGTGAAGAAGAAGGTTCAAGAGGGCGTTATTCTAGAAGCAAGAATCGACGAAGAGAGAAAATCTCAACCTTCGATTTAATTGACCCATTTTAAATCCTCGATCAAGTAAGAACTGTGGCTTATAGACTCGTTTTACCGTCAAGTATGTTGCGTGTTCATAACATTTTTAACGTATCGATGTTACGTAAATATGTGGAGGACTCGAGCCACATTATTAATTTAGAACCGGACGAGATAGCAGAAGATTTAACGTGTGAGGAGATACGTGTTAACATCTTGGATAAGAAGAATCATATTCAACACTCAAAGGTTATACCTTAAGAGTTAGAATTTGAAATGAAGTCGAGGTATCCTCACCTCTTCGGCATACCAGGTACGTACGTAAATTTTGAGGGCGAAATTTCATAAGGACGGGAGATTGTGAGACCCCATATTTTATGAATAAATATTTAATTTTCTTGAAATAATTTTTTTTATTATGGTTTTATTATGGTGTGGATTTTATATAATGTTATAGTTTTGGGTAATATTTATAAATTTTGCAAAGTAAGCAAGTTGTTATAAAATATTCATTTGGTCGGGGAATATTCTTTTTTTCAGGGAATATTCGTACGATGGCACAATCATTGGTGGACCCCATAACGGAATTATTGTCGGATTGAGAAAATGACAAAAATACTTTATGAAAATAACAGCGGAGGTGTTACTGTTAAAACTATTAAACTACTCGGTAGTAAAAGTAAAGTAATACGTGTGGTTGCATAGTAGCACACGGTATTGATTATTGATGCTTACGTGAGAAGTCACTCAGTTTTGTTCAATTATTGCTTCAGTATTTATTGTAAGTTTGGCGTATTATTTAGACCCCTACTTACCCATTTTTAAAATTATCGTTGGAAAGTTATCTTAATTTTGTTATATATATGTATTATATATTTATATATATGTATACGTGTAAGTCAAAATGGGTGGGGAAAAGTGGGGGAATCAATTTGTCACATGAAGGAGTATTATTTCATTATTGTAAGTTAGTGGGTTTTGGTGGAGTAATTGAAAATGGTGGGGAATTGGTGTTTGTCGGGTGGTAATGAAGGAGAAAAAAAAGATGGTGGGAGTATATATATATATATATATATATATATATATATATATACACCGTATACACTGTCTACCCTATACTTGGTGATATTCTTCTATTATTATTCATTTGGAACATCCATGCGTGTGTTTTTACACCGACTGGTTCCGCTCTTTATTATTATTATTCATTGGAACATCCATGCATGTGTTTTACACCGACCTAGTTCCGCTCTTTATTATTATTATGTTGGAACATCACATGCGTGTGTGTTTTACACCGACCTGGTTCCGCTCTTTATTATTCTGTTGGAACAACTCGTCTGTGTGTTTTACAGGACCTAGTTCCGCTCTTTATTATTCTGTTGGAACATCCTCCGCTTGCAAATTTTGCCCGACCGGTTCCGTTATTATTATTCTGTTGAATAACTTTGCATGTCTGCGCAATCCGCATGCATGGTGATTTCTTTTGTTATTCCATTCTTTATTATACTCGGTTGGTTAAAGTTTTGACTTCTATACTCCATGAAATTAGTAGAATATCCTTGATATTTGGCGCTTCATCCAATATCTTTTCATGGAAATATTCTTCGATCATTCTTGAATTTTACTCTACAAAGCGATATCATGTTGACAATTTGGACATTATTAGTTCTGGATAAATTAATTCTTGAACTTGTTTTATTGAATTCTTATATCATTGTCATCATCCTCATGTTTATATTATGTTGAAAGTCATCTGTGGCCTGTAGTGCATAGATGGACTTGGTATGATTATAACCAGGGATTATTCGGTGTAATCATGACCGTAATGTTACAAATGATGTGGAAAAAGTCCTCATTGGCCCGTAGTGCATTGATGGATAGTTGTTGGCATGATCATGACCATTAATAAATACACAAATATTCTTGGCCCGTAGTGCATGGATAATTGTGGTCGTGATACTAAAGAATATCCTTGTCCGTAGTGCAGGAGTGATTCGATGATGTGGATTATTTATTAAGTCGAGTCCCAAATGATAAAAGTGATGAAAACCTTTTAAATCATAAAAGATAGTAGATTTTATTTTCTACTTGACTCTTTTAATGGATTGCTTGTTCACCGCAGCTTAAACTTGATGTCTATTATATTTTATCAGTTTAACATTGTTGGAGACTAATGATAATTTATTTTGCATTATCTTAGTCATAATATTTTTTACTAGGCTAGTTGAGCTCACCCTTTCTGTCACTGTTCTCTTCAGGAAATGAGAACATAGCAGGGACTAGTCGGGGAACGGAGAGACGGTCCAGAGGATAGCATCAGTAGTCCTCACTATTCTGTGAAATAGTGTGTTAATAATTGTAATGAGGACTCCTTTTGAGTTTGTATAATCTCTAGTAGACAATATTTGTATTCAAACTCACAGTTATGTTTTGTCGTATTATACACGACAGTTGTATTAGTAAATTGTATTTGAATTCTGTACCATGTATCTGGCGACCCAAGATGGGTGATGTATACCTAATTTTGGGGGCGTCACAGTTGAAGTTAGCCCAATCCATGGGCGTCAAATGGTTCTGTCTTTGGAGATTCCGAACTGGCAGTCAGACAAACCACTAGGGTCTATCACACCAAAGAATTACATTTGATACCTTACCATCGGCAACTTATCCAGATGGCTTTGGAGTTTGAAGAAATATCCTTCCTCCATATTCCTACGAACATGAATGACTGTGCTGACACACTAGCAACTTTGGCCTCCTTGATCAACATACTTGAGAAGGGAAGCATTCAAAATATCATAGTTTCCCGTCAAAAGCCTCTATCCCACGGGAAATACATCGAAGAAGTATCGGATGAGCTTCCTCCCATCCAATGCACTTGGTATTAATCTATCAAGGAGTATCTGTGAGATGGATCTACGCCCACTGAGGTGAGTTAAGCTAAAAGAAAGAGGATCCATAGAATAGCCATGAAATTCTATATGAGCGGAGACGCACTCTACAAAAGAGATGCATGACTAGGCCTTCTCAGATGTCTAGACAAAGACCAAGCTCAGAGACTTATGGATGAAATCCATGGTGGAGTATGCGGCCCACACATGAGCGGCCATCTACTTATCAAGAAGATCCTAAGAACAGGGCATTACTGGCTCTCTCTCAAAGTTAACTGTGATGATCACGTCAAGAGATGTTATCAATGCCAAATTCATGGGAATTCTATCCACGCCCCTCTAAGGGAGCTCCACAATATGAGTTCACCCCGTCCCTTCTCAATGTGGGGAATGGATGTGATCGGGCCAATCGAGCCCAAAGCTATCAATGGTCATCAGTTTATCTTCACCATGATCGACTACTTCACCAAGTGGGTCGAAGTAGCATCTTCCCCCAGGGTTACAAAAGGGGTGATCATCGGTTTCATTAGAAACAACGTCATTTGTTTATACGGACAACCAGAGGTGATTGTATCACACAATGCCAAAAACCTCAACAACCAAATTATGGAGGAATTATGAAGTAAATTCCACATCAAACATCTCAACTCCGTCATCTATCATCCAAAGATGAATGGTGTTGTTGAAGCGGCTAATAAGAATATCAAAAAGATCATGCAAAAGATGTCTGTCAATCATAAAGGATGGCTTGATCTGTTTCCTCTAACTCTATTAGCCTACAGAACGTCAATACGGACTTCCACTGGGGCAACCCCCTACTTATTAACTTATGGAATGGAAGCAGTGCTCCCCATAGAGGTGGAAATGGAATCCCTGAGAGTATTGATAGACGTTCATTAGGATGAAGACCAATGATTACAAACTCGGTACCACCAATTATCTCTCATAGATGAAAGGAGGGCCACAACCATCTTACACGGTCAGTTATACCAAAAAATGATCGCTCGATTCTACAATAAAAAAGTCCAGCTATGACAATTCAAAGAACATGACTTGGTCTTGAAGAAGGTCCTTGACAACCAAGATCTATTTAAAGGAAAATTCGCCCAAACTAGGAAGGAACATTTGTTGTCAAGGAGGTATTGATAGGAGGAGCCCTTAGATTACAAGAGATGGATGGCGGGGAATTTCCCCAACTCATCAACTCAGACACCGTGAAACGGTACTATGTTTAAAGTTTCCTGCAAACCAACATCCTGGTTCTGGATTATCAGATTCATCAGTCAATTCAGGTTTTCAAAACATCTCACTACATACAACTTTTAAGTTTCTACGCAGACCTGATCTCCCCAATACACGGGAGTACGTAGGCAGCCATTTTTATGGTCCGGTCTAACCTTCACAAAAAATAAAAAACCTCTCACTACAACTTTTAAGTTTGTCCCACCAAGGACGAACTATGTAGACCTGATCTCCCAAATACACGGGAGTACGTAGGCAGCCATTTTATGGTCCAGTCTAACTACAGAAAAAACAAAACAAAAATCTCTACACCCTCTTTTCCACATACAACTTTCAACCTTTTCACGCTAGGTTGGAACTACGCAGACCTGATCTCCCCCTCATCAATGGGAGTACGTAGGCAGCCATTTATGGTGCGGTCTCACCCCTACCAAAAACATAAAACCTTGTCAACAATACTAGGATCATCCTTCAAACTTTCAAACCAAACCATAACAGATGGAAATACCTGATCTCCCCAATACACGGGAATACATCGGCGACCATCTGTGGGGCGGTTAAACCACGCCTCATCGGCTTAGACCACATTGATGAAACTACCTGATCTCCCCACACAAATGGGAGAAAAATCGGCAACCATCTAAGCTGCGGTTGAATCCTCAAAGAGAAACACCAATCCATAAGTGATGAAACTATCTGGGCTCCCCAATACGAAGGAGTACCGGCAACCATCTGTGGTGTGGTCAACCTTAGAGAGGAAAGACACAATCCTCTCCATAACCACATTCAGAATCCAGTCCCAAGACACCAAAGGGTAGGGGGATAAAAAGATCAACGATCCATTCTAAAAGATCCCGAGACATCTCAATATCCATCCATCAAGGAGGAGTTCAGAATACATCAAGATCATAAGCCCTGGAGAACATGCAACTATCAAGCAAGTAACAAGGCATATCTAAAAGGGAAGTAAATCAAAATATATTTTCTTGCCATATAATACTGTTTGATATAAACAATGTATCTTGTATATGAAAAAAATGGCTAACCTAGTCTATGCAGGAAAATCAAAGCTAATCTATAAACCAGTGGATAAGCGAGCCATCAAGTCTAACATCACATCTCTCTCAATAGATGGAGGTAAATCTATGAGCTCCTGCCCTAGGGTATCCACACGAGTCAGGAGATCTATGGCCATCTGCACGGTGTTACTGTGCTCATCAATGAATGCACTCATCTCTGCAGTAATGATAACAGTGTAATAACCCGATATTTTCTATATAAATAAATAAGAAATTTTGCATATAAATTTATTTTTTATTTTAAAGGTGGAAATATGTGACAGGTAATGTGTATATATATATGTGATAAATAAAATTTATTTATTACATTAATTATTATAAATAATTTTTTTTAGAATTATTGATAATTATATAGTATATTCTTATAATAATTAAATTTATGGTAGAAATGTTTTTATTAATTATTTTCCATGAAAATATGATTATATATTATTTAAATAATATATGAAATGATTATAGAATTATTATAATAATTATTTTATTTTATTATGTGAATTTATTTTGGATTAGTTAAGTTAATTACTTTTTAACTTAATTAATAATGTTATACATGCAAGATAAATCAGATATGGAATTCAAACCCTAATTTTAGATATTGATCAAGGAATGAGAATAATAATATAATATTATTTTATTTCAGTACTATAAATATGTACTATATGTGTGTATGGATAATAGTTGGTCAATTATGTGTATAATGTCAAAACCCTAATATTAATCGGTTAAACCCTAGTTCAAAAGTTAAATACGAGTTCAAGACGGTGTAATAATTGTGTTATATGATTTATGTTGTGTTTTATAGGATTTTATGTTAATTAGGAAAAACACTTATTAATTTTTGGAAACCCTAATTAACTAGAAACCCTAATTACTTTTTGGTAACCCTAATTGTAAATTGTAAGCCCTAATGCTAATTAGTGGACTTTAAACCCTTAATGTTCAAGTAATGTAATTAGAAAACTAATTATATTTAGTAAACTCTAATGCACATTTTTTTTTGAAAACTAATTCCTATATTTTTTTTACCCTTAATAAAATTCTTGGAAAAGCAAAATTTGAAAACCCTAAGGGTAAAACTTTAAGGGTCAAACCCTAAGGGTTTGCCAAGATTACATTAATGACATTAAAATTCCAAGCAAATGGACCAAAATGCCCCTCTTGCATAATTGAAGCTTTCTTGAATATCTACCAATAATAGGAGTTGTTGGCCAACCCTTGACTTCTCAATGTGACTAAAATACAACACATCTCAGCCATTATACATCAGCCAATACATTATAACATTATATATATATAGATCCAAGAGAGAGAAAAATGCTCATTTTTCTCTCATTTGCTCATCAAATACTCAACCAAGCTATCCTCTCTCAAAACCCACGAAATACTATAGTAAATCAGTTCCCAAATCAAGCCCCATGAATTCCATTAACAGATCAGTAGCCTAGAATCAAAGTTTGTTCATAGAAAGTATAAACCCTAATCAAAAAAATCTGACCTTGATCCTATGTTAGATGTTATTTTTTTTTATGTTAAACATGTTATATGTAGTGTATAATGATGATCTGGGTTGCTAGATGTTAGATCCATAACATCTAGAGGCTCAGATTTGGTGTTTTTAAAAATCTGGAGAATTTTTTTTATGTTGACTGACAATCAAATGTCAGGTCTTGTAGATCTCTTGATGTGAATGATTTTTGTTGTTTTAAGCTTTGATCTTGTAATATGCTATGAGATATGTGATCTGGAACTTGATTCAAGGTCATAGCATGAACAGATTTTGAGTTATGGGTGGTCAAACCCCGTTGACCAACCATGACCAAACCAGATATGGGTAACCCAGAACTTGCCGAGATAGCTCTCACAACAAGTTCATGGGCCCAGATCTTTCATGTTGTTGTTGTTTTGTTCAGTTTATGGTATCTAGATTGTAGTCTGTTAGTTTATCTTTAGATACATGCTTTTAAAACCTATAGATATCATAGTTACCGGATTTGGTGGATGGTCAGCAGGGTCGACGATCGTGAACTCCGGTTTTACGGGTAACCTGAAAACCGGATGATCATGATCTCTGACAGACTTTGATCGACACTGATCTGCTTGAATTGTTGTTGTTATGGTAAGTTTAAGTGATGGATCTCTTCCTTGTCATTCTGGCTACACATTGCATGCATCATCTCACACAAATGTTATATGAACAATAAGTTATGGAAGCCCAAAACTGGACCGTCGAACTGTTCTTCATTTCTGGGTAACCCAGAAATGAAGAACAGCTCTGACAACCACTTTGAAAGCTTAGATCTCGTTGTGTTTTTGCTGTTTGATCATGGTGGTTGTTGGAGCTGGGTAGTATTGCACTATGTCTACAAGATCTGACCATTATCTTTCCCAGAAACACAATACGCAGTGCATGATTCTTGGTCAAACATGTTATCTAGGAATTGCTTATGAATGTTCTTGAGGACTCAAGAACACTTAAGGCAACAGATTTTGTCGCTAAAGGCTATAACGACAGTTTTATTTATTTTACTTAATTTATTTTCAAAAATTATTTAAAAAGTAGAAATTAATTATTAAAAATTCCAAAAATAGTTTTAAAAATTATTTTAAGTTATAAAAATTAACTTTTAATAATTTGACATATTTTTCATAAATTTTAATATTTATTTGGATATTATTAATATTTAATTTATTTAATAAATGTATTAAATAAATTGATTAAAATGATTTTATCATATTAAAAATCATTTTAAATAATAAAAAGGGTATTTAATAATATTTGAAGTTATAAAATACAACTTTTAATATTTTAATGCAAATTTCATTAATTATTTACTATTAATGATATTAGATTTATTTAATAATTATATTAAATAAATTAGTTTAAAAATGATTTTAATATTAGAAAAATCAATTTAAATGAAAATAAATAGTTTTAAAATATTTTAAGTTATGAAATATAACTTTTAATATTTAAAGATAAATTTTATTAATAATTTAATATGAAATGATATTAGAGTTATTTAATAATAATATTAAATAAATAATTAAAAAATGGTTTTATTGATTTAAAAATCATTTAAAAGGAAATAAATGAATTAAAAATATTTTAAGTTATAATTAAGGACTTTAAATATTTTGATAAATAAGACATTAATAATTAAATATTAATTGTAATTATTTAAAAATGATTTTAATTGTTTTAAAAATCATTTAAGTGTAATAAAATGTTTTAAAAATATTTTGAGTTATTATAAATAACTTTAATATTTTTGTAATGGTTTCATTAATAATTTAATAATAATTAAATATTAATGATAATAGAATTATTTTATATTTAAATCATTTAAAAATGATTCTAGTGTTGGAAAAATCATTATAAATTATAATAATTATTTAAATATTATTATAAGGCTATGAAAAATAATATGATTGATATCTAAATTATCTAATCGAACATTGAACTACACGATAAAGTTTTAGACTCGATATTTACCCGATAAAGCCGTCGGTACACCGAAATATTTCAGAAATTGATCTGAACTTAGATAACTTAACTAGATACGTATTTATTTATGATTAAATGACTGTTAAACATATGTGAAAAATGTGATTAGGTTATGTGCTGACTGCAAATAGCAGTACTATATGATATGATATATTATTCTAATCGAACGAATGATCTTATTACTGATAGGTTGCGATATAAAAGATAAAACTAAGTTGCGTAATAGTAAGCGAAGTTCGTGCAAATATCCTATCTTTGCATTTCATCAGATGCAATGGACATGTAAAGTTTAATATCGAACTATTCTTTTCATTGTTCAAATATCTTAACCTTTATATATACTTATGCAATGATTACAGTAACATTCCGAATTTTTAATTATAATATTAAATATTTATTGAGTTATATAAATATTTAATGGATGTGTTTATCATTGAATAAATATATGTTTAATCTATTTGATTTTATTTGGTTAATTATTTGTTAAATAAATAATTAATGAGTTAAGTAAATTATTATTATGTTGATATTTCAAATTGATGGTTAATTATTTGTATTGAGTTATGTGATTAAATGATTTATTTAATTAATTGTTATTTGAATTAATTAAATTAAATATGAAAGCTAGATTAAATAAAGTGTGACAAATAACTATATTATAAGGAGTTATTAAAATAAATTAAAGTAGTTTTATTTTAGTTTTATCCAAACAAGGTTCAAGGATATTAAGTGTTTAATTTTTAAATGGTTTTTTCCAAACAAGGCCCTATGGCTTTTGAAATTCTTTTAATTTTGAATTATATAAATAAACTATAATTAAAATAATAAATATAATAATTTATATTATATACGTTTCTTTTAGTAACTGATATTAGTTATTAGGATTATTAAGGTTATCAGTTTTTTTTAGTTTACGCTTAAGTTAGTCTATATTGGCTACATTGAGAAGAGAGAATAGAATAGTCTGAGAATTGATAGAGCTTCACAGCGTGAAACTTGAGGGAGATTGAGAGGAAGCTTAAGGATTTCAAAGCTAATTCAGTGGTGTTTGCAAGGAGTTGTCACGCTAATTGAAGGTATTTTCCCTAATTATATATGAATATGCATATATGAGTTTTTACGGCATAAACCTTCTAAGTCTGTGAATTCAATTTGCAGAATTGTTGATATGTATAACTGTTAATTGTGGTTATATATGATATATTGCTAGAGTTTATGTTTAAACAAGAATTACATGCTAATTTCGGTTAAACAGTAGGAAGAATTAACGACATTGTATGTTTTAGGCATATTTTCTCATATGACTTATGTAAGTACCAAAACTAGTGATTTATTTGTATGCTAAATTGTAAATTGAAGCTTATATATGCTAGTTTGTTAAGAAATAAGCATAACGTAATTTGAATGAAGTGATTTGGCCAAATATTGAAATCACAGTAATGATTTTTGGGATGTATATATAAAAAAAATTGAGTTTTATGTGAAAAACATGGAATTTGAGAAATTAACCTAGATTAAATTGTTGTTAAATGGTTTTAATTGGTGGAATATGTTCACAAATATGTTTGTGATAGTTCTATACCATTTTTACATGTTATTATTACTGTTTGGTGGGTGAAATTCGTGTTAGTTGGCTTAAGAAAACTGTCGTAGCCATGTTATGCAAAAACTGGAGTCTCAATGTGGCCTTGCTAGCATGATCTCTTAGCGGCAACCACGTGCCATGTGCAAGGCCGCTATCCAAGATCAAATCGGCGTAAGCGCCAGTGCCTGATTCAGATGAAAGTCTCGCTAATTACTGCAGACTTTGAACGTTTAATGTAACTTAGCTTAATGTTAGGTTAATGTGAGAATCATGTATCAACAAGGTTAAACAGAGTCATGTTAGGTGGATTGTAAATTCAAAGTTGTAAAAGTGATTAGTAAGTTACGAACGTGTTGTGCGTAACTTAGTTTATACAATGAATGTTAGATCAGTGTTGTGATGTTAACACTTGGGAATTCTGAAATAGTAGCATAAGACATGTGCTAAAATAACAAGTTTAGCTAGTAATGTGTTTTATATTGAAAAGTGAATATTAGTATGTCTAATAGATGTTGTGGTTTTAATACTGTGTATAGGTGAACGTGAGTTTTAATATTTTAGCTTACACTCGAGGAAAGTTTTCTAACTCTACACTTTCGTTAAGTTAGTTCTATTATAACATTGTGTAACTTCATTCTTTTGATTGAGCAAGTTTCTAAACTTCTCTTTTTACATTGAGCAAGTTTTCTAACCCTACATTTACATTGAACAAGTTTCTTACTTTAATATTTCATTAATCGAATTCTTGTATTCCTCATCATTATTTGAACAAGCTAGCTATGACTTAAACTTTATTCAAACAAGTTTTGAATTCCAATATTTATTGATGTATTCTAACTTGTTTATTGTTAGACAAGTTTCTTTATTGTCCTTCATGTACGATGAATGCAATTTTCTTGAATTCTAATTTCTAATGTTGAATTATCTTAGTTCATTTACTTGACACAAGTCATTCTCATAATGAGCAAGCTTTAATTTCAGCTTGCTATTACTTAATGTATATTTAATAATTATATTATTATTGATCAACTGTTGTGTTATCAAACACTATTGATTCAACTAGTCGTCTAGTTAATGTTCGTTAAACTTCAAATTACCCTTAAAAGCTTATCCAAACCAAACTTTCTTTGGTGCGGACTTGTACTCTAAATACTGAGATGAACAACCCTATTATTACGGGTTTACGCTTAGCGTTGAAATGTTTGTGCACAATACATTGTACGAAGGGTTGATCCCCTTAAGTAAGAGGAGTCCTTATAGTCTTATGACTGTTAAAGTTGAAGTTGAAAGATTACTTGCAACTGTGGACATAGTTTGTGGTCTTATGACCCTCAGTTTTATATACTCCGTATTTTGATTCAAGTCGTTGGTTATTATTGATAGAGTACTATTCATTGTTGATGAGCCTATTTGTTGGCAATTATTTCATTCGTGTTGATTCATTTCTATATCTAGTGAACAATTGTTTTGCTCACTCTTGTATATTTATACACTTATTGCAGCTAAGGTTGAGAAGGTAAATGAACCTACAACTAGCAATGGAAAGGAAAAAATGTACAAGTGATGAAGACTTGTAATTTTATTTTATTGTTATAATGATAGACTTTTAATAATGATGCGATGTAATAATTTAATTTCTGAATTTGAATGATTGTAATTAAAGGTTAGATAACCTGGGAGATAATTTTTATTAACGTAATCCTATATGGGCTGGTTTTATTATTCAATTTTATTATGATTGGGTAGTTAGATATGAATGTTTTGATTAAATGAACACCAAATCTTGTGGAAATAAAGTACCTAGATTTGGGGGTGTCACAAGTTGGTATCAAAGCCTTAGGTTATGAACCATATGTGGGAAAAAGCCTTAGGAAGTAACCTTTAAAAAGATAGTGATGATAAACTCTTATCGAGTTTTAAGAAAGAAGTAACAAAACACTTATGTGCTTATGTGTTTATAACTTATGTGCTCGTGAGTGTCGAGTAGTAATGATTAATAATTAAAACTTAAAATTTTGTTGTCAGGATGACTAATGTCGGAGAATCCAGTCAGGCTAGGGAGGAGGGACCTCAGATGCCTATAGAGGAGGAGCCTCGCGATATTCAGGTTGCTTGGGAACGACTACTGCCATGGGAGTTAGCCCCGTTGGTCACAGTGGTTGAAGATGAGGATGATGATGTAGAGACGAATGAGAAGGATCCCGTTGAGTTACCACAGGAGAATGAGGATGATGAGGACGAGGAGGAAGAGACTCCACTAACCTCAATAGCCGCTCGTATGTACGATGAAGTCTACGACCGTAACGTGGAATTTCAGGATACAGTTGAGGAATTGCAATAGATAGTAGCTGAACATTAGACTGTAATGACATAGAAAGATGACGAAATCCAAGATCATGAGGAACGACTGACTAATGTTGAGGAGAAGCTAGTACAGACTGAAGGAGAGAAAGAACAACTGATTGAGGAGGTCGCAGAACTGAGGAACAAGCTGAAGGAAGAGGCTACTAAGAGGGCAAGAGCCGAAGACACATACGAGGAAGCGTTTCAATGAGCCGGGATAGCAGTGAAAGATGAACAAGCAAAGAGAATGAAGATGGAAGAAATGAATAGAGTATTCAACACCGTGGTTAATCGAGCTTAGGATCGGGTCCTGGGTTATCCGATTCAGTTCGAGACGCTGCCATCATACATATTAGATCGCAGAATAATGTTCTGGATCATGGAGGAAGAACGTAGTAAGGCTAAGCAGTATCTTAGTAGAACATCGTAGTTGTTATGTGACTAATAAATGTTAAATAAATTGTAAATCCCAAGTGTTATGTAACCTATGGGATATGATGATGATGTTATCCTGAAACTTTTGTAGTTCAGGAAAGTAATGTAAATAACAGTGATGTTATTGTTTTATATTTTCAAAGAAATTATGAATAAATAAAAGTTATTATTTTATTCAAAGTGTTATGTGATTTTGTGGCTATTTCTTTTGTGGAGGAAAGTTAAGTAGAAATTACTTAAAAGAGTTGAATAATAATCTAATGAGTGTATTTTTATCAGAAAATGCCTCCCAGACGTCAACCACCATGACAGAGAACCACTGAAGGAACTAATAACGACAATGTTGATGTTAACCCCGTTCAACAACTAGTGACACTACAAACAGGAGCGTTGCAGAATCAACCACAGAACCAAGGAACAACGTTTAAGGATTTCAAGGCGGTTGGATCACCTAAATTCTGTGGGTCCATGAATCTAGTCGAGGCACAAACCTAGATTATAGAGATAGAAAAGGTGTTCGATGTTGCTAGTGTAGGGAATGATTAGAAGACTACTTTCGCAACATTCATGTTGAAAGCAGAGGCTAGTTATTGGTGGCAGGCCAATAAAACTCGTGAAGGGCTAGGGGTGATGACTTGGGATAGGTTTAAGAAGATATTCTTCGAGACCTATTTCTTAGATAGTTCGAAGAGTCAGCTAGAAGTGCAATTTTTGGAACTGAAGCAGGGAACGATGACGGTATCTGAGTATGCCGCTAAATTTAACGAGTTGGCGAGGTTTGAGCCATATCAAGTCAGCACGGACGAACGCAATGCGAAGAGATTTGAACAAGGACTGAAGCCCTAGTTGTACAGTAGGGTCTCCCTGTTCTAATTGACGACTTTCGCAGAAGTGATGGAGAAAGCAATACTCGCTGAAGGTGGAGGCGAGGCTGTAACAACCCGATATTTTCTATAAAAATTAAATCATAAATTTTGCGTATAATTTTTTTTTTATTTTAAGGATGAGGATTTGTACAAGATAATGTATGTATGTATTTATGTGGTAAATAAAAATATATTTATTACACGAATGTTTACAAATTATTTTATTATTATAAATTATATTCTTATGATAATTAATTTTATGGTAGAAATGTTTTTATTAATTATTTTCTATGAAAATATGATTATATATTATTTAAATAACATATAAAATGATTATTAGAATTATTATAATAATTATTTATTTTATTATATGAAGGTATATGCAAAATTAATTAAGTTAATTATTTTAACTTAATTAATAATGTTATATATGAAAAATAAATCAGATATGAAATCCAAACCATAATTTTGGATTTTTATCAATGGATAAGAATAATAATATAATAATATTATATTTTGATTTTTTAGTGCCATAAATATGTACTGTATGTGTGTGGACTGATAATGTCGGTCGAATTATGTGTATAATGTCAAAACTCTAGTATTAATTTGTTAACCCTAATTTTCTATACTAACCCTAATTGTCAAGTGGGAAAACCCTAATTTGAAACTCAGTTATGAGTTAGAAACGGTTATGTAGTTGTGCTAAATGAAGTATGTTACGTATTATGGAATTTAATGTTAATTAGAGAAACCCTAATTAATATTTAGAAATTCTAATTTCTAGAAAACCTTAATTTTATAATTAAAAACCCTAATTTTGAAAACCCTACATAATATTTATAAACCCTAATTGATTTGAAACCCTAATTCGAGGGTCATTTACGACTATGAATTTGTTAAGATGTTATGTAAACGTGATACTGTGATTAACGATTGGAGTCATGGATATTAACTTAAATTAGGGAAACCCTAATTTTTGAAACCCTAATTAATATTTAGAAATATTAATTTCTAGAAACCCTATTATTTATGTTATAAACCCTAAATTGTAAATTATTAACCCTAATCACTAATTAAGCAAGCTTAATGTTAATTAGTGATTTAGTAAAACAAATTTCCAAGTTCAAGGGAATTAGTAAACCTAAGCTAATTAGAAACCCTAATTTGGAATTTGAGGAAACTAATTCTTATTTTATTATAAACCCTAATTGTTCATTGGAAAGCTTAATGCTAATTGGTGTATCTTAAACCTAATTAGTAAGGTGTTAAGTATTTAGAAAATTAATCATAATTAGCAAACCCTAATTTCAAATTTTTAGAAACTAAAATTTATTTATTTAATTTTTTGTGCTAACCCTAAATTGGAAATTCTAGATATTAATTTTAAACCCTAAATGGTTCAAACCGTAAACTCTAACCCAAACCCTAAACCCTAAGGGTTTGCAAGGATTACAATTTTGCCATTAAATTTGTGAACCAAATGACCATTATACCCTTGCATTATTTAAGCTAGAATGTTAGATTTTGACCTAAGGAGAGTTCTTGGCCAACCCTATGCAGCCCATGTGACCAATCTCAGAAAAATCTCAAAGAATCAAATTTTTTACATAATCCAAGATCATTGCATCAAGTAGTATATAAGATATAGAGAGAGAGAAAGTCCTCATTTTTGCTCATTTATTTCCAAAGCTCTCACAAACTCTCTCTCACTAAAAACCCATGAAAATATGAAGGTATATCAGTCTCCTAGACAAGCCCTACCACTTCCCTTAACAGATCATTAGCCCAGAATCCAGAAATTATCCAAGAAAGGTATAAACCTAAACTGAAAATTTTGATCTTGTATACTATGTTGGATTTGGTGTTTAAGTGTTAAAATATGTTCTATGTAGTGTCTATAAGTGATCTGGGTTGCTAGATGTTAGATCCATAACATCTAGAGGCTCGGATTTGAAGATTTACAAAATCTGGAAAAGTTTCATTTTGTGTCCTGACAGTGAGTGTCAGACCCTGTAAATCTTTGGTTGTTAATGATTGTGTGTTTTATGTTATATAGTTGTAGTATGTCATGAGGTCTTTGTTCTGGAGTTTGAATCAGGAGCAAATAATTCATGGATTGAATGTTATTCTTGGTCAAAGTCGGTTGACCGACCATGACCAAGTGATTTCTGGGTAACCCAGAAATCCTTTAAAAGTGTCTGACAAAGTTTTCAAAGACCCATAATTGTCAGGTTGTATGTGTATTGATGATGTTTGTGTATCTATCTTGTAGCCGGGTATGTGGAATTTAGATCAGTGTCTTTATATAACTCAAATCATAAACCAATTAAATATAGTGGATGGTTAAAGTGACTGAAATGATCACGAAATGAACTTTCTGGAATTTCCAGAAAGTCATGAACATGGTTCTGACAAGGTTTTGACCGGGTAAGATCTAACGATTGTGTTGTTATTAGGGTGAACTTTTGTAATATACTTGTACCTTGTTATGTTGTCTACACTCTGAAAGCCTAAGATCACAAAAACAGGTCTTATGTTGCAAGTTATGAAGATCATAATTTGCCATCTCGGACTGTTCTTCATTTCTGGAAAACCCAGAAATGAAGAACAACTTCTGACAAGCGTTTCTGAAGCCAAGATCTCGTTTGTGTTATGTTGTATTGTCATGATTATTGTTGTATCATAAAGTATTACACTAGCACTACAATATTCAATCAATAACTTTCCCAGAAACACAACGAACAAAGATTTAAGCTTGTTCAAAGTAGTACCCTTGTCTACTGACTATGCATTTCTGGGTTTCATGAAGAACACGAAGAACACCTATAGCGATGGTTCTGTCGCTATAGGTGGTCTTTAGCGACAGTTAATTTATAAAAAATTATATTTTTATTAAATAATTAGTTTTTAATTACGAAAAATACAAAATGAAGTATTAAAAATTATTTTAAATTCTGAAAATTAGTTTTTAATTATTTTAAATATATTTCATAAATATTTAATATTTTTGGAATATTAAAAGTATTTAATTTATTTAATTATAATATTAAATAAATTATTTAAAAATGATTATAATACATGAAAAATTATTTAAAATTATATTATGGTATAAGAAAATAATTTAAGTTATTTTTGATATCTTTTAATATTTTGTGATGAATTTCATTAATTAATTAATATTAATAATAATTAAGTTATTTATTGAATATATTAAATAAATGATGAAAAATAGAATTAATGATTTAAAAATTATAGAAAAATGATTTAAAGGTTATAAAAGTATTTTATGTTATAAATATAACTTTTGATATTTTGTCATGAAAAATATTAATTATTTAATATTATTGATATTAGATTTATTTAAATTAAATAAATTAGTTTAAAAATGATTTTTAATATTAGAAAAATTATTTTAAATAAAAATAAATGGTTTAAAAGTATTTTAAGTTATAAAATATTACTTTAAATATTTAAAAGAAAATTTCATTAATTATTTATTATTAATGATATTAAAGTTATTTAATAATTATATTAAATAAATTAGTTTAAAAATGATTTTATTATTATAATAATCATTTTAAATGAAAATAAAGTGTTTAAAGATATTTTAAGTTATAAAATATAACTTTTAATATTTAAAGGATAATTTCATCAATAATTTAATATTAATGATATTAATTTAATAATAAATGATATTAAGTTTATTTAATAATTATATTAAATAAATAGTTTTAAAATGATTTTATTTATTTAAAATTATTTAAAAGGATATAAATGAATTAAAAATATTTTAAGTTATGATTAATGACTTTTAATATTTTGATAAGTAATACATTAATACTTTAATATTAATGATAATTATTTAAAATGATTTTAATTCTTTTAAAAATCATTTAAGTATAATATTAATACTTTAAAACTATTTTGAGTTATTATAAATAATTTTAACATTTTGGCAATGGTTTCATTAATAATTTAATATTAATTAAATATTAATGATAATAGAATTATTTGATATTTAAATCATTTAATAATGATTCCAGTGTTTGAAAATGCGTGATAAAAGATAATAATTGTTTAAAAATTATTATAAGTCATTTAAAAATAATATAACTGTTACTTACAGATATTGAACAATAGGATAGAGTCTTAGACTCGATAATTACCCGATAAAGCTGTCAATACACCGACATGTTTCAGAAATTGATCTGGACTTAGATAATTTAATTAGATATGTGTTTATTTGTGATTCAATGGTTGTTAAACATATATGACAATGTGATTAGGTTATGTGCTGACTGCAATAAGCAGTGCTATGTGTTATAGTATGTTATTCTAATCGATCAAATGATCTTATTACTGATAGGTATTATATAAAGATAGAACTAAGGTACAAACTGTAAGCAGCGCATCAGGCAAGTATCTTACCTTTGCATTTCCTTTATGCAATGGACATGAGTAAGAAGTTTCAGAATTATATTATTATTATTATGCTATATTATTAACCCTATTGTGATATATTCTATATTCGATCATTGATTATCAACATGTTAGTATATAGTAATTCATATATATACAGATATTCTGTTCGTTAATTTCGAAATATGGTTATACAAGTGTCCCCACTTGGATAATCATTTTACTTAAACACATGTTGATATATATATATACGCCGTCTAAGCTACTTGATCAGCTAGACACAAATTTCGAAATGTCGTTGAATATGATAAAATCCCTTTTGTATCCAATCAAATTGTTTTGGTTCGGTTTCCAGTCTAAGTATAAACATCCTGATCACAGGAAAACTTTTATGAGCCCAAGGCGGACAGAGTGAACGATCCTATCGTTCTTGTAATGTAGTATTGATCAATACAGGGCCCATGGGAAGTACAACCTAAAGCCCGTAAGCAATGACGGTTTGCAGATGAAGTTCTGCTAAACCTTATCGAAAATTAAAAACAATGTTCATAGTATGTCGACTATCCTATATATATATATATAGTCTATACGTAGTTTTAAAAATTTGAGATAGAATTGTTATGTTGTTATTATCGGTTCAGTTTACTTCACAACTATAAATTCGTTCTAGAAGTGATGTACAAAGAAAACATTTATTTCTTTCAGCTACTTATATTTCTAATTGTTATTACTTGTTGGGCACTCAAATGCTCACCCTTGCTTAAATTTAAATGTTTTCAGCTAGGCATGAACAACTTGAAGGTTCAGACAAGAACAAGTGAAAAGGAAAGCAAACAGAACATGTTTAATGGTATCTTTTGTAATAGTTAGACTGTATTAAGATAATGATATGTATTATATATCATGTAAAGAATTATAGTAAGGGTTACGTACTTGGGATTAGACTCTGATAAATGTAAGTTAAGTTTGATATTTATATTATTGTTTTTATTATTAGTATTATTCCACTCATAGAAATGGTATCGTGATGAACCGAGTTCGAGTTTCAAGTACCTGAGTTTGGGGTCCTCACAAGTTGGTATCAGAGCTTAGGGTTAAAAACCTTAGGTGGGTTAGACCTTAGGCTATAACCTTGGAACAGAGGAAAACGTTGAAAATACAATTAACTCATATAGAGTTTAAAAATGGAGATGAATTGAATAAGTTCATCGTCAAATCAAATAAAAGATAACTTATATAAAACTATTATTTGCTTTATGTATATATTAGTTGATAATCAGGATAACTTAGGTGTGTAGATATCAGATTGAGTTCGTGATCGACTTAGCGCCGGGAACAACACCGATATCGAAGGCCCCGTACAGAATGGCTCTAGTAGAAATGAAGGAATTGATGGTACAATTACAAGAATTGTTAGACAAAAAGTATATTCCACCAAGCGTATCACCGTGGGGAGCGCTGGTGTTATTCGTGAAGAAGAAGGATGGATCGATGCGTTATTGCATTGATTATAGAGAATTGAACAAAGTCACTATTAAAAACAAATATCCATTACCAAGAATAGATGACTTGTTTGATCAGTTGAAGGGTGCTAAATACTTCTCGAAAATAGATTTGAGAAGTGGGCATCACCAATTGAAGGTAAGGAAGGAGGATATACCTAGAACTACATTCAAAACTCGGTACGGAAATTATGAGTTTCTGGTGATGTCTTTTGGTTTAACCAATGCACCTGCTGCATTCATGGATTTGATGAATAGGGTGTTTAAACTATTCTTAGACAAGTTTGTAGTAGTATTCATCAACGACATTCTGGTGTATTCCAAAACTCGAGAAGAACACGTGGAACACTTACGTTTGACATTGGAAACACTAAGAAAGGAAAAGTTGTACGTGAAATTCTATAAGTACGAATTTTGGCTAGATCGTGTACAATTTCTTGGGCACATGATTGACAGGGATGGGATTTCAGTGGATCCATCAAAAGTGGAAGCTATAATCAATTGGGAACAACCAACAACACCGTAGGAGGCAAGGAGTTTCTTGGGACTGACCGGTTATTATAGAAGATTTATTCAAGATTTTTCTAAGATAGCCATTCCGTTAACAAATTTGAGAAGGAAAGCGGTAAAATTTGTTTGGACAGAGAAGTGTGAAGAGAGTTTTCAAGATTTGAAGAAGAAGCTAAGTGTGGCACATGTGTTGTCATTACCAGATAGTACATGAAACTTTGTGGTGTTTAGTGATGCCTCACATAAAGGGTTGGGTTGTGTTTTTATGCAGAACGACAAAGTAATTGCGTATGCATCAAGACAACTGAAGGATTATGAGAAAGGTTATCCGACTCATGATTTGGAATTGGCTGCAGTAGTATTTGCTCTAAAGATATGGAGACACTATCTCTATGGAGAAAAATGTGAGATCTATACAGACCATAAAAGTCTGAAGTATATTTTCACACAGAAGGACCTGAACATGCGTCAAAAAAGATGGATGGAATTGATATAAGATTATGATTATGAGATCTTTTATCACCCGGGCAAAGCCAATGTGGTTGCAGATGCTTTGAGCAGGAAAGGTCGGGAGAAGTTGATGCTGATAACCACTTAGGAGGTGCTTATTTCAGCAATGACAAAGCTAGAGTTAGAAATCAAATTTCTAAAGGAATCCGATGAACGACTATTCAAGATAGATGTTAGTCCAACTTTGGTGGACAATGTGAAGAGTGCTCAACTTTAAGATAAAGAATGCGAAATGATCAAAGAGAAAGTGGTTGAGGGTAGTGATGTAAAATACAAGATCAATACCGAAGGACTACTACGGTTTGAGGAAAGAATTTGGGTTCCAGCAGTACCATAGCTTAAAGACAAAATCTTGACCAAATCACACAACACAAGATATTCGATTCATCCAGGAAGTACGAAGATGTATCAAGATTTGCGGCGACATTTTTGGTGGTCGAACATGAAAAGAGACGTTACCGAATGTGTGACAAAATGCTTGACATGTCAAAGAGTCAAGGCCGAGCATCAAAGACCAAGCGGATTACTTCAACCGTTAGAAATACCAGAATGGAAGTGGGAACACATCACAATGGATTTTGTGGTGGGTCTTCCAACTACTCAGAAAGGATGCGATACGATTTGGGTGATAGTGGACAGACTGACAAAATCATCACACTTTTTGCCAATAAAGATTAGATTTAATCTTGATCAATTGGCAAGGTTGTACGTTAAAGAGATCATTTCAAGGCATGGAGTGCCAGTGTCAATTGTATCAGATAGAGATCCGTGATTTACATCAAACTTCTGGAAGAGACTACAAGAATGTATGAGAACACAATTGCGAATGAGTACAACATACCATCCATAAACTGATGGGTAAAGTGAATGAACAATCCAAATGTTGGAAGATATGCTGAGAGCATGCATCATGGATTTGAAAGGGAGCTGGGAAGAACATTTACCGTTGGTGGAATTTGCCTACAATAATAGTTACCATGCGAGCATCAGATGCCACTTTACGAGGCATTATACGGCAGAAAGTGCAAAACTCCACTATACTGGGATGAAGTAGGTGAACGCCAACTATTAGGACCAGAACTGGTACAACAAATTGCTGACGTTGTGAAACTCATCAGGACAAGATTGGTAGTAGCCCAAGACAGACAGAAAGAGTATGCCAATCAACACAGGCAGAATCGCGAATTTGAAGTAGGAACTTTCGTTTTCCTAAAAGTTTCTCCTTGGAAGGGGAAAATTCATTTTGGCAAGAAAGGAAAGCTTAACCCAAGATTTATTGGACCGTTCGAGATACTACGAAGGGTGGGGGAAGTGGCTTATGAGGTAGCTCTACCTCCAGAGTTGGAAAACATTCATAATGTTTTTTACATTTCGGTGTTAAGACCGTATAAACCCGATTACAAACATGTGATCGAATATGAACCGTTGTAGTTCAGTAAAGATTTTTCTTATGAAGAGATTCCTATCAGATAGTCGACAGAAAAGAACAAGTGCTCAGAAATAAAGTGATACCTTCTGTGAAGGTGATATGGAGGAACCACAATGTCGAAGAGGCTACGTGGGAACTCGAAGCTAAAATGATGAAGAATTACCCTGCGTTATTTGTTTAATCAATGTCTTCGATTCTGGGGACATAATCTTTGTAAGTAGGGAAGAATGTGACGATTTGATTGTTTGAATTGTGATTCTGAGGACAGAATCCTTGTAAGGAGGGAATGATGTAAAATTCTAGAATTTTAATTATAATATTAAATATTTATTGAGTTATATAAATATTTAATGGATGTGTTTATCATTGAATAAATATTTGTTTAATTGATTTGATTTTATTTGGTTAATTATTTGTTAAATAAATAATTAATAAGTTAAGGAAATTATTATTATTTCAAATTGATGGTTAATTATTTATATTGAGTTATATGATTAAATGATTTATTTAATTAATTGTTATTTGAATTAATTAAATTAAATATGAAAGCTTGATTAAATAAAGTGTGACAAATAACTATATTATAAGGAGTTATTAAAATAAATTAAAGTAGTTTTAATTTAGTTTTATCCAAACAAGGTTCAAGGATATTAAGTGTTTAATTTTTAAATGGTTTTTGCCAAACAAGGCCCTATGGCTTTTGAAATTCTTTTAATTTTGAATTATATAAATAAAATATAATTAAAATAATAAATATAATATATTTATATTATATACGTTTTTTTAATAACCGATATTAGTTATTAGGATTATTAAGGTTATCCGTTTTTTTTTAAGTTTACGCTTAAGTTAGTCTATATTGGCTACACTGAGAAGAGAGAAGAGAAGAGTCTGAGAATTGATAGAGCTTCACAGAGTGAAACTTGAGGGAGATTGAGAGGAAGCTTAAGGATTTCAAAGCTAATTCTGTGGTGTTTGCAAGGAGTTATCACACTAATTGAAGGTATTTTCCCTAATTAGATATGAATATGCATATATGAGTTTTTACGACATAAACCTTCTAAGTCTGTGAATTCAATTTGCGGAATTGTTGATATGTATAACTGTTAATTGTGGTTATATATGATATATTGCTAGAGTTTATGTTTAAACAAGAATTGCATGCTAATTTCGGTTAAATAATAGGAAAAATTAACGACATTGTATATTTTAGGCATATTTTCTCATATGGCTTATGTAAGTAGCAAAATTAGTGATTTATTTATATGCTAAATTGTAAATTGAAGCTTGTATGTGCTAGTTAGTTAAGAAATGAGCATAACGTAATTTGAATGAAGTGATTTGGCCAAATATTGAAATCACAGTAAAGATTTTTGGGATGAATATCAAAAAATTTTGAGTTTTATGTGAAAAACATGGAATTTGAGAAATTAACCTAGCTTAAATTGTTGTTAAATGGTTTTAATTAGTGGAATATGTTCACAAATATGTTTGTGATAATTCTATACCATTTATACATGGTATTATTACTGTTTGGTGGGTGAAATTCGTGTTAGTTGGCTTAAGAAAACTGTCGTAGCCATGTTATCTGAAATGGAGTGCATGCGTGGCAGCGACCGCATTGATCTCTTAGCGGCGCTATCCGCAATCGATATAAAAATCGGCGCGGCGGTCGCGCCAAATGCCTTGATTCGACGGTGAAGTCTGCTAATTCTGCAGACTTTGAACGTTCAATGTAACTTATCTTAATGTTAGGTTAATGTGAGAATCATGTAACAACAAGGTTAAACAGAGTCATGTTAGGTAGATTGTAAATTCAAAGTTGTAAAAGTGATTAGTAAGTTACGAACGTGTTATGCGTAACTTAGTTTATACAATGAATGTTAGATCAGTGTTGTGATGTTAACACTGAGGAATTCTGAAATATATATGGTAGCATAAGACTTGTGTTAAAATAACAAGTTTAGCTAGTAATGCGTTTTATATTAAAAAGTGAATATTAGTATGTGATGAGTGGGTTTTTAACCTATGAATTATGTTCATTTGGCTTGTTATATTGTTAGTTTCTGGGTATTTTCATGTTACTTCTGATGGGGTTTACGTTTGTTGTAGGTAATTCAGATTCATCCAGCGAATGGGAGTATTGGAGGACATTTTGAACAACATTAAGAGTTACAGTAGCCGCAGCGAGCCTTGACTGTGTCAAGTAATAGTTCTTGAGCCTTGATTACTTAGGCGATCTGAAAAGGTTCTTGTGAAAGCTAGAGTGGAACCACGCCGTGTCAGAGGTAGACAATGACCGAGTCTTGTTTGGAGCATGGCAAAGTTGCAGGGTGGGCTAAGCGAGCGCTCATGGAGGAAGAGGTTGAGCTGGCGCGATGCTACTGGTCTGTGCGATCTTGATTGAGGGAAGTCTTTGCGAATTAAAGGAGTCTTTCTCTTGGGTATAACTTAGAGATGGATTAGGAGTCATGGCATGAGAAGAGATATAGGCTGATCTAAACATACTTGGAGGATATTCATTCATTCAATCAATAAGGAGACTTACTTGAAGAAGGATTTGTGTTGACTTAGTCATATTCTAGCCTTATGTTTTGATGATGAAATGTTCAAGTACTAAATTGTTTTATGGCATTTCAGGTATATGATGATAAGGAACATTTTCAAGTGGGTGAAGAATTTTTCTGTACTAGGAAAAACCAAATGTAAGGTCAATTGCATAATAATTGATTTTTCATTTAAAGGCTCTAGTACATATCATTTACATTTTTGTTATATGTCTTAAAATGAAAAATGATTTAACAAGTTTTGAAAAAGTTTTTTCTAAATACTTGATATATTTTTTGTGTAGACACTCAAAATTTTCTGTACTACTGTTACTAACATTGCAGGAGGACATATTCGTCTTTTAAGAGAGAACCTTGAAAGACAATCCAAATCCATACCGGATACTACCAGAAGTTCAGCCTTAACCACGGATCGTAGTTTGGGAGTAACGATTTCAACCTCGGATGTAACCCCAAGGCCTGCAGATATAACTCCGAAACACACACCGGAGAAGACCGATTAATCTCGGAGATAACCCCGAGGTATCCAGTCTCAGTCCCAACCATGAGAATAGCCACCAACCTTGGTGATAACCCCAAGGAATGCAGTTTCGGCGATAACCCCGGAAATGTTTGTTTCAAATGAAACCAGCTTCAATCTCGGCGCTCACAACGAGATATACTGCACCAACCCGGTAATAACATCAGGAAGACAGACACACCTCAAAGATGACAATGAGGACCTTCAACAATTGCAGCAGTCCAATCTCAGCGAAGTCTGAGCAACGTTTACTTTATCAACCCAATCCAGCGATAACACCAGTGAGGGGCAACATGGTCATCTCGTCAAACACGATGCCACATCACGTCTCTACGCAACGATGTTCCACAAGGCTAACCAATCCCGAGTGACTATTGTGCGGGGTAACGGATGAAAGTTGAAGCTTGAAGACTGGAGGGCATCGTCCCATCTTCAATGACTTCGAACAAACTCTAATCCCATGCCATCGTACAACTCTCGACAACGGCGGTCCGAAATAGGTCCTGTATACCTCAAACGGATGCCCGGATTGCACTTCTGGAAAGCCGAGTGGACATTACGATGCACTGAGTGCACGATTTCGAGATCGACCCGACCCACAAACTCGGGACCAACCGGGTTGCCTCTGGTACACTGCTGGGCTCGACCAGCAGATACACCTCATGACTCGGCCAGCGAATACATACACTCATGGCTGTTGCCAGAGACACCTAACGGCTAAAATGCCTATAAATAGAGGGCTTGGGTCTGCTGATTTTCCAAGAGAAAAGACGGGAAACCTCGATAATTAAGCTCTGCGATCGCCCATACAATTGTATTTCCCACTTTCAAACACTTGTGAGCTCATATATAGCCTCTTTTGTACCCACAAATGCCAGTGTTTACCCACTATAAAGATATTGAAGCCTTTTTTAGCAGTCAGCTGTAAGCCTTCTCACACACTTTAGAGTCTTTCTCTTCATCTTTGCACACACCCTTCTACACGTTGAGAGTCGTGTTTGCTTGCTTTTTTATCCCACTTCTATCCGTGGTTTCATTTCATCAGTATAATATATATATATATATATATATATATATATATATATATATATATATATATATATATATATATATATATACATATATATTGACTAACATTATTGAGTTATGCCTCGATTGAGCCTGAACTTGATGCAGGAGCGTTTATTGCTTTAATATATATATACTTATATATATCAACCTGTATGTCGGACTTTGTTCGATAAGCCTGAACTTGATGCAGTGCATTTACTAAGCTTTTATATATATATATATATATATATATATATATATATATATATATATATATATATATATATATATATATATATATATATTATATATATATATGAACGTGGTCGAACTCTGCTCGATGAGCCTCGATTTTATATCCTGGTGCATTTACTTGCTTATATATATATATATATATATATTTATATATATGAACTGTGATCGAACTCGCTTAATGAGCACAGATTTTATATCCAGGTGCATTTATTAAGCTTTTATATATATATATATATATATATATATATATATATATATATATTTATGCTTATATATATGAATTGTGTTGAACTCGCTCGATGAGCCCAATTTTACATCCTATATGCGTTTAATGCTTTTATATATATATATATATATATTTTATTTATTTTCAATCTCCGCCTCGGAGTTTCCTTCGTGGCAGTTGATTGCTCTTACGGCTTTATTTACCTTTCTGATCCCCCATGGAGGTACTTCGTGGTTGGTGATCATGTCTGTATATATATATTTTGTGATGGTCCCGAATCCAGGTCCTAAATCACCTTGGATCTGGTTCGATCATTCTATACAACTATTACTATTTGCGGAAGATATAAACATAAATTGTTTATACATTACATTACACACTATTCCCCAAGGTCGAGTAACCTTAACTTAATACACCATTACATAACTTATTTAACTTACAATCACATTAATATACAATACTATTACAATTCTAACTGCACACGTAAACTAAAGCTGAAACTTTCTTTAATCTTTTCCTGTATCTGACGCGTTCGTCTTAATCTGCAACGTTTTATCATGATATAGCAAGGGTGAGCATAAGGATTGCCCAGCAAGTTTAAATGAAACAATATAACAATATATCATGATTGGTAATGAAGGTGATCAGCCTTTCATACCTGACTTATACATGCAATATGTACAAAGTACAATTCATGGCAATCAGCAATGATTAACCATAAGCTTATCTGAATGAAACACTCTTAATAGAGTTAAGTAAAATAAACTTGCCTGAACCGTTGATTACCGCTACGCAATTTATATCGCTTTATCCGAAGACCTAATATTAGTAATATAGATCTCCAATATTAGAATAATATCATCACAATATAATACTATAATATATATATACACAGAATAACCTAAACACATAACACATAACCCTATCACCCATAATACACATAAGACTTAGTATCAGGTCAAACTATTTCAAATCGACTTGAAACAAACACAATTCTATCATCCTGACGGTCTAGTTGGACAAATATCGAGTTTAAGTTCAATTAAACTCTGCTTAAACACTTAACAATTATCACATATAATTTTCTTAGCAGTCAAAACAATTTTCAATAACTTGTAATAATTTTCAAATAATTAATATCATTAATCATAATTTTTCAATCATTACTATCATAGTTATATGATTTAAATACTCTAATCACATATATTATAAGTTTTTCTTGAACATAAAAGTCAAATACCAATCCAGCAACCCAGATTTGGAATCCAGCAAGCTGGATTCCATATCCAGTATCTAGATGGCCAATCCAGTAAACCAAACTGTAATCCAGCAAATTGGATATCACATCCAGTGACTAGATTGCAATCCAGCAAACTGGATTCAATATATTTTCAATTCAGTAAACTTCTTTTCAATCCAGCAAACTGGATTCATCAGATTTTCCAATCCAGCAAGCTGGATTCCATATCCTTTTTACGAAAATTCCAAATCAGTTTATTATTTTTCCATCCTTTTCCCAAATACATATACATATATTTCATACACAAAAAGTATTTTTTTTAATAATTTTTCAACTTCTTTTAGTATTTTTCAAAAATCGGTTTTAGTAAATTCCTTAAAAAATTAGCTACCTCATGCTTAACTCCAAAATTTTCCATCTCTTGACACAATCTATACGTGTTAACGTGACACTCCAGTTTAAATTTCGTGGCCATCAGAGTTATAGAACTCCGATTATAGCGATTTTTCGTCGAAAAATCACAAAAATTGAAATGGTCATAACTTGCTCATTTTAAGTCGGAATGAGCTCATTTTTGGACACGAGGTACTTAATACCATATATTTCTATTTCCCAAAAGGCCGGAATTTTTTGGACAATTTAAGTTGCCAAAATAGCCCCTAGAAAGTCTTTCGTAGAAGCGATTTGGCGTTTTTCACTTTTTCGTGCTTTGTTAAACATTTTCCATACGGAAATCTACAAGTCCTTTTTCAGTGATTCCACTTGGAGATGTTAGATAACTTATCATATTATCCTCCCAAATATTTCTAGAATTTTTAGATGTTCAAAAAATGACTAAACTGCCCCTACCCTTTGACTATCCAAAACAGTCCTATTTTCCATAAAAAACACAACTATTTTTGGTAAATCAGTTGCTATGAAATGTGTACTCAACATTTTTGAGTTCTACCACTTGGGTTAAGTAGTTAACTAACATATCTAGAACCTCTCTTTGACGGATCGCAAAAAGAAGGTGTAGATCAAAAACGGTGGAAATCCAAAGTACATAGAAATTTTAGGGCTCAAATACTAGAAAACTCACTTTTCTTTATTTTTGATTTCCAACTAAAACAACACCCAATATGGGTATATCTAAACATGAAACACTCATAAACACATAGATCTAAGGCTTTTGAGTTTAGAACATAGATTCAAGGTTTGATTTACAACCATCAAAAATTACCTAAACAAAAAGGGGTTTATACCTTTGCTTACCATGCTCTCCTTCTTCTTCTTCATAGCTTGATTATGGAGCTTTGATGTCTCACCAAAAACTCCCCTTTCTCTCCTCCATGGCTGCTAAAATTGGCCCCTCTATTCTCTCTCTCTCTTTGGTTTATTCTTGGTGTTAGCTAGATGAAGGAGATGAAATAGAAAAATTAAGATAACTTTACTTTAGTAGACTTGATATATCACAAGCTCCTTCCCTCTCTCTTCCCCTAACCCATCGGCCATGTGGCCATTAATTCTCCACAAGTCTCCACCTATTCTCTCTCTTTCTTACTTACCAATAGCTTGCTTACAATAATGAACAAAGTGTTGGCCAATTAAAATATTGACACATAAGAGAAGTTGGTATAAGTTGTTTACCAACTAAAGCAAGTAATTAACACATTCTTCCCCCCTCCTTTTTCTTTTCTAAGGTCCGGCCAAGTGGCCTAGATTGTCCTAATTTTTTTCTTTTTGTTTTATGATTTATTTAGTATATCAAATGACTAAAAGGCCTTTCTCCCATTGGGCTAAATGTTGGGCCATACTTTTAATTCTTTTGGCTACTAACTTTAGTTCTTTGGGCCATAACAAATAACATCATCCATTACTTGTCCCACCCATAATAATTTGGGCTTTCCATAAATAATCTTTTGGACTTTAAATTTAATTTCTTGGGCCATGAAATTTACATAGTCCAATACTTTTAATATTATCATTCCCTAATTATTAAATTAAGGTTTTCATGTACACAATTATAATATAAATCCTTACTCATGCACATTTATTTCCTTAACCCAATTAGACTTGCTATAAATAGGTTATAAAATTAATTAATTGAGATGTATAAAATAAATCTCTTAGAATTAATATATATATTCTATATACCATAATTCTCTCATCCCATAACTCTTAAGTCATTTCATTTCTTCATTCCTAATATATAGTTAGGATTACACTAGTTTCTTTTATTTGTTTATTTAATAAACAAGTATAAACCATCACATAATATTCATATTCATTACTCTCATAACTTTTAACCCTTAGGATTTTATACTTAGCATTAGAGTTCCCAAATTAGGGTTTCATATAAATCGCAAGAATTTTCTAACCGAACGTTTACGTTCTTAATATAATATTTAGGTTAGTCATTGTCTGGCCAACCCTTGACCCTTAACCACATACACAGAACATAAACATGTATACACTTAATCCTGAATAATTCACCTAAATCCTTCACAGAATTTTGAAATCCTCAAAATTCCATCTTAAAAATATCACACGCATACAATTATATTCTGTCTAGGTTCTAATTTTGAACCATAAATCAATTAATAATAATTTTAAAAATATTCCAAATTTTCGGGTTGTCACATATTTACCGCTTTTATATATATATATCTGCTTACTGCTTTCATATAAATTGTAGCATTCTGTGCGCCTAGGAATCATGTGATCACAGATTCATCCCATTGGATCTAGATTCGGTTCCCGTGATGGACATTTTCAGCTGTAAGCAGCTTGTAAATTATTCTGCGGTGTCTGAATTTCCTCAGATGGTTTCTGTACCTGTAAGACCCCAACTTTTTGAATAAAGATTAAATTTTCTCGAAATATATTTTTGAATATTATGGTGTGGATTTGATATAATGTTATAGTTGTGGGTAATATTTATAAATTTTGCAAAGTACACAAGTTATTATATAATATTCGATTGGTCGGGGAATATTAGTTTTAACAGGGAATATTCGTACAACGGCACAATCATTGGTGGATCCCCCACGGCGGAATTATTGTCGGATTGAGAAAACGACAAAAATACTTTATGAAACTAACGGCGGAAGTTTTACCGTTAATTATTGAACTACCCGGTAGTAAAAATACGATGTCGTGTGGTTGTTGTATAGTAGCAGCACAAGATTGATTATTGATGCTTACGTGAGAAGTCACTCGCTTATACTCAATTATTACTCAAATAATTGTCATCATATCTCTCTCATATTATTGATTCTATCATAGTATGATCTCGCATAATATGTTATTTTATTAAATCAATAATTGAGACGACAAAGTTATTCATATTATTAAATTGCAATATTTACAATGTCTAGAAGTTCTCATCAAGGAGAGGTTTGGTCACCTAATTGCGGCGCCATAATAGGGAGAAATCCTTATTGAAAGCCCCTCTTTCCGCTGTGAACGACACGGTTGATAAATATTGTGAGTTATAATATTAATGATGAATGTTATTAAAATTAAAGTTGTGTTCGGAGTTGAATTTGGGGACGCGGACGTGATATTTGAGTCCGGAATGATGAAATTAGTAAAAATAGTCTATAAACACAAAATTTTCCGGAATTCACTATTTGGTCAAAAAGTCAACAGTTGACTTTTTCGAGAAAAGTCAAACTTCAAAATTTCAAAATTTATATTTTTAATAAAAATGTTTTCATTGTGTTGGAATTATTTGTGTTAGTGAAAATCGACAATTATTTCGATAATAATTGATGTTTGGAGGTTATATTGACCAATTGGGTATTTAACCGGATAAATGAGCAATTAATTGCTATTATTTCACATGATTATAACTATTTGTTCACATGTGTATACTATTGTTTCACATTCTTGTTACTATTAGGGGAGTTGGTGCAAGATTGATAATACTTGCATGACTAAGTTAAAATGGAGGTATAGATGGAGGTACTATATCTTGTAATTACGTATTTTCATATGTCTAGAACTATTGATTAACATAATTTTACTATTGAATCACATTATTTACTATTAGGGAGGTGGTGCAAGTTTGATAATACTTCTATGACTAAATTAAAAATAAAGTAAAAGTTGGAGGTATTGTCTTCAAATTTTTCGAGCCCCAAACGCGTGCAAATATCGAAACTATATTTTTCTATAAATAAGCTCATTCTTCCTTCATTTCTCACCAATTCACAAAAGCTTTAGAGCGATTATTATAGAGAAATTATAGAAAGAAGAAGAAAGTCTACTACCTCACTATTCCAATATCCGCTTTTCTAAAAAGCGGAGTATTATTTCTTTCTTATCTATGAAGAGAATTTTCATTGTTCCATTCTTGATCATTTTGTTGGAACATCCTGTTTAGTGCGTTCTCATGGGGACATGGTTCCGCTTTTTATTATTCTCGTTAGAATATCACGTGTGTAAGTGCGTTTCTGTGGGACTGATTCCATCTTTATTATTACATTTGGAATATCCTCGCTTTTTGTCGTTCTACTACCGGACTGATTCCGTCTTTATTATTTTTTTGGAATATCCTGGCTGTGCTTTTTACGCCAGACCTGATTCCGTTATTTATTATTCTGTTGGAATAACCTGCTTGTGCGGTCTATCGAATGCCTGGTGATTTCTTTTGTTATTCCATTCCTTATTATACTCAGTTGGTTAAAGTTTTAACTTCTATACTCCATGAAATTAGTGGAATATCCTTGATATTTGCGCTTCATCCATTATCTTTTCATGGAAATATTCTTCTGAGCATTCTTGAATTTTACTCTACAAAGCAGTATCATGTTGACAATTTGGACATTATTAGTTCCTGGATAAAATAATTCTTGAACTTGTTTTATTGAATTCTTATATCATTGTCATCATCCTCATGTTTATATTTTGTTGAAAGTCATCTGTGGCCTATAGTGCATAGATGAACTTGGTATGATTATGACCAGGGATTATTCGGTGTAATCATGAACGTAATGTTACAAATGATGTGGTAAAAGTCCTCATTGGCCCGTAGTGCATTGATGGACAGTTGTTGGCATGATCATGACCATTATTGAATACACAAATATTCTTGGCCCGTAGTGCATGGATAATTGTGCTCGTGATACTAAAGAATATCCTTGGCCGTAGTATAGAGGTGATTCGATGATGTGGATTATTTATTAAGCTGAGTCCCAGCGATAAAAGTGATGAAAAACCCTTTAAATCATAAAAGATAGTAGATTTTATTCTCTACTTGACTCTTTTAATGGATTGCTTGTTCCGCTGCAGTTAAACTTGATGGTTGTTATATTGTATCGGTTTAACACTTGTTGAAGGCTAACGATAATATATTCGCATTATCTTAGTCATAATATTTCCCTCTTGGGCTAGTTGAGCTCACCTTTTACTTTTATTGTTCTCTTGAGGAAATGAGAACGTTGCGAGGACTAGTCGGGAAGCGGAGTGGCCGGACGGAGATGATAGCATTAGTAGTACTCACTATTCAGTGAAATAATGGAAAATAAATGTAATAATATTGAATTTGAGTTTGAATATTGTCTAGATGACAATATTTGTATTAAAACTCACAGCTTATGTTTTGTCGTACTTTACACGACAGTTGTATAATTAAGTTGTATTTGTATTCTTTACCATGTATTTGACGACTCAGAATAGGTGATACATACCTATTTTGGGGGCATCACAATACCCACGAGGAAGTCGGCATTATTTCTGTATATATTATTTTCATACGGATCCCTCGCATCCGTCAAATAAAATCAATTCAGCCGCTCACTTAATAAAAAATGGGAGTGTAAAAGGTTTCAATTCCTATTGAGCATCAAGGTTTGAAAAACCTCTTTTATAAAACATCACTGCCATATTTTCCTAAAAATTGAATTTTTTACATAAATTCAAACCTTGGGTATATAGGTTCGAACGAGGCCTTGCACAACTTCCATATAACAGCACATTGACCCACACACAAACACACACTTAGATAATAGTTTCTTGAAAAGAGGTGGTCACCGTGGTAACACGGATGTCGGGGGGGGTGCCTAACACCTTCCCCCCGCATAACCAAGTCCTCAGACCCTAAACGAATCTCGGTTTCACCGACCCGTATATCAGTGTCACATCACTGGGTCAATGTGCAAACCTTTTCTCGGTTGTGTTGGTACAACCATTTAAAAAACCAACTGGCGACTCTTAACAGTCCCATCGTCGACATCATACATGTCGGACCTTTTTCACTTGTTTTTTCAAACAAATCTCATCTAAAATGAGAACACCAAAGAACAAGTAACGGAAAGGGACACCCAAAAATCCCGGCGTCGATAGGTGGCGACTCTGCTGGGGAAAATATGTAAGAGGACTTAAGTCGCTATTACAATCTTTTCAAAATAATTATATTCTTGTGTGTGGATGTTGCATTTACATTTGATGAATGTGTACGAATGCATTTCCTTATTGCACTTAGTGCTTTGCACCATAACTGCTTGTGATGCTAGTGTTTCGCACCATAATCGCACTTGTGATATTAGTGCTTCGCATATGTCATCATTTTCATACGGTGAGACGCGATGTATATGAATGTATGTTGTGTGGTCCCTCCACCAGAGGCTATCCCGTCGGTGTTTGATTCTTGGACTCGTGAGAAGACTAATTCTTGAGGCTCAGGAAAGGCACCACCCAAATTCGCTCCAGTTGAAAGACCGGATTAACTTCCCGTCTAGTAGATTGCGATGATTTAGGAACCTTCATGCCAAAAAGCAGCGAGAGTAACCTAAGATAGGTCAGCCTCTAATAAACCCAAAGCGGAGGAAAGTCTCTTTATGCTCTCATTTCAATTACTTGTAAACACAATTACTTATAATTTCATTCCATATCTATCTCCATGTAATGAGAAATATGAAGAAATATGTACACATACATGCTAACATGCTACAAACAGCTGACACCCGTTGTGTAGGATAAAAATTCCTAAAATGGACACATCACATAGCATGTTATTGTATACATTCCCTAAAGACTAAACTATGCAAGTCTATCACAGGGAATCAATCGGACCTACTACCCGGTCAAAATCCAAAAAGGTAACAGGCCTACAGTCAATCATGTCGTCATCCGACCAGACTGAACTTAATCCAGTTTCTCGCAAAGAATTCGACGGATTAAGCAAACAGATTACAGATTTGGCTGTTCTACTCAAAGAATTACACCAGTCTACACAGGGTCAGAAAATACCCATACATGCTGAATCCTCTACACAAGGAGGAATCCCGGTCATTACCATACTTGAACCATAGTTGGATACGACCAACAAAACTCATGATGCTACCCATCCCACTGGAGATCCAGACACTGGTGACATCAAAAAGAAAGTCCTCCAAATGGAAGAGACCCTTCGCGCTATCAAAGGAATTGGAACACACGGGAGTGTTTCATATGCTGATCTGTGTATTTTTCCTAGTGTTCATTACCCAGAAAAATTTAAAACTCCTGACTTTGAAAAATATGACGAGGTAGGAGATCCTTACACACATTTGAAAGTATTTATTGGAGAACTTGAATCCTATGCAGAGGATGAAAAACTCAGAATGCAATTGTTCAAAAAAAGTCTAACTGGAGAAGCCTGCCTAAGTGGTACACAAGATTAGATGACTCCAAGATCCATAGTCGGAAGAGCTTGCACATGCTTTCCTTACTCAATCTGACTTTCAAACTCGGATGGGTCCCGATCGGTATCAAATTACCAAGATCAAGAAAACAATCTAACGAGTCTTTCGTAGAGTATGCTCGAGAGGTGGAGACGCTTTGGTCGCCCAAGTTAGTCCTTCCATGATAGAATCGAAATGGTCATGACTTTAATAGACATACAAGAAGCTCCTTCTATGAGAGAGTTTTAGCCAAGATCGGCAAACCATTTTCTGAAATGGTCAAACATGGGGAGATGGTGAGATGGGATTGAAGTCGGGAAAGATTCAAGACCTAGTGCGCACTCAAAGTCATTCTTGATCACATCCAATCTGAAATTATGGGAACAACTTCCGAGGGTCCATAAAAAGAAAGAAGAAGATGTTTCCCTAATACTATAGGGTTAAAAAGCCAATCAGAACATGCCTATTCAAAGGAGAAACTACACTCCCTTTCAAGCACAGTCTACAAACCCTCCAATACCAAAAGGTGGAGAAGTCAAACGCCCTCAAGTGTTTACACCCTTAGGGGATACCCTCGAGAACATTCTTAATCTTCTGACAACACAGAAGAAAATTACGCATCTTCTTCCACCAGCCAGCCCTAATGGACGAGGTTTCAATGCTGCTCGGAAATGCGCTTATCATGCCGGGGCACCTGGACATGATACTCAGGATTGTTGGGCCTTGAAGCACAAGATCCAGGACCTAATAGATAACGGGGAGATCGTAGTCACCAAACCATATCAACCTCACGTACAAGACAACCCTCTTCCTCAACATAAAGAAGAAGAGGTCAACATGATTAATTGGAGCAATGGAAAGAGTTCCAATTTCAGCTATGATTCTTCCTAAACCATCAAAGACGGTGATGATAGATGGGATTATGCCAAGTTCCAGTTCACAATGGAACAAAAGATGAAAGCTCTCTGCAAACAGATTGAACAATTGGCGAAACTAGTAACTTATCAACATCAAGTCATACGTCAGTTAATCAGCTAGGAGCATGCCAGTCTTCTACCTATTGTCATGAATATTCCCTCGTCACTTTCAGAAAATGAAATGCTGGAAGACAAAGTGACAAAGAGAGCAAATGCCAAAGCCCGTTGCGATTTCGCTAACAAAAGGGAATTCACCTATCTGGGCCAACCTATGGAGGAAATTCTTCATATGTTAATCAATGAAGGAAGAATTAGTTCCCTTTTACCTCCAATCAACCCCCGTTCGGGACGGTACAACTCTGATGGAGTATGTCAATATCACTCCCAGTCACGCGGTCACAACACAGAAGAATGCTGGGCACTCCGCCACCTTATTCAAAATCTAATCGACATTGGTGTCCTATGCCTTGCAGACGACGATACTGTGTTACGGGCAAGTGAGGATTCAGGCCCTACTAAGTGGAAAAGTGTGGTAGCCATCATATCCACTGAAACTGATGGGATTAATACCTTACTCACAACGCCAATAATTCAACTCAAGGGAGGAAACAATCATTTGAAAGTGGCCGCTCCCGAGCCAATCAACTTTCCATGTAGAGCACAATATCCTATTATTAGCTTGCGTAAGGTTCCGTGGAATTATGGAGAATGTGAAGGATCCACCTCACATACAACTGCTGCAGTGTTGAAGGAAAATCTACTGTATCTCCCCCATCGGGTGATGAAGTCTACCACCAAATCAAAGGGGAAAATACCCATGGAGAAGATTGAAAAATTCCTCCGCGCTGTGGGTCATAATGAAGCTATGGTGGTTTTAAGCTTGAAAGAAGCTCCACAACAAATATCAATTTTGGACTTGGTCCTAACCTCCGAGAATCACTAGAAGGTCTTGCTAAAGGTTTTAGAAGAAGCCTATTTACCGACATCAGTGGACATGGAAAAGTTTCAACATATGGTTGATCACATTTTCAAAAACAATGTGATATCCTTCACTGATGATGACATATCGCCTCAAGGGACCTGGTCATTCGCAAAACCGTTGCACATTCGCGGTCTCTTGTCCTCCGGATATATGGTAGTTGAGTCCTAATAGATGGAGGTTCCTCTCCAAATATCTCGCCCATATGCTACCTTGGTGAAGATGAATATCAATCTCAATAGAATTGAGAGTAGCCATACTATCATCAAAGCTTTTGATGGAGCCCGCCAGAAACTTCGGTCAGAGTAATTGAGCCGCCAATCGAATTGGTCCTCACACATTCTCGTGTGTCTTTCCATGTACTCAAGATAGACTCGGATACAACTTTGCTCCTAGGACGACCATGGATTCACATGGCAGGGGCAGTCCCCTCCACTCTTCATCAATAGTTGAAATACATCATCAACAATATCCTGGTCACAGTCAACGCTGAACCGGAAATTCCTCAGCACGGGGCATGCCATTCATCAATGCCAATGAGGATGTTGAGCCAATTAGTTTTCATACTTTGGAAATAAGCAATATCCAATACCATCTTTGTTGAACGCCATTTGCCTCAAACCCAGTTTACATCGAGGTGATGTCAGCCACTCAAGAAATGATGTCGTTAGGTCATAAGTCAGGACAAGGGTTGGGTAAAGATTGCCAGGGTATCAAGTACCCCATTCGATTAACCAAGCAAGCTAGATCCGCTGGACTAGGCTATTCTACCAGATCTATTCACAGGAATCCTCATAAGCATCAGCAGATTCCTTCAGCTTCAACTATGTGGCGTTTAGCTTCGCCTTCAAAATCTGAGTCCGCACAACCTCCCGTAAAGGTGCCAGCCAATGTAATGGCTATTTTATGTCCCAAGCCGGTACCGGTGAAGGAGAAAGAAATCTTTGTTCCAAATCCCGCAGTGGAAGAAGAGGAACGAAGAATCAAGCAAGACGTCATACGGATGATGTCCGGTATACGCATCATCGTTCATGATGAACATACCAACAGATACACCCCAGACGATGATTGCCCAGACGTAATGGCCATCATTCGGGACAGGGAGGATGGTGACAATCCCTCCATCACTGCGGTCCATCCGAACTTTGCCCTTGCCAATTGGGACAACATTCCTTGCATTGGTCGTCATATAAAGCGGTGCGAAAACTCTTTCGCCTGTAGATATAATAATCTTCTTACTTTTCTATACAAGATATAGCGCTTTATTTTGCCAGTATATGCTAACACTGTGTATGATCAACGCATTTCATATATACTAAGTGAAAGCATATTTTGTTTCGAGACTCAAATTTAAATGTGCTTGTACTTAACGTCTGGTGCCTCTTTTACACAGGGATTGTACCTTTGATGTAGAGATGAATTCAGCCTTGATGGATATACAGGATGACATTGAGGTGCCTCCAAAAATTCAGGGATGGGTCAAAGACAAACCCAAACCCAACCTTGATCAAACCACTTCTTTCAATCTTGGAACCTTAGAAAGCCCTAAGTTAATCCAGATTGGTTCAGACCTTACCCCAAACCAACGGAATGACATGGTTACACTATTAACCCAGTTCCAGGATGTGTTTGCATGGTCTCATTAAGACATGGTGGGTTTGTCCACTGACATTGTCCTTCATCACCTTCCCATTAAAGAAGGATTTAAGCCAGTAAAGCAGAAACTCAGGCGACTGAAACCTGAGTGGAGTTTAAAGGTGAAAGAAGAAATTATAAAACAATTTTAAGATGGCATCATAATGGTGTCTACATATCCTGAGTGGATATCCAACATTGTACCCGTGCCTAAACCTGGAGGGAAGGTGCGAGTTTGCGTGGATTACCGGGACTTGAACAAAGCTTGCTTAAAAGATAGATTTCCCGTGCCATTTATCCACATTCTCATTGACAATACTGCACAATACAACATGTACTCCTTTGCTGATTGCTTTGCGGGGTACCATCAGATCATGGTTGCCGAGGAAGATTGTGAGAAAACTGCTTTCATCACTCCTTGGGGAACTTTTTGCTATAGACGGTTGTCGTTCGGCCTCATCAATGCCAGAGCTACCTATCAACGAGCTATGATGGCTCTTTTCCATGACTTAATGCACTAAGAGATTGAGATCTACGTGGATGACATCATTGTCAAGTCCCGGAAGGAGGATGACAATATAGACCATCTTAAAAAGTTGTTCAACAGGTTGCGTAAGTACAACTTGAAGTTGAATCCAAATAGCAATGCGCCTTTGGTGTTAAATTAGGCAAGTTGCTAGGATTTCTAGTCAGCCACAAAGGGATTGAGCTGGATCCCGCAAAAATCCAAGCCATCACCGAAATGCCCATTCCTCGAGACAGAGAGAAGAAATCACGGGATTTTTGAGAAGAATTAACTTCATTAGCGGTTTTATCTCCCAACTCACAAAGAACTTTTGTGAGCCAATCTTCAAGCTATTAAGGAAAAACTCCTCCATGAAATGGAATGGCGAGTGTCGTCAAGGCCTTCCTTACAATCAAGAAAACAAATTAGTCAAAGCTCCCATTTTGGTACCACCCGGGATGAGGTTCCCCTGCTTATGTACACGTCCATAAGTGACAATGCCATGGGCCGCATGCTGGGATAGAAGGACGATAGAGGCCAAGAACGAGCTATTTATTACCTCAACAAAAGGTTCAGCAGCAGTGAACACAAGTACACTCTGATCGAAAAGATGTGTTGTGCTTTAGCATGGGCTTCCATGAGGTTACAACATTACCTCCATGGGCACACAACCCATCTCATATCCCGCATGGATCCTCTCAAGTACGTGTTCAACAAACCCATGTTAAATTGCTTATTTGTCCGGATGGCGATTGATCCTAAACATTTTGACATTGTATGTGTGACTCAGAAGTCCATCAAGGGTCAAGGAATCATGGAACAACTGGCCGCCGCACCTTCAGGGGATTTCAAACCCTTGGAAACATATTTTCCTAATGAAGGAGTAATGATGATGCAAAGAACACCATCGATGCGATCTGGCGCCAATCATGGAAGATGTATTTTGATGGAGTCATTAATATGGAAGGTTCTGAGCTAGAGCGGTTTTTAGTGTGCGATGCGGGGGTAGTAGTATCCCGTTGCCGTCAAATTATAGTTTGTCAGCACCAACAATACGACTGAGTATGAAGGCTGTCTCATGGGGCTAAAACTTGCCCGATCAATGGGCATCAGACGGTTAACTGTCCTTGGAGATTCGGAGCTGGTAATCAAACTATCCACCGGAATCTATCAAACCAAGGAACTACATTTATTGCCTTACCATAGGCAGGTTTTGAAGATGGCTTTGGAGTTCGAAGAAATCTCCTTTCTACACATTCCTCGTAATAGGAATGACTTTGCGGACGCATTAGCAACTTTGGCCTCCTTGATTCGCATATCAGATAAGGAACATTTGCCAAGTGTCACAATTTCCCTACACAAAGCCCCAACCTATGGGAACTACATTGGAGAAGTATCGAATGAGCTACCTCCCATCCAACATCCTTGGTATCAACATATCAAGGAATATTTACGAGATGGATCTACACCCGCTGAGGCGAGCCCGACTGAGAAAAGGCAGATCCATCGACTTGCTATGAAATTCTATCTGAGTGGAGATGTGCTCTACAAAAGATATGCATGATTAGGTCTCCTCAGATGTTTAGACAAAGATCAAGCCCAAAGGCTTATGGATGAAATCCATGGCGAAGTCTGTGGCCCCCACATGAGTGGCTCCCTCCTTGTCAAGAAAGTCCTCAGGATGGGACATTATTGGCTATCCCTCAAAGCTGATTGCAACGACCACGTGAAAAGATGCTATCAGTGCCAAATTCATGGGAATGCTATACACGCCCCTCCACGGGAACTCCACAATATGAGTTCGCCTTGGCCCTTCTCAATGTGGGGAATGGACGTTATCGGGCCCATCGAGCCTAAAGCCAGTAATGGTCACCGATTTATCTTCACCATGATCGACTACTTCACCAAGTGGGTAGAAGCAGCCTCCTTCCCCAGGGTCACTAAAGAAGTCATCCTTGCTTTCATCAGAAACAATGTCATTTGTCGATATGGACAACTAGAGGTGATTGTGTCAGACAATGCCAAAAACCTCAACAATAAAATGATGGAGGAATTATGCAGTAAATTCCACATCAAACATCTTAACTCTATCATCTATCGTCCGAAGATGAACGGTGCTATTGAAGCGGCTAACAAAAACATCAAGAAGATTATGCAAAAGATGTCCGCCAACCACAAAGATTGGCCTGACCTATTGCCTCTGACTCTGTTGGCCTACAGGACCTCGATGTGCACTTCAACTGGGGCAACACCCTACGCTTTAACCTATGGGATGGAAGCAGTACTCCCCATAGAAGTTGAGATGGAATCCCTCAGAGTGTTGATTGACGCTCAGCTAGATGAAGACCAATGGGTACAAGACAGGTATCACCAATTGTCTCTAATAGACGAAAGTTGAACCGCGGCTATCTTCCATGGTCAGTTATATCAGCAAAGGATTGCCAGATCCTACAACAAAAAAGTCCGGCTACGGTAGTTTAAACAACATGACTTGGTTTTGAAAAAGATCCTTGACAACCAAGATCAGGCTAGATGAAAATTCGCTCCTAACTGGGAAGGCTCGTTTATTGTCAAGGAAATATTGACAGGTGGTGCTCTCAGATTGCAAGAAATGGATGGCGATGAATTTCCACAACTCATCAACTCAGACACCGTGAAACGGTATTATGTCTGAAGTAACCATCAAACACCCTGGTGCATCATCATCAGGTCACCAGTCATTCCAGTTCTTTAACCCTTTACCACCTACAACTTTCCTACACTTTGCCCCTCAGGGAAACATACTTTTCAAGCCAGCAGCCTGGCTTTCTCCTTTGCGCTCATACAACTTAGGTCATCCCACCGTGGATCAAACCTCTCGCACATGCAGTTTGGCTACCCTTACCTGGGATCAAACTTCTCGTACCTACAGTTTATCCTCAACCTAGGATTAAACTTTCTCATCCCCGCACTCTGACCTACACATGGGATTACGCTTTTCTTCTCGCCCTAAGGGGCGAACTACGTTGACCTGATCTCCTCTTCAATAGGAGTATGTAGGCAACCATTTCATATGGCCCGGTCGCAATAAAACAAAAACAACAAAAACATTTCTACCCTTACAAAAACAAAAATAACCAAAAACCTTCCTACACCATGTCAGCCATACACAGCATTGAACCTCTTACACCAGGTTCGAACTACGTAGACCTGATCTCCTCTTCAATAGGAGTACGTAGGCAGCCATTCCTAGTGCGGTCTCACCCCCTACCAATTTACAAACCTTGTCAGTTGGTACTGGGATTATCCTTCAATACACTACATTTCATTTGGCTTCAGACCAAAGGGATGGAATTACCTGAACTCCTCCCAAATAGGAGATTCGGCGACCATCTAAGCTGCGGTCATACCTTGAAGAGCAACACCAATCCATAATATGTGGAATTAACTAGGCTTCTACCAAATAGAAGTACTGGCGACCATCTGTGGTGCGGTCAATCTCAAAGAGGAAAGCCACACTCCTCTACATATTTTCATTCAGAGACAAGTCCCAAGACACCAAAGATGGTAGGGATACACATAGATCGATGATCCATTCTGAACTATCCAGAGAAAACTCAATGTCCATCCACCCAGGAGGAATTTTGAATACATCAAGATCACAAGCCCTGAAGCAGCAGGCAAAATATCAAGCAAATAAAAGGACATATCTAAAAGGGAAGTGATCCAAAAATATATTTCTCTGTCATATATATAATGCTATTTGATATATATACAATGTAAACTCTACATGACAAAATGGCTAAGCTAGTCTGTGCAGGTAAATACAAGCTCATCTACAAGTCAGGATATATGCGAGCTAACAGGCCCAACATGGCGTCCCTCTCAGAAGACGGAGGCGAAGCTGTGGTCTCCTGTATGAGAATATCCACACGACCTAAAAGATCCGTAGCCATATACATGGTGACTATATGATCATCAATATATGCGCTCATCTCTGCAATCATGCCAGTGGTAAGGGACCTCACTGCAGTGCTATCTGTGACGGCTACATCCCGGGTAGATATAGCACTATCCCGCTCAATTATCACTGCATCTCTGGCTGATATAGCCTCATCCCGTTCAACAACAGCAGCATCTCTGCGATCTAATGCCTCATCTCTCTCCAATAGAGCGGCGTCCCTCACGTCAAGAGCAGTCGACATCATAGATCGAATTTGGTCTCTCTCAAAGGTCATCAGATGAAGACTCTGCTCTAAGTACTGCGTCTTAAAGTCTTTGAATCACAAAAGTACTCATACTAGGAGAATCCGGAAGAAATGCTGGCGACCCAACAGCGGGCTCCTCCTCGATGTAGGTATCAATGTCCTCCGTGGGCTCGTGCGTATCGTTCGACTCGATATCCAAGATCTGCAGAGATCTTGTTGTAGCCGATAAAATCTCTGTCTTTATCCATGCGGAATACTCTGTAGAATAACCGGGATGACTGGCAGAAAAAGAAACTATCTCATGCTGATCCCAACAAGCATACACACGGGATCGGTCCTCTGTTGAGAGATATCGAGAAGCTGAACGCTGACTTATCGCCCCCTCGAAAGGATGAAAATCCTGGAACTGGTCGAACTGCGACATTACGGCCAATGGGTGAAAAGTAGTCACGCCCCTTAAGCCTGCCAGAGGGAGGAAATCCATGCCTGGAGAGTGAGTAATGAAGTTGTATGGTCAAGACACCGAAAAGCACGACAATATCTTTGAATGGATCTCGATATCCGCCAAAATGCGACCAAGACCGAGCATCTGTAGACACCCAGATGGTGAAAAGGAGTATGACATGGCCACATCATGGGAGAAGCAATACCCATGTCGTCTAAGGGTACCAACCGGTCGCAAGTGTGACATAAACCACACATACAACATGACCGAACTCCCAAACCGCACCTCGATGGGTAAAATGCAAAGCAGAGATCTCGACCTCATAGTCTCTGCTACAATCATAGGCACAATGGTATGAACCTCCCTGAGAGCTCTCATGGCCATGATAACGCCTATATCTATCTCATCCATATACCGTGGCATGTACACATATGATAGTACACATAGCATCAGTACATCAACTCTGGCCAAATGCTAATGATCCTCCGACGCGGTGAAATCCCCGGAATGTCGTGAGTAGCCATCCTCCGTGCCAAATCTGTCATACAGAAAACGCTGAGAGATCGCGTGGCCAGATGTCAGCTCATCCTGCACTATTCTGCGCCTCAATCTTGTGAGAGTCATGAATCATCTACTCATGTCTCCAAAAGCTAGGTGCACGCAAGGTCTATCTAAGGGCAGCATCGTCAAACGTGCATACTCCTCCAGAGTAGGAGTCAACTCATGGGTGACAAAACGGAATACACCGCCTATCGGTAGCCAATGCTCTAAGATCCCGCCTATAAATCCTGCAGAACTCAAAAATGCCAAAAGGGTCATGGTATGTTGCGAAACGGATCTCTGATCACACCCATGTTCGTGGTGACATGCTATCGTATACCACGATTGCATACCTAATGCCACCAATCGACGGTGGGGTATGATCTATACTGACTAATCGTCAAGAAGACATCTGTACGGGCCATGTCATAAGACCATCCAGGGGTCAATGCCGAATATCTCTGGACATACATACATATGCATAACATGATATATGCATAACAGATAATGGATGGAAATATGATATAGAGAATGAAAAATGGTGCATACATTCCTAAATATATCATCATCTAATACATCAGCTCTGTACAGCTAAAAATACAGGGAAATGGGGCATAGCCGCCCTACTACTACAGAGGCCTATCAAAAGATATAGCGAGAATGGGGAACAACCAACCAATATCTAACAGAGGCCTATCAAAATATATAACGAGAATATACATCAGAAGAAAACCAGGGTCTCGATGTCTATGTCCTCAATCCTGTCCACCTGATGTAACTCCTCCTGAGTCACTGGATCTCTATCAACAGGGATGTCAGGCCTATAAAGAAGAGGATCTACGCCGGCAAAACCAAATGGGTCGTCTAAGGGCCAAAGACCGAGCCGGAAGGAACAAATGACTCACTTCTCTTTGGATCTACGCCACAATGCCTTAAATAAATAAATGTCGGTCCAACTGCCCGGGCAAGCCTATCAATCTGGGTCATATGAGTGAACTTCCGGACACAAGCTACCCAATCCGTCATCATCAAAGATCCTGAAACCATGTCCCCAATAAACTGTGTGGCGCGGGACTGGGCTCCAATAGTGCGAGGGAACCACCAACGCTGGAACGTCTCCTGAGTACATGGGCCCTCTGATAATACAAAGTCATCAACCCCCAACAATGGGATATCAGTGATGGGTGACTGTGATACAGGCCAATGACGCCTGGCAGGAGGCAAGATCGGTACACAGATCTCCCCTGTGGTGCTCCTAATAACACGCTCTCCTAAATAGAGCTCCCAGCCTCCATCTGTGAAGAAAGGAAGCCTCCTGGTAGAAATCAAATACTCGACTCTAGTCGGGTGTCCATCCTCAAAGCCGATGGTCAAATGCTCCCCTGAATAGGGAATCCATGTAATGGTACCCACCACAAGAACTCCAAATTTGACACACGGCGGTGGAGTGAATCCCTCGACATCTGGGGACCTTCGACAAAATAGAATGATTCCATCGTCGTCCTCGTGGATAGGTATCTAAACCTAACACACTCATAGGACACAAACATGGGAGCCTCTCATAGGCCCAAAACTGCCAACACAATGGCAAAACATCTGCTATCAGTAAACACTCTTAACCTATGAATGGGAAAAGACAAGAGAAATACTCACCAGTAGAAATGGGTAAAATCCTAGCCAAGCCTCGGTCAAATCCTGTGAGCGCATTCGCATGCCCTAGAGGAAATAGGCAAAGGTGTAAGAGCCCCAATCGTACTCTCTAATACGATCCACATCGCGTGTGGCGCTGACCAAAACAAAAGATACCGTGGAAGAGTTATCTGCTATGAAGCAACCTCGAATGATCATCAAGAACAATCACCGCAGAACGCGATCCCTGATCCTGACATCATCAGGCATGGGCTCACTCAATAGCCCGCTCATAGCATCTACGCTCAAAGGACCTGAACGAACAGTCCTGTCTTTGAGCGCCTCCGCCGGCACTCCTAGTAGGGATCGGACGGCAGTGGGAGTGATATTCGCCATGCAAGGCACTGGCTACCCTCCAAACTCCATACCTGTGATAAATCGTCAATCCATAGGCGTCGTCATCACCTCGCAATCCAGCAGGTAAAGTGACTGAGTCTGATGAAACCATCGCTCAGACAATGCCCTGAGGTAACCCCAAGGACAACGACGGGGAAGGATGGACAAGAATGCCCCAAATCCCCACTCATGAACTACTGCTCTGTAGTCAGGATGAAGTGCCTGGTACATGGAGTGAATGCTGAACCAGTTCCCTCGAGGCTGTGTAAAACTATGAACCTGCATGAAATGCAGATCAACATCAGAACCCTTTAATCCTCATCAATAGGAAAGAAGGAAGATCAAAGTCTAACACCATACCTCGTTAGCATGCAAGTACATCGATGGATGTCTGCTCAAATCACCCAGCAACTCTGGGTTTGCCACCTAAATGCTCGGAAGCTCCCTACGAGGGACATGTGCAGCAGGAGTGGGATCCTCAATCGGAATATCCGCCTCCTCATCCTCAACATCTGGCACATCTACTCGGACAAGACGAATCACGGCCTCCACCAATCGATGAGGCTGTCTGACAATGAGGCACTTTAGAAGCCCTCCGCTGCACGCCAGAAGCGGTCCTGTAAGAACTACTCGACTGATCCGGATCCATAATATCTGGACAACAAGTCTCTAAATCACCTCAAAAACGGTGTGGTATTTCCTTACCTGGAGCTTTTTAAATGCATTTATGACTATATGCATGCATTCATTTACTTTAAACTATAATAGAGTCAAAATGCATGACTACCCAATGCCTACATTTGGAAAAATTTTGCCATAGTCCCCTTTGAAAATAGGACTATTCACATGCACACAGGCATGTCTAGGTGGCCATTCAGTAGCACACCTGCCCCAAAGTCATATACATAATATATGCATTAAAAATCAAAATCATCAAGCATAAGACCAACCTCAATGCTAGGAGTACTTTGCCTTTCTACCTTTTGCTCATTGGACCTCAAATAGGATAAAAAATAGCAGAAAAAGGTGCCAATTTGACTATCTCAAAAGTTAAATTTTTTCACATCATTATGTTAAGCATGGTTTAATACTAACTTTTACTATGTTGAATATTTTTTATCAAGTTATTTGTGCATACATAATCACTACTATGTGTTTAAATGCATTTTGTGCGATAACTCACAATCTAACGGACAGAAATTGGAAAAAATTACATGCATACATTACCAGGATAGTGTAGAACACTTGTGCAAAGGATGTAATTTGCGAAAGCGGCCGAACTCAAAGAGATCCAAGATGGCTCATGGTTTTTCTAAGTGAAACAAGTTGAAAGTGACTTGTAAAAAGACCTACTCTGAGGATTTATAATTTGCTTTGGTCAGCAGCTCCACCGAGGTCATAGAAGGTACACCTGCGGCACCCCTTGTGGGTCCCACCCCTCTGGCTCGGTCCAGTTCGAGTTGAAACGGAGTTCTTACGGGCTAGAAAGGTCAAATCGGGAATAAAAATGCCACACGATTGAGCAAAACAACATACAATCCTGGTCTTCTCAGATGAGACTTTGAACCTGTACATCACTCATTGGTAGTCACCCAAACACGAGGTATACCCTACCAATGATCCCATTTTTCACAAATCACATCTGGCAATACCTCGTACAGGTCCGATGCCGCCAACTCCGGGTCGTTACTCTAAATAGGTCCCCGACGAGGGTTACAATGTAGGTCCCCGACGGGGGTTACAACGTAAATCCCCGGTGAAGGTTACAACACGTTCATCCGTTGACATTTCTATCAACGAAGGTCAAACAGCCTTGACGTTATTTCAAGCTGATGGCAAGTAAACCCATCGAAGCATTGAGGACTGTTCGATATTTGCTCACGTACTCATGAGTCCCCAATGAAGCCCCGACAGGGGATTATAACGTACATTCAAGCCGTTGACAAACATATCAACGAAGGTCAGGCAACCTTGACGTTATCTCAACCGATAGTGATTAAACCTATCAGAGCAATAGAGCTATTCGAGGATTTCATGCTCGATTACTCATATTTCCCCCAGCGGATCCCCGACGGGGGTCACAACGCAATGCTCCGTTGATCTACACGACAGCGGAAGTCGAGCAACCTTGACAATCTATAGAATCTCAGCCGTTGATTCACCCGTTAGCGAAGGTCAAGCAGCCTCGACAGCATATCCCACATGATTTTGCAACCGTTGATTCATATGTCGGTGAAATACACGTCAATGAAGGTCAGGCACCCCTGACAACATTTGCTGTTGGCAGTAAATCCAGCAAGATCTTGACATGTCCTGGCGATATCAACCAGGAAAGGTTAATGTTATCAAAGAGGATAGATGATGGAATATGTTATACACATCCTCAAAACAGATCAAGCTTTATCCCCACAGATCTCTTACACATAAGAGGTACATCTTCAGGATCAAATTGTTATCAAGAACACGGGAATTTGGTGATAACTCCAACATCAACATCCTAACAGATTCGGCTTACACATCAGATCTAGTCAGTATTGCCAATCCCCAGTTGAAGCAACAGGGATCCCACAATCATGCCCAGCATGTTGGGCTACAACCCCGTACACGTGCATCATACATTTGCATCATTTTTACTACCCATAGTACCACGTTCGTCTTGTTATGTTTCAAGTGTCTAGGATTCTTTATCCTACCCATGCATCGCCATGCATGAGTATGATAAAGAGGGGAATCTGTAGACACTCAAAATTTTCTATAGACTTCACATTAACATTGCGGGATGACATTAAATCTTTTTAAGAGAGAACCTTGAAAGATAATCCAAATCCATACCGGATACTACCGGAAGTTCAGCCTCAACCCCGGATCGTAATCTAGGAGTAACGATTTCAACCTCGGATGTAACCCCGAGGCCTGCAGATACAACACCAGAACACACACCGGAGAAGAACGATTAATCTCGGAGATAACCCCGAGGTATCCAGTCTCAGTCTCAACCATGGGAATAGCCACCAACCTTGGTGATAACCCCAAGGAATGCAGTTTCGGCGATAACCCCAGAAATGCTTGTTTCAAATGCAACCAGCTTCAATCTCGGCGCTCACAACGAGATACACTGCACCAACCCAACAATAACATCGGGAAGACATGCACACCTCAAAGATGACAATGAGGACCTTCAACAATTGCAGCAGTCCAATCTCAGCGAAGTCTGAGCAACGTCTGCTTTATCAACCCAATCCGGCTATAACACCGATGAGGGGCAACATCGTCATCTCATTAAACATGATGCCACATCACGTCTCTACGCAATGATGTTCCACAAGGCTAACCAATTCCGAGTGACTATTGTGCGGGGTAACGGATGAAAGTTGAAGCTTGAAGACCGGAGGGCATCGTCCCATCTTCAATGACTTCGTACAAACTCTAATCCCATGCCATTGTACAATTCTCAATAACGGCGGTCCAAAATAGGTCCTGTATACCTCAAACGGATGCCCGAATTGCACTTCTGGAAAGCCGAGTGGACATTACAATTGCTCGAGCATGTACTTGAGATGACTGACCAACAAACCCGGCCAACCCGGTTGCCTCTGCAGTACACTACTCACTCACCAGCAGCAGTACACCTAAGCTACTAAAATTCCTATAAATAGAGGGCTTGGGGTGCTATTTTCCAAGAGAAAAAGACGAGGAAACCCTACACATTAACTGCGATCGCATACATACAAAGATTATTTCCCACTTTCAAACACATGTGAGCTCATATATAACCTCTTTTGTACCTACAAAAGCCAGTGTTTACCCACTATAAAGATAGAGAAGCCTTTTTTAGCAGTCAGCTGTAAGCCTTCTCACACACTTTAGAGTCTTTCTCTTCATCTTTGCACACACCCTTCTACACGTTGAGAGTCGTGTTGCTTGCTTTTGCCCGGACTTCGGTCCGTGGTTTCATTTCAGTCTGTATATATATATATATATATATATATATATTTACATATATATTGACTAACATTATCGAGTTATGCCTCGATTGAGCCTAGACTTCGGTCTGGTGCATTTACTCACTTTTATATATATATATGAACTGTGGTCGAACTCTGTTCGATGAGCTTGGATTTTATATCCGGTGCATTTACTCACTTATATATATATATATATATATATATATATATATATATATATATATATATATGAACCGTGGTCGAACTCTGTTTGATGAGCCTGGATTTTATATGCGGTGCATTTATTCGCTTATATATATATTTATAATTATATATATGAATTTGTGTTCGAACTCTGTTCGATGAGCCTGGATTTTACATCTGGTGCAAACCTTTTCTCAGTTGTGTTGGTAAAACCATTTAAAAAACCAACTGGCGACTCTTAATAGTCCCATCGTCGACATCATACATGTCAGACCTTTTTCACTTGTTTTTTCAAACAAATCTCACCTAAAATGAGAACACCAAAGAACAAGTAACGGAAAGGGACACCCAAAAATCCCGACGTCGACATTTTGCATGTATATAAGCTAAATGATATATCTTTGATTGTCTAAATATTTTTGGTACACGTGGAAATCATTAAGCATGGTTAGTAACAAAATGGTTGACATAGTAAGTTCACGGTTTTTCAAGGAGTAATGATAATGATTATCTTGTAACTTTGAAAGCATTGATTATTGATAAAGTTGATTAGTGTAATACGCCACTTTTTATGCAAACCGTCACTTTAGTTGTTGCATGCTACTTAAATGCTTGGAGAGATAAAGCAAAAGCTATTTAGTGGTTTATTATGATTTATTTCAACTGTATACATAACAAAGAGTTTGATGATACACGTTACTTTAGTTGTTCCTTTTATGTAGCCACACGCCACGTTAATGAGTTATATCTTGAAGGAACTTTTGATGTTATCTCAACAATATAACACTAAAGCAGTTTGAATTTGTGAATTGGATAATTATCAATGATCATCCTCTTTGTTGTTAAAAAGATTTATTTACCGTTGGTTTATTTGATCATATCTTTTTAAACGGTGTTATTTGAATGGCTATTTAAATAGTGCTTTTCATGAATGAAAATGATAAATCTCACGAATATAATTCTTGCACTAATTACTGTGATTATCGAGCATTCTAGTTTATTCAGTGCAACCTTTGAGAAGCTAAGCAATTAATTTTCTGATATTATTTGAGCTGATATTTGGTAAGAAATTAATTGTTAATTTATTTTGTGTTAATTGATCATTGCATATAGTTGAGCCTTTAATTGTTAAGTTGATTATTCTTGCATTGATCATAGACCTCTATATCTGTATTGAATTTTCTGTTTTAGACTAAGTGTAGGCTAAATGTTTTAATCCTAGTGGATTAGAGAAAAGGCTTACAAACAGGTTCAAGGAAGCAAAGGTGCTTGAAGAGTGCATAGGTGCACAAGGAGCAAGAGAGCTCAAGGGAAATTAATTGTTAATTAATTTTAGAATTTGTTTTGTAATCTGTATTTATTTATAAAGAAATAAATAAAGTGAGTCTCCAATACTAGTTGGTATTGGATGTGTACTAGGCTATTATTAAAGAGGGTAATAGCTGAACCACGTAAAAAATCCCGGTGCTAATTTTATTACTTGCATTACTCACGTAGGCTATTTAATTATCTTAATAATTTAAATCTGAATATTTGCTTTATATTTAGATAATTCTTCAAACACCAAGTATTTAATTTGAATTATAAATTCAAAGAGAATATTTTGTCATTTCAGTAGACTATATTAATTCAAAGAAACCTAATTAAGAAATATAGTAGCTTGAATTCGATAAGTTGATATAAAGTTCAAAAATTGGTCATAGATTGCTCCCACACTTATTCAACCCCCTTTCTAAGTGTGCCTAGTTAAATTTTATTTGGTATCAAAGCTTGGCTCTACTTATCTTGGTCTTAAAGGTGACTTGTAGGGAAAGATTCTGACATGGCACAGTTCGAAAACAACAATCAAGAAGGTCAATCAACCAATAGACCTCCTTTGCTGTTTGGCACATAAAATTATAACTTCTGGAAATTCCGAATGAGGATCTATCTTAAAAGAGATCCTTGGGAATGGTGGGTTGTGGAGAACGGACCAGTTGTTCCACGAAGAGATGATGGGACACCAAAGATTCTGCTAGAAATGGATTCCACCGAAATCTACATGGTCTCATATGATTCAAAGGCTATGAACACACTTCTCAGCGGCATGGTACAACCCGAGATAGATAAAGTCTCCTCATGCAACACTGTTAAAGAGATGTGGGATACTTTAGTGGTAAGTCATGAAGGTACTTCAAAAGTATGAGAAGTCAAGCTAAGCATGCTTATGCACGATTATGAAATGTTCAAGCTCGAAAAAGATGAAACCATCAAGCTAGCTCAAGAAAGATTTCTAGTCCTTATAAACTGCTTGAAATTGCTGGACAAGACTATTCCTCAAAGTGAGATCAACCGTAAGTTGCTTCGGGATATGCCCAAAAGGTTTGCTTCTAAAATCACTACTCTTCAAGATTCTGTTACTATTTCTTCCATGGATACTTTAACCTTGTTTGGTGAACTAGAAGAATATGAACATCAGTTAAAGAGATATGATGATGAGGAGGAAACTCCTCAAAGAAAGGTCTTAGCTCTTACTGTAGATAATTAAGAGGAACTTGATGATAACTCCAATGAAGAAATAGCAATGATGTTAAGGAAACTCAAGGGGTTACTACAAATGAAAAACAAGAGGAGAAATACCTTCAATTCAAATAAATTCAAAGGAAAGCAAAATGAAGAGCCGTGCTTCGAATGTGGACGTCCTGGCCACTTCAAGAAAGACAGTTTTCAACTAAAGAATAAAGGGAAGACCAACTACAAAATCAACAAGAAGAACAAACCCTTTATTACTTGGAGTGATGAAGAATCCGAAGTGGAGATTGATGTTAAAGATGAGATAGCACAAGTATGTTTCGTGGGAATTGAAGGTGAATTGAATCAGGTATTTCCTAATGAACTAAATTCTTTAGAACAAGAAAATAAAAAGTTAAGAGAAAAGAATGCAAGCTTAAAAGGATTAGTTAATACATTAATGGATGAAGTAGATTCACTAATAGATGAAAAGAAAGAAAATGAAAAGGAATCCACATGTCAAGAAGAAAAGGTTTTGATTGCAAATATTGATTATTTAGACAACTTTAATAAAATACTTTTCAATAAGGTGAAATTCTTAAATAATGAAGTCCAAAAATTGACTAATGAGTTAAAAATGAGAGATGTGTGTATTGATGCATTTAGTGATAAATCTCCTATTAAAACATGTCCTAATAATGAACTTCAAAAAGAAATAGACTCACGAAAATCATCTCTTGCTAAATTTGTTCAAGGTGAAGAAAATCTAAATATCATATTAGGAAAACAAAGACCTAGTTTTGAAAGACAAGGAATTGGTTTTAATTCGATGCATAAAAAGTGTAATATGAAAATGTTAAAATCAAAATCACGTTTTAGTTTAAATTATTGCTCTCCTTTCATAAGTTGTAAACATTGTGGTATTAAAGGTCATTTAGATATAAATTGCTTTAAGAAACGAAATAAGATTAAAAAGGTATGGATTAAAAAAAGTGATTTAGTTGCTACTAACATAAATGGAACTAGACATCAAGAAAAAGAATGGAACGGTCACATTTGGAGATAATAAAACATGCAAAATCATTGGAAAAGGTAAAATTGGAAATGGCAAGGTAAGTATAAAAAATGTACATCTTGTTAATGGACTTGAATTTAATCTTATTAGTATTAGTCAATTAATGGATAGTGGTCATCAAGTTAGTTTTGATAAAGAAAAATGCACTATTTCTCATGGTACTAACAATATCACTCTAGTTGCACAAAGAGAAGGAAATATATATACTATTGACTTTGAGCAACAGGATGAAGAATTATGTCTAGCATCTGTACAAGATGAGGCTAATTTGTGGCACAAGAGGATGGGACATGTTCACATGGACTTAATCAAGAAATTATCTTCAAAGAATCATGTCAAAGGGTTGCCAAAAATCAAATATGAAAAGAAGGGAATTTGTGTTCCATGTCAACTCGGAAAACAAGTAAGAACATCATTTACGGCAAAGAACATGGTATCAACTTCTTCTCCTTTACAACTACTTCATCTTGATCTATTTGGACCAGAAAGACATTCTAGTATAAATGGTAAGTTTTATGCTTTTGTAATAGTAGATGACTTCTCTAGATATACTTGGGTATTATTCTTGAGAACTAAGGATGAAGCATTTAAAGAGTTTGATAGATTAATAAGAAAACTTGAAACAAAGTATAGTTTCAAACTTATTAGAATTAGAAGTGACCATGGCACTTAGTTTCAAAAAGATTTTATAACCTTTTGTGATCAAAGAGGTATTAGCCATGAATTCTCAGCACCGAGGACTCCTCAACAAAACGGGGTGGTGGAAAGGAAGAATAGGACTCTACAAGAGACAGCTAGAACTCTATTACAAGAAAGTAAGCTTCCAAAGAAATTTTGGGCCGAAGCTGTAAGTACATCATGTTATGTTTTAAATAGAGTACTCATTCGTCCTATTATTTTGAAAAAACCATATGAGCTTTTAAATAATAAAATTCCCAATATTAGTTATTTCAAAATATTTGGTTCTAAATGCTTCATTCTAAATACAAGTGACAATTTGGGAAAATTTGATGCTAAGTCATATGAAGGAATATTTATTGGTTATTCTCAAACTAGTAAGGCGTATCGCATCTTCAATATTAAAAAGTTATGTGTAGAAAAACCTGTTCATATTACTTTCAATGAGACTAACAATGATCTTCCAAAAGAAAGTGAAGAAGATGCAAGAAAATTGGAGATAATCAACATTTCAGCAAACCGAAATGAACAGATCGGGAGACCGAATGAACAAACTCAGTAGCCTGAAATAAATGACCAGCATGAACGTGAACCTGAAGATTTGCAGGATGCTGAAAATGAGTCAAATGATCAAGAGGAAGTTATGCATGATATCCAAATGCCAAGAACAACTAGATACATCAAGAATCATCCTCCAGAAAATATTATTGGAGATATCAATAAAGGTATAACCACAAGGAGAGGTTTACAAAATCACTGTGCATTCTCTGCATTTTTGTCACAGGTTGAACCAAAGAATGCAAAGGATGCTATAATTGATGAGAACTGGCTATTGGCTATGCAAAAAGAACTTCAACAATTTGAGAGGTGCCAAGTGTGGGAACTTATGACTCCTCCAAAAGATGTTTCCATCATTGGTACTAAATGGGTCTTCAAAAACAAGCTTGATGAGCACGAGACAATCATTCGTAACAAAGAAAGGTTGGTAGCTCAAGGATACAACCAACAGGAGGGGATCGACTATGAAGAAACTTATGCCCCAGTAGCAAGGCTGGAAGCAATTAGAATTCTGTTAGCTTTTGCTTGCTATAAAAAGTTTAAGCTTCATCAAATGGATGTAAAAAGTGCGTTCCTTAATGGATACATCAACGAAGAAGTGTACGTCAAACAGCCTCCTGGATTCGAACACAAAAATTATCCTAATCATGTGTACAAGCTAAAGAAATCTCTTTAAGGCTTGAAACAAGCTCCAAGGGCTTGATACGAAAGGTTGAGTAAGTATCTCTTATCAAACGGGTTTGTTAGAGGTAAAATAGATTCTACATTATTTATTAAGCATAAAAATGTCGATATTATTATTGTTCAAATATATGTAGATGATATAATATTTGGTGCTACTAATGATTTCCTTTGTGAGTGGTTTTCCAAGTGCATGCATAAAGAATTTGATATGAGCTTAATGGGTGAACTCAACTACTTTTTGGGACTTCAAATCAAGCAAACGAAGGACAAAATTTATATCCATCAAACCAAATACACAAAAGAATTAGTCAAAAGATTTGGATTTGAAGGATCTAACTCGAAAGGTACACCAATGAGCACATCAATAAAGCTCACCACTGATGAGAAAGGTATTAATGTAGATATAACAAAATATCGAGGTATGATTGGATGTTTATTATACTTAACTGCTTCTAGACCCGATATAATGTATAGTGTTTGTCTATGTGCAAGGTTTCAAGCTAATCCAAAAGAATCTCACTTAAATGCTGTTAAAAGGATTTTGAAATATTTAAGTGGTACAATAAATTTAGGATTGTTTTATCCAATTTCCAATCATTTTGAACTAATTGGCTATTCAGATGCTGACTATGCAAGATGTCAAATTGATAGAAAAAGTACAAGTGGTGCTTGTACTTTCTTGGGACAAAGTCTCGTATCGTGGCATAGTACAAAGCAAACCTCAGTGGCTCTTTCAACTACTGAGGGTGAATACCTAGCTGCAGGAAATTGTTGTTCACAAATTTTATAAATGAGACAAACTCTATGTGATTTTGACATACTATGTGATTGTGTGCCTATCTATTGTGATAATTCTAGTGCTATAGATATATCCAAAAATCCTGTGCTACACTCACGTACAAAACACATTGAAGTGAGACATCATTTTTTACGTGATAATGTGTCAAAAGGTTTTATAAAATTAATCTTTATTCCTACTGAAAATCAAATTGTAGATATTTTTACAAAACCATTAAGTGAAGATAGATTTTGCATGCTGCGAAGAGAACTTGGGATTTGTACCATTTAATTTTTTTTTATCGTTATGCATGTATATCTTAAATAACTGCTAAGATTTGGGATAATTAATACTGAGTTTTAGACTGCCCATTAAATGTTTTCGAAATTCGAAAAGAGAAACGTAGGCGTGAAAGGATGTATTCTATACATGTATCTAATATTAAAGTCTTTTACTCATACACGTCATATCTGTCATTTTTTTTGAAAACTGAAAAGACAGAATGGATAAAGGCGTCTCGAGAGTCGTATGTGTTTTTGAAAACCGGAAAGGCTGGACAGACTAAGGGTTTCTTTGGAGACCTATGTTTACACGCCCCTCATAATGATTTTGAAAATCAAAAAGATATAATGACTGAGATTTGTTGAAAGACATAAACGTGTAGGAGTATTCAATGTACTTAAATACTTCCTTTATAAAAACTTTCTATCTCTTTCTGTCATTATCTTTATATCTCAAATCTGTTTCTGACTTCTGTTTTCTTTTCTGCTCTAAACGTTCATCTTCCTCACTATCAAAACCCACGAGCTATGAGAACCAGAAATCATCAACGATCATTGATCGATTCTGAGGACGATCAAACGCCGATTCCTCCCCAATCCACTGTCGGTCCTTCAAGTAGGCAACAAAAACTGAAGAAAGTCGTATATGAGGAAACGGAGTACGTGGACTCTTCATCTTCTGATGAGTCAACCTTCACTCCCTCTCTGCCTAAATCTATTGGACCCTCTCGGCGACATCAGACATCGGCTCCATCCTTTAAGCCAGAGGTTACCCCTTTTCTGATTTTGGTAAACCCTAATCTTTCATCTGATCTTTCTGACAACTTCTTTCGAAGTAATGCGTATGAGGTACGTTTTAAAACAGTCATTTTTCCCAAACAATTTGTCTATGAAAAGTCGGTTGATCAGATCTGTTTTCAACAATCTCCTTTGAGACCACTGTTTGAGTCTTGTGGTTTTTCGTCCATGCTCTTTCCTCCATCTGTGGCATATCCTAGACGTGTTCAACAATTTTATACAAATCTAGAGTGTTATGGGGATTTTTATACAAGTTTTGTCAATGGGAAGTCTTTATATTTTACAGCCATTGGTTTTGGTAGTATTTTAAATATCCCATTTTCTGGTGTGTGTCCTTTTACAAAGAAAGGTGTTGTTCATTTTCCTTTTACTCCTCTGGAATAGTTACAAATTGTTATGAACAATTCTGTGTTAAGTGATGTGTTTACTCCAAAAACTGTTGATGTTTCTCCTATTTCTTGTGTCCTCCATCAACTTGTTAGATACAATTTGTTGCCTCGTTTAGGTGGAGGGGCAGATTTTACCCATCAAGATTTGATAGTTGTTGCTATAATTTTAAGAGGTGTGTCTTTTAATTTGTCTCAAATGATGCTTCATCATATGACCACTTGTTTGCGAAAAACAAAGACATGTTTGCCTTACAGTTCTACTCTCACTTATTTATTTAAACATTTTAAAATCTCTTTTGAAAATGAAAATTCTGTTTTGATTACTGATTCCATCAGTGTTGGGTCCCTCCTAAAAATCCTGCTCCTCCGATTTCCATACCCTCATCTCCTGTTCAGCCCTCCACCCAATCCTCTCCTGAAGTTGTTGATTTGTTGAAAGTAATTCTTACTAATCAAGAGAAAATGCAAGTTGATATATCTACCCTTAATAATCATATGTTTGTTTTGGAAAAAGGTAAGTTGCCATTGGGTGCACCTGAAATCAATAAACTCTATCATACCATTGAAGATGAGTTTATTGATTTACAAGCTGGTTTTGAGGTGCAAACAACTGCCTTGGCTGAGTTGATGCAACGTCGACTTAATAGGAATTCTTGTCAGTTGAGTCAAGAAATTAAATTTGTTAGTAATCAGGTTGGGGAATTGGCTGATTTTATGGCTTTAAGGTTTAATGATGGTGGAACTAAACTACATATGCAGCGTAAGAACTCCACTGTCACAGAGTGGGTGCATTGCAACTGGTTAGCCGAATATCAAGGTGAATTCCTGGACGTGTCATTACCCCCTGGAACATTTATTCCTCGTCCTCCTCTCTTTGCTAGTGATTTTACTATTACTGAAAAGATTCATCGTGCCAATCACCGTCCCTATTTCACAGAAAGGGCAACTCGGTAAGTAGTTGTGGTAGATCTCGAAGAATGACCTACTCTCTTTTTGTTTGATGACAAAGGGGGAGAGTTTTTGAAGATTACTTTGAGTTTCCTGGACAAATTTTTAAAATTTTATGTTGGTTTGGTGTGTATCACCAAAAAGACTTATGTTTAATTTGGGATTTTAAATATTTGATGTATTTGCAGTAAATATTTTGATATTTGATGAACTAAAAATTACTGCAGGTAACAAATTTACTGAAAATTGAATTTTACATTTCAGTACCCTGAAATGATATTGGTGCATGGGTTTAGGGGGAGTAAATTTATGAGATGCGTATATTCAGGGGGAGTTTATGAGAGTTAAATAATTTTGGGTTGTCATCATCAAAAAGGGGGAGAATGTTGACTTAGTCATATTCTAGCCTTATGCTTTGATGATGAAATGTTCAAGTACTAAATTGTTTTATGGCATTTCAGGTATATGATGATAAGGAACATTTTCAAGTGGGTGAAGAATTTTTCTTTACTAGATAAAACCAAATGTAAGGTCAATTGCATAATAATTGATTTTTCATTTAAAGGCTCTAGTACATATCATTTACATTTTTGTTATATGTCTTAAAATGAAAAATGATTTAACTAGTTTTGAAAAAGGTTTTTCTAAATACTTGATATATGTTTTGCATGTATATAAGCTAAATGATATATCTTTGATTGTCTAAATATTTTTGGTACACGTGGAAATCATTAAGCATGGTTAGTAACAAAATGGTTGACATAGTAAGTGCACGGTTTTTCAAGGAGTAATGATAATGATTATCTTGGAACTTTGAAAGCATTGATTATTGATAAAGTTGATTAGTGTCATACGCCACTTTTTATGCAAACCGTCACTTTAGTTGTTGCATGCTACTTAAATGCTTGGAGAGATAAAGCCAAAGCTATTTAGTGGTTTATTATGATTTATCTCAACTGTATACATAACAAAGAGTTTGATGATTCACGTTACTTTAGTTGTTCCTTTTATGTAGCCACACGCCACGTTAATGAGTTATATCTTGAAGGAACTTTTGATGTTATCTCAACAATATAACACTAAAGCAGTTTAAATTTGTGAATTGGATAATTATCAATGATCATCCTCTTTGTTGTTAAAAAGATTTATTTACCGTTGGTTTATTTGAACATATCTTTTTAAACGATATTATTTGAAAGGCTATTTAAATAGTGCTTTTCATGAATGAAAATGATAACTCTCACGAATATAATTCTTGCACTAATTTTTGTGATTATCGAGCATTCTGGTTTATTCAGTGCAACCTTTGAGAAGCTAAGCAATTAATTTTTTGATATTATTTGAGCTGATATTTGGTAAGAAATTAATTGTTAATTTATTTTGTGCTAATTGATCATTGCATATAGTTGAGCCTTTAATTGTTAAGTTGATTATTCTTGCATTGATCATAGACCTCTATATCTGTATTGAATTTTCTGTTTTAGACTAAGTGTAGTCTAAAGGTTTTAATCCTAGTGGATTAGAGAAAAGGCTTACAAACAGGTTCAAGGAAGCAAATGTGCTTGAAGAGTGCATAGGTGCACAAGGAGCAAGAGAGCACAAGGGAAATTAATTGTTAATTAATTTTAGAATTTGTTTTGTAATCTGTATTTATTTATAAAGAAATAAATAAAGTGAGTCTCCAATACTAGTTGGTATTGGACGTGGACTAGGCTATTATTAAAGAGGGTAATAGCTGAACCACGTAAAAAATCCTGGTGTTGATTTTATTACTTGCATTACTCACGTAGGCTATTTAATTATCTTAATAATTAAAATCTGAATATTTGCTTTATATTTAGATAATTCTTCAAACACCAAGTATTTAATTTGAATTATAAATTCAGCAGAATATTTTGTCATTTCAGTAGACTATATTAATTCAACAAACTGAATTAAGAAATATAGTAGCTTGAATTCGATAAGTTGATATAAAGTTTAAAAATTGGTTATAGATTGTTCCCACACTTATTCAACCCCCCTTCTAAGTGTTCCTAGTTAAATTTCAATTTGAGAGAGCAAGAGTTTGGAGGAACGAAGAACTGGAATAGTTTCACGAAGATTTCAGAATCGAAAGCTGAGAAGGGTGGTGTATTATTATTCTTCTCTAATTTCTATCTTCTGTAATTGGGATGATGTTTCCTTTTATTTATTCAGTGTTTAATTCATTTATTATGGGCTAAATTACTTGTTAGGCTTATAATGGATCTCTAAGTGGAACGATGATTGTGTAACCTTGGTTTTCAGTTTAATTAAGCTATTATACAGTTTATCTATATTAATTGGAGCTTGAATTTATGAATTGCTTGATCGACAATTTTATGTGGATTTGTGTGAATTCGAGAGATGAAATATAAATCTAGACTTAGTTAATATAGCATGTGTCATGAATTTTGTGGATAGCAAATTCTTGATTATTGTTGAGGTAGAGATATGCTTGACATCACATGTAATCGTGAGGAGAACTTGAACTAAACCCTTATTTAATTAGAATTCACGTAGAGATATAGTGAGTTGATTAATTGAGGTGTTTGATTTAATTCTATCTTAATTGTGGAGTTGGGTTAATACAGTGTTAATATATCTAGAGGTGATTAATACTACTTATGTGTTCTTGATTAATAAACTGGGATAGTGAGTTAAACTGGAATAAGGTGATAATAATCAGAGGGATGCTTAGAGTGAAGTTACGAGCCTAATTCTCCAATATTTGTTTGAAAATCCAGATTTAGGGTTAGTTGATATTGAGTTGATTTTTGGATGATTGTGACATTTTCAATATAAACTAGAAATTGATTAGTTTAATAAAATCTGGATTAGTAGGAGATTGGTAGTTACAAGGGAAATTTGTGCGAAATCTCTGAGGGAACGATACTTTACTTACTATTATATTACTTGTTGACAACGTATACTTGCGTACTGAGCGTAATTAGATTTTACCCAACAATATGTCTAATAGATGTTGTGGTTTTAATACTGTGTATAGGTGAACGTGAGTTTAAATATTTTAGCTTACACTCGAGGTAAGTTTTCTTACTCTACACTTTCGTTGAGTTAGTTCTATTATTACATTGTGTAACTTCATTCTTTTGATTCGGAAAGTTTCTAAACTTCTCTTTTTACATTGAGCAAGTTTTCTAACCCTACATTTACATTGAGCAAGTTTCTTACTTTAATCTTTCATTAATCGAATTCTTGTATTCCTCATCATTATTTGAACAAGCTAGCTATGACTTAAACTTTATTCAAACAAGTTTTGAATTCCAATATTTATTGATGTATTCTAACTTGTTTATTGTTAGACAAGTTTCTTTATTGTCCTTCATGTACGATGAATGCAATTTTCTTGAATTCTAATTTCTAATGTTGAATTATCTTAGTTCATTTACTTGACACAAGCCATTCTCATAATGAGCAAGCTTTAATTTCGGCTTGCTATTACTTAATGTATATTCAATAATTATGTTATTATTGATCAACTATTGTGTTATCAAACACTACTGATTCAACTAGTCCTCTAGTTGATGTTCGTTAAACTTCAAATTACCCTTGAAAGCTTATCCAAACCAAACTTTCTTTGGTGCGGACTTGTACTCTAAATACTAAGATGAACAACCCTATTATTAGGGGTTTACGCTTAGCATTGAAATGTTTGTGCACAATACATTGTACGAAGGGCTGATCCCCCTAAGTACGAGGAGTTCTTATTGTCTTATGACTGTTGAAGTTGAGGTTGAAAGATTACTTGCAACTGTGGAAATAGTTTGTGGTCTTATGACCCTCGGTTTTATATAATCCATATTTTGATTCCAGTCGTTGGTTATTATTGATAGAGTACTATTCATTGTTGATGAGCCTATTTGTTGGCAGTTATTTCATTCGTGTTGATTCATTTCTATATCTAGTGAGCAATTATTTTGCTCACTCTTGCATATTTATACACTTATTGTAGCTAAGGTTGAGAAGGTAAATGAACCTACAACTAGCAAAGAAAAGGGAAAAATGTACAAGTGATGAAGACTTGTAATTTTATTTTATTGTTATAATGATAGACTTTTAATAATGATGTGATGTAATAATTTAATTTCTGAATTTGAATGATTGTAATTAAAGGTTAGATAACCTGGGAGATAATTTTTATTAACGTAATCCTGTATGGGCAGGTTTTATTATTCAATTTTATTATGATTGGGTAGTTAGATATGAATATTTTGATTAAGTGAACACCAAATCTTGTGGAAATGAAGTACCTAGATTTGGGGGTGTCACATATGTATTATTTGATTCTGGTGCCACCTGTTCTTTTGTATCTAAGGAATTTGCTAATCGACTTAATTTACCCCAAGAACGATTAAGAAATCCTTTGAACATAGAAGTTGTGAATATAGAAGTAATCCCTGTAGAATACGTTTACCAAAATTGTCGCGCAAATATTATAGATCATGAACTAAGCGTAGACTTGATCCCGATAAGATTGGGAGAGTTTGGAGTAATATTGGGAATGGATTGGTTGTATAACCATGCTACGATAATTGATTGTCAAAATAAAAGTGTAAACCTTCAGACTCCAAATAAGTCTAAGGTAGTGTTTTATGGTAGCACATCGCTTAAGAAATCGTGTAATCTTACGATGATGCGGGCCAAGAAATTATTGAGAAAAGGATGTATAGGTTACTTAGCTTACATTGTTGATACTCAAAAAAGGGAGTGGACACTAAGGATATATCCGTAGTGAGAGAATTCCAAGATGTATTTTTGGATGATCTGCATGGTCTTCCACCAGATAGATAAATCGAATTCATAATAGACTTAGCACCGGAACTGCACCAATTTCGAAAGCTCAATATCGTATGGTGCTAGTAGAAATGAAAGTATTGATGATACAACTGCAAGAGTTACTAGATAAAGGTTATATACGACCGACTGTGTCTCTTTGGGGAGCACCGGTATTATTTGTTAAAAAGAAGGACGGATCAATGAAGCTCTATATCGATTATCGAGAATTGAACAGAGTAACGATCAAGAATAGATATCTGTTACCAAGGATATACGACCTTTTTGATCAACTGAATGGAGCGAAGTGTTTCTCAAAGATAGATCTACGTACGGGTTATCGCTAGTTGAAAGTACGGGAGAAGGACATAACAAAGATGGCGTTTTGAACCCGTTATGGACACTACGAGTTTTTGGTAATGTCATTCGGATTGACAAATGCTCTGGCAGCATTCATGGACTTGATGAACCGAGTTTTCAAGCCATACTTAGATAAGTTCATAGTAGTATTTATCGATGACATTTTGATTTATTCAAAGACTAAGGAAGAGCACGTCGAATATCTGAAGATGGTTTTGGAAGCATTGAGAAGAGAAAAAATTGTACGCGAAATTTTAAAATGTGAATTTTAGATGGAGAAGGTTCAATTCTTAGGACACGTAATATATCAAAATGTAATTTCTGTGGATCCTACAAAAGTGGAAGCGGTAAATAACTGGGAACAGCCGAAGACACCAACAGAGATAAGAAGTTTCTTAGGGTTAGTTGGGTACTATCGAAGATTTATCCAGGATTTTTCCAATATATCAACCCCGTTGACAAATCTAACGAGGAAGACGGTGAAATTCGTGTGGACGGAAAAATGTGAAGAAAGTTTCCAGGAGCTGAAGAAGAGACTAAGTGAAGCGCCTGTATTATCCTTACCAGATGATATAGGAGGATTTGTGGTGTATAGTGATGCATCGCATAAGGAACTTGGTTGTGTGCTCATGCAACATGGCAAAGTCATTATATATGCATCGCGATAACTGAAGGATTACGAAAAATGATACCCTACTCATAACCTAGAGTTAGCGGAAGTAGTTTTTGCGTTAAAAATTTGGAGACATTATTTATAGGGAGAGAAATGTGAGATATACACGGATCCGCTTTTTACATATCTCTCGTTATTTGGGACCCTATTCACCTCTTTGGCCTTTTATATTTGCTCATAGCTCCCGTTTGATACCAGATAAAGCAAATCTTGGTTTTCGTTTGATCCGCTGCTGAACTTATTCAAATTCCAAGAGCTCGGATCGAATCGGTATATCAATAAGAGTGAAATATATCTTCACACAGAAGGAGTTGAACATGCGTCAGAGAAGGTGGATAGAATTAATCAAGGATTATGACTGCGATATTCTTTATCACTTGGGAAAGGCAAACGTAGTAGCCGACGCGCTAAACAGGAAAAGAAGGGAGAAGTTATTTCATCTGACAACTCAGGAGGAGTTAATAAGGGAAATAGAGAAATTAGAGATAGAGGTTGTGACGCCCCCAAATTCAGGTACTTAAAACCTGAACTCAGTGCTTCACGATACCCTTTCTTTGAGCGAAATAATAATAATAATGTCATAAATATCAATCTTAATTTACATATCAGAGTTGTCTAAATCCCAGTTACGCGACCTTAAAACATTTCATTACATGATAGATAATAAATATCATCAATTTATTTAAGTCTAGCTATTACATAAGATAACACAAACTTAATCTGATAGCTTTCCTTTCCCTTTGTTCTTGCCTGAACCTTCAGGTCGATGATACATAGCTAAAAACATTTAAATTAAGCAAGGATGAGCATTTGAGTGCCCAGCAAGTAATAACAATTATAAATATTAGCTGAAAGGATTAAATGTTTTCTTTGAACGACTCTTCAACAACGAAGCAATAGTTGTGAAGTACTGAAGCAACACTAAACAACATAACAATTCTTATTTCAAATTTTAAAACCATGTATTGACTATAAATGGAGAGCATTCGATAGACTATGAAAATAGTTTTCAGTTTTCAAAAGGTCAAATGAACTTCATCTCGCTAAATCATAACTTACGAGCACACGGGGTGATCAAATGACCCGTTATGCCTGTGATTGATCAATACTACATACCAGAACGATATTCTCGTTCATCATATCTGCCTTAGGCGCACAAAAGGTTTTCCCAGATTAGGGATGTTCATACTTAGTCGGGATTCCGAACCAAAACAATTTGATTGGATGCAAGAAGGTTTTATCATATTCAACGATATATATATATATATATCAACATGTGTTTGACTATAATGATTATCCAAGTGAGGACACTTGTATAATCATATTTCAAAATTAACAAACAGAATATATATATGAGTTATATGATATAATATCATGTTGATAAACAATGATCGGATATAATATATACGACAATATGGTTAATAATCTAGTACAATAATAATATAAATTTGAAACTTTCTTACTCATGTCCATTGCATAAAGAAAATGCAAATGTAAAGATACTTGCTTACGATATCCGTTGAATAAAGTAAAACAAGAGTTTAGGATACTTGCACAACGTAAATGATAGTTTAAATACTTACTCAAATAAAAGAGTAAGAGTTAAGAAACTTGCCTGGTCTGCTTCTTACACAACTTAATTATATCTTTAATTCAACGACCTATCATTTATAAGATTGTTCTATTGATTAGAATAACATATAACACATAGTACTGTTATTTACAGTCAACACATATCCTAATTATATTGTCTTATGGTTATATAAATCATTAAGACATAAACAAATACTTATACAGTCAAACTATATAGGTTTAGATCAATTTCGGTAGCATTTCGGTGTACCGACGGCTTTATCGGGTAATTATCGAGTTTAAAACTCTATCATGCAGTTCAATATTATCCTGGATATTTTAAAGACCAGTCATATTATTTATAAATGACTTATAATAATTTCTAAATAATTATTATAATTTATCTTGATTTTTCAAACTCTAGAATCATTATTAAATGACTTAAATATTAGATAATTCTATTATCATTAATATTTAAATAATATTATAATATTAATGCAACCATTGCCAAAATATCAAAGTTATTTTAATAACTCAAAATATTTTTAAAGTATTAATATTACCCTAAATGACTTTTAAAACATTCAAAATCATTTTTAAATAATTACCAATAATATTAAAATATTAAGGTATTATTCATTAAATATTAAAAGTCACTTATAATTACTTAAAATATGTTTAAACCATTTATATCCTTTTAAATCAATAAAATCATTTTTAATCTATTTATTTAATATAATTATTAAATAAATCTAATATCATTAATATTAAATAATTAATGAAATTTACTTTAAAATATTGAAAGTTACATTTTATAATTTAAAATATTATTAAATACCTTATTATCATTTAAAATGATTTTTAACATAATAAAATCATTTTTAGTTAATTTATTTAGTGCATTTACTAAATAAATAATATTAAAATATTTACTAATATTTATGGAAAATATGCCAAATTATTAAAAGTTAATGTTTATGACTTAAAATAATTTTTAAAACTAATTTTATAATTTTCTAATTTATTTACTATTTTAAATGATTTTAGAATTTATTTCTATTTTTAAATCATTTTCCGGAAATTAGAAAATAAAAATAATAGAAACCGTCACTATAGGCTATAGCGACACTGTCTGTCGCTGTTGGTGTTCTTGAGCTCAGGAACACTGACAGCCAGCTTTGATAGGGTCCTTCTTTGACCGTTCATAGCTCTCAATGCATTGTGTTTCTGGGCTCGTTTAAACATTGGTTGTGCAGTAGGTATGTAACACTAACATTATCAATCATAACCTAGGTCATAACACATCAAAGCATGAAGATCTGGCCTTGACAAGTTGTAAGACCCCAAATAACTAATAAATGAAATTTAATTTTCTCTAATTATTATTTTGAAATAGTAAGGGTTGATGTGATTAATGTGGATAGTTATGGGTAAAATACGCAAATATTTCAAAATAAACAAGTGGTTATAAAATATTCATTGTTGTTTGGGGAATATTCGTTTGGTCGTGGAATATTTGTCTTCGTTTGGGAATATTCGATGACGACATAGCGACCAATATGTGTGTAGGCCCCATAACTGAAAGCGATTGGAGGAAGAAAACGACAAATATAAGTTGTTTAAAAATAACGGCGTAGTAGTTATTCTGGTTTACCTTGTTGGAATACCCGGTGGTTAAAACACAGTAATACGCGTTGTTGCACAGTAGCACACGGTATTGCACCAATTATTGACTCTTACGTAAGAAGGCACTACTCAATAATGGTTACACTAATTACTGTTCAGTTTTTTATTTTATTGGTTCAATAATTGTTGCGTTGATATTTTATATCTCTTTGTTGTTTCAATAATTGTCATTACACGATTTTTTTTATTATCGAAGCAATAATTCATATTATCTCGAATAATATTATTAGATAACATTATTGGCAATGTCTAGAAAGTTCTCGCATCAAGGAGAGGTTTGGTCACCTAATTGCGCTACCAAGAAGGAGAAATTCTTATTGGAAAGCCCCTCTTCCTGAACCGCACTGTTGTCAATATTGTGATTCTGTAATATTATTTGTGAATAATTAATTATTGATTCATATGATGAGGAAAATATTGATTTTATGTGGATATAGATGGAGATAATTTTTAATGTGACAATTGTTGAAAATTAAAATTTTATCTTTTTCGATAAAATAATTCATTTAAATATATATATTATTATATTTTACTAATATAATAATGGTGATATTTTTTACAACGAATGTGGGATATATGAGTATATCTGAGGAGGAAGAGTATTTTTGTTGCAATAAATGTTTAAAACATGTTAAACATGTCGGTTGGACCCCATTTATTGAATTGAAATTTGATTATAGCCTCTAAAAATCGTCTGCTTATAGATATCGGTCAATTTCTCGCTTTGAATTTGGAAAACTTTCTTACGCAAAGTTGTAGAGAATTGAATTTCCTATAAAAACTCGCGAGATTCGAATTTTCTGATAAAAGGGCTATTTATTATGAATTATTGAAGTTCCGAAATAATTAATTTTTGGAAGTTTAAAATATTTTTAATTACAAAAACGTTTTTTTCATTTTTGAAACTCATTTAACATGTGGTTAGGAGGCTGAATTCAGATGGTAGTGTGCGTAGAGATATTTAGAAAAAATATAATATTAATTTATTAAATTTTCTGCTTTGGTGTTCTAAGCATTTTCCTATAAATAGGGTGCTTAGGTTAGAATTGAAAATCACACCAGAAACTAAAGTTTTCTCTCTCTATATTATCGAGCGTATTCTTGTGAGTATTTTGAGTATACTTTGAGTATTGTTATACGGTGAAAGTTCAAGTTATAACCTATATCCAGTATTCCAACTAGAAGTACTGATCTTTCGAGGTAAGAGATATTTTTTTTTTTTCGTAATGATATTATTTCTTCAATATCATTATGATGAAATATTGATCTGAAGTTTTTATCAAATTTGGAACTTTTGGTGTCGGAGTTACTATTCACGTATACGGCACTATTCACGTATACGGTACTATTCACGAATACGGCATTATTCATCGAAAAATGAAATTTTTTCTTTTCGTCCAAAATATCTATTGTGGATACTAGCTTTGATTGTATCCATGTTTTGATCATTCTAGAATTTTACACCACTATGATTATTTTTGAGGTATTTTTGGACGTGGATAAAACGAAATACGAATCCTTAATCCTTGTCATTTTGTTTCACTGGATTCGTTTCTTTTAAAAATATATATATATATATATATTTTTCATCATCCTCAGTCTTAAATGATGATATTATTGAATATCTTTGGCCCAGAGTGCAAAGATGAATGATTTCGATGAATATCTTTGGCCCAGAGTGCAAAAGATGAATGATTTCGATGAATATTTTTGGCCCGTAGTGCAAAGATGAACAGTGTTTAGATGAACATGACTAATCGGGTGAATGTCCTCGGCTCAGTAGTGCAAGGATGAATATATGGTTCCGTATATATATATGATTGATGTTACAGGATAAAAATATTGATGATGGATCATTAAATTCATAGATATTAGTAGATTTCATCCTCTACGTAACTCTTCTATGAATTAATATTTTTCACGCGAGTATTAATTTAAAACTTGTTGTCTATTGTATTCTATTAAATTTTTCCGTTGAAGACTAACGATAATTTGTTCAGTATTATCTTAGTCATAATATTCTTCTTGGGCTAGTTGAGCTCACCCTTTTCCTTTTTGTTCCATTTTTCTTCTCGTGGAGGCGAGAATGTAGCGAGTACCAGTCGGGATATGGAATGATGGTTTTAGAAAGTTGTTTAGTAGTCCTCACCATTTTTGTAAAATAATGTATCAATAATTATGATGAGGATTTATTTGTATGTGGATATTGTTTAGATGGCAATATCTCAGATTTAAACTCACAGCTTTCTTTGTTGTAATAATAAAGTTGTAGTTGTTTCTGTACCGTGTATTGATAACTCAGAATGGGTGATGTATACCTATTTTGGGGGTGTCACACAAGTCATTGTCTGAGCTTTCTGGGTTTTCCAGAAACCCAGACAGATTCAAGGGTCCATTTTGAGGCTTAAATATCTATAGGTTCTGGTCATTGTTTATGTGTTCGAATGGTTCAGGGTCGTAGTCCACATGTCCTAGTACATATATCAACCAACAAATTGGATTAACTACATCATATACATATTATATCATTCGGTCAAGCATTGTCAGAAAACATGTTCTTACGGTTTCTTGGTTTTCCAGAAATTATAACCGTGAATGACTGGCCTAGTTTGACCATTAATTACTTTCATTATGTTTGTTAACAAAGTGATATAAGAGCATGAATCCGTAGTACACATACAATAGTACAATCTAAATACAATAACACAAGCAAAAAGATCAAACACATGCAAGATCTATGGCTTAGAAACACTTGTCAGAAGTTGTTCTTCACGATTTCTGGGTTTCCCAGATTTTGTGAAAGGTAGTTGGTCAATGGTGGTTTGACCACTTATATATATGATTCTATAAATGATATGGGTGATATAATGACATGATTGTGCAGTCCTTATGTTAGAATACAATATTAAAACAATAACATGGCTTAACTAACAAAGATCGGCAAGATATAGGGACTGCAAAACGTTGTCAGATTTTCTGTCCAAATCTGGGCTGCCCAGAAACAGTTTCATGTGATCGGTCAACGCACTTTGACCTTTAATAACTTTCAATACGTAGCAGATATGGACCTGATTCAAGTTCCATATTATAGAACGCATGACATACTACAAGTCTAAACACTTAAACAACCAAAACCATAACGAGAAAAAGATCTGCAAGGACTGACATTAGGCTGTCAGACACAAATTTCCAGATTTTTCCAGATTTCTAAAATTATCAATTTCGAGTATCTAAGTATTATGGATCTGAGTTATAACAACCCAGATCATCTATATGGACTACAAACAACATGTTTAACACACAAAAACTAACATCTAACATGAAATCAAAAATCGAAATTTAGGTTTAGGGTTTTACCTTTCTATGATCAAATTCTGATTCTTGGCCACTGATTTTGTTGTGGTTGTTAGTGGGGCTGGTCTTGGGGACTGGTCTAGCACTAAAATTCGGAGGTTTGAGTTGAGAGAGAAGTGAGTTGAGTGTTGGTGAAAATTTGAGCAAGTTAGTAGCATTTTTCTCTCTTAATCTATATATAGCGTGGTGTGATGCTTATGGCTGAGCATGATTATCAGATTTGTGACTGATTAAAGGCTATACTAGACCACATGGCTAGTTAGAGTTGGCCACCAACCACCTACTAGGTCTAGATCTACACTCCACCTTAATAAAATATTAAAAAGGGTAGTTTGGTCATTTGGTTTTTACTTTTAGTGGCAGTGTTGATATTTTCTCTCACCCATTAGGGTTTAACCCTAGAGCTCCAAAAGCCCAAGTTCTAGGATTTTGAGATTAGGGCTAAAATGGAAATCTTAGTTACAAAAATGTGAATTAGGGTTCCCTAATTAAATTAGGTTTACTAATTACCTAGAATTTATAATTTAGGCTTTATAATATATTAATTACTATCAACCTTGCTAAATTAATACCTAGGGTTTATAACTTAGCAATTAGGGTTCAAATTTAATAATTAGGGTTTCTAGATATTAATTAGGGTTTACCTAATTAACATTAAATATAATAATTTCCATAAATTACATTACACAATAACTTAATAATTTTTATAATCGTAATTGACTTATATACTATAATTTATCATTGACGCTAGGGTTTGCACTGCTTTACTAAAACTGTTCCACACATTAACGTTACACACATATAGAGCATGTTTATATTACTGAAATATAATTAATATTACATTAATATTCTCATTCCTTATTCAAAGTCTAGTATTAGGGTTTTGAATCCATATCCGACATATCCTTCATATATATACCATTATTAATTAAGTTAAAATAATTAACTTAACTAATATAATAAAATACAAATCATAATAATCCTTATAATCATATCATATATATAATAATCATATTTTCATGGAAAATAAATAATAAATATGTTTATTACAAAATTAATTTATAATAAGAATATAACCTATAATGATCAATAATTCTTAAAAGAATTTATTTATAATTATTCATATAAAAAATAAGTTTTATTTATCACATAAATACATATACTTTTCTTTGCACATAATCCCACCTTTATATATAAAAAAAATTTAATGCAAAATTTATTATTTAATTATTTTTAAAATACAGGGGTATTACAGAGGTAAAAGGACTGGGGAGGTCTAAAGAAAAATTATTTGCAGTGGAAGCTCGTCCAACCTTGTTGGACAGAGTGAAGGAATCACAAGAGAAGGACGAAGAGTGCGAGAAAATCAGGAAGATGATCTCATAAAATGAAGAAGAGAGATTCAAAATGGATAAAGATGGTATTTTGAGATTCGAAGGGAGAGTGTGGATACCAGCGATAACTGAGTTGAGGGATGAAATTTTGCATGAGGCACACAAGATGACGTATTCTGTTCATCCAGGAGGCACAAAGATGTATGTACCGAGATTTGAGGCAACATTTTTGGTGGCCCAATTTGAAACGAGAAATTGCGAAGTGCGTTAGTAAATGTCTTACTTGTCATTGGGTCAAAGCAGAGCACCAGAGGCCGAGTGGTCTACTTTAGCCGTTGGAAATACCATAGTGGAAATGGGATCACATTACCATGGACTTCGTGGTGGGACTTCCAGTCATGCAAAAAGGTTTTGATGCCATCTGGGTTATCGTAGATCGACTAATGAAGACGGTTCATTTTCTACCGATCAAGATCCGATATAATTTGAATCAGTTAGCGAGCATATACGTAAAGGAAATTGTTTCATGACATGGAGTGTCGGTGTCAATTGTCTCCGATTGAGATCCGCGCTTCACGTTAAAATTTTGGAAAAGCTTTCAAGAGAGGATGGGAACACAACTGAGGTTGAGTACTGCTTATGATCCACAGATAGGCGGACAAAGTGAGTGAACGATACAAACGTTGGAGGGCATGCTTAGAACTTACGTGATGGACTTCAAGGGAAATTGGGACGATCACCTACCCCTAGTGGAATTTTCCTATAACAATAGTTACCATGCGAGTATCGGCATGCCGCCGTATGAAGCTCTTTACGAGAGAAAATGTCGAACGCCATTATGTTGGGACGAAGTTGGAGAACAACGAATGTTGGGACCAGAGTTAGTGCAACAGACCGCAGACGTGGTTACAGTGGTAAGAGTCAGACTGGTAGATGCACAGGTTCGCTAGAAGAAATACAAAGATTTGCATAGTCAAGACCGCAACTTTGAAGTCAGAAGTTACGTTTTCTTGAAAGTATCTCCCTGGAAGGGAAAAATACGATTCAACAAGAAGGGAAAATTGAGTCCGAGGTTCATATGACCATTCGAGATATTGAAGCGAGTGGGTGAAGTGGCATACAAAGTTGCATTATCACCTGAGTTGGAGCAAATCCACAAAATGTGTTTCACATCTCCGTGTTGCGTCCGTACAAGCTTGACTACAAACACGTGATTTCGTACGAGCCCATTCAAGTGGAGAAGAATCTGGCATACGAAGAAATTCATGTCCAGATATTAGATAGAAAAGAGAAGACATTAAGAAATAAAGTTATTGTAAGACCCCAACTTTTATGAATAAAGAATAATTTTCTCGAAAAATATTTTTAAATATTATGGTGTTAATTTGATATACTGTTATATTTGTGGGTAATATTTACAAATTTTGCAAAGTAAGCAAGTGGTTATATAATATTCGATTGGTCGGGGAATATTCATTTTAACAGGGAATATTCGTACGACTGCACAATTATTGGTGGACCCCACAATAGAAGTATTGTCGTAGTTAGAAAATGACAAAATTATCTTTCTATAAAAATAACTACGGTGAAGGTGTTCTGTGTTAAAACCGCTGAACTACCCTAGTAGTAAAAGTACAAAGAATACGCTGTGGTTGTATAGTAGCACACCAGATTGATTATTGATGCTTACGTGAGAAGTCACTTGGTTATACTCAATTATTGCTACGATGAATTGTTGCATCATATCTCTCATATTATTGATTCAATTATTGTTACGATCATCATCAGATAATATGAAATATTATTAAATCAATAATTGAGATGGCAAAGTTATTCATATTATTATTTGCAATATTGACAATGTCTAGAAGTTCTCATCGAGGAGAGGTTTGGTCACCTAATCATGCGCGCCAATAAGGAGAAATCCTTATCGAAAAGCCCCTTTCCTCGGGAACGACACGGTTGTTAAATATTGTGAATTATAATATTAATGATGAATAAGTTCGTGTTGATTAAAGATGAATTTTATAGTTCCATTGTGTTGGAATTATTTGTGTTAGTGGAAATTGACATTTGTTTCGATAATAATTGATGTTTGGAGGTTATATTGTTCAATCGGGTATTCAGGGCACTTTTCGTGTCAGAGTACTATTCATAAGTTACTATTCACGAGTTACTATTCATGAGTTACTATTCACGGGGTACAATTCATCTGTAAAATATATTTCTTTTCAGTCCAAATTATTTTTGGGTACAATATTATTCCATGAGGAGATGTGCTAATTTTACAGACCGTTGGTTGAAGATATAATAGTAAATCAATATGGACCGCTGGTGGAAATTTATAATAGTAAATCAATATGGATCGCCGATTTAAAGTTTTAATAGTAAATCAGTATGGACCGTTGCTTTAAGTTTTAATAGTAAACCAATATGGACCGTCCGTTTCAAAGTAAATCAATCTGGACCGTTCTTGAATTAGTTACTATTCAGTCCATTCTCCTATAAATAGAAGCTCATTCCTTCATTATTTCTTACGAATTCACTAAAACTCTAGAGAGAGAAACCAAGAGAGAAAGAAGAAAAGTATTATTCTACTTCACTACTCCAATATCCAGTTTCTTCTAAGGCAGGGGATATTATTTGTAGTACTCGTAAGGGGTATTCTTTCTTTCTTGTTTGTGAAGAGAACTTCTGTTATTCCATTCTTATTATTCTGTTTGAATAACCTATTTATGCAAAGTACTGCATACATGGTGAAATTCTTCTAATATTCTCGTCGAATATCACTGTCTGCAACGCTTCTTACGGGACCGGTTCCATTATTTATTATTCGTCGGAATATCCTCGTCTGCAAGCTTACGCCGGACTGGTTCAATTATTTATTATTCGCTTGGGAATAACTCATGCATGCGATCTATCGCACCCATGATGAATCCTTCATTATTCCATTCTTTATTATTCTCGTTGGAATAACTTTCGCCTATGTGGATTACCACATGCATGGTGAATGATCCTTCGTATTCATTCCTGATTAAATTATGGAAATGATCTGTCTACGTGATTACCGCATGGCGGGTGAAAATCCATTTGCAGTTTCATATATTCTATTATACTCAGTTGGTTAAAGCTTTGGCTTCTATACTCCATGAAATTATTGGAATATCCTTGATATTTGCGCTTCATCCAATATCTTTTCATTGAAATATTCTTCTTAGCATTCTTGAATTTTACTTCACAAAGCAGTATCAAGTTGACAATTTGGACGTTATTAAGTTCAGGATAAATTAACTTATAAATCTTTAAAATTTATTCTTGAACCTGTTTTATTGAATTGTCATCATCCTCATGCTTATATTATGTTGAAAGTTATCTTTGGCTTACGTGCATAGATGGACTTGGTATGATTGTGACCAGGGATTATTCGGTATAATCATGATCGTAATGTGACGAATGATGTGGTAAAAGTCCTCATTGGCCTGTAGTTCATTGGTGGACCGTTGTTGGTATGATTATGACCATGGATTATTCGGTATAGTCATGACCATTGATGATTACATGAATATCCTTGGGTCGTGGAGCGAGGATGATTCGATTTTATTTATTAAAATTGAGTCTCAAATGATAAAGTTGATGAAAACTTTTAAATCATAGAAGATAGTAGATTTTATACTTTACTTAACTCTTCTAATGGATTGCTTATTCCGCTGCAGTTTTTGATCTAAAACTTGTTGTCTATTATATTCTATCAGTTGTTATACTGTTGAAGGCTATTGATAATTTATTCTGCATTATCTTAGTCATAATATTTCTTCTTTGGGCTAGTTGAGCTCACCCTTTCTTTCACCGTTTTCTCTTGAAATGAGAACGTAGTTGGGACTAGTCGGGGAACAGAGTGATGGTCCTAGATGGTGCATTAGTAGTCCTCACTATTATGTGAAATAGTGTGATAATGAATGTAATGAGGACTTCATTGAGTGTGGATATTGTCTAGATGACAATATTTGTATTAAAACTCACAGCTTATGTTTTGTCGTATTTTACACGATTTGTTGTATAATTAAGTTGTATTTGTATTCATTACCTTGTATCCGTAACTCAAGATGGGTGATGTATACTGCTTTGGGGGTGTCACAATTGGTATCAAAGCTTAGGATATGATCCTGGGCCGAGATGTGAGATAAGAACTAGGAGGAGAGATGGGGAATTCCTTCATTAGTATGACCTACCAAAGTTTATTTGGTATTTAACTGGTTGGTCAGAGTATAGGGATAATATGTGATATATTAATTAACCCTTGTTTTGTGACAGTATTGGAAAATTGCATCCGAAAATGTTGAGATAAGCAATGAAGCACATGAGATCGTGGAGTCACCACAGATTAATACCCAGGATAATGTGCAACAGGAAGACAATAATCCTTAGGTGAACAACAACACCGACCAAATGGCGAACGACAGAATGTTTAGGAGCTTTCTGCAATTCATACAACATCAGGAAAGAGAAACTCCTGTCCAAAATGTAGGTGGAAACACTGAAAACTCTCAGACGGTCATCGTTAAACAGTTCAAGGAGCTAGGACCACCGGAGTTTATTGTAGAGCCAAAACCACTTAAGGCGGATGCATGGATAAAGAAGATTACCAAGATATTTGATGTCTTGGGATGCTCCGAGGAGCAAAAGGTTCCTTTTGCCACCTTTATGTTGCGAGGAGAGGCAGATTACTGGTGGGAATCAGTAAAGCGTATTCAATCTGCCGCACTGAAGATATCTTGGGAGAAGTTCCAAGAACTGTTCAACGACAAGTACTTTCTCGAAAGTATTCGTCACATTAAAGAGGTAGAGTTCATCAAGTTGGAGTAGAACAATATGATCATGTCGCAGTACAAAGCTAAGTTTGCCAAGTTGTCCCGGTTTGCGTCCCATTTGGTTGATAATGAGGAGAGAATGACGCGGATATTTTTAAGAGGTTTAAAACTGGAGATACGTCAATATCTTATTTCTCATAAACTGTGTTTGTATTTAGATGTTGTAAATAGGGCTCAGTTATTGGAGCTCGATAACGGGTCAACGCAACCAAGAGAAAGCAGCCGGCAGAATGAAAATACCAGTGGTAACAGTCATCGAAGCGGTGACAAAAAACATGGAGGGAATCAATATGCCAGAAATGGCAACCACTTCGGTGGTAATCATGGCCAAGACAATAAAGTGGGAGTTTCAAGAAGAGGAGGTTTAATAATGATGGAAGGACGTCAGCACCAGCACTTGTTGTTAAGGAAGGAGAACGATCTTCGGTCGTATGTTACAAATGTAGAGGGGAGGGACACATCAGTCCAAACTGTACGTAGCAGTCCAAAGCATGTTACAATTATGGAAGAGAAGGTCACTTAAGCCGATTTTGTCATGCACCGAAGTTAAGTCCATCTGGGATGGAGGCATCAAAGTCTGTCCCAGACAGGATAAAACCGGTAGTTCAAGGGAGAGCGTTTGTTGTAACCTCCCAAAAAGCAAGGAACCCAAACGAGGTCATCACGGGTAAGCTTATCATAAACTCTAGTGAAGTATATACCTTATTTGATACCGGCTCTACGCATTCTTTTATTTCTCCTACTTGCGCTCAACGTTTAAATTTGACTCCAGAGAAATTGGACTTTGACTTATCAGTTGAAACTCCGTTGGGAGAAACCTTCATTACATCCACGGTTTATAAGTCTTGTTTGATTCAAATCGGTAACCGCACATTACCTGTCGATTTTATTTCTTTAAAAATACTTTCATTTGACGTAATTCTAGGGATTGATTTGTTAACTACTCATCATGCAAAAATTGATTATTTTCATAAGGTTGTTAGTTTTCATATTCCTAATCAACCTATTATGCGAATTCAAACGACCAAACCATTAAAATCAATCACGGTCATTTCAAGCCATAAAGCTATTTGTTTAATAAAAATGGATGTCAAGCTTTCTTAGCTCATGTCACAGATTTAAACAAAAATACGTCAGTTTTTGAATGATATTTCTATTGTTAATAAATATCCTGACGTATTCCCTGAAAAACTTCATAGCCTACCCCCAGAGCGTGAAATTGAATTTTGTATCGACCCTGAACCTGGTACAAAACCCATTTCCAAAGCCCCATATCGAATGGCTCCTATTGAACTTCGTGGAGTTAAAGACCCAATTGAAGGAATTGTTAGACATTGGTTTCATTAGTCCCTAAACGCTCCTTGGGGTGCTCTGCTCTATTCGTGAAGAAGAAAGATATGAGTATTTGACTTTGTATTGACTACCGAGAATTGAACCATGTCACCATCAAGAATAGGTATTCATTACCTCGTATTGATGACCTGTTTGACCAGTTGCAAGAAGCATAATTCTTTTCAAAGATCGATCTTCATTCTGGATATCATCAGCTGAAGGTTAAAATTGAGGATATTCCAAAGGTCGCCTTCGAACTCCTATGACGGGCATTATGAATTCTTGGTCATGTCTTTTGGATTGACTAATGCTCCTCACCGCTTTCATGGATATGATGAACCGAGTATTCATGGAATATTTGGATCACTTTGTGGTTGTCTTTATTGATGACATTCTCATATATTCCAAAAGCCGTGAAGATCATGAGCAAAACTTGAGGCTGATACTCCAAAAGCTTCGTGAAAACAAGCTTTATGCCAAGTTGAAGAAATGTGAGTTCTGGCTTGAGGAAGTTGCATTCCTTGGGCATGTGATATCAAATCATGGAATATCTGTTGACCCAGCAAAGATTAAAGCAATTCAAAGTCGGAGCAACCAAAGTCGATGACCAAAAGTACGTAGCTTTCTAAACTTAGTCAAGTTATTATCGAAGATTCGTGGAAGGATTTTCTCGAATCGCTACTCCATTAACTCGGCTGACTCAAAAAGATATAAAGTTCGGTTGGAGCGAGGAATGTTAGAAGAGTTTTCAAGAACTCAAGGGAAGACTCATTTCATCACCTGTTCTGACAATACCATCTGGCTCAGAGGGATTTGTCATCTACGGTGATGCTTCAGGAAAAGGATTAGGATGTGTTCTCATGCAACATGGGAAAGTCATAGCATATGCCTCTCGGCAACTCAAAGAATATGAGAGGAATTATCCTACTCATGATCTAGAGTTGGTAGCTGTTGTCTTCGCACTTAAGATTTGGAGGCATTACCTGTATGGAGAGAAGGTGGAGATCTATATGGATCATAAAAGCCTCAAATATCTTCTCACCCAAAAGGAACTCAACATGCGGCAACGACGTTGACTTGAACTGTTGAAAGATTATGATCATACCATTCAATACCATCCTGGTAAAGCGAACGTAGTAGCTGGCATATTGAGTAGAAGATCATATGCGGGTACGAGTGTAATATTGTCAACACAAAGGCCCGTTTTGTATGACTTACAAAGGATGAAGATAGAGTTAAAGACTCCAAGGACCCATGTGATGATGGCGAATATACGAGTAGAACCGACTTTAATCGATAAAGTTAAAGTTGCTCAAGTTACAGACCTGGAGCTAATACGTATGAGGAAGAAAGTGCAAGAAGGTGCTATTCTGGAAGAAAGAATCGATGAAGAAGGAATACTTCGAGCCAACTCCAGACTTTGTGTTCCTAATGACCCTAATTTAAAGTATAAAATCATGATGGAGGCGCACAACACACCGTTTGTAATCCATCCTGGGAGTACAAAAATGTATCATTATCTTCGACATACATTTTGGTGGAGCAATATGAAGAGAGAGATAGCGGAGTTTATCTCAAGGTATTTAACTTGTCAACGAGTCAAGGCGGAGCATCAAGTACCAAAAGGTCCATTGCAACCACTTGAAATTCCAGAATGGAAGTGGGAGCATATTACCATGGATTTCGTTACTGGTCTTCCCAAGGTTTATCAAGGCATAGATGCAATTTGGGTCATTGTTGATAGATTGACCAAGTCTGATCACTTCTTACCTATAAGAGAAACTTATACACTTGAACGTCTTGCTCGTATGTACATAAATGAGATTGTAAGACTGCATGGTATGCCAGTATCCATAGTTTTTGATCGAGACCCAAGATTCACTTCACAATTTTGGGTTAGTTTGTAGAAAGCTATGGGCACGGATTTACGATTTAGCTCGGCATATATCCTCCTCGACATTTTACGGTAGTCTGGAGAGGACTATTCAAACTCTTGAAGATTTATTAAGACTCTGTGTCCTTGACTTCAAAGGAAGTTGGGACAAGTTCTTACCATTGGTGGAGTTTTCCTACAACAACAGCTTATCAAGCAAGTATTGGCATGGCTCCATTTAAAGGCGTTGTATGGGAGAAAGTGTCGCTTCCGAAGATGTTTGAGATGAGGTGGGTGAAGCAACGTTGTTGGGACCGGAGTTGGTACGTATGACTACGTAAAAGATTCAAACGATCCGACAACGATAAAAACTTCACAAGATCGACAAAAGAGTTATGCTGATCTTCATCGAAAGGACGTAGAATTTGATATTGGAGATCATGTGTTGTTACGTGTTGCTCCATGGAAAGAAGTTACAAGATTTGGAAAGAGAGGAAAACTCAATCCTCGATTCATTGGCCCATTTTTAATTCTCGAGCGAGTAGGAACTGTGGCTTATAGACTCGCCTTACCGCCAAGTATGTCTCGTGTTCATAACATTTTTCATATATCTATGTTACGTAAATATGTGAAAGACTCGAACCACATTATTGAGTTAGAACCAGACGAGATAGAGGAAGATTTAACGCATGAAGAGTTGCCTGTTAAAATCTTGGATAAGAAGGATCATGTTCTACGTTCCAAGGTTATACCTCAAGTCAAAGTTTTGTGGACAAACCACGATGTGGAGGAAATGACATGGGAGTTAGAATCTGAGATGAAGTCAAGGTATCCTTATCTCTTCGACATACCAGGTATGTACCCTAATTTTGAGGACGAAATTTCATAAGAAGAGGAGGTTGTAAGACCCCAACTTTTAAGAATAAAGAATAATTTTCTCGAAATATATTTTTAAATATTATGGTGTAGATTTGATATAATGTTATAGTTGTGGGTAATATTTACAAGTTTTGCAAAGTAAGCAAGTGGTTATATAATATTCGATTTGTTGGGGAATATTCGTTTTAACAGGGAATATTCGTACGACGGCACAATCATTGGTGGACCCCACAATGGAAGTATTGTCGTAGTTAAAAAATGACAAAATTATCTTTCTATAAAAATAACGGCGAAGGTGTTACCGTTAAAACTATTGAACTACCCGGTAGTAAAAGTACAGTAATACGCGTGGTTGCATAGTAGCACACGTTATTGATTATTGATACTTACATGAGAAGTCACTCAGTTATACTAAATTATTGCTATAGTAATTGCTGCATCATATCTCTCATATTATTGATTCAATTATTGTTACAGTATCATCTGCATAATATGATATATTATTAAATCAATAATTGAGATGGCAAAGTTATTCATATTATTATTTGCAATATTAACAATGTCTAAAGTTCACAAGGAGAGGTTTGATCACCTAATCATACTAATAAGGAGAAATCCTTATCGGAAAGCCCCCTATTTCCTGGGAACGACCTGGTTGTTAAATATTGTGAATTATAATATTAATGATGAATAAGTTCGTGTTGATTAAAGATGAATTTTATAATTCCATTATGTTGGAATTATTTGTGTTAGTGGAAATTGACATTTGTTTCGATAATAATTGATGTCTGGAGGTTATATTGTTCAATCGAGTATTCAGGGCACTTTTCGTGTCGGAGTACTATTCACGAGTTACTATTTATGAGTTACTATTCACGAGTTACTATTCATAGGGTACTATTCACCCGTAAAATATATTTCTTTTCGGTCCTGATTATTTTTCGGTACAATATTATTCAATGAGGAGATGTGCTAATATTTCAGACCGTTGGTTGAAGATATAATAGTAAATCAATATGGACCGCTGGTGGAAAGTTATAATAGTAAATCAATATGTCGCCGGTTTAAATTTTTAATAGTAAATCAGTATGGACCGTTGCTTTAAGTTTTAATAGTAAACAAATATGGACCGTCCGTTTAAAAGTAAATCAATCTAGACCGTTCATAAATTAGTTACTATTCAGTTCATTCTCCTATAAATAGAAGCTCATTCCTTCATTATTTCTTACGAATTCACTAAAACTCTAAAGAGAGAAACCATAGAGAGAAAGAAGAAAAGTATTCTGCTACTTCACTACTCCAATATCCAGTTTCTTCTAAGGTAGGGGATATTATTTGTTGTACTCGTAAGGGGTATTCTTTCTTTTTTGTTCGTGAAGAAAACTTCTGTTATTCCATTCTTATTATTCTATTGGAATAACCTATTTATGCAAAGTACTGCATACATGGTGAAATTCTTCTAATATTCATTCTTTTTATTATTCGGAATAATATCTTGTCTCAATGCTTACGCCTTTACAGGTTCCATTATTTATTATTTTGTTGGGAATAACCTATCATGCGGTCTATCGCATTTACGGTGAATCCTTCTATTATTCCATTCTTTATTATTCTTGGAATAACTCCTGCTATGTGGATTACCACATACATGGTGAATGATCCTTCATATTCATTCCTTATTAAATTGTGGAAATGATCTGTCTACGTGGATTATCGCATGGCGGGCGAAAATGCATTTGCAGTTTCATATATTCTATTATACTCAGTTGGTTAAAGCTTTGGCTTCTATACTCCATGAAATTAGTGGAATATCTTTGATATTTGCGCTTAATCCAGTATCTTTTCATGGAAATATTCTTCTGAGCATTTTTGAATTTTACTTCACAAAGAAGTATCAAGTTGACAATTTGGACGTTATTGAGTTCATTATAAATTAACTTATAAATCTTTAAAATTTATTCTTTAACCTGTTTTATTGAATTGTCATCATCCTTTTGCTTATATTATGTTGAAAGTCATCTTTGGCTTACGTGGATAGATGGACTTGGTATGATTGTAACCAGGGATTATTCGGTATAATCATGATCGTAATGTGACAAATGATGTGGTAAAAGTCCTCATTGGCCTGTAGTTCATTGGTGGACCGTTGTTGGTATGATTATGACCAGAGATTATTCGGTATAGTCATGACCATTGATGATTACATGAATATTCTTGCCTGTGGAGCAGGGGTGATTCGATTTTATTTATTAAGTTGAGTCTCAGCGATAAAGTTGATGAAAAACTTTTTAAATTATAGAAGACAATAGATTTTATACTTTACTTGACTCTTCTAATGGATTGCTTATTCCGCTGTAGTTTTTGATCTAAAACTTGTTGTCTATTATATTCTATCAGTTGTTATACTGTTGAAGGCTATGATAATTTATTCTGCATTATCTTAGTCATAATATTTCTTACTGGGCTAGTTGAGCTCACCTTTTCTTTCACTGCTCTCTTCAGGAAATGAGAACGTAGCTGGGACTAGTCGGGAAACAGAGTGATGGTCCTAGATTGTGCATTAGTAGTCCTCACTATTATGTGAAATAGTGTGATAATAAATGTAATGAGGACTTCATTGAGTGTGGATATTGTCTAGATGACAATATTTGTATTAAAACTCACAGCCTATGTTTTGTCGTATTTTACACGACTGTTGTATAATTAAGTTGTATTTGTATTCAGTACCTTGTATCTGGCGACTCAAGATGGGTGATGTATACCTGTTTTGAGGGCGTCATAATTATATCTTCTTTAAAAGTTCTTTGGCGAAACCACGACGCCAAGGAAGCCACGTGGGAATTAGAAGATAGTATGGTGAGGGATTGTCCCCATCTATTTGTGTAACCTTGTACCAATTCTGAGGACAAATTTTATAAGGGGGGAGGATGTAAGAACCGTGAATTTTATGATTAAAAATTAATAATGATATTAATAAGAATGTGAATATTTATTTTATATAAATATTTATGTGTCATAAGATGAGTAGCTCAATTAGATTAAATTGAATTTATGTTAATTGAGAAAATGTGGGGAAATATGATGAGACTTGTGAAATGTCTTGTGTGGCATGAGAATGGAGATTATGATGGTTTAATTAAATTAGAGATTTAATTAAGAAGTGAATGATTAGTTAATATCATATTATTAATTAATTGTTATAGAATATTAATGAGTAAATAATTCATATAATAAGATTTATATTTATTGTTGTGTGCAAGATATGTGATCATTAATAGTATTATAGTATAACACTTACATTCAATTAAAAAAGAAGTGTAGTATGACACTTTAAGGTGACTATATAATATATAAAACTATATAGTAAAATTAAATGAATTGCTTATGTGTGAGGACATTAAAGATATATTTTATGTAATATTAAATTAGGATGAATCAATGATTTTCAAATTAACAATTATTTCAATAAGTATAATTGGAATAATAAAATTATCTGGAAATAATGGATTATGAATACCCAACTAATTATATTCCAACCCAATTTAAATATTATTTTGACTAGACTAATATACATGGATTATATGGTATGTGTACATATATAATCCCTAATTTTTCATTTTGTAGTATCATTAACACATTAAGATCACATTTGTAGACCAAAAAGGAACCAAACTACACATTGTAGAGTCAAGTTGTTAAGTATTAGAAACCTTTATCCCACTTTCATTGTCCCATTTCTCTCAGTTACGTGAAATGGCCATTGGCCTAGTCTACCTCCCATTCTCAAGCTAGCTTGCAAACGATGGTGATGATGGCAAGGGGAGTGGGTTGATGGGGGTAGTTAGCCACTATTCCACCAAACCTTCATTGCCCGTTAGTTTCTTCTTTCTCGCATTGAATTCAAATATTGGGCATTGGCTTTGTATGGGAATATATTCTCTATATATAGCAACCTCTTCTTCTCAAATTCAATTTACTAGATTGTTGGTTGAGTTAAGTTAGAGAGAGTGTTGCTGAGAATTGAGGGAGCATAATCAGAGAATTGAGGAAGTTCATTTCAAGCTTTAAGAGGTATAATATTTCATTGTGTTCTTAATTTTGAGTTTTGATAAATTCTTGTAATTGCTTGAATTTCTCTGTTAATTAGTATGAAATGGTATGTCATTGTGTTGTCTGAGTTTATATGCATGTCTAGGAGCTTTGTAGTTGGTCTGGGTTGCAAGATTTAGCAATGCTTGTGTTACTTGTGTTAAAGCTCTGCAGAAGCAGAGCCATTTTTCTTCTCACTGCTCGAAGTGACGCGGCCGCGCCACTTCTATAGTATAAAATCACGCGGTCGTGCTAGCTGCCAGCTTTGGAAATAGATTTTGTTGCCATGTGTTGTCATGAGCATGTTATTTTGGTTTGAATATGCATGTATATGACCCTAGCATATGGATTGAGGTTGTTTTAGTTATATTAAATCATGTTACCTTGGTTTAGTATGTGTATTCAAAGTAAACTTCACGATTTGGAAACTAATTTTGATAAGCATTGTGTAATGTATATTCAGACATTAGGTACCAACATATTAAGCTTTTTTATGCCTTAAAATGTGACTAATATGTTAGTTTATATTGTTGGAGGTAGTATAGACTATTCAAGCATGATTTAAAATGAGTTTTCAAGTAACGGACTATACTAGTTATGTGTAAGTAAACTAGATAAATGCAATCATGGGTAGTAAGAATGGTTTAGTATCAATATGTGATATATTAAGCAATAGGATCACCCTTTTACATAATGAATTCTCTTAACCTCATTAAATGGAAACTTTCGAAATGAAATTATGAGATTTGAAAAATAATCTTGAAATGAGCTTAAGGAACATAAAACTTAGTTCAAAACCTTTTAATGTGTGTATCATGATCTGTTTATGCTAAATACTAAACCATAGCCATGCTATTGAAAGTTTAAGTTTGGTCTGATTAGGGAGCAGCGGCCGCCGCACTCCTGTGTCAAAATGTAAGTCGATCACTTACATGCCGTAATAGTCTGACTATTGTATTGGCAAATAGAGCCCTAATGCCTTAAGCTGTAATACATGATTAGAATAGTGTTTGAAGTGTTCAAGCATGTAATGGTGATATAGAACCAAGAATCTAAAAGTTTTACAAGTTTTCTATGTTAAACTTCTAAAAGTAAAAATAACGTTGATGTGGTAAGAATATGATCTATTGTGTAACTAAGATAAGACTAAAAATATATGTTTAGTATCTATGAATTACATTTGTGTATCATGGCTATATAAGATAGTAGGTTTACAAGTTAAACTTGAATAACTAATGTGTTTATACATAAATAGGTTAACATAGTTCATTGGAGTGGTTTTAAGCTATAAGCTGGTAATCAACACGAAAGGCAAGTTTTCTAACTTGCACAACTTTGGATTTTGTGCAAGTTCTCGAACTTCATTTTATTTTTATATTGAATGCAAGTTTCCTAAATTCTTTACACTGTATACATTGTATAGTCCGAATTGTTTCCATATCAACCATATTTATTTCAAACAAATATCTAATACTATTCAAAAATCATTGATATATTTGACGATTGTTGCAAGCATTGAACTTATAGTTCTTAAATGCATTATAAAAGTTGTCTAAGCCGTTGATTTGGCTAGACCATTATCGTATGATAGAAAGCTATCCAAACCAAATTAACTTGGTGCAGACTCTTATAATTGACTGAGATGAACAACCCTCTTTGAAGGGGAAACTATATAATTGTCGGGAGACCGACGTGCGCACATGAGTATGATTAAATGTTATGCATAACATAGGGTACTTTAGGCTGATCACCTGTTGTACTTATTTTTATTGGACTATCAGTTTATTACTGTTAATTCTAGTAGAAGTTCATAGTCCTTAGTGACTGCTCAGTATTCATTATTTTGAAATCTTAAATTAAGTAAGCGTTGAATCTTATTGATATCTTTTTGTCCTTAGTGAGTATTGTTGAAAGCCAGCGATACTTCTTGATATCCTTGAACTATCATTATTGTTGTACCCTTGAGAATTTAAAACTATTTTGAACACCCTTATTGCTATATTACTTGTTGAGTAAACTTGTTACTCATTCTTGCTTTCCCTAAAAACATTTCAGTTAAGGCAGAGCAAGGCGGACCCTCGGGCGCTGATAAGGGCAAGGGCAAAGCTACATAGTAGCCTCATATTTATTTAGAAATATTACGATTATGTAAAGACATAAATTGGGTTATGTATTAGTTATGACTAAGCTTTGTTTATGTATGTTCAAGGTATGTAAGAGATGTTTATGTTTGGAAACCTTGGGACATGAATGATTATATTAAATAAATGTAATATATTCTGTTATTTCTGTTGCATGAGATGTCATTTAGTCATTAGATTTGTAGCACGTGGAAAACTGAATTCGAGACGTGAGTGGTCTGAATTTGGGGGCGTCACAGGGACCTTTCACTCAGGAGGCTTTCTACCGCTGGTGGTTCCCTTGCACCATTGGAGCCCAGACCCACGCCATACAGTTTATGAGGGATATGGTTCCTGGCTCCATCATGATGGCAGATTGGATTGCATGTGTTCGAGAGCTTACTCATCTGACGCAGATTGATAGTTTGACCCAGTAGTTAGACCGGGCACATTTCTTTATCCGGTATTTGGGTCGGGATCCTTCCGAGGTGGATACTTTTGATCCTTCCAGCTCTGGGGTTGGCCCTTCAGGTGGCCCATATTCAGATGGTTTTGTCGGTGCAGATCCTCTGTTGTATCATCCTGATATCCCTACTGGCAGAGATTCAGTGATGCAAGAGGAGTTACATCAGATGGATAGGTTGGATGATGTAGACATCAACACTATTGACTTCTTCTGATACATTTTTGCTATATCTTTTGATAGGCCTCTATTAGATATTGGACGGTTGTGCCCCATTCTCGTTATATCTTTTGATAGGCCTCTGTTAGTTATTGGGCGGCTGTGCCCCATTTCCCTGTATTTTTATTTGTATATAGAGCTGATGTATTTAAATTATGATGTACTTATGAATGTATGTATATTGTTTTCTATTCCCTAAATCATATTGTCATCTATTGTTTATCATGCATGCATAATGTTATGCATGCATTTCCAGAGATAAGTTTAGCATTAACCCCTAGATGGTCTCATGACACGGACCTACAGATGTCTTCATCCACAGTTAGCCGGATTGAGCATACCCCACCAGTATTGGTGGCCTCCTCCTTGAGATTGTGGTATGATAGTGTGTCCTCCTTAGATCGGGTAACAGTTGATCAACGGTTGCGTCACTCTATGACCCTCCTAACATTTCAGGTTCCATCGGGCTTTGTAGAGGGTATGCTGGAGCATTGGGTACCAGATAGGCAAGTATTCAGATTTGCTACCCAGGAGTTGACTCCTACTTTTTTTTTTGAGGAGTATGAGTGCCTTACAGACTTGCCTTTGGATAGGCCTTGTGCTCAGATGGCTGTCGGTGACATGAGCCGACAGTTTATGATCTTTACAGGTTTGAGGCATAGAGTTGCCCTGGGGAATGTAATGTTCATAAGTTTTCTGATTGATAGATTTGGGTCATTGGACAGTTATCTACAATACTCTAGAGATTTCACCATTTCGGAGGATGATTGGGTGTCGCCCGAGTAGAAATACTCTTGATGCGTATAGTGGCTTATATATACATACCATTGTACATGGACCACTTGGATATCAGCGTGATCATAGTAGTGTATACTCTCCAGGAGGGACATACCATCTTACCAATTATTCTGGCAGAGACCTTGAGGTCGGCCACGTATTGCCATGCCCATTCTGTAGGGGTGTTTGAGGCAGTTCGGTCTTGTTGTGCGTGTGGTTTGTGACACACTTGAGACCGATTAGTACTTTCTGATGCCATGGGTATTGTTTTTCCCATGAGATAGCCATGTCATACTCCTTTCAGCCGGAGGAGTGTATAGATATAGCTTCTTGGTCAATTTTCTTGTCAAGGATCGAGGATCAATTTGATATTTTTCCGTGTTCAGGGCTTAGCTCTCCCTACAGCTTTATTACTCATGCAGCTGACATGAACTATCTTCCCTTGGCTGGTTTAAGGGGTGTGACCACTTATCATTCACTGGTTGTTATGGCACAGTTTGACCAGTTTTAGGATGTTCATCCATTTGACGGGGCATTGGGTCAGCGTTTGTCATCTCGACTTCTATCAGCAGAGGATTTGTCCAGGATTTATACGTGTTGGACCCGACGTGAGAGGGCTGACTTTTCTACTAGCCATCCAGGTCATTCTATCAAGTATTCTGCATGGTTGAGGCAGAGATTGTATCGGCTAAGGATGTATCCTCAGAGCCGAGTATTGATTCCGATAGTGGGGAGCCTATGGAGTACCCTGATTCTCGCATTGAAGATGAGTTGTTTACTGGTTTGTCAGTAGCTCTGGTTGATTCCCCCAGTATTCCTGCTGTTGTGACTCCACATTCTGCAAAGTATTTAGAGCAGAGTTTACATCTTATGACGTTTGAGAGGGATCAGGCTAGGGCCTTGATGTTGACAACAATTTTTAATAGAGATGTCACTCTAATTGAGAGAGATGATGCTCTAGCTCATAGGGATATCGTTATTTTTGAGAGGGATGAGGCTCGATTATCTATGGATACAGCTGTTGTTGAGCGGGATGAGGCTCTAGCTACCCGAGATGCTGCCATTACGGATAGTACTGCATTTAGATCTCATACTGCTTGTGACGCCCCCAAATTCAGGTACTTAAAACTCGAACTCGATGCTTCGCGATACCATTTCTATGAGCATAATAATACTAATAATAATAATAATAATAATAATAATAATAATAATAATAATAATAATATAAATACTAAACTTAATTTACATATCAGAGTTTGAATCCCCAGGTTTCCAACCTTTATTACATTACATATTATGATAATAATAAATATTGTTGTCTTAATAGAGTCTAGCTATTACATAAGAGATCACAAATGTTTTCTGCCATCTTTCCCTTCCCTTTGTTCTTGCCTGAACCTTCTAGTTGATCACGCTTAGCTGAAAACATTTAAATTTAAAGCAAGGATGAGCATTTGATTGGCCAGCAAGTAATAGTAAATAATAAGTGTTAGCTAAACGATGTAAATGTTTTCTTTGAATGACACTTCTACAAAGAATCAATAGTTATGAAGTAAGCTGAACTAATGATAACAACATATCAAATATATATCATATTTTTGAAACTACGTATTGACTATAAATGGAGATCATTCGACAGACTATGAACTTTGTTTTTAATTTTCAAAAAGGTTAAACAAAAATTCATCTACAAACTGTCATAACTTACGAGCACACCGGGGATCGACCCATTATGTCATGTATTGATCAATACTACATGCAAGAACGATATTATCGTTCATCTTATCCACCTTAGGTGCACAAAAGTTTTCTCATGTACGGGATGTCCATACTTAGTCGGGAATCCGAACCAAAATAATCTGGTTGGATACAATAAAGTTATATCTTGATCAACAATATTTTTAAGTTTATGTCTAGCTGAATTAAATAGCTTAGACGGCTTTTTAAGTCAACGTATACATACTGGAAACCAATAAGTATGTATCAACATGTGATTAAATAAAATGATTATCCAAGTGAGGACACTTGTCTAACCATATTTAGAAATTAACGAATAGAATATATATTTTGATCTATAATAACAGAATTAAAGAACTTGTACAACAAATTATAATCTAATAACTTACTTATACAGAATCATTGTATATGTATATATAAAGGTTAAGATATTTGAACAATGAAAAAGAATAGTTCTGATATTCGCTTACGCATGTCCATTGCATACAGTAAATGCAAAGATAGGATACTTGCCTGAGCTGCTACATACTATTACGTAACTTAGTTATATCTTTTATATCGCAACCTATCAGTAATAAGATCATTCGTTCGATTAGAATAATATATCATATCACATAGTACTGCTATTTGCAGTCAGCACATAACCTAATCACATTTTCACATATATTTAACAATCATTTGATCATAAACAAATACGTATCTAGTCAAGTTATCTAAGTCCAGATCAATTTCTGAAATATTTCGGTGTACCGACGGCTTTATCGGGTAAATATCGAGTCTAAAACTCTATCGTGTAGTTCAATGTTCGATTAGATAATTTAGATATCAATCATATTATTTTTCATAGCCTTATAATAATATTTAAATAATTATTATAATTTATCATGATTTTTCCAACACTGGAATCATTTTTAAATGATTTAAATATAAAATAATTCTATTATCATTAATATTTAATTAATATTAAATTATTAATGAAACCATTGCAAAAATATTAAAGTTATTTATAATAACTCAAAATATTTTTAAAACATTTTATTACCCTTAAATGATTTTTAAAACAATTAAAATCATTTTAAATAATTACCATTAATATTTAATTTTTAATGTCTTATTTATCAAAATATTAAAAGTCCTTAATTATAACTTCAAATATTTTTAATTCATTTATTTCCTTTTAAATGATTTTTAAATCAATAAAACGATTTTGAAATTATTTATTTAATAATATTATTAAATAACTCTAATATCATTTCATATTAAATTATTAATGAAATTTATCTTTAAATATTAAAAGTTATATTTTATAACTTAAAATATTTTCAAACTATTTATTTTCATTTAAATTGATTTTTCTAATATTAAAATCATTTGTAAACTAATTTATTTAATATAATTATGAAATAAATCTAATATCATTAATAGTAAATAATTAATGAAATTTGCATTAAAATATTAAAAGTTATATTTTATAACTTAAAATATTATTAAATACCCTTTTATTATTTAAAATGATTTTTAATATGATAAAATTATTTTTAGTCAATTTATTTAATACATTTATTAAATAAATTAAATATTAATAATATCCAAATAAATATTAATATTTATGAAAATATGTCAAATTATTAAAAGTTAATTTTATAACTTCAAATAATTTTTAAAACTATTTTTGGAATTTTAATAATTAATTTCTATTTTTTAAATAATTTTTAGAAAATAAATTAAGTAAAATAAATAAAATTGTCGTTATAGCCTTTAGCGACAAAATCTGTCGCCTTAGGTGTTCTTGAGTCCTCAAGAACATTCATAGGCAGTTTCTAGATAGCATGTTTGACCAAAAAATAACGCACTGCGTATTGTGTTTTTGGGAAAGATAATGGTCAGATCTTGTAGACATAGTGCAATACTACCAGCTCCAACAACCACCATGATCAAACAGCAAAAACACAACGAGATCTAAGCCTTCAAAGTGGTTGTCAGAGCTATTCTACATTTTTGGGTTACCTAGAAATGAAGAACAGTTCGACGGTCCACTTTTGGGCTTCCATAACTTATTGTTCATGTAATATTTGTGTGAGATGATGTGTGCAGTATGTAGCCAGAGTGACACGGAAGAGATCCATAACTTAAACTTACCATAACAACAACAATTTAAGCAGATCAGTGCCGGTCAAAGTCTGTCAGAGATCATGATCATCAGTTTTCTGAGTTACCCAGAAAACTGAGTTCATGATCGTCTGACCACCTTTGACCATCTACCAAATTCGGTAACTATGATATCTATAGGTTTTAAAAGCATGTATCTAAAGATAAACTAACAGACTACAATCTAGATACCATAAACAGAACAAAACAACAACAACATGAAAGATCTGGGCCCATGAACTTGCTGTCAGAGCTATCTGGGCAAGTTCTGGGTTACCCAGATCTTGTTTTGTCATGGTTGGTCAACGGGATTTGACCACCCATAACTCGAAATCTGTTCATGCTATGACCTTGAATCAAGTTCCAGATCACAGATCTCATAGCATACTAAAAGATCAAAGCTTAAAACAACAAAAATCATTCACATCAAGAGATTTACAAGACCTGACATTTGATTGTCAGTCAACATAAAAAAAAAATCTCCAGATTTTTAAAAACACCAAATCTGAGCCTCTAGATGTTATGGATCTAACATCTAGCAACCCAGATCATCATTATACACTACATATAACATGTTTAACATAAAAAAACTAACATCTAACAGATGATCAAGGTCAGATTTTTTGATTAGGGTTTATACCTTATATGAACAAACTTTGATTCTAGGCTACTGATCTGTTAATGGAATTCGTGAGGCTTGATTTGGGAACTGATTTACTTTAGTATTTCTTGGGTTTTGAGAGAGGATAGCTTGGTTGAGTATTTGATGAGCAAATGAGAGACAATGAGCACTTTTCTCTCTCTTGGATCTATATATATAATGTTATAATGTATTGACTGATGTATAATGGCTGAGATGTGTTGTATTTCAGTCACATTAAGAAGTCAAGGGTTGGCCAACAACTCCTATTATTGCTAGATATTCAAGAAAGCTTCAATTATGCAAGAGGGGCATTTTGGTCCATTGGCTTGGAATGTTAATGGCATATATGTAATCTTGGCAAACCCTTAGGGTTTAACCCTAAGGTTTTCAAAATTTTGCTTTTCCAAGAATTTTATTTAGGGTAAAAAAAATATAGAAATTAGTTTCCAAAAAAAAATGTACATTAGAGTTTACTAAATATAGTTAGTTTTCTAATTACATTACTTGAACATTTAGGGTTTAAAGTCCATTAATTAGCATTAGGGCTTACAATTTATAATTACGGTTACCAAAAAGTAATTAGGGTTTCTAGTTAATTAGGGTTTCCAAAAATTAATAAGTGTTTTTCCTAATTAACATAAAATCCTATAAAACACAACATAAATCATATAACATAATTACTACACCGTCTTGAACGCGTATTTAATTTTTGAACTAGGGTTTAACAAATTAATATTAGGGTTTTGACGTTATACACATAATTGACCAACTATTATCCATACACAGATACAATACATATTTATAGTACTAAAATAAAATAATATTATATTATTATTCTCATTTCTTGATCAATATCCAAAATTAGGGTTTGGATTCCATATCTGATTTATCTTGCATATATAACATTATTAATTAAATTAAAAGTAATTAACATAACTAATCCAAAATAAATTCACATAATAAAATAAAATAATTATTATAATAATTCTATAATTATTTCATATATTATTTAAATAATATATAATCATATTTTCATGGAAAATAATTAATAAAAATATTTCTACCATAAAATTAATTATTATAAGAATATACTTTATAATGATCAATAATTCAAAAAACAATATTTATAATAATTAATGTAATAAATAAATTTTATTTATCACATATATATATACACATTACTCATCACATATTTCCACCTTTAAAATAAAAAAAAAAAATATATGCAAATTTCTTATTTATTTATATAGAAAATATCGGGTTATTACATTCACCCTCCCTTATAAAGATTCCGTCCCTGCATTCACCGTTTTAAAAATTACACATACCACGGTAAATAGCATACACATTCATTTCAAGTAGATCTTAATCAGACTCGATCAGACTGATCTTGAACTAATCAACATAAAGCTTGTATATCTGATTATACAGAATTTTGATTTCTAAAACAACTCAAATTCTTCCTTCAAATTTTTTTTATAAAATAATTTACTATATATAGGAAAATCATATATAAGAAAATAAGGTTTATTCGAATAATACCTGGAGTTCCATCACCAGTTGCCACGGCATCCTGAACTGTCATGTTGAAGACTCTCGCGGTTGATTTTGTTGGCCTGTTTGATGACGTTGGTCCCGTGATCGCCAGAGTCTCGCTGCCTTTACCCATAGTCACACTCCCTGCATCCACTTTTCTCTTCGGACAGTCCTTAACCTTATGTTCCATCGATCCGCATAGAAAATACCCATTGTTAATCCTTGGATTGGGTCAGTTGGGAGAGATATGGCTCTCCTGCCCGCACTTATAACAAATGAATTTTCCTTTCAAACACTCCCCTGAGTGATTCTTTCTACAGTTCCCACACTGCACAGTCTTCTTCTTAACACCTTCCTGTTTAACTTGAATATTTCCAAAGTTGCTCCCCTTTCTTTTCACATTCCCACTCCAACTCCCACTATTAGTTTCCACCTTCACAGCTCCCTCAACTTTAATTGCCCTTGCTCCTTTTCTCCTTGTTGTAGAGGCTCATGGCCTCACTTCCCTCCTCGGCTATGAAAGCCTTTTCCATGAGTGCTGCAAATGTAGAGATCTGAAACACCGCCACCTTGTTGTAAAGCCAGGGTTTTAATCCGAGCTTAAACCTTCTCGCCTTCCTAGCCTCCGTATCAACTTGATATGGAGCAAACCTAGCCAACTCATTAAACTTTGCGGCATACTCCGCAACTGTCATATTATCCTGCTTTAACTCCAGAAATTTCACTTCCATCCTAGCCTACATACTCGCTGAGAGATAATTCTCAAAAAATAGAGTTTTGAACCTATCCCAAGTAACTACTCCTTCTCCTGCCCTCGCCTGATTCGTTTCCCACCAAAAGTTTGCCTCCCCTTTCATCATGTAGGTGGCAAAAGCGGTTTTCTGCCCCTCAGCTACCCTAGCTATTACAAACGCTTTTTTAATTTCCTTAACCGAAGTTTGGGCTTCTACAGGGTCAGTTGTACCTTTAAATTCTGGCGGTCCTAAGTCCTTAAAATCTTTAAAGTTTGCCAAGCGATTGTCTGGAAGGTTCCCTGCGGTTGGTATTCCCTGCTGCATAGCCTGAGCTACCATGTTCATAAAGTTTTGCATTGGGTCTGGTTGTTGTCCCTCAACGTTGTTGACAGATTCTTCTGCCCTTTAATTTCGAGTTCGACGTCTTGGCGGAATTATCTGATTAAATAAAATCATAAATTTAACTTACATTCTAAACCTTATTGTGTAAGTTTAACATATAACACGAAGTTTTATACAAAACTTATTTCATTAAGCAAACATAGATTCATATTCATTCTAATAATTCATGGTTCTTTACATAACATAGCACATACTGCTATCCATTAGTGACAACAAAAGTCAGGATTTACTGTTACACCTTTTACAAAAGTTGAGAATATTATATTACACAGACATACTTATCATAGAACACACATAATCTAACAGTACTTATACTACTGGTTCACTACGCCTTTTTCTGGATCTTGGAAAACCTTTCGCCTGATGACATTCTATCCCACAGATAAAACACACGGCATTGCTTTGGATTGGGACAATGAGGAAAGAAATGTCCCTCGTGTCTGCAATTGTAGCAAACCTTCTCTCCTTTCTGGCACAAGCCTTCATGTTTCTTATCACAATTGGTACACTTTTTTATTCGATTAAGGTTCCCTTGATTGTTAAGAGGATTTTAAGCTTATCTTGTTCTTCCATAGTTTCTATTAACGCCTTTCGTAATTGTCTATTTAGCAGCTTTTCTATTTCCCACAGCTTTTCCAGAGAAGAAACCTTGTTCTTCAGATTCTGCACCTCCATTGATGCTTGATCAGAGTCAACTTTAGTGTCTGAATCATTATCTGTCAGTTCTATTTTTTCTGGATCTGGTACTACATTTTCCAATACCACCACCTCATCAAGGTTGTTTGCACTGTGAGCCTCTATTTTAGCCATTGGCGTTGACATTGGCTCCTTCTTTACGATCTGAGGGTATCCTAATCCTTGTCCACCTGACATCTACACATATAAATTATCCTGATTAGAATATAGTATATACACACAACAAATAATAGTTTTATATAGATTATCTTTTATTTGGTTTTACGATGAATTTATCCAATTCATTTCCTTTTAAACTCTATATGAGTTATTTGTATTTTCAACGTTTCTCTCTGTTCTAAGGTTATAGCCTAAGGTCTATCCCACCTAAGGTTTCTAACCCTAAGCTTTGATACCAACCTGTGATGCCCCCAAATTCAGGTACTTGAAACCCGAACTCGATGATTCACGATACCATTTTTATGAGCGGAATAATACTAATAATAATAACAATAATATAAATACTAAACTTAATTTACATATCAGAGTTTGAATCCCCAGGTTTCCAACCTTTAATACATTACATATCATGATAATAATAAATATTATTGTCTTAATAGAGTCTAGCTATTAAATAAGAGATCACAAATTTATTCTACCATCTTTCCCTTCCCTTTGTTCTTGCCTGAACCTTCTGGTTGATCACGATTAGCTGAAAATATTTAAATTTAATGTAATGATGAGCATTTGATTGCCCAACAAGTAATAGTAAACAATAAGTGTTAGCTGAACGAGGTAAATGTTTTCTTTAAATGACACTTCTACAACGAATCAAGAGTTGTGAAGTAAACTGAACCAATGATAACAACATATCAAATGTGACGCCCCCAAAATAGGTCCAATCCATCCAACCTATTCTGAGTCGCCAAATACATGGTACAAAAAACAACTACAACTTTATTACAGCAATTGTAGTGCAAAATACAACAACATAAATGCTGTGAGTTTTGATACAAATATATACCAACTGTGACTCATGTCCCAACCTTGGATAACACGTCACAATGACCCCTTACATAAAGGTACAGTCAAAAACTATTTTAGAAATTAGAATCTTTGGGAAGTGCTCAAGGAAACCTTCGTACATGGGAGGCCATGCGTCTAGGTTATGATAGATATCATATGCCCACAAAATTATCCTTGGTTGACCCAATAGACCCCAAAGAAAAACGAGAAGATTACTATCATATTCTTCCCAATGGTGAGTCTTCTCTTGACATATCATTATCTCCACTATCTCTAATTGGGTATTATACTCCAAACAAACACCAAGATTATATAGGTGGTGCTCGTATATATACTCAGCAAGTGGATGAGCACATCCCTGTCTTATGATGACTCGAGGTTGTATGTCATTAGACATCTTGTATGATAGTGACAAAACACCCTTCCAAAGTTGGGTTCGCCTCACCTATTTAGGGAGAACCTCAACAGCTATAGACCACCGTTCTATTCCCCTATTATTCCTGATTGACCCAGCTACACTCTTATTACCTGAAAGGAATTGTGAAGAAAAAGGGTGAGCACAACTAGCTCAGTAAAGAATATTATGACTAAAGATAATTAAATTTTCAATAGCCTTCATTAATAATAAATCAGAGATTTAGAACATATGGTAGATGATAAAGAATTTCAACCATAGTTGCAGCGGAACGAGCAATCCATTAGAAGAGTCAAATAGACCATAAAGTCTATTATCTTCTCCATGTTAAAAGTCCACCAACAATGTTTTATCCCTGTAACATCAATCAACAATTCCTGTCCACAATCACATGTATAACTCATAATCGTAATTGTAGTTCTAAATTCCTTTTCACATTCAGGATGAAGATAATTTTCATCATCTGTCTTTACCTGAAACATCAAAGATCATGGTTATACCAAATCATAGTTCCCATTTCATAATCATACTAATAAATTCATCTTTTACTTTCACAGCCAAAGATATTCATCAACAGCTTCATCTTTGCATTACGGGCCAAAGATATTCAATAATGAATCATCTTTTGCACTCTGGGCCAAAGATATTCAACAACATGTCATCTTTGCACTACAGGCCAAAGATATTAATATCTCAAAGAAATACATAATCATTTCATAATTTATATAAACCATAATTATAACCATGTTGATCAATTCACCTTTCCACTTAAGCTAAAGATATTCAATTATAAATTCAATGGTCATGATCATACCAGTCAACAATTCATCTTTGCACTACTGGCCAAAGAGAACCCATAGTCACGATCATACCAATAATCTACCCATCTTTATTCTCAAGTCAAAGAGAAATATCATCATTGGGGTTATAAAAATGCTATATATGATAATAAAATCAATATAATCAATACATAGTTTTAATCTCTAGAGTAATATTCATAAATCAACTATAATTTGGTTAGAAAAAGAAACCAATTTTATAGTGAATAGTACCCGTGAATAGTAACTCGTGAATAGTAACTCAGGAATAGTAACTCGTGAATAATAACTCATGAATAGTAACTCGTGAATAGTAATTCATGAATAGCAACTCCGACATTAAAATTTCCAAATAATATCACTTAAGAAGAAAATAACATCCCTTTCAATCCCTTAAAATCCCTTACCTCAAAAGAGCAGTACTTCTGACTGGAATAACGCTGAACGAACTTGCACCGTATAGAAACACTCAAGATATCAAAATACTCACAAGAATACACTCGATAATATAGAGAGAGAAAACTTCAGTTTCTGGTGTGATTTTCAATTCTAACCTAAGCACCCTATTTATAATAAAATGCTTAGAACACCAAAGCAGAAAATTTAATAAAATATTATTATATTTATATAAATTTCTTACGTACACCAAGAATCTGAATTCAGCATGCTTTCAACACTAATGGGGCCCACCAACAATATAAAAAATGTTTTTCTTAATAAAAATTATTAAAACTTCAAAATCAATTATTCCGGAACTTCAATAATTCATAATAAATAGCCTTTTATCAGAAAATTTGAATCTCGCGAATTTCTATAGGAAATTCAATTCTCTACAACTTTGTAGAAGAAAGTTTTTCCAAATTCTAAATGAAATTGATGAAATCTACATACAGACGATTTTACACAGTGCTATAATTAAATTTCGATTCGAAATGGGGTCCACCAACACACAAAATATGTGTTAATCATTTAATGCAACAAAAATACTCTTCATCCTCATATACTCATATATCACACATTCATTGTAAAAATATCATCATTATTATATTATAATAATATAATAAAATATTATTTTATCGAAAAAGATAAAATATCAATTTTCAACAATTGTCACTTTAAAAATTTTCTCCATCTATATCCACATAAAATAAATATTTTCCTCATTATATAAATTAATAATTAATTATTCACAAATAATATTACGAAATCACAATATTAATGTTGGTGCGTTCAGAGAAAGAGGGGCTTTCCAATAAGGATTTCTCCTTCTTGCGCCGCAATTAGGTGACCAAACATCTCCTTAGATGAACTTTCTAGACATTGCCAATAATGCTATCTAATAATATTATTCAAATAATATGAATTATTGATTTGATAATGGAAAATATTGTGCAGTGACAATTATTAAAACAACAATAATATAAAATATCAACGCAACAATTATTGAATTAAAAATAAAATATTGAACAGTAATTACTGTAACAATTATTGAGTAGTGCCTTCTTACGTAAGAATCAATAATTGGTGCAATACCGTAATCTCTTCTCACTGTGCAACAACGCGTATTCATCGTGTTTTTAACCAATTTGATATTCCAACGATGTTAACTTGGTAACAATTACGCCATTATTTATAAAAACTCAAATTTGTCATTTTCTTCATCTGACAGTTATTCTATGGGGCCCACAAATGGTCATACTTGTTTGTATTTAAATATTCCCGACGTAAAAGAATATTCCACGACCAAAATGAATATTCCCCAACAACAATGAATATTTTATAACCACTTGCGTATTTTGAAAAAAATTCATATATCACCCTTAACTTTAAATTTTATCAATTTAACCATTTCTTTGAATAGTAATTATAAGAAAATTGAATACTTTTATTTCATAAAATTCGGGTCTTACAATCTCCCTCCTTATGAAATTTCGTCCCCAAATTTCACGTGCACTGGTATTTCAAAGAGTTGAGAATACCTTGCTTTCATTTCAGATTCCATCTTCCCTCGTCATCATGATTTCTCCATTGCTCATCTCCTCGTATTTCGGGATATCATTCTAGAATACGACTTCAAAACAAGGGTTAATTGAACAAATTAACATATCACATAATATCCAGATATTATGGTGACCAACAAATAAGCTTAGGTAGGACACCTTACGAAGGAGTTACTCGTCTCTCCCTTCTAGTTCTATTCACGATCTCCGCCATAGATCATATCCTAAGCTCGATACCAACCGTGATGCCCCAAAATAGGTCCAATCCATCCAACCTATTCTGAGTCACCAAATACATGGTACAGAAAATAACTACAACTTTATTACAACAATTGTCGTGCAAAATACAACAACATAAATGTTGTGAGTTTTGATACAAATATATACCAACTGTGACTCATGTCCCAACCTTGGATAAAGACGTCACAATGACACCTTACATAAAAAGGCACAATCAAAAACCATTTTAGAAATTAGAATCTTTGGGAAGTGCTCAAGGAAACCTTCGTCCATGGGAGGCCATGCGTCTAGGTTATGATAGATATCATATGCCCACAAAATTATCCTTGGTTGACCCAATAGACCCCAAAGAAAAACGAGAAGATTACTATCATATTCTTCCCAATGGTGAGTCATTTCTTGACATATCATTATCTTCACTGTCTCTAATTGGGTATTATACTCCAAACAAACACCAAGATTATATAGGTGGTGCTAGTATATATACTCAGCAAGTGGATGAGCATATCTCTGTCTTATGATGACTCGAGATTGTATGTCATTAGACATCTTGTATGATAGTGACAAAACAACCTTCCAAAGTTGGGTTCGCCTCACCTATTTAGGGAGAACCTCAACAGCTATAGACCACCGTTCAATTCCCCTGTTATTCCCGCTCGACCCAGCTACACTCTTATTACCTGAAAGGAATTGTGAAGCAAACGGGTGAGCACAACTAGCTCAGTAAAGAATATTATGACTAAAGATAATTAAATTTTCAATAGCCTTCATCAATAATAAATTAGAGATTTAAAACATATAGTATATGATAAAGAATTTCAACCATAGTTGCAGCGGAACGAGCAATCCATTAGAAGAGTCAAATAGACCATAAAGTCTATTATCTTCTCCATGTTAAAAATCCACCAACAATGTTTTATCCTCAGTAACATCAATCAACAATTCACATCCCACAATCACATGTATAACTCATAATCGTAATTATAGTTCTAAATTCCTTTTTAGCATTCGGATGAAGATAATTTTCATCATCCTGTCTTTACACCGAAAACATCAAATATCATGGTTATACCAAATCACGCCTCACTTCATAATCATACTAATAAATTCATCTTTTGCACTACTGGGCCAAAGATATTCATCAACAGCTCATCTTTGCACTACAGGGCCAAAGATATTCAACAACAATGTCATCTTTTTACTTACTGGTAGAAGATATTAATATCTCAAAGAAATACATAATCATTTCAGAATTTCTATAAACCATAATTATAACCATGTTGATCAATTCACCTTTCCACTTAAGCTAAAGATATTCAATTATAAATTCAATGGTCATGATCATACCAGTCAACAATTCATCTTTGCACTACTGGCCAAAGAGAACCCATAGTCACGATCATACCAATAATCAACCCATCTTTATACTCAAGTCAAAGAGAAATATCATCATTAGGGTTATAAAAATGTTATATATGATAATAAAATCAATATAATCAATACATAGTTTTAATCTCTAGAGTAATATTCATAAATCAACTATAATTTGGTTAGAAAAAGAAACCAATTTTGTAGTAAATAGTAACTCATGAATAGTAACTCGTGAATATTAACTCATAAATAGTAACTCATGAATAGTAACTCGTGAATAGTAACTCGTGAATAGTAACTAATGAATAGTAACTCGTGAATAGTAACTCGTGAATAGTAACTCCGACATGAAAAGTTCCAAATTTGATAAAAAGTTCAAACCAATATTTCAATATAATGATATTAAAGAAATAATATAACTTACGAAGAAAATAACATCCATTTCAATCCCTTAAAATCCCCTACCTCAAAAGAGCAGTACTTCTGACTAGAATAATGCTGAACGAACTTGCACCGTATAGAAACACTCAAGATATCAAAATACTCACAAGAATACACTCGATAATATAGAGAGAAAAAGAGAAAATTTCGCTTAAAATGTGATTTTCAATTCTAACCTAAGCACCCTATTTATAGGAAAATGCTTAGAACACCAAAGCGAAAAATTTAATAAAATATTATTATATTTATATAAATTTCTTACGTACACGTAATCAATTCAAAGATGCATTCAACACTAGTGGGGCCCACCAACAATATAAAAAATGTTTTTCTTAATAAAAATTATTAAAACTTTAAAATCAATTATTCCGAAACTTCAATAATTCATAATTAATAGCTTTTTTATCAGAAAATTTGAATCTCGCATATTTTTATAGGAAATTCAATTCTCTACAACTTTGTAGAAGAAAGTTTTTCCAAATTACAAACAGAAATTGACCGAAATCCACATACGGACGATTTTACAGGCTATAATCAAATTTCAGTCAAGAAATGGGGTCCACTGACACACAAAACATGTGTTAATCATTTAATGCAACAAAAATACTCTTCCTCCTCATATACTCATATATCACACATTCATTGTAAAAATATCATCATTATTATATTATAATAATATAATAAAATATTATTTTATCAGAAAAGATAAATATCAATTTTCAACAATTGTCACTTTAAAAATTTTCTCCATCTATATCCACATAAAATAAATATTTTCCTCATCATATAAATTAATAATTAATTATTCACAAATAATATTACGAAATCACAATATTGACAATCGTAAGTTCCTGGAAAGAGGGGCTTTCCAATAAGGATTTCTCCTCATCAAATGCAATTAGGTGACCAAACCTCTCCTTAGATTTTAACTTTCTAAACATTGCCAATAATGCTATCTAATAATATTATTCAAATAATATGAATTATTGATTTGATAATGGAAAATCTTGTGCAATGACAATTATTAAAACAACAATAATATAAAATATCAACGCAACAATTATTGAATCAAAATAAAATATTGACAAGAATTATCGTAATAATTATTGAGTAGTGCCTTCTTACGTAAGAATTAATAATAATTGGTGCAATACCGTGTGCCATCTTCTTGCTGCAACAACGCCAGACATTCGTGTGTTTTAACCACCGGGTATTCCAACGGTGTTAATGGTAATAATTACGTTTATTATTTATAAAACTCAAATTTGTCGTTTTCTTCATCCGACGATTATTACATTATGGGGCCCACAAATGGTCAACTTGCCAAAATTGCATTTAATATTTCCCGACGCGAAAAGAATATTCCACGACCAAACGAATATTCCCCGATAACAATGAATATTTTATAACCACTTGCGTATTTTGAAAAAATTCATATATCACCCTTAACTTTAAATTTTATCAATTTAACCATTTACTGAATAGTAATTATAAGAAAATTGAATAATTTTATTTCATAAAATTCGGGGTCTTACATCAAATCTATATCATATTTTTGAAACTACGTACTGACTATAAATGGAGATCATTCGACAGACTATGAACTTTGTTTTCAATTTTCAAAAAGGTTAAACAGAACTTCATCTGCAAACCGTCATAACTTATATGCACGGGGGTGATCACCGTTATGCCCTATATTAATCAATACTACATGCAAGAACGATATTATCATTCATCTTATCCACCATAGGTGCACAAAAGTTTTCCCATGTACGGGATGTTCATACTTAGTCGGGAATCCGAACCAAAACAATCTGGTTGGATACAATAAAGTTATATCTTGATCATCAATATTTTTAAGTTTATGTCTAGCTGAATCAAATAGCTTATACGGTTTTTTAAGTCAACGTATACATACTGGAAACCAATAAGTATGTATCAACATGTGATTAAATACAATGATTATCCAAGTGAGGACACTTGTCTAACCATATTTAGAAATTAACGAACATAATATATATTTTTATCTATAATAACAGAATTAAAGAACTTGTACAACAAATTATAATCTAATAACTTACTTATACATAATTTGTGACACCCCCAAGTCTAGGTACTTTATTTCCACAAGATTTGGTGTTCACTTAATCAAAACATTCATATCTAACTACCCAATCATAATAAAATTGAATAATAAAACCTACACATACAGGATTACGTTAATAAAACTTATCTCCCAGGTTACCTAACCTTTAATTACAACCATTCAAATTCGAAAATTAAATTATTACATCACATCATTATTAAAAGTCTATCATTATAACAATAAAATAAAATTACAAGTCTTCATCACTTGTACATTTTTCCCTTTCCTTTGCTAGTTGTAGGTTCATTTACCTTCTCAACCTTAGCTGCAATAAGTGTATAAATATGTAAGAGTGAGCAAAACAATTGCTCACTAGATATAGAAATGAATCAACACGAATGAAATAACTGCCAACAAATAGGCTCATCAATAATGACTAGTACTTTATCAATAATAACCAACGACTAGAATCAAAATATGGAGTATATAAAACTGAGGGTCATAAGACCACAAACTATGTCCACAGTTGCAAGTAATCTTTCAACTTCAACTTTAACAGTCATAAGATTATAAGGACTCCTTGTACTTAGGGGGATCAGCCCTTCGTACAATGTACTTGTGCACAAACATTTCAACGCTAAGCGTAAACCCCTAGTAATAGGGTTGTTCATCTCAGTATTTAGAGTTCAAGTCCGCACCAAAGAAAGTTTGGCTTGGATAAGCTTTCAAGGGTAATTTGAAGTTTAACGAATATCAACTAGAGGACTAGTTGAATCAATAGTGTTTGATAACACAACAGTTGATCAATAATGACTATTATTGAATATACATTAAGTAATAGCAAGCTGAAATTAAAGCTTGGTCATTATGAGAATGTCTTGTGTCAAGTAAATGAACTAAGATAATTCAACATTAGAAATTAGAATTCAAGAAAATTGCATTCATCGTACATGAAGGACAATAAAGAAACTTGTCTAACAATAAACAAGTTAGAATACATCAATAAATATTGGAATTCAAAACTTGTTTGAATAAAGTTTAAGTCATAGCTAGCTTGTTCAAATAATGATGAGGAATACAAAAATTCGATTAATGAAAGATTAAAGTAAGAAACTTGCTCAATGTAAATATAGGGTTAGAAAACTTGCTCAATGTAAAAAGAGAAGTTTAGAAACTTTCTGAATCAAAAGAATAAAGTTACACAATGTAATAATAGAACTAACTCAACGAAAGTGTAGAGTAAGAAAACTTACCTCGAGTGTAAGCTAAAATATTTAAACTCACGTTCACCTATACACAGTATTAAAACCACAACATCTATTAGACATACTAATATTCACTTTTCAATATAAAACGCATTACTAGCTAAACTTTTTATTTTAGCACAAGTCTTATGCTACCATATATATTTAAAATTCCCAAGTGTTAACATCACAACACTTATCTAACATTCATTGTATAAACTAAGTTACGCATAACACGTTCGTAACTTACTAATCACTTTTACAACTTTAAATTTACAATCCACCTAACATGACTCTGTTTAACCTTGTTGTTACATGATTCTCACATTAACCTAACATTAAGCTAAGTTACATTGAACGTTCAATGTCTGCAGAATTAGCAAACTTCACTGTCTGAAACTGGGCACTGGCGCGGTAGCGCTCGGTTTTATCTTTGGATTCTGCGTACTTGCGCTTGGCCTGAGAGATCACATGTCGTACCTATGCAGATTCGATTCTGCGAGAACATAGCTACTGACAGTTTTTCTTAAGCCAACTAACATGAATTTCACCCACCAAACAGTAATAATAACATGTAAAAATGGTATAGAACTATCACAAACATATTTGTGAACATATTCCACCAATTAAAACCATTTAACAACAATTTAAGCTAGGTTTATTTCTCAAATTCCATGTTTTTCATATAAAACTAATTTTTTTTGATATTCATCCCAAAAATCATCACCGTGATTTCAATACTTGGCCAAATCACTTCATTCAAATTATGTTATGCTCGTTTCTTAACAAACTAGCATATACAAGCTTCAATTTACAATTTAGCATACAAATAAATCACTAATTTTGGTACCCATATGAGAAAATATGCATAAAACATACACTCTCATTAATTTTTCCTACTGTTTAACCGAAATTAGCATGCAATTCTTGTTTAAACATAAACTCTAGCAATATATCATATATAACCACAATTAATAGTTATACATATCAACAATTCCACAAATTGAATTCACAGACTTAGAAGGTTTATGTCATAAAAACTCATATGTGCATATTCATATATAATTAGGAAAAATACATTCAATTAGCGTGATGACTCCTTGCAAACACCACTAAATTAGCTTTGAAATCCTTAAGCTTCCTCTCAATCTCTCTCAAGTTTCACTCTGTCAATCTTTATTAATTCTTAGACTCTTCTCTTCTCTCTTCTCAGTGTAGCCAATATAGACTAACTTAAGCGTAAACTAAAAAAAACTGATAACCTTAATAATCCTAATTACTAATATCAGTTACTAAAAGAAACGTATATAATATAAAATATATTATATTTATTATTTTACTTATATTTTATTTAAATAATTCAAAATTAAAAGAATTTCAAAAGTCATAGGGCCTTGTTTGGCAAAAACCATTTAAAAATTAAACACTTAATATCCTTGAACCTTGTTTGGATAAAACTAAATTAAAACTACTTTAATTTATTTTAATAACTCCTTATAATATTGTTATTTGTCATACTTTATTTAATCAAGCTTTCATATTTAATTTAATTAATTCAAATAATAATTAATTAAATAAATCATTTAATCACATAACTCAATACAAATAATTAACCATCAATTTGAAATATCAACATAATAATAATTTCCTTTACTCATTAATTATTTATTTAACAAATAATTAACCAAATAAAATCAAATCAATTAAACAAATATTTATTCAATGATAAACACATCCATTAAATATTTATATAACTCAATAAATATTTAATATTATAATTAAAATTCTAGAATGTTACATCATTCCCTCCTTACAAGGATTCTGTCCTCAGAATCACAATTCAACAATCAAATCGTCACATTCTTCCCTACTTACAAAGATTCTGTCCCCAGAATCGAAGACATAGATTAAACAAATAACTCAGGGTAATTCTTCATCATTTCAGCTTCGAGTTCCCACGTAGCCTCTTCGACATTGTGGTTCCTCCATATCACCTTCACAGAAGGTATCACTTTATTTCTGAGCACTTGTTCTTTTCTCTCGACTATTTGGATATGAATCTCTTCATAAGACAAATCTTTACTGAACTGCAACGGTTCATATTCGATCACATGTTTATAATCGGGTTTATACGGTCTTAACACCGAAATGTGAAAAATATTATGAATGTTTTCCAACTTTGGAGGTAGAGCTACCTCATAAGCCACTTCCCCCACCCTTCGTAGTATCTTGAACGGTCCAATAAATCTTGGGCTGAGCTTTCCTTTCATGCCAAAACGAATTTTCCCCTTCCAAGGAGAAACTTTTAGGAAAACGAAAGTTCCTACTTCAAATTCGTGATTCTGTCTGTGTTGATCGGTATACTTTTTACATGCTGTCTTGGTCATACCAATCTTGTCCTGATGAGTTTGACAACCTCAGAAGTTTGTTGTACCAGTTCTGGTCCTAACGGTTGGCGTTCACCTACTTCATCCCATCATAGTGGAGTTCTGCACTTTCTGCCGTATAATGCCTCCTAAGGTGGCATGCCGATGCTCGCGTGGTAACTGTTGTTGTAGGAAAATTCCACCAACGGTAAATGTTTTTCCCAGCTCCCTTTGAAATCCAAGATGCATGCTCTCAGCATATCTTCTAACGTTTGGATTGTTCGTTCACTTTGCCCGTCGGTTTGCGGATGGTATGCTGTACTCATTCGCAATTGTGTTCCCATACATTCTTGTAGTCTCTTCCAGAAGTTTGACGTAAATCGCGGATATCTATCTGATACAATTGACACTGGCACTCCATGCCTTGAAATGATCTCTTTAACGTACAACCTTTCCAATTGATCAAGATTAAATCTAATCTTTATTGGCAAAAAGTGTCTTTGATTTTTTCGGTCATCACTATCACCCAAATGCGCATCGCATCCTTTCGAGTAGTTGGAAGACCCACCACAAAATCCATTGTGATGTTTCCCACTTCCATTCCGGTATTTCTAACGGTTGAAGTAATCCGCTTGGTCTTTGATGCTCGGCCTTGACTCTTTGACATGTCAGGAATTTTGCCACACATTCGGCAACGTATCTTTTCATGTTCGGCCACCAAAAATGTCGCCGTAAATCTTGATACCTATTCGTACTTCCTGGATGAATAAAATATCTTTTGTTGTGTGCTTCGGTCAAGATTTCGTCTTTAAGCTCTGGTACTGCTGGAACCCAAATTCTTTCCTTGAACCATAGTAGTCCTTCAGTATCGATCTTGTATTTTACATCACTACCCTCAACCACTTTCTCTTTGATCGTTTCGCATTCTTTATCTTGTAGTTGAGCACTCTTCACTTTGTCCACCAAAGTTGGACTAGCATCTATCTGGAATAGTTGTTCATCGAATTCCTTTGGAAATTTGATTTCCAACTCTAGCTTTGTCATTGCTGAAATAAGCTCCTCCTGAGTGGTTATCAACATCAACTTCTCCCGACCTTTCCTGCTCAAAGCATCTGCAACCACATTCGCTTAGCCCGGGTGATAAAAGATCTCACAATCATAATCTTTTAACAATTCCATCCATCTTCTTTGACGCATGTTCAGGTCCTTCTGTGTGAAAATATACTTCAGACTTTTATGGTTTGTATAGATCTCAAATTTTTCTCCATAGAGATAGTGTCTCCATATCTTCAGAGCAAATACTACTGCAGCCAATTCCAAATCATGAGTCAGATAACCTTTCTCATAATCCTTCAGTTATCTTGATGCATACGCAATTACTTTGCCATTCTGCATAAGAACACAACCCAACCCTTTATGTTAGGCATCACTAAACACCACAAAGTTTCCTGTACTATCTGGTAATGACAACACAGGTGCCACACTTAGATTCTTCTTCAAATCTTGAAAACTCTCTTCACACTTCTCCGTCCAAACAAATTTTACCGCTTTCCTTGTCAAATTTGTTAGCAGAGTGGCTATCTTAGAAAAATCTTGAATAAATCTTCTATAATAACCGGCTAGTCCCAATAAACTCCTTACCTCCGACGGTGTTCTTGGTTGTTCCCAATTGATTACAACTTCCACTTTTGATGGATCCACTGAAATCCCATCCCTGTCAATCACGTGCCCAATAAATTGTACACGATCTAGCCAAAATTCGCACTTAGAGAATTTTGCGTACAACTTTTCCTTTCTTAGTGTTTCCAATGTCAAATGTAAGAGTTCCACGTGTTCTTCTTGAGTTTTGGAATACACCAGAATGTCGTCGATGAATACCACTACAAACTTATCTAAGAATGGTTTAAACACCCTATTCATCAAATCCATGAATGCAGCAGGTGCATTGGTTAAACTAAAAGACATCACCAAAAACTCATAATGTCCATACCGAGTTCTGAATGCCGTTCTAGGTATATCCTCCTTCCTTACCTTCAATTGGTGATACCCACTTCTCAAATCTATTTTTGAGAAGTATTTAGCACCCTTCAACTGATTAAACAAGTCATCTATTCTTGGTAATGGATATTTGTTTTTAATAGTGACTTTGTTCAATTCTCTATAATCAATGCAAAGACGCATCGACCCATCCTTCTACTTCATGAATAACACCGGCGCTCCCCACGGTGATACGGTTGGTTGAATATACTTCTTGTCTAACAGTTCTTGTAATTGTACCATCAGTTCCTTCATTTCTACCGGAGCCATTCTGTACGGGGACTTTGATATCGGTGCTGTTCCCGGCGCTAAGTCGATCACGAACTCAATCCCTCTGTCAGGCGGAAGTCCTGGCAAATCCTCTGGAAACATATCCTCAAATTCCCTCACCACTGGTATCTCTTCCAGTTTCACACTCTTCTTCTTAGTATCGACTATGTAAGCTAAATAGCCCACACAACCTTGACTCTACAATTTCTTGGCCAGCATAATCGTTAGGCATTTCATTTGTCTAGGCGACTTAATACCATAAAATACTACCTTTGACAGGGTCATAAGGTTTACACACTTCTTTTGGTAATCAATTACCGCTCCATATCTGAACAGCCAATCCATTCCCAAAATAACATCAAACTCTCCAAGTCTAATCGGAATCAAATCTACCATCAATATTTTCTCCTTAATGTTCACCCTACAGTTCTTGTATACCAACCTAATAAGGATTACTTCCTTATTAACAATTTCTATGTTCAAAGAGAAATATAGTTCCTCACTAGGCAATCCTAACCTCTTAGCAAATTCATCAGATATAAACGAGCAAGTAGCACCCGAATCGAATAATACATAAGCATTTATATCATTGATTGGGATAATACTTGACACCACATCCTTTGATAGCATAACATCTTGTACAGTCATGTTGAAGGTTTTGGTTGTTGGTTTGTTTGATGTTGTAGGTCCCACAATGACCCATGTACCTCCATTGTTACCTCCATTGCTTCTGGTTGTCTCTCCAGCCTTCTTCTTAGGGCATTCACGAGCAAGGTAATCATTGGATCCGCACGTGAAGCACACGTTCTTCTTAGGTTGAGTGCAATTTGGGGCGATGTGACCCTCCTGATCACAATTGAAGCATACTCGTTTCCCCATCAAGCACGCACCCTTATGAAACTTCCTGCATGTAGCACATGCTTCAAACTTCTTATTTTGCTTGTTACCCTGCTGGTTTCCAGTACCCACGCTTCCATTCCACTTTCTCTTTAAATTGTTATTGTTGTTTTTTCCACCACTACCACCTCCATTCTTAATCTCCACCTCATTCTTCTTCTTCTGTTCCTGATTGAACTTTGTCACTGACTCGCCTCCACCTTCAGCGAGTATTGCTTTCTCCATCACTTCTACGAAAGTCTTTAATTGGAACAGGGAGACCCTACTGTACAACCAGGGCTTCAGTCCTTGTTCAAATCTCTTCGCCTTTCGTTTGTCCATGCTGACTTGATATGGCGCAAACCTCGCCAACTCGTTGAATTTAGCAGCATACTCAGATACCATCATCGTTCCTTGCTTCAGTTCCAAAAATTTCACTTCTAGCTGACTCTTTGAACTCTCTCGGAAATAGGTCTCAAAGAATATCTCCTTAAACCTATCCCAAGTTATCACCCCTGGCCCTTCACGAGTTTTATTGGCCTGCCACCAAAAACTAGCCTCTACTTTCAACATGAATATTACGAAAGCAGTCTTCTGATCATCCCCTACCCTAACAACATCGAACACCTTTTCAATCTCCATAATCCAGGTTTTTGCCTCGACTGGATTCATGGACCCACGGAATTCAGGTGGTCCAACCGCCTTAAAATCCTTAAATGTTGTTCCTTGGTTCTGTGGTTGATTCTGCAACGCTCCTGTTAGTAGCGTCACTAGTTGTTGAACGGGATTAACATCAACGTTGTCGTTATTGGTTCCTTTAGTGGTTCTCTGTCATGGTGGTTGACGTCTGGGAGGCATTTTCTGATAAAAATACACTCATTAGATTATTATTCAACCCTTTTAATTAATTCTACTTAACTTGCCTCCATCAAAGAAATAGCCACAAAATCACATAACACTTTCAATAAAATAACAACTTTTATTTATTCATAATTTCTTTGACAATATAAAACAATAGCATCACTACTATTTACATTACTTTCCTGAACTACAAAAGTTTCAGGACAACATCATCATCATATCCCATAGGTTACATAACACTTGGGATTTACAATTTATTTAACATTTATTAATAGCATAACAACTATGATGTTCTACTAAGATACCGCTTAGGCTTACTACGTTCTTCCTCCATGACCCGGAACATTGTTCTGCGATCTAATACGTATGATGGCAGCGTCTCAAACTGAATCGGATAACCCATGACCCGATCCTAAGCTCGATTAACCACGGTGTTGAATACTCTATTTATTTCTTCCATCTTCATTCTCTTTGCTTGTGCGTCTTTAACTGCTATCCCGGCTCATTGAAACGCTTCCTCATATGGTTCTTCGGCTCTTGCCCTCTTAGTAGCCTCTTCCTTCAGCTTGTTCCTCAGTTCTGCGACCTCCTCAATCAGTTGTTCTTTCTCTCCTTTAGTCTGTACTAGCTTCTCCTCGACATTAGTCAGTCGTTCCTCACGATCCTGCATCTCGTCGTCTTTCTGTGTCATTACAGTCTGTTGTTCAGCTACTATCTCATGCACTTCCTCAACTGGAAGTTGCACGTTACGGTCGTAGACTTCATAGTACATATGAGCGGCTATCGAGGTTAGTGGAGTCTCTTCCTCCTCATCCTCGTCAACCTCATTCTCCTGTGGCAACTCAACGGGATCCTCCTCATCCGTCTCCACATCATCATCCTCATCTTCAACCACTATTACCAACGGGGCTAACTCTGGTGGAAGTAGTCGTTCCCAAGCAACCTGAATATCGCGAGGCTCCTCCTCTATAGGCATCAAAGGTCCCTCCTCCTTAGCCTGACTGGATTCTCTGACATTAGTCATCTTGACAACAAAATTTTAAGTTTTAATTATTAATTATTACTACTCGACACTCACGAGCACATAAGTTATAAACACATAAGTGTTTTATTACTTCTTCCTTAAAACTCGATAAGATTTTACCATCACTATTTTTTCAAAGGTTACTTCCTAAGGCTTTTCCCCACCTAAGGTTCATAACCTAAGGCTTTGATACCAACTTGTGATACCCCCAAGTCTAGGTACTTCATTTCCACAAGATTTGGTGTTCACTTAATCAAAACATTCATATCTAACTACCCAATCATAATAAAATTAAATAATAAAACCTGCCCATACAGGATTACGTTAATAGAAATTATCTCTCAGGTTATCTAACCTTTAATTACAATCATTCAAATTTAAAAATTAAATTATTACATCACATCATTATTAAAAGTCTATCATTATAACAATAAAATAAAATTACAAGTCTTCATCACTTGTACATTTTTCCCTTTCCTTTGCTAGTTGTAGGTTCATTTACCTTCTCAACCTTAGCTGCAATAAGTGTATAAATATGCAAGAGTGAGCAAAACAATTGCTCACTAGATATAGAAATGAATCAACACGAATGAAATAACTGCCAACAAATAGGCTCATCAACAATGAATAGTACTCTATCAATAATAACCAACGACTGGAATCAAAATATGGAGTATATAAAACTGAGGGTCATAAGACCACAAACTATGTCTACAGTTGCAAGTAATCTTTCAACTTCAACTTTAACAGTCATAAGACTATAAGGACTCCTCGTACTTAGGGGGATCAGCCCTTCGTACAATGTATTGTTCACAAACAATTCAACGCTAAGCGTAAACCCCTAATAATAGGGTTGTTCATCTCAATATTTAGAGTACAAGTCCGCAACAAAGAAAGTTTGGGTTGGATAAGTTTTCAAGGGTAATTTGAAGTTTAACGAACATCAACTAGAGGACTAGTTGAATCAATAGTGTTTGATAACACAACAGTTGATCAATAATAACATAATTATTGAATATACATTAAGTAATAGCAAGATGAAATTAAAGCTTGCTCATTATAAGAATGGATTGTGTCAAGTAAATGAACTAAGATAATTCAACATTAGAAATTAGAATTCAAGAAAATTGCATTCATCGTACATGAAGGACAATAAAGAAACTTGTCTAACAATAAACAAGTTAGAATACATCAATAAATATTGGAATTCAAAACTTGTTTGAATAAAGTTGAAGTCATAGCTAGCTTATTCAAATAATGATGAGGAATACAAGAATTCGATTAATGAAAGATTAAAGTAAGAAACTTGCTCAATGTAAATATAGGGTTAGAAAACTTGCTCAATGTAAAAAGAGAAGTTTAGAAACTTGCTCAATCAAAAGAATGAAGTTACACAATGTAATAATAGAACTAACTCAATAAAAGTGTAGAGTTAGAAAACTTACCTCGAGTGTAAGCTAAAATATTAAAACTCACGTTCACCTATACACAATATTAAAACCACAACATCTATTAGACATACTAACATTCACTTTTCAATATAAAACGCATTACTAGCTAAACTTGTTATTTTAACACAAGTCTTATGCTACCATATATATTTCAGAATTCCCAAGTGTTAACATCACAACACTTATCTAACATTCATTGTATAAACTAAGTTACGTATAACACGTTCGTAACTTACTAATCACTTTTACAACTTTGAATTTACAATCCACCTAACATGACTTTGTTTAACCTTGTTGTTACATGATTCTCACATTAACTTAACATTAAGCCAAGTTATATTGAACGTTTAAAGTCTGCAGAATTAGCAGACTTCACTGTCTGAATCGGGCAATGGCTGGCGCCCATGCCGCCAGCTTTTATATTGGATTGCTGCCAGCGCTACCACTTCAAGAGACTGCTAAGGTCAAAGACTATGCATGAACTCCGAGTTCTGCGAGAACATGGCTACTGACGCTTTTTTTTAAGCCAACTAATACGAATTTCACCCACCAAACAGTAATAATAACATGTAAAAATTGTATAGAACTATCACAAACATATTTGTGAACATATTCCACCAATTAAAACCATTTAAAAACAATTTAAGCTAGGTTAATTTCTCAAATTCCATGTTTTTCATATAAAACTCAATTTTTTTTATATCCATCCCAAAAATCATCATTGTGATTTCAATACATGGCCAAATCACTTCATTCAAATTACGTTATGCTCGTTTCTTAACGAACTAGTATATACAAGCTTCAATTTATAATTTAGCATACAAATAAATCACTAATTTTGGTACTTATATAAGCCATATGAGAAAATATGCATAAAACATACACTGTCGTTGATTTTTCCTACTGTTTAACCGAAATTAGCATGCAATTCTTGTTTAAACATAAACTCTAGCAATATATCACATATAATCACATATAAACTCTGGCATAAAACATATGGTTTGTGACGCCCCCAAACCAGGTATACATCACCCATCTTGAGTCGCCAGATACATGGTACATAAATTCAAATATAACTTAATTATACAACAGTTGTGTAAAATACGACAAAACATAGCTAAGAGTTTAAACAAGAATATTGTCATCTAGACAATATCCACACTCAATGGAGTCCTCATTACAATTATTATCATATTATTCCGTAGAATAGTGTGGACTACTAAATCCACTTATCCTGGACCATCACTCCATTCCCCAACTCATCCCAGCGATATTCTCATTTCCTTAGAAGAAATCTGGATACTGGAATAGTGAGGTAGCAGACTTCTTTTCTTCTTCCTCTTTTTAATTTCTCTCTATAATAATTGCTCTATAACTTTAGTGAATTGGTGAAAAATAATGAAGGAATGAACTTCTATTTATAGGAAAAAAATAGTTTCAATAATTGCACGTTTTGGGGCTCGAAATATTACTGTATAATACCTTCCTCTTTTCCTTTATTTTTAATTTACTCCTACAAGTATTATCAAACTTGCACCACCTCCCCTAATAGTAAATCATGTGAATCAATAGTTCTAGACATGTGAAAATACGAATTACAGTATAGTACCTCCATCTATACCTCCATTTTTAACTTAGTCATGCAAGTATTATCAATCTTACACCACCTCCCCTAATAGTACAAGAATATGAATCAATAGTACACAATGTGAACAAATAGTTATAATCATGTGAATTAATAGCAATTAATTGCTCATTTATCCGATTAATTACCCGATTGGTCAGTATAACTTCCAGACATCAATTAATATCGAAATAAATGTTGATTTCCATTAACACTAATAATTTGAACACAATGGAACTATCAATTTCATCTTTAATCAACACGAACTTATTTATCATTAATAATAACTCACAATATTTAACAACCAGGTCGTTCCTAGGAAAGAGGGGGCTTTTCGATAAGGATTTCTCCCTATTAGCACGCAATTAGATTATCTAACCTCTCCTTGACAGAACTTCTAGAGATTGTCAATATTGAAAATAATAATATGAATAACTTTGTCGTCTCAATTATTGATTTAATAATGTAACATATTATACAGATAATACTATGACAATAATTGAATCAATAATATGAGAGATATAAAACAATTATTGTAGCAATAACTGAGTATAACTGAGTGACTTCTTACGTAAGCATCAATAATCAATACCGTGCTACTATATCTGACCATGCGTATTCTCATTACTTTTACTACCGTAGTAGTTCAAAAGTTTTAACGTTAACACTTTCGCCGTTATTTTTATAAAATGATAATTCTGTCATTTTTTTACTACGACAATACTTCTATTGTGGGGTCCACCAATGATTGTGCCATCGTACGGATATTCCCTGATAAAAAGAATATTCCCCGACCAAACGAATATTTTATAACAACTTGCTTACTTTGAAAAAAATTTCACATATCACCCTTAATTTTAACCTTTTATCAATTTAACCATTTATGAAATAAAATAATAATTATAAGAAAATTGAATACTTTCATTTTATAAAATTTGGGGTCTTATAGTATTTGTTATAAGCTTGACTTATTATTCCATGAGGAGATGTGCTAATTTTTTAGATCGTTGGTTGAAGTTATAATAGTAAATCAATATGGATCGTCCGTTTAAAAGTGAATTAATCTGGGCCGTTCATGAATTAGTTACTATTTAGTCCTTTTTCCTATAAATAGAATCTCATTCCTTCATTATTTCTTACGAATTCACTGAAACTCTAGAGAGAGAAACTATAGAGAGAAAGAAGAGGAGTATTCTGCTATTACACTAGTGCAGTCTCAATCTCATGGAAGATTGAGAAACTAGTGGCATAAGAAAAAAAGGTCCAACAAATGGAAGAAACTATTTGGTCGATCAAAGGGACTGGAGCATATAGGAGTGTTAACTAATTAGATCTTTGTATTTTCCCAAGGGCTCGTTATCTAGACAAGTTCTATGTCCCAGAGTTTGAAAAGTACAATGAGGTAAGAGATCCTTACACCCAGCTAAAGGTATACATTGGAGAACTCAGATCCTATATGGAGGACGAGAAACTGAGAATGCAGTTATTCCAGAAAAGTCTAACTAGAGAAGCTAGGATATGGTACTCTCGACTAGATAATTCCAAGAACCACAGCTGGGAAGAACTGGCACATGCCTTCCTGAATCAATACAGTTTTCAGTCACAAATGGAGAGAATTAGTATAACTTAACTAAACTCAAAAATCAGAACAGTTAGTCTTTCCGAGAGTATGCCCAAAGATGAAGGCGTTTGGCAGCGCAAGTCAGCCCGCTTATGACAAAAAATGAAATGGTGATGAATTTCATAGACATCCAAGAGGCGCCTTACTATAAGAGGATCCTAGTAGGAATAGGCAAGCCATTCTCGGAGATGGTCAAACATGGAAAAATGGAAAAGATGGGCTTGAAAGTGGGCAAGATTAAAGACCACACGGCCTTGTAAGTAGTCACTGAGCATATACAATCTGACAACTATGTAAGCATTCCCAATAGGGTACCCAAGAAATGCAATAAAGATGTATCCCTAATTTAAGGGCAAGCTAGAAAACCCAAATCGAGTGTTCAACAGGACGCATTCAACCAATGACAGGATAGAAAGAGAAAATTGGAAAGAACATAAAATCGAGTGTTCACTCCACTAGGAAATTCCCCTGAAAACTTTTTGGCATTATTAATCAACCAGAAGAAAATTACTGAATTAGCTACACCTCTTGATCTAAAAAGCAAAAGATACAATCCAAGCCAGAGATGTGCTTACCATTCAGGGTCTCCGGGACACGATACACAAGATTGTTAGTCCTTAAAGCATAAAGTCCAAAATCTGATCGAAAGTGGTGATATTGTGGTCCAACGACCTGACCAGTCAAATATAAACACCAACCTTTTGTTGCAGCATGATACGGAGGGAGTGAACATGATCGGATCAGGAAGCACCGAAATGGATCCAAATCGTAAGTACATACAAAGGATGGAGGAATATCCCCAAAGGAGCAGAACAAATGTCCTAGAATGGGAAAATCTGGAGTGTAAGACAGTAAGTCAAAAATTGGAGACAATCCAACATCAAGTAACTTTGGTAGCCAATCTAGTAGTGCGCGGACATCAAATTACAAGGCAACTTTTCCCTCAACTATCAGAAAGCCAAGGGAAAAAAAGGTTAACCATAATTCAAGTTTATATCCCCCAAGATCATCCAGCTAACTGAAGAAGGTCAAAGTGGGTTGAAAGGGCACGAAAAGTGGGATGATAAAAGTACTAGAAGATCTCGCCAGCGGAAAACTTGATTCGAGGAATGAAAAATCTCAAAGAAAAAGATCAAACTGAAAGTAGTATGCACACAAGCCAATCATGTTTGATGATAAAGCATATACTTTGTAACAATCTTATTCATTTATTAATAAAAAATATTAATTTATTAAAGGCTTTTAATTATCTACATGATGCTACTTTATAATATGTGATAAACCCATAGTTTTAAACAATACTTTTAGAATAATGATGATTATTATTATAATGAGATCTAAATTCTTAAAAAGCTTAAAACTAAAATTGTTCCCAATCGTTGGATTACTAAATTGGGGATTAGTGAATTCGGATAGATTGGTACATACGTTGCTTGCTCATTGGATGATGATGATTGATCTCATGATCATTTATGTGGAGACACTAAAGCAAGTATGTAGGTGCTTATTAAAGAATAAATTCACTGAACGTGGCTCGCTAAGGAATACCTAATGGAGATTTACTTGATTATCAATAGGAATTCTTGTAGTGATAGCAGTATAAGTGATCCTTAGACTTAAGATCATCATAGTATCTTGTGTATGATGAGTTATACTTTAACTTATTCCTTAAGACCCTTAGGGTATATCAAGGGTATGCTTGAGTATAATAAGTTATACATGGAGATAATGTATGATCAATAAAGAATTTACCACTTCTAGTAAAAGAAGAGAAATGTCATATGTGATTCGATAAATGACAACCCAAAGAGTCATTGGCGAAAGAGCGAATGAAATTAGAAAGGAGTTTCTAATTTGCATTATTTGAGTTGTGCATTTAAGAGTCGAAATACATATAATTAAATAAAATAAGACTTGACAAAGAATTCCATGTCCTATATTTAATTGGGACATTGTATGGTGGAAGGATTGAATTGTATGGTAACTATTTACTCAAAGGTTCTTTTATGATTAATGTTGAAATCTATATTATCTAGAAAGTCGTTAATCGCTAGGGAGGCTTATCCCTATGGTAGAATAAATATTATTTATTTAAATAAATTAATAGTTTAATTTATTTATTTATTTATTTAAATAAGATTAGAATTGTTCTAGTTCATTTATTCACAATCGGTTTAATACGGAGAACTTAAAGGGTCACACCATAAAAGGAAGAATAATTATTTAAGAAGTTAATGGAATAATCTTAATAATAAGTTAAATATATTTAATTTAATCTATGGTGATAGAATAAATTAAATAACTTAATATTTAATATTTAATATTTTGGAAATATTAAATATAAATTAATTAGAGGAGTCTTATTATTATTATTATTTAATTCCTAAAGGAGTTTGGGAATTAATTAATAAAAGTGCTCTCATATATCCTAATAAGATTAGGAGGCTAATTAATTAAAAGAGTTTAATTAATTATTTCTAATAAGATTGAGAGCCTAATTAATTAAAATAAAACTCAATTCCTTAATTGTTAAGGAGCACTACTACAAAAAACAAAGAATAGACAACACTTAAACCACAATGTTTTTTATAAAAGCGTTGTGGTATTTTTTTTTTTACAACGCTTTTAAAAAAACGCGTTATAGATACATATCTGGCGTTATCTATTTAAAAGGGCATTTTTTTGTGTTAATTAGATAACGTTTTTTTAAAAAAAAAACGTTGTCATTCGAGTAAAACACGGAAGTTTAAAAAATGACGTTGAAGTGAAAACTTAAATAATAAGTATCACTCTTATGCTAGGGCTCCCACCTCCGTGAGAGATCTCAAAACTTCTCCTCGCGATTGCCTTTCTCCCCTTTTTCGACCTCTTTCCCAAGACGTGAACACCGGTTCGGTCGGACCACTGTCTGCAACCGTCTCTATCGTACAAACCAACCGATCGAGAGACGTTTTTGACAAGGACACCGCCGATGAAGACGGCAAACCACCGCCCGAGCTGGAGACAATTAAGGGTTTGGGTAGTGGAAACCTTTGGGTTCGGCTCGCGATTTTAGTCTCAAAATGGAAACAATCACGCTTTTGATCTTCTATCGAAGTTGCACCGTATGAATTTGCCAGATCCGTTATTTCGATATCAAACTTACCTGATTTTGCTCGGCTCTACACCAAATTTTGGATTAAGGTAATACTTTACTTGATAATATGTAGTATTTGATTACTGTAGAGTTTTGATTATTTGAAAATTTTCATTTAGGGTTTGCGGCTGATTTAAAATGTAATTTTGTTTCTCTCTTCTATAATGTCTTGTTGATTCCTTTGTTCTTTATTATCTAATTGATTTATGCTCAAAGAATCTAATTTTGTGTTCTACGGTGTTTGATATATCTCAATTCATAGGAAAGGCAAAAGACTTGTTTTATTAGAGCCATTTTCTTAGCTTTATTGTCTTCATTATTGTGCAAAAATCTTCCTCAGCAAAGACACAGTGCTCCATTAATCCTCCCCCCCCTCTTTTTCTCGTTAGGGCACTTTGAAAATTTCAAATTTTATACTATTCTTAGCATTTCTGTAATCATCCCGGCAATCAACAACCACCTCGCTCTGTTTTTGTCAATTTTTGCACTTCCTCTTAATAAGAGATGTTGGCTAATTTCTAAGAATTATACTTTATTAAGGCGTACTGTATCTAATTATGTTTAGAAGATGACTGGGGTTTTGCTTTCAAGTCTATTGCATTGTCATTGTAATGGCCTTCTCATTGTCATATGCTAGTCGATTCTTCACGTATTTCTGTTGGATTTATTGGTAATGAATGATGAGTGTATATTATTCATTTATTTTGATTCCTTTATATTTAGTTTAATTACATGTTTCATGTGTATATGAGCTTATTAAGGTGTTTATTTTATTTAGGAATATTGATCCGATTTTGATGGGGAATTTAAAAAATTAATGCTTTTGAAACTTTTTGAAAATTTTGGTTCCATGGTTCTATTTGCCTATGTGTTCGAAGGTTAAAGTCAAAGATTGAAAATTGATGCTAAAATTCAGAATCTGTTTGATGCTTAATTTGTTAATGAATGATGAAAACTAAGCCACGATCCATAGTAATTGATTTAAATTGAATTTGTGATACATGAGTACTTGAATATGAGAAGCATGTTTATTTGGCTAAGTTATTTGTGGAGTTGTCTATGTGCACTGATTTCATGACTTAGAACTGTTTAACTTGCTTATGTTGTTGCAGAACCATGTGAAAAAAATGATGAATGAAAAAAAAAAGAGAAGGAAAAAAATGAAAATTGAAAATCTGCTTCAATGTCCATTGTGCGAAATAACTGGGTATCCAAGCCTCGGGAAGCATTGATATTCACACTGAAAAGTGTGATGGATAAAAGCAGCTTGACTGGTCGACTTTTGTGGCATTTGTTACTTGAATAAGTAAGCCTTAGGGGTGTCTCTACACCTAGTGCCCTAAGATCATCTGGTTTGGGAGTCGTTGGTGGAAAGTTCGCTAATGGGTAACTCTGAAAAGCCTAAGAAAAGGAGACATTGCACAAGTCAAGAAAAAAGAAAATATACGAAAAAAAAGAAGCATGAAAATACATTCATCTGTGCTAAAAAGAAGGTTCTATGAAAAAACTTAAAAAGCAAGAAAAATTTGTTCTTGGTTGTGAGTCAGTGTGCACGATTTTTGCTTCATAGTAACTAAGTTAAGTAAGTATGATGATTTTGGGAAAGTTACTTATGTGGTTATATTTTGATTTAATGAACTTCATTGGTGAAATGGTAAGGTTGGTAATTGTTAGTTGATTGATAAGGCGTTGATTAGATTTTTGCAAATTTAGTGTTGATAATAATGATTTGTACCTTGAAATCTTTTGACATAAAGGTTGAATAGAATTTTTCTGAAAATCAAACTTTTGTTTTACACGAGGACGTGTAAACGCTAAGTGTCGGGGAATTTGATGAGTGTATATTATTCATTTATTTTGATTCCTTTATATTTAGTTTAATTGCATGTTTCATGTGTATATGAGCTTATTAAGGTGTTTAATGATTTCAGGAAGAATTGGAGCTGAAATGAGAAAAAAGGGAAAATTGCAGGGTTTTTAGCATTAAGTTGGATGCATGGTCTTGGCTTGGGACTTGGATTTTATTGTAGAGCTCTTTCCTAGCTTTCCGAAACATCTTGAATCGTCCAAATCAGAATTTATATGAAAAAGTTATGATCTTTTTACCAGACGAAAGTTGAACCTCAAAGTTTCGAAGTTGCAATTTGCATAGCAGTCATTTGGATCCTGATTTCGACCTTGATCCAGCAAGAATCGGTCAAAGAGTAAAGAATGAAAGTTGTAGATCTCGTCGATATCTTCGTTTTGATAGGTAGCAGGTCCCGTAACTCCTCCCCGATCAAAAGTTCTGCTTATTTTACCAAAGGACGTCGCAGCAGGAAATGAAAATTCGCCCCAGCGAATTTTGAGCAGGAAAATTAGACAATCTTTGATTTTTGGAAAGTTTCTAAAAGCAGATTTTGGCAGACTTCTACATGGAATTGGATTGATATTTCTATTAGCTTTAGGATTTCCTTTAGATTAAGATTTATTTCCAAATTGGATTCTAGTTCTTTATGGAAACTAGTTATGATTTGTAATTCCTTTTAGGATTTGGATTTCTACATCCTATAGGATTTAGGACTTTGTCTAGCACTATAAATAGAGGATGCTAGTAAGGGTTTTATACATTCAATCATATACTACATTCTCTCATCTACAACATTGGAGGATTGAAGCTATGAGCTAAGTTCTTTTATTCAGTTCTAAGGGATGTTGAACCTTATTTATAATTAATGATTAATTGAGTATTCATTATTTATTCCTTCTCACATGAAATTCATTCTTGATAATCGATTTAATTTCTCGAATGCTATTTGGCTTAACCGATTTGATTTACTGCGAGGATTGAGTTGGTTAACGAATATCATATGCTAGATCAAGGAATAATATTACGTGTAATTGATATTATTTCTAATCACAAGTAGTAATTAGTAATACCTGATTGTGGACAAGCTTTTGAGTATTGCTATGATTATCAGAAGACAAGTTAAACAATCCGAGCTTATGTGTTTGTTGCTTGGAATAGTCTAATTCCCAAGTTCTTAATGCTGCTATTATATTAAATCTAGAGAGCTTATTCTAGGTTATATAATTGTTTGAATCTTGTGAAGATCTTGTTTCATTGAGTGACAATCTAAGGGGAGTTTCAGGTAGCAGAGTTTGTTGTTACCTAGGGCTATTAGTTTCATTGAAGGATAAATAATGTTACACTTAATTAATCTATTATTGTAAAAAGGTGATACTGAACTGAAGAACTGAAGCTTTTTATTCATTGTTTATTCTTATTAGTTTATTCTTGTTAATTTAATTAATTAATTCACAATCCCTTTTTTTTTTATTAAAAATCATAGAATAAATATAAAACAAATCACTCTCTGTGGGATCGATCATTGCTTACTACTGTGCTAATTGTTTAAATTTGTAAAGTGAAAGTGAGGTTAATTTAGGATTGTAAACGACATTTCCCAAATTTTGGCGCCGTTGCCGGGGAGTGTTATTTGTTTTTTTTATTCTTTGTTTTCGTTTATTTTTATTATTTATTATTTTGTTTTTGTTTTTATTGTATAACTTAATCCTCTCACTCTATTGACTTAAATTTTGTTCAAGAGATAGAGAAAACTACAGATATAGAAGAAACTCTTGTTCCATCACTTGAAGAGAAAAAGATGGTGGTGCCAAACAAAAATAGGACTTTAAAAGAACTACATACTCTCGATCTTGATCAATCATCATTTTGTATTGAGTATCCTACTTTAGATGTTGCTTTTGAACTTAACTCTAAACTATTCATCTTTTGCCAACTTTTCGTTGTCTTACAGGTGAAAATCCATATAAGCATCTAAAGGAGTTCCATGTGGTGTGTTCCACGATGAAATCACAAGGAGTGGCAGAGGAGCAGATCAAGCTTAGACTTTTTCCATTCTCATTAGCATATTTGGCTAAAGACTGGTTATACTATCTACCTTCTGGATCAATACGATCATGGACTGATATGCAAAGGTTATTCTTGGAGAGGTATTTTCCTACATCAAGAGTTATCGATATAAGAAAGGAGATATGTGGAATCAGACAGTTCAATGGAGAGAATATCTATGAGTATTGGGAAAGGTTCAAGAAGTTGTGTTACAGCTGTCCACCTCATAGAATTGATGAACATTACTTGATCCAGTACTTCTATGAGGGGTTGCTACCAATGGAAAGAAGCATGATTGATGCAGCAAGTGGAGGAGCACTGGTAGAAAAGACTCCAGAAGCGGCAAGGAACTTAATTGCAAACATGGCAGCTAACTCATAGCAGTATGAAACAAAGATGGATCACACACTACAAAGGGTAAATGGGGTAAGCACGAGAGACTTAGAGCAGTAGATTTCTGATTAAACTACTTTGGTTCGACAAATTGCTGCAAGGAATACACAAGTTATTCAGCAAGCTCAACCTCAGTACCACACAAAAAACCAAGAAGTACCTGTCAATTCTGGCACATTTATGGAGGATATGTTCAAGGCATTCATGAACCAAACACAACAGTTCATATGTTAGACACAACAATTCCAGCAGGAGACAAGAACTTCTGTTCATGATCTGAGGGACCAAGTTGGTCAACTTGCAACCACGGTAGGAAGGTCACTTTCTCACACTGTTGAAAATGTAAGTTCCATAACATTGAGATGTGGTGCGGAGGATCGATGTAAAGAAAAGTCAATACAAAGTAAGTCCGACAATAGTGAAATAGGCAAAGAGTTGATGTACTCAAGCACAAATTTCCACCTCTTTACGCTTATAAACCAAAACTACCTTTTCCCCAAGTTCTAACAAGGGATTGGAAAGTTGGAAAAATTCAACGTCAGATATCTGAGTCTAATGAAAAATTCCTTGAAGAAATGGCGAATAGGAACAAGAACTTAAAGATGAGAAGGAGTTCACTAGTGGAAACCATTTGGATGTGCTCGAGATCTCGCTAAATTTGAAGAAATCGAATATTCAAAGTCCGAAAATGATGAACAAGAGGTAGAGATGGAAGAATTAATAATTCCTGCAGATTTCTATAAGGAGGACATAGATGATGATACTTTCTATACCAGCAACAACACACGATGATAAACACCATGGGACCTTACACGTGGAATTGGACGACGCACATGTCCAGTTCGGCATATATAAAGTTAAGAGGTATCTTGGTAATGTTAATTCTATTTTTTGCTATTGATGTTGTTGACTCTACAGTGCAGGAATCTCTTGAGCAAATATATAAGGAGGATTTAAGAAATTTGGAATGGAGCAAAATCGGGATCCGAAAGATGCTCTAATGAAGAATTAAAATTGTTACAGTCCACTTGAAGTACACAAGTCCAATTACATAGGATGAGAAGGATGATGTCAAGCCAATGACAATAAACAAGGGAAGTCTTGCTTGGGAGGCAAACCCAAGATCTCGATTTGATTTTTCTATCCTTTCACTTTTTAGTTTTTTTTTATTGCATGTTAGCTAGTAGTATTTTCTTCTTTACATGATTTTCTTAAATTGGGGACAATGTAAGGTTTGAGTGTGGGGGGAAGATTTAGGTTTTTATTTTATTTAGGAATATTGATCCGATTTTGATGGGGAATTTAAAAAATTAATGCTTTTGAAACTTTTTGAAAATTTTGGTTCCATGGTTCTATTTGCCTATGTGTTCGAAGGTTAAAGTCAAAGATTGAAAATTGATGCTAAAATTCAGAATCTGTTTGATGCTTAATTTGTTAATGAATGATGAAAACTAAGCCACGATCCATAGTAATTGATTTAAATTGAATTTGTGATACATGAGTACTTGAATATGAGAAGCATGTTTATTTGGCTAAGTTATTTGTGGAGTTGTCTATGTGCACTGATTTCATGACATAGAACTGTTTAACTTGCTTATGTTGTTGCAGAACCATGTGAAAAAAATGATGAATGAAAAAAAAAAGAAAAAAAAAATAAAATTGAAAATCAGCTCAATGTCCATTATCGAAATAACTGGGTATCCAAGCCTCGGGAAGCATCGATATTCACGTTGAAAAGTGTGATGGATAAAAGCAGCTTGACTGGTCGACTTTTGTGGCATTTGTTACTTGAATAAGTAAGCCTTAGGGGTGTCTCTACACCTAGTGCCCTAAGATCATCTGGTTTGGGAGTCGTTGGTGGAAAGTTCGCTAATGGGTAACTCTAAAAAGCCTAAGAAAAGGAGACATTGCACAAGTCAAAAAAAAAAGAAAATATACGAAAAAAAGAAGCATGAAAATACATTCATCTATGCTAAAAAGAAGGTTCTATGAAAAAACTTAAAAAGCAAGAAAAATTTGTTCTTGGTTGTGAGTCAGTGTGCACGATTTTTGCTCCATAGTAACTAAGTTAAGTAAGTATGATGATTTTGGGAAAGTTACTTATGTGGTTATATTTTGATTTAATGAACTTCATTGGTGAAATGGTAAGGTTGGTAATTGTTAGTTGATTGATAAGGCGTTGATTAGATTTTTGCAAATTTAGTGTTGATAATCATGATTTGTACCTTGAAATCTTTTGACATAAAGGTTGAATAGAATTTTTTTGAAAATCAAACTTTTGCTTTACACGAGGACGTGTAAACGCTAAGTGTCGGGGAATTTGATGAGTGTATATTATTCATTTATTTTGATTCCTTTATATTTAGTTTAATTGCATGTTTCATGTGTATATGAGATTATTAAGGTGTTTAATGATTTCGGGGAAGAATTGGAGTTTGAAATGAGGAAAAGGGAAAATTACGGGGTTTTTAGCATTAAGTTGGATGCATGGTCTTGGCTTGGGACTTGGATTTTATTGTAGAGCTCTTTCCTAGCTTTCCAAACATCTTGAATCGTCCAAATCGAATTTATATGAAAAAGTTATGAACTTTTTACCAGACGAAAGTTGAACCTCAAAGTTTCGAAGTTGCAATTTGCATAGCAGTCATTTGGATCCTGATTTCGACCTTGATCCAGCCAGAATCTATCAAAGAGTAAAGAATAAAAGTTGTATATCTCGTCGATATCTTCGTTTTGATAGGTAGCAGGTCCCGTAACTCCTCCCCGATCAAAAGTTATGCTTATTTTACCAAAGGACGTCGCAGCAGGAAATGAAAATTCGCCCCAGCGAATTTTGAGCAGGAAAATTAGACAATCTTTGATTTTTGGAAAGTTTCTAAAAGCAGATTTTGGCAGACTTCTACATGGAATTGGATTGATATTTCTATTAGCTTTAGGATTTCCTTTAGACTAAGATTTATTTCCAAATTGGATTCTAGTTCTTTATGGAAACTAGTTATGATTTGTAATTCCTTTTAGGATTTGGATTTCTACATCCTATAGGATTTAGGACTTTGTCTAGCACTATATAAATAGAGGATGCTAGTAAGGGTTTTATACATTCAATCATATACTACATTCTCTCATCTACAACATTGGAGGATTGAAGCTATGAGCTAAGTTCTTTTTATTCAGTTCTAAGGGATGTTGAACCTTATTTATAATTAATGATTAATTGAGTATTCATTATTTATTCCTTCTCACATGAAATTCATTCTTGATAATCTGATTTAATTTCTGAATGCTATTTGGCTTAACTGATTTGATTTCTGCAGGATTGAGTTGGTTAACGAATATCATATGCTAGATCAAGGAATAATATTACGTGTAATTGATATTATTTCTAATCACAAGTAGTAATTAGTAATACTTGATTGTGGACAAGCTTTTGAGTATTGCTATGATTATCAGAAGACAAGTTAAACAATCCGAGCTTATGTGTATGTTGCTTGGAATAGTCTAATTCCCTAGTTCTTAATGCTGCTATTATATTAAATCTAGAGAGCTTATTCTAGGTTATATAATTGTTAGAATCTTGTGAAGAGCTTGTTTCATTGAGTGACAATCTAAGGGGAGTTTCAGGTAGCAGAGTTTGTTGTTACCTAGGGCTATTAGTTTCATTGAAGGGTAAATAATGTTACACTTGATTAATCTATTATTGTAAAAAGGTGATACTGAACTGAATAATTGAAGCTTTTTATTCATTGTTTATTCTTATTAGTTTATTATTGTTAATTTAATTAATTAATTCACAATCCCTTTTTTTTTATTAAAAATAATAGAATAAATATAAAACAAATCACTCTCTGTGGGATCGATCCTAGCTTACTACTTGTGCTAATTGTTTAAATTTGTAAAGTGAAAGTGAGGTTAATTTAGGAGTGTAAACGACATTTCCCAAATTTTAAGGCGCCATTGTGGGAATGTTATTTGTTTTGTTTATTCTTTGTTTTCGCTTTATTTTTATTATTTATTATTTTGTTTTTGTTTTTATTTTATAACTTAATCCTCTCAATCTATTGACTTAAATTTTGTTCAATAGATAGAAAACTATGAATATAGAAGAAACTCTTGTTCCATCACTTGAAGAGAAAAGATGGCGTGCCAAACAAAAATAGGACTTTAAAAGAACTACATACTCTCGATCTTGATCAATCATCATTTTGTATTGAGTATCCTACTTTAGATGTTGCTTTTGAACTTAACTCTAAACTATTCATCTTTTGCCAACTTTTCGTTTGTCTTACGGTGAAAAATCCATATAAGCATCTAAAGGAGTTCCATGTGGTGTGTTCCACGATGAAATCACAAGGAGTGGCAGAGGAGCAGATCAAGCTTAGACTTTTTCCATTCTCATTAGCATATTTGGCTAAAGACTGGTTATACTATCTACCTTCTTGATCAATACGATCATGGACTGATATGCAAAGGTTATTCTTGGAGAGGTATTTTCCTGCATCAAGAGTTATCGATATAAGAAAGGAGATATGTGGAATCAGACAGTTCAATGGAGAGAATATCTATGAGTATTGGGAAAGGTTTAAGAAGTTGTGTTCCAGCTGCCCACCTCATGGAATTGATGAACAATACTTGATCCAAAGACTTCTATGAGGGGTTGCTACCAATGGAAAGAAGCATGATTGATGCGGTAAGTGGGAGGAGCACCTTTGAAAAGACTCTCGAAGCGGCAAGGAACTTAATTGAAAACATGGCGGACTAACTCACAAAGAGTATGAAACAAAGATGGATCACACACTACAAAGGGTAAATGGGGTAAGCCTTGAGTGACTTAGAGCGATGAGATTTCGATTAAACTACTTTGGTTCGACAAATTCTTCGCAAGGAATACACAAGTTATTCAAATGAGCTCAACCTCGATACCACACAAAAAAACAAGAAGTACACATCACCTCGGCACATTTATGGAGGATATGTTCAAGGCATTCATGAACCAAACACAACAGATTCATATGTTACACACAACAATTCCAAAGAGAGAGACAAGAACTTCTGTTCATGATCTGAGGGACCAAGTTGGTCAACTTGCAACCACGGTAGGAAGGTCACTTTCTCACACTGTTGAAAATGTAAGTTCCATAACATTGAGATGTGGTGCAGAGGATCAGCAGCGGCAAGAAAAGTCAATACAAAGTAAGTCCGACAATAGTGAAATAAAAAGTGATGATGTACTCAAGCACAAATTTCCACCTCTTTCTGCTTATAAACCGAAACTACCTTTTCCCCAAGTTCTAACAAGGGATTGGAAAGTTGGAAAAAATTCAACGTCGTATACAGAGTCTAATGAAAAATTCCTTGAAGAAATGGCGAATAGGGAACAAGAACTTAAAGATGAGAAGGAGTTCACTAGTGGAAACCATTTGGATGTGCTCGAGACTACTGCTAAATTTGAAGAAATCGGGTATTCAAAGTCTGAAAATGATGAACAAGAGGTAGAGATGGAAGAATTAATAATTCCTGCAGATTTCTATAAGGAGGACATAGATGATGATACTTTCTGTACCAGCAACAACACACGATGATAAACACCATGGGACCTTACACGTGGAATTGGACGACGCACATGTCCAGTTCGGCATATATAAAGTTAAGAGGTATCTTGGTAATGTTAATTCTATTTTTGCTATTGATGTTGTTGACTCTACAGTGCAGGAATCTCTTGAGCAAATATATAAGGAGGATTTAAGGGCTGGAATGGAGCAAAATCAGGATCTGAAAGATGCTCCTAATGAAGAATTAAAATTGTTACCAGTCCACTTGAAGTACACAAGTCCAATTACATAGGATGAGAAGGATGATGTCAAGCCAATGACAATAAACAAGGGAAGCTGCTTGGGAGGCAACCCAAGATCTCAGATTTGATTTTTCTATCCTTTCACTTTTTAGTTTTTTTTATTGCATGTTAGCTAGTAGTATTTTCTTCTTTACATGATTTTCTTACATTGGGGACAATGTAAGGTTTGAGTGTGGGGGGAAGATTTAGGTTTTTTATTTTATTTAGGAATATTGATCCAATTTTGATGGGGAATTTAAAAAATTAATGCTTTTGAAACTTTTTGAAAATTTTGGTTCCATGGTTCTATTTGCCTATGTGTTCGAAGGTTAAAGTCAAAGATTGAAAATTGATGCTAAAATTCAGAATTTGTTTGATGCTTAATTTGTTAATGAATGATGAAAACTAAGCCACGATCCATAGTAATTGATTTAAATTGAATTTGTGATACATGAGTACTTGAATATGAGAAGCATGTTTATTTGGCTAAGTTATTTGTGGAGTTGTCTATGTGCACTGATTTCATGACATAGAACTGTTTAACTTGCTTATGTTGTTGCAGAACCATGTGAAAAAAATGATGAATGAAAAAAAAAAGAGAAGGAAAAAAATAAAAATTGAAAATCTGCTTCAATGTCCATTATGCGAAATAACTGGGTATCCAAGCCTCGGGAAGCATCGATATTCACGCTGAAAAGTGTGATGGATAAAAGCAGCTTGACTGGTCGACTTTTGTGGCATTTGTTACTTGAATAAGTAAGCCTTAGGGGTGTCTCTACACCTAGTGCCCTAAGATCATCTGGTTTGGGAGTCGTTGGTGGAAAGTTCGCTAATGGGTAACTCTAAAAAGCCTAAGAAAAGGAGACATTGCACAAGTCAAAAAAAAAAGAAAATATACGAAAAAAAGAAGCATGAAAATACATTCATCTATGCTAAAAAGAAGGTTCTATGAAAAAACTTAAAAGCAAGAAAAAATTTGTTCTTGGTTGTGAGTCACAGTAATGCGATTTTTTTGCTCCATAGTAACTAAGTTAAGTAAGTATGATGATTTTGGGAAAGTTACTTATGTGGTTATATTTTGATTTAATGAACTTCATTGGTGAAATGGTAAGGTTGGTAATTGTTAGTTGATTGATAAGGCGTTGATTAGATTTTTGCAAATTTAGTGTTGATAATCATGATTTGTACCTTGAAATCTTTTGACATAAAGGTTGAATAGAATTTTTTTGAAAATCAAACTTTTGCTTTACGAGGGCGATAAACGCGCTAAGTGTCGAAATTTGATGAGTGTATATTATTCATTTATTTTGATTCCTTTATATTTAGTTTAATTGCATGTTTCATGTGTATATGAGATTATTAAGGTGTTTAATGATTTCAGGAAGAATTGGAGCTGAAATGAGGAAAAAGGGAAAATTGCAGGGTTTTTAGCATTAAGTTGGATGCATGGTCTTGGCTTGGGACTTGGATTTTATTGTAGAGCTCTTTCCTAGCTTTCCGAAACATCTTGAATCGTCCAAATCAGAATTTATATGAAAAAGTTATGAACTTTTTACCAGACGAAAGTTGAACCTCAAAGTTTCGAAGTTGCAATTTGCATAGCAGTCATTTGGATCCTGATTTCGACCTTGATCCAGCCAGAATCTATCAAAGAGTAAAGAATAAAAGTTGTATATCTCGTCGATATCTTCGTTTTGATAGGTAGCAGGTCCCGTAACTCCTCCCCGATCAAAAGTTATGCTTATTTTACCAAAGGACGTCGCAGCAGGAAATGAAAATTCGCCCCAGCGAATTTTGAGCAGGAAAATTAGACAATCTTTGATTTTTGGAAAGTTTCTAAAAGCAGATTTTGGCAGACTTCTACATGGAATTGGATTGATATTTCTATTAGCTTTAGGATTTCCTTTAGACTAAGATTTATTTCCAAATTGGATTCTAGTTCTTTATGGAAACTAGTTATGATTTGTAATTCCTTTTAGGATTTGGATTTCTACATCCTATAGGATTTAGGACTTTGTCTAGCACTATAAATAGAGGATGCTAGTAAGGGTTTTATACATTCAATCATATACTACATTCTCTCATCTACAACATTGGAGGATTGAAGCTATGAGCTAAGTTCTTTTTATTCAGTTCTAAGGGATGTTGAACCTTATTTATAATTAATGATTAATTGAGTATTCATTATTTATTCCTTCTCACATGAAATTCATTCTTGATAATCTGATTTAATTTCTGAATGCTATTTGGCTTAACCGATTTGATTTACTGCGAGATTGAGTTGGTTAACTAATATCATATGCTAGATCAAGGAATAATATTACGTGTAATTGATATTATTTCTAATCACAAGTAGTAATTAGTAATACCTGATTGTGGACAAGCTTTTGAGTATTGCTATGATTATCAGAAGACAAGTTAAACAATCCGAGCTTATGTGTATGTTGCTTGGAATAGTCTAATTCCTAGTTCTTAATCTTTGCTTTATTATATTAAATCTAGAGAGCTTATTCTAGGTTATATAATTGTTAGAATCTTGTGAAGAGCTTGTTTCATTGAGTGACAATCTAAGGGGAGTTTCGAATAGCGAGTTTGTTGTTACCTAGGGCTATTAGTTTCATTGAAGGGTAAATAATGTTACACTTGATTAATCTATTATTGTAAAAAGGTGATACTGAACTGAATAATTGAAGCTTTTTATTCATTGTTTATTCTTATTAGTTTATTATTGTTAATTTAATTAATTAATTCACAATCCCTTTTTTTTTATTAAAAATAATAGAATAAATATAAAACAAATCACTCTCTGTGGGATCGATCCTAGCTTACTACTGTGCTAATTGTTTAAATTTGTAAAGTGAAAGTGAGGTTAATTTAGGAGTGTAAACGACATTTCCCAAATTTTGGCGCCGTTGCCGGGGAATGTTATTTGTTTTGTTTATTCTTTGTTTTCGTTTATTTTTATTATTTATTATTTTGTTTTTGTTTTTATTTTATAACTTAATCCTCTCAATCTATTGACTTAAATTTTGTTCAATAGATAGAGAAAACTACAGATATAGAAGAAACTCTTGTTCCATCACTTGAAGAGAAAAAGATGGCGGTGCCAAACAAAAATAGGACTTTAAAAGAACTACATACTCTCGATCTTGATCAATCATCATTTTGTATTGAGTATCCTACTTTAGATGTTGCTTTTGAACTTAACTCTAAACTATTCATCTTTTGCCAACTTTTCGTTGTCTTACAGGTGAAAATCCATATAAGCATCTAAAGGAGTTCCATGTGGTGTGTTCCACGATGAAATCACAAGGAGTGGCAGAGGAGCAGATCAAGCTTAGACTTTTTCCATTCTCATTAGCATATTTGGCTAAAGACTGGTTATACTATCTACCTTCTTGATCAATACGATCATGGACTGATATGCAAAGGTTATTCTTGGAGAGGTATTTTCCTGCATCAAGAGTTATCGATATAAGAAAGGAGATATGTGGAATCAGACAGTTCAATGGAGAGAATATCTATGAGTATTGGGAAAGGTTTAAGAAGTTGTGTTCCAGCTGCCCACCTCATGGAATTGATGAACAATACTTGATCCAGTACTTCTATGAGGGGTTGCTACCAATGGAAAGAAGCATGATTGATGCAGCAAGTGGAGGAGCACTGGTAGAAAAGACTCCAGAAGCGGCAAGGAACTTAATTGAAAACATGGCAGCTAACTCACAGTAGTATGAAACAAAGATGGATCACACACTACAAAGGGTAAATGGGGTAAGCGCGAGTGACTTAGAGCAGTAGATTTCTGATTAAACTACTTTGGTTCGACAAATTGCTGCAAGGAATACACAAGTTATTCAAATAAAGCTCAACCTCGATTACCACAAAAAACCAAGAAGTACACATCATTACGGCACATTTATGGAGGATATGTTCAAGGCATTCATGAACCAAACACAACAGTTCATATGTTAGACACAACAATTCCAGCAGGAGACAAGAACTTCTGTTCATGATCTGAGGGACCAAGTTGGTCAACTTGCAACCACGGTAGGAAGGTCACTTTCTCACACTGTTGAAAATGTAAGTTCCATAACATTGAGATGTGGTGCAGAGGATCAGTAGCAAGAAAAGTCAATACAAAGTAAGTCCGAAATATGATAGTGAAATAGGCGTGATGATGTACTCAAGCACAAATTTCCACCTCTTTACGCTTATAAACCAAAAACTACCTTTTCCCCAAGTTCTAACAAGGGATTGGAAAGTTGGAAAAATTCAACGTCAGATATCTGAGTCTAATGAAAAATTCCTTGAAGAAATGGCGAATAGGGAACAAGAACTTAAAGATGAGAAGGAGTTCACTAGTGGAAACCATTTGGATGTGCTCGAGACTACTGCTAAATTTGAAGAAATCGGGTATTCAAAGTCTGAAAATGATGAACAAGAGGTAGAGATGGAAGAATTAATAATTCCTGCAGATTTCTATAAGGAGGACATAGATGATGATACTTTCCTTGTACCAGCAACAACACACGATGATAAACACCATGGGACCTTACACGTGGAATTGGACGACGCACATGTCCAGTTCGGCATATATAAAGGTAAGAGGTATCTTGGTAATGTTAATTCTATTTTTGCTATTGATGTTGTTGACTCTCTACGGTCAGGTGAATCTCTTGAGCAAATATATAAGGAGGATTTAAGAAATTTGGAATGGAGCAAAATCAGGATCTGAAAGATGCTCCTAATGAAGAATTAAAATTGTTACCAGTCCACTTGAAGTACACAAGTCCAATTACATAGGATGAGAAGGATGATGTCAAGCCAATGACAATAAACAAGGGCAACTGCTTGGGAGGCAACCCAAGATCTCAGATTTGATTTTTCTATCCTTTCACTTTTTAGTTTTTTTTATTGCATGTTAGCTAGTAGTATTTTCTTCTTTACATGATTTTCTTAAATTGGGGACAATGTAAGGTTTGAGTGTGGGGGGAAGATTTAGGTTTTTATTTTATTTAGGAATATTGATCCGATTTTGATGGGGAATTTAAAAATTAATGCTTTTGAAACTTTTTGAAAATTTTGGTTCCATGGTTCTATTTGCTTATGTGTTCAAGGTTAAAGTCAAAGATTGAAAATTGATGCTAAAATTCGAATCTGTTTGATGCTTAATTTGTTAATGAATGATGAAAACTAAGCCACGATCCATAGTAATTGATTTAAATTGAATTTGTGATACATGAGTACTTGAATATGAGAAGCATGTTTATTTGGCTAAGTTATTTGTGGAGTTGTCTATGTGCCTTGATGATTTCATGACTTAGAACCTGCTTAACTTGCTTATGTTGTTGCGTAACCATGTGAAAAAAATGATGAATGAAAAAAAAAAGAGAAGGAAAAAAATGAAAATTGAAAATCTGCTTCAATGTCCATTGTGCGAAATAACTGGGTATCCAAGCCTCGTGAAGCATTGATATTCACGCTGAAAAGTGTGATGGATAAAAGCAGCTTGACTGGTCGACTTTTGTGGCATTTGTTACTTGAATAACTAAGCCTTAGGAGTGTCTCTACACCTAGTGCCCTAAGATCATCTGGTTTGGGAGTCGTTGGTGGAAAGTTCGCTAATGGGTAACTCTGAAAAGCCTAAGAAAAGGAGACATTGCACAAGTCAAGAAAAAAGAAAATATACGAAAAAAAAGAAGCATGAAAATACATTCATCTATGCTAAAAAGAAGGTTCTATGAAAAAACTTAAAAAGCAAGAAAAATTTGTTCTTGGTTGTGAGTCAGTGTGCACAATTTTTGCTCCATAGTAACTAAGTTAAGTAAGTATGATGATTTTGGGAAAGTTACTTATGTGGTTATATTTTGATTTAATGAACTTCATTGGTGAAATGGTACGGTTGGTAATTGTTAGTTGATTGATAAGGCGTTGATTAGATTTTTGCAAATTTAGTGTTGATAATCATGATTTGTACCTTGAAATCTTTTGACATAAAGGTTGAACAGAATTTTTCTGAAAATCAAACTTTTGTTTTACACGAGGACGTGTAAACGCTAAGTGTCGGGGAATTTGAAGAGTGTATATTATTCATTTATTTTAATTCTTTTATATTTAGTTTAATTGCATGTTTCATGTGTATATGAGCTTATTAAGGTGTTTAATGATTTCAGGAAGAATTGGAGCTGAAATGAGGAAAAAGGGAAAATTGCAGGGTTTTTAGCATTAAGTTGGATGCATGGTCTTGGCTTGGGACTTGGATTTTATTGTAGAGCTCTTTCCTAGCTTTCCGAAACATCTTGAATCGTCCAAATCAGAATTTATATGAAAAAGTTATGATCTTTTTACCAGACGAAAGTTGAACCTCAAAGTTTCGAAGTTGCAATTTGTATAGCAGTCATTTGGATCCTGATTTTGACCTTGATCCAGCCAGAATCCATCAAAGAGTAAAGAATGAAAGTTGTAGATCTCGTCGATATCTTCGTTTTGATAGGTAGCAGGTCCCGTAACTCCTCCCCGATCAAAAGTTATGCTTATTTTACCAAAGGACGTCGTAACAGGAAATGAAAATTCGCCCCAGCGAATTTTGAGCAGGAAAATTAGAAAATCTTTGATTTTTGGAAAGTTTCTAAAAGCAGATTTTGGCAGACTTCTACATGGAATTGGATTGATATTTCTATTAGCTTTAGGATTTCCTTTAGACTAAGATTTATTTCCAAATTGGATTCTAGTTCTTTATGGAAACTAGTTATGATTTGTAATTCCTTTTAGGATTTGGATTTCTACATCCTATAAGATTTAGGACTTTGTCTAGCACTATAAATAGAGGATGCTAGTAAGGGTTTTATACATTCAATCATATACTACATTCTCTCATCTACAACATTGGAGGATTGAAGCTATGAGCTAAGTTCTTTTTATTCAGTTCTAAGGGATGTTGAACCTTATTTATAATTAATGATTAATTGAGTATTCATTATTTATTCCTTCTCACATGAAATTCATTCTTGATAATCTGATTTAATTTCTGAATGCTATTTGGCTTAACTGATTTGATTTCTGCAGGATTGAGTTGGTTAACGAATATCATATGCTAGATCAAGGAATAATATTACGTGTAATTGATATTATTTCTAATCACAAGTAGTAATTAGTAATACCTGATTGTGGACAAGCTTTTGAGTATTGCTATGATTATCAGAAGACAAGTTAAACAATCCGAGCTTATGTGTTTGTTGCTTGGAATAGTCTAATTCCCAAGTTCTTAATGCTGCTATTATATTAAATCTAGAGAGCTTATTCTAGGTTATATAATTGTTAGAATCTTGTGAAGAGCTTGTTTCATTGAGTGACAATCTAAGGGGAGTTTCAGGTAGCAGAGTTTGTTGTTACCTAGGGCTATTAGTTTCATTGAAGGATAAATAATGTTACACTTAATTAATCTATTATTGTAAAAAGGTGATACTGAACTGAAGAACTGAAGCTTTTTATTCATTGTTTATTCTTATAAGTTTATTCTTGTTAATTTAATTAATTAATTCATAATCCCTTTTTTTTAATTAAAAATCATAGAATAAATATAAAACAAATCACTCTCTGTGGGATCGATCATTGCTTACTACTGTGCTAATTGTTTAAATTTGTAAAGTGAAAGTGAGGTTAATTTAGGAGTGTAAACGACATTTCCCAAATTTTGGCGCCGTTGCCGGGGAGTGTTATTTGTTTTGTTTATTCTTTGTTTTCGTTTATTTTTATTATTTATTATTTTGTTTTTGTTTTTATTTTATAACTTAATCCTCTCACTCTATTGACTTAAATTTTGTTCAAGAGATAGAAAACTACGAGATATAGAAGAAACACTTGTTCCATCACTTGAAGAGAAAAAAGATGGTGGTGCCAAACAAAAATAGGACTTTAAAAGAACTACATACTCTCGATCTTGATCAATCAACATTGTGTATTATTGAGTATCCTACTTTAGATGTTGCTTTTGAACTTAACTCTAAACTATTCATCTTTTTTGCCTACTTTTCGTTTTCTTACGGTGAAAATCCATATAAGCATCTAAAGGAGTTCCATGTGGTGTGTTCCACGATGAAATCACAAGGAGTGGCGGAGAGGCGAGATCAAGCTTAGACTTTTTCCATTCTCATTAGCATATTTGGCTAAAAAGATCGGTTATACTATCTACCTTACGGATCAATACGATCATGGACTGATATGCAAAGGTTATTCTTGGAGAGGTATTTTCCTGCATCAAGAGTTATCGATATAAGAAAGGAGATATGTGGAATCAGACAGTTCAATGGAGAGAATATCTATGAGTATTGGGAAAGGTTTAAGAAGTTGTGTTCCAGCTGCCCACCTCATGGAATTGATGAACAATACTTGATCCAGTACTTCTATGAGGGGTTGCTACCAATGGAAAGAAGCATGATTGATGCAGCAAGTGGAGGAGCACTGGTAGAAAAGACTCCAGAAGCGGCAAGGAACTTAATTGAAAACATGGCAGCTAACTCACAGTAGTATGAAACAAAGATGGATCACACACTACAAAGGGTAAATGGGGTAAGCGCGAGTGACTTAGAGCAGTAGATTTCTGATTAAACTACTTTGGTTCGACAAATTGCTGCAAGGAATACACAAGTTATTCAGCAAGCTCAACCTCAGTACCACACAAAAAACCAAGAAGTACCTGTCAATTCTGGCACATTTATGGAGGATATGTTCAAGGCATTCATGAACCAAACACAACAGTTCATATGTTACACACAACAATTCCAGCAGGAGACAAGAACTTCTGTTCATGATCTGAGGGACCAAGTTGGTCAACTTGCAACCACGGTAGGAAGGTCACTTTCTCACACTGTTGAAAATGTAAGTTCCATAACATTGAGATGTGGTGCAGAGGATCAGCAGCAAGAAAAGTCAATACAAAGTAAGTCCGACAATAGTGAAATAGGCAGCAGTGATGTACTCAAGCACAAATTTCCACCTCTTTCTGCTTATAAACCGAAACTACCTTTTCCCCAAGTTCTAACAAGGGATTGGAAAGTTGGAAAAAATTCAACGTCGTATACAGAGTCTAATGAAAAATTCCTTGAAGAAATGGCGAATAGGGAACAAGAACTTAAAGATGAGAAGGAGTTCACTAGTGGAAACCATTTGGATGTGCTCGAGACTACTGCTAAATTTGAAGAAATCGGGTATTCAAAGTCTGAAAATGATGAACAAGAGGTAGAGATGGAAGAATTAATAATTCCTGCAGATTTCTATAAGGAGGACATAGATGATGATACTTTCCTTGTACCAGCAACAACACACGATGATAAACACCATGGGACCTTACACGTGGAATTGGACGACGCACATGTCCAGTTCGGCATATATAAAGGTAAGAGGTATCTTGGTAATGTTAATTCTATTTTTGCTATTGATGTTGTTGACTCTACAGTGCAGGAATCTCTTAAGCAAATATATAAGGAGGATTTAAGGGCTGGAATGGAGCAAAATCAGGATCTGAAAGATGCTCCTAATGAAGAATTAAAATTGTTACCAGTCCACTTGAAGTACACAAGTCCAATTACATAGGATGAGAAGGATGATGTCAAGCCAATGACAATAAACAAGGGCAGCTGCTTGGAAGGCAACCCAAGATCTCAGATTTGATTTTTTTATCCTTTCACTTTTTAGTTTTTTTTATTGCATGTTAGCTAGTAGTATTTTCTTCTTTACATGATTTTCTTACATTGGGGACAATGTAAGGTTTGAGTGTGGGGGGAAGATTTAGGTTTTTATTTTATTTAGGAATATTGATCCGATTTTGATGGGGAATTTAAAAAATTAATGCTTTTGAAACTTTTTGAAAATTTTGGTTCCATGGTTCTATTTGCCTATGTATTCGAAGGTTAAAGTCAAAGATTGAAAATTAATGCTAAAATTCAGAATTTGTTTGATGCTTAATTTGTTAATGAATGATGAAAACTAAGCCACGATCCATAGTAATTGATTTAAATTGAATTTGTGATACATGAGTACTTGAATATGAGAAGCATGTTTATTTGGCTAAGTTATTTGTGGAGTTGTCTATGTGCACTGATTTCATGACTTAGAACTGTTTAACTTGCTTATGTTGTTGCAGAACCATGTGAAAAAAATGAAGAATGAAAAAAAAAGAAGGAAAAAAATGAAAATTGAAAATCGCTTTCAATGTCCATTGTGCGAAATAACTGGGTATCCAAGCCTCGTGAAGCATTGATATTCACGCTGAAAAGTGTGATGGATAAAAGCAGCTTGACTGGTCGACTTTTGTGGCATTTGTTACTTGAATAACTAAGCCTTAGGAGTGTCTCTACACCTAGTGCCCTAAGATCATCTGGTTTGGGAGTCGTTGGTGGAAAGTTCGCTAATGGGTAACTCTGAAAAGCCTAAGAAAAGGAGACATTGCACAAGTCAAGAAAAAAGAAAATATACGAAAAAAAAGAAGCATGAAAATACATTCATCTATGCTAAAAAGAAGGTTCTATGAAAAAACTTAAAAAGCAAGAAAAATTTGTTCTTGGTTGTGAGTCGAATGCACACATTTTTTGCTCCATAGTAACTAAGTTAAGTAAGTATGATGATTTTGGGAAAGTTACTTATGTGGTTATATTTTGATTTAATGAACTTCATTGGTGAAATGGTACGGTTGGTAATTGTTAGTTGATTGATAAGGCGTTGATTAGATTTTTGCAAATTTAGTGTTGATAATCATGATTTGTACCTTGAAATCTTTTGACATAAAGGTTGAATAGAATTTTTCTGAAAATCAAACTTTTGTTTTACACGAGGACGTGTAAACGCTAAGTTTCGGGGAATTTGATGAGTGTATATTATTCATTTATTTTGATTCCTTTATATTTAGTTTAATTGCATGTTTCATGTGTATATGAGCTTATTAAAGTGTTTAATGATTTCAGGAAGAATTGGAGCTGAAATGAGGAAAAAGGGAAAATTGCAGGGTTTTTAGCATTAAGTTGGATGCATGGTCTTGGCTTGGGACTTGGATTTTATTGTAGATCTCTTTCCTAGCTTTCCGAAACATCTTGAATCGTCCAAATCAGAATTTATATGAAAAAGTTATGATCTTTTTACCAGACGAAAGTTGAACCTCAAAGTTTCGAAGTTGTAATTTGCATAGCAGTCATTTGGATCCTGATTTTGACCTTGATCCATCCAGAATCTATCAAAGAGTAAAGAATGAAAGTTGTAGATCTCGTCGATATCTTCGTTTTGATAGGTAGCAGGTCCCGTAACTCCTCCCCGATCAAACGTTATACTTATTTTACCAAAGGACATCGCAACAGGAAATGAAAATTCGCACCAGCGAATTTTGAGCAGGAAAATTGGAAAATCTTTGATTTTTGGAAAGTTTCTAAAAGTAGATTTTGGCAGACTTCTACATGGAATTGGATTGATATTTCTATTAGCTTTAGGATTTCCTTTAGACTAAGATTTATTTCCAAATTGGATTCTAGTTCTTTATGGAAACTAGTTATGATTTGTAATTCCTTTTAGGATTTGGATTTCTACATCCTATAGGATTTAGGACTTTGTCTAGCACTATAAATAGAGGATGCTAGTAAGGGTTTTATACATTCAATCATATACTACATTCTCTCATCTACAACATTGGAGGATTGAAGCTATGAACTAAGTTCTTTTTATTCAGTTCTAAGGGATGTTGAACCTTATTTATAATTAATGATTAATTGAGTATTCATTATTTATTCCTTCTCACATGAAATTCATTCTTGATAATCTGATTTAATTTCTGAATCCTATTTGGCTTAACTGATTTGATTTCTGCAGGATTGAGTTGGTTAACGAATATCATATGCTAGATCAAGGAATAATATTACGTGTAATTGATATTATTTCTAATCACAAGTAGTAATTAGTAATACCTGATTGTGGACAAGCTTTTGAGTATTGCTATAATTATCAGAAGACAAGTTAAACAATCCGAGCTTATGTGTTTGTTGCTTGGAATAGTCTAATTCTCTAGTTCTTAATGCTGCTATTATATTAAATCTAGATAGCTTATTCTAGGTTATATAATTGTTAGAATCTTGTGAAGAGCTTGTTTCATTGAGTGACAATCTAAGGGGAGTTTCAGTTTCAGGTAGCAGAGTTTGTTGTTACCTAGGGCTATTAGTTTCATTGAAGGGTAAATAATGTTACACTTGATTAATCTATTATTATATAAAGGTGATACTGGAAGAAGAACTGAAGCTTTTTATTCATTGTTTATTCTTGTTAATTTAATTAATTAATTCACAATCCCTTTTTTATTAGAAATCATAGAATAAATATAAAACAAATCACTCTCTGTGGGATCGATCCTTGCTTACTACTGTGCTAATTGTTTAAATTTGTAAAGTGAAAGTGAGGTTAATTTAGGTGTGTAAACGACAGCTCCCAATGAAGTAAACAAAGAATTTTCCAGCATATGATAACAAGCGATTGTTTCTCTTTACTACCTGTTATTCGTCAGTCCTTTTCCCCTAATATTGGTGGTGTTGGCATCTTGTTATAATTATGAGTTAATATTTCATCTCATTACTTTTTGTTGTCAGGTTCTTGCATCTAAGTCGCCACCTCTATTAGACTTCCACGAGGATCTTGTTAGTCTCGAACCTGCATCAAAGGTTGGCATTCTATTCATTTCTCACTACCAATATCAAACATTGTTGCTAGAAAATGGCTGCTTAAGGGTCTTCCTTGCAGATTTAGTTGAAGTCCTTAGCAGAAGAAATGCAAGCCATTATCAAGGGATTAAAACTGATATGTTTATGAGGGATTAGTACAGTCATGGGATAAAGTAATCCCTTATTTATATGAGGGATTAGAAGATGGGAATAAGACCTTGCTGTGACAAAGGTGGTGTAAAGAAAGGTGCTTAGACTCCTGAAGAGGACAAGATTCTTGTTGATTACATAACCATACATGGCCATGGTACCTGGAGATCTCTCCTTAAACATGCAGGTATTTTGTCTTAACTCTATATTTTTTCTCCCTTATTTATTAACCATTTGGTTTGTCAAAGACTCCATGTAACTAGAGGTAGAACTCTAGTTTTCTTGCCTCTGTTACTAGAGAAAAAGTTTGAGGTTATCAAAAGTACTGACTTGAAGCACAACCTAAACTTAATGAAAGAAAGCTAAACCTCAGCTGAATTGTTGGTACATGTTTTATCTCTGGTTATTGCAGGAACATATGTAGTGTATGCCATTTGCTTGTTCAAGTATGAAGTTGGTAGTGATTTTACCATCCTAAATCTTCTTACATGGCCATACTCTAGGGATTATTTGATCGGGACTTCTAAGTTCCAACTTTTGAATGAAGTATTAAAAGTAGTACCTTATTTGATCTAACGCCTTCCGATCTTATTGAGCTCCTCCTTTCGACGGTGCAATAGGATTTTGAATTCCACAATCTCATCGCTTATGCTTTATCATATAGTTTGTTATTGGTGCAAAGTTTATAGTCATGTGTGTGATAACTCATCATTATCTTTATATTCATTCAATCTAAAGTTTATTTCCATTCATGTAATGCAGGATGGATGGCAGCATTGGAAGCAGAACATTATCTGCAAGAAATTGGAGCACAAGAGGGTAAGAGTGATTGATCATCATAAGAAAGTTTCAGAGATCCCAACCTGGAGGAGTAAGGTAAAATAAAATATTGGAGAATACGGGCCTTCTGGACCTGTGTTAAGTGATAACTTAAGCTTTCTTCATCTCTTAATATTACTTACTATTAGCACCTAAGGATTCATTTAAGTGATACTTAAGCTTTTATTATTTGTTGCTTCTATATCCTAGCAAGCAATTGGTGGGTACAATTATAGGTAGCATTCTTGCAATTCCTCATTCTTATATATGAACTGTTTGTTCATTTGATTTATGTGGAAAGTTTGATATGGGAGGGTGCGATGCATTTATGATGGGTTAACCATATGATCACAGTCAAATTAACTGTTATTGCATCTATCTATCCACATCATTTCAATGTGATTCCTACCTATATTGAATATTCCAGAATGTTGATCTTATTTAATTAATTTTTTGTTCACATTTGTTCAAATAGGTGTTCAATGTGAACTTGAAGCAAGCAACATGGTTTAGTGCAGTCCCATGGGGAACAATGGCAATTTTAGGCTACATTATTGGGGCAATGTCAGATTTCCTAATTAAATCAGAAAATCTTTAACATTTACTAGGAAAATTATGCAGTAACTCTTTAGACTCACGAATGAAATTAGTTTGAGATCACATGAAGGAAAAACCATAAAGTATCGACTTTGTCATAAGAACGATATAGTTTTACTTCATTTTTCCCTCCTTTTAAAGTGTTAATTAGACCTGCAGAACATAGAATCGCTTCTGCTTAGCTACCTAGGAAGTGTTTGTTGTTGATCGTAATGTAAGAAAGAATTGGAAAATTTTAGAAACAGAACAATTATTTTTTGACATTTTAACCAATTACTTTTTTTTTCTTTTTTTTACATTTAAATTCATTATATATCTTTTGGCAAGTGTGAGAAATAAACAAGAAAATCCACTGTATTCAGTTAGGGATTCCATGAAAAGGTTTGATGCATGGAAGGAAGTGGAGTGCCATTACCAGCTTCCTCCTGAGATAACTTTGCCTCAAGAGTGGTCTTACTAATTCTCTCATCTTTTACTATAATGTTCTAAAGGATTTCTCCTTGTTCTGTTGGGTGTGATCTAATCTAGTAGGAATAAGAGCTTCAACCAGCTGTAATTGTGTAGCAGAAGTGCAAAAAGTAGAATATTATTGTAATTGCGTAATTGTAATTGTGTTTTTAACTATATATCATGGCATTAGCATATTGCAGGTGCATTGGTAATATAGGTGAAATATATTTTTTTTTTCTTTTTTTTAATATACAACATTTTAAAAATGTTGTGTGAAAGTGTCTAAACGTTGTCTGATATATTAAACTACAACTTTTTTATTCAGAAAACGTTGTGGAATCATACATTCTACAACGTTGTTAAGCATCTGCTAATTTATGAAAAACAAATCTACAACGTTTTTTTCTTAAAAAACGTTGTGGAATGTGCTTAACTACAACGTTTTAAAAATGTTGTGTGAGGGTATCAAATAGATGACACCCTTAACCACGACGTTTTTCTGACTGAAACCACAACATTTTTTCTGCGTTGTCTATTTACTGTTTTGTAGTAGTGGAGGGTTGCCTACATCTATAAATAAGAGGAGTCTTATTATAGGTGAAAAGGGTTGATGCTTTCACAACACACGTGAATACACAATTCTAATAGTTGGGAGAGTACTGTGACGCCCCCAAATTCAAGTATCTTCCAACCCGACAATTAGTGTTACACGACGCTACAGTTCACACATTCATTCAATTGAAATACCTCAAAAGAGTGAAAATGTCTTATATATATTCCAAAACAATATTACTATTCCCAGGTTCTTTATAACCATTACATGTTTGCTTGTCATAATATCAAATAATTACAACATTATAACTATACTATTACAAAGGAAATCTACTGATTCGCCTTAGCCTTCCCTTTATCTTTACTAGATGATCCTGTCCGTTCGGTCTTAGCTGCATTCATATGGTTCAAGTAAAGAATGAGCATAACTAGCTCAGCAAGTATGACAATTTCATTTAACACAATGCTTGAAACATACAAATCGTATATCTTCAATAAATGAACAATAGTTATGAAGTACTATCGATAATTCAAAATAGCACTTCTCTTTTCTTGAAAACGTTTCACAATGAACAATATTCATTAAACATCAATATCGGTTCAAGACGTTGAGCATTTCATTCTTTCTTTGAAAAGGGCAACCCGACACCAAGTCCGTAAGTCCGGCATATCTTACGAGCACATCTAGGTGATCAGCCTATAGTACTCTATGTTATACAACACTACTTTCTTTAAACGTATATACGTTTAAGGTTTGGCAACCTCACGTGCCTGTCGTTTGACGACAAAACATTTGTTTATGCATACTCAGTCTTCCGTTGAAAACCATACCAAAATAGTTTGGCAAAACTTAACAACTTTGATAACATTTCAATATATTATAAGAAATCCTAAAACATCTTAAGTCTAGCCGAAGGAATTGGATTCGACTTCATCATACATCAATTCATGTGTAAGGTAGAATACTTACCTTTGGCGTCTTCTACAGTCAATACAAATTCTCTTTGATTCTTTAAGGTCTCTACAATACATAATCATGTAACATACCACGTTAGGTCATAGTCAGACATATATGGTTTCTAACGTATCTTACCCTTCTTCTCAATCTAATCGTTCATTAGATTTGTTTAACATTGGTTACGGTTTATCGTAATGTTTTACATTCATGTTCAAGTAATCTTTCTTCAACCTTTAGTTGCTATTCTCAACGTTAAAATGATCATTGAGGATGCTTACATTAGGTTTATTAATGTTTTACTTCATTACCAATCAACTGTCATTCCTTCTATATTCATAAACCTTCTTTACTGTGCCTTTTCTAGTGATGGCATTGTGGCGCCAGCTTCCCTTTATAAGTCTCACGCTGCGGTGCGAAACTACAGTAACTAATGGCGAGACCTAGCACTGCGGCTGTAATAACCCGATATTTCCTATGTAAATAAATAATAAATTTTGCATATAATTTTTATTTATTTTAAAGATGGGAATATTTGACAAGTAATGTGTATGTATATATGTAATAAATAAAATTTCTTTATTGCATGAATAATTTCAAATAATTTTATTTTAGAATTTATTGATCATTATAAAGTATATACTTATAATAATTAATTTTATAGTAGAAATGCCTTTATTATTTATTTTCTATGAAAATATGATTTTTATATTATTTAGATAATATATGAAATGATTATTGGAATTATTATAATCACTATTTTATTATATGAATTTTAGCTCAGATTATTATGTTAATTATTTTAACTTAATTAATAATGTTAGATATGGAAAATAAATCAGATATGGAATCCAAACCATAAATTTGGGTATTGGTCAAGGGATGAGAAAGATAATATAATATTAATTATATTTTTGATTTTTTAGTGCTATAAATATGTACTGTATATCTGTAGTCTGATAATGGTGGGCCAAATATGGTAAATTAGTCACAACCCTCATGTCGTATTATTAAACCCTAATTGTTAAACTCGGTTATGAGTTTAAGACTGAGCAGTAATTGTGTTATATGAATTTTACTGTGTATTATATAATTTATGTAATTAGGAGAAACCCTAATTATTTATTTGAAAACCCTAATTGCAAATTTTAGAAACCCTAATTATTATTTTTGTGAATTATAATGATAATTAGGAAACCCTAATTGTTAATTCGAGAACCCTAATGGTATTAAGGAACCCTAATTTAAAAACCCTAATTTATATTAAAAACCCTAATTAATTAGTATGTTTTAAATTAAAATTTTATTTCACTTTAATTTTTAATTGTCCAAATTCTAGAAATTATTCGGGAAATTTTAATATGTAAAATCTAGTGATTAAACCCTAGATTCAATAACATTGGACAAGAATACCCTTGAAATTTAAAATAATTACCAAAATACCCTTTTGTCCCATTAGTTGAATTATTGCTAGCAAATCTTATCCAATCTTGTAGCCACCCTTCCCTAGACCTACATATGAGCCTACAAGCTATGGCACATCACATGATCATCCATGTCATATATAGAATACATGGATTATATAGAATTCAAGAGAGAGAAAGTGCACAATTATTCACAACTTCATCCTAGAACTCCTCTCTCTAAAACCTACGAAATTTACTTGCTAGATCAGTCCCCAATCAAGCCCCACGATCACACTTAATAAATCAGAAGCATAGAAATCAGATTTTGTTCACAAAGAGGTAAGAACCCTAGAAGAAATCTGACCTTGATCAAAGTGTAAGATGTTAGTTTTTTTGTGTTAAACATGTAGTATGTAGTATATAATGATGATCTGGGTTGCGAAATGTTAGATCCATAACATCTAGAGGCTCGGATTTGAAGTTTTAAAAAATCTGGAAAACATTTTTTTTTGATGTCTGACAGTGAATGTCAGGCCTTGTATATCTCTGTAGGTGTTTGAGTTTTGTGTTTTAAGTGTTGGATCTTGTAGTATGATGTAAGATCTTGAATCCAGAACTTGAATCAAGTTCATATTTGTTGTAGACTAAAAGTTATTTAAGGTCAAAGTGGGTTGACCAAAGATTGACCGGGTCATTCTTGAAGCCCGTAAGCGACCCGAAACCTCCGATGTTGTTTTTTTGTAGGGCTTGGATCTTGCTATGTTTATGTTTGTTTTGCCATGTTGTTGTTTTTTTGTTATAGAATGACATGAATACGAAATGTTAAAGCTTTTATATCACCTAGACACTTAATAGAATCAATCTGAATGATGGTCAAACGTAGTTAGCCGAAACTGCTCAAGAACATTTCTGGGAAACCCAGAAATGTTCAAGAACAGTTCCGGGAGGGTACTTTGACCGGCCCATATATCTTGTTTGTGTTGATGTTATGATGATCTGAGGATATGTTATTGTTCCTTGTAGTGTATACTAAAGATTTGACCCATTAAACGATATAAAACATGACCAGAACATAAAGTAATTCGAACATGAAAGTGATAGGTCGAACTGTTGATTTTCTGGGAAAAACCCAGAAACACTCTGACAGCTTGTTTGCTAGCTTAGCTCGGTTTGTTTAATGGTGTTTAGACTTGATAATGTATTGAAACATGTTCTCTGATAGTTTGTCTACATAGTCCGACGAGCAGAAAATATTTACCTTGAACATATTTCATGATATAAGGCCACAAAGGGCGTTGACCGGCCATGACCAGAAAGTATGGGCAGCCCAGAATATGATGAACACGTTCTGACAACATGTTCTGATGCTTAGATATCCCTTATGTTGTATGATTGGTCCCGAAATGGTTATGAACATGTACTCCTACATACATACTACAAGATTTAATCAATAGAATGTCCAGAAAGAGTGTAGATTAAAAATTAAAGATGGTCAAAGTAGGTACCCTTGCAGCATCGATCGTCGTTGGTGTTCTTGAGCCTCAAGAACACCTATCGCGACGTAAATCGTCGCTAAAGCCTTTAGCTTGACCAGTTTATTTAATTATTTTGTTTTATAATTTCGAAAAATACATTAAAATAGAAATAAATTCCTAAAAATTATAAAATCGGTTTTAAAATTATTTCAAGTTATAAAAATTAACTTTTAATAATTTGACATATTTTTCATAAATATTATTATTTATTTGGATATTATTGGTATTTAAATTATTTAATAAATGCATTAAATAAATTAATTAAAAATGATTTTATTGTATTAAAATCAATTTAAATAATAATAAGGTATTTACTAATATTTTAAATTATAAAACATAACTTTTAATATTTTAAGATAAATTTTATTAATTATTAAATATTTATGATATTAGATTTATTTAGTAATTATATTAAATAAATTAATTAAACATGATTTTAATATTATAAAAATCATTTTAAATGAAAATAAATAGTTTAAAAATATTTTAAGTTATAAAATATAACTTTTGATATTTAAAGGTAAATTGTATTAATAATTTAATATTAATGATATTACGTTTATTTAATAAGTATATTAAATAAATAGTTTAAAAATAATTTTATTGAATTAAAAATTATTTAAAAAGGAAATAAATGAATTAAAAATAAGTTAGCACTAATGACTTTTAATATTTTGATAAATAATAAATTAATATTCTAATATTAATGGTAATTGTTTAAAAATGAGTTTAAATGTTTTAAAAATTATTTAAGGGTAATATTAATACTTTAAAAATATTTTGAGTTATTATAAATAACTTTAATATTTTATAATGGTTTCATTAATAGTTTAATATTAATTAAATATTAATGATAATAGAATTAGTTAATATTTAAATCATTTAATAATGATTTAAGTGTTTGAAAATTCATGATAAAGTATAATAATTATTTAAAAATTATTATAAGGCTATGAAAAATAATATGACTGATATTTAAAATATCTAAACGAATATTGAACTACACGATAGAGTCTTAGACTCGATATTTACCCGATAAAACCGTCGGTACACCGAAATATTTTACAAATTGATCTGGACTTAGATAAATTGACTAGATATGTGTTTGTTAGTGAATCAATAATTGTTAGATATATGTGACAAGGTGATTAGGTTATATGTTGACTGCAATAGACAGTGTTATGTGTTACGATATATTATTCTAATCGAACGAATGATCTTATTACTGATAGGTAGCTGTATAAAAGATTAATCTAAGTTGCGTTATTGTAAGCAACAGCTCAGGCAAGTATCTAAACCTTATGCACTACTTTTATTTCGTGCAAACAAGTATATCATGTTATGCAAGTTTCCTAAACTTACTCCAATTATTATTGAGCAAGTATCCAAACTATTATTTATATTGTGCAAGTATCCTACTTTTGCATTTACTTTATGCAATGGACATGAGTAAGAAAGTTTCAGAATTATATTAATATTGTGCCAAATTATTAACTCTATTATTATTGATTATGTATCCAATCTTTGTATTCATACAAGTTCTTACATTATCCGATCATTGTATTATTATATAATTCAGATATTTATTCTATTCGTTAATTCGTATATAGGGTTAGACAAGTGTCCCCACTTGGATAACCATTGTATTTAATCATATGTTGATACATACTTATTGATTTCAAGTATGTATATGTTGACTTAAAAGTTGTCTAAGCTATTTCATTCAGCTAGACATAAAAATATTGTTGAACAAGATAGAACGTTATTGTATCCAACTGAGATTGTTTTGGTTCGATTCTTTAGGCTAAGTATGAACATCCCTAATATATGAAAACTTTTGTGCACCTAAGGTGGATAGAGTGAACGATAATATCGTTCTTGCATGTAGTATTGATCAATACAGGGGCATAATCGTGATCGACCCCCCCGCGTTGTAAGTTATGACGGTTTCATGATGAAGTTCGCTTTAACCTTTTCGAAAATAGAAAACAATGTTGAAAGTATGTTGAATGATCTCCAGTGATAGTCAATATGTAGTTTCAAAAATTTCATATAGAAGTGATATGTTGTTATTATTGGTTCAGCTTACTTCACAACTGTTGATTCGTTGTAGAAGTGTCCTTCAAAGAAAATATTTAATTCTTTCAGCTAATATATATTGTTGTTATTACTTGCTGGGCAATCAAATGCTCATTCTTGCTTTAAATTTAAATGTTTTCAGCTAAGTATGATCAACCAGAAGGTTCAGACAAGAACAAGGGGAAAGGAAAGCTATTCGAATGAGATTTATAATATTCTGTGTAATAGTTATAATTTATTAAGATAATGATACTTATTATCTATGATGTAATGAATGTTTAAGGGTCTCGTACCTGGGATTTAGACTTTGATATATGTAAATTAAGATTGATATTTATATTATTGTTATTATTATTAGTATTATTTCGCTTCTAGAAATGATATCATGAAGCATCGAGTTCGGGTTTCAAGTACCTGGATTTGGGGGCGTCATAGAGGCACCATCCCCAGTGCAATTGGTCGCGTTACGACGCCATTCTTCAGTAGCTTATGGGCACGGCTCGGCGCTATGGCGACACCTTTTGAGCCTTGGCTGGCGCTGCGACGCCAGCTCTGTTCACCAGATAGTTTTGACAGTTTGTTTACTTAGTGAACTTCTCGGACTCACAAATTGTTCATTTCAAGTCTGAATTGGCTCGTTCAAAAGCCATTAGCTCACAAATTACATGAACTAAGTGTTCATGTAAGAAGTTTACATTTTCGAATCCGTTAACACGAAATTCACTAATTAAGTCCATTTTTACGAAAACGATAAACGTTCGTGAACGTTCAAAGCTAGTTTCTTCGTTCTAAGTCAGAATTTGGTCATTTTCGAGTCCGCGACACTTGAATGCAAATTGAGACTAATCTCCATCGAAAACCAACGTTTCCGAGTTCAATGTTAACTTTTGACTTCCATTCTGAGAATTTCTGATTTCGACAATTATCATCTAATCTCGTAAATTCCCCCATAACTTCGTTACTTAATATTTTTACATCGCTTCAAATGGATTCATTACATCATACTAACATCCTAACCAGACATATTCCAATAACTTATACACATGATAAGTTCTTAAATGTTCTTCCTTAGTTCATAACTTAAATATGAATTTCTTGTTCATGGCTTATTAAGGTTTAAGTCATTTGATTAGTCATTCTCATCACTTCTTAGCATACATTTTTTACCAATCAACACTTTTCTATTAACCTACAATTGAAGAGATGGAAGATTACTAGTCTAAGATCATTACCTTTGATGATCACTAAGTTCTTCCTTGTTCTTACTTATTGCTTTTTGAACTAACAAAGTCTAGCTTTTTTAACTTTTTCTCTCTAACAAATAAGCACTTATAAGTTGTTGGTGAAATAACAAGTAACAAATGATCTAGCACTCCTTCTATTTATAGGAAATCCTAGATTAGGGTAGTTTGGTCATTAAGCCATCCCACCTCCTTAATTAACCTCCTTACTATTTATTCCTTGCTAACCACACAACTTATCCTTTGCTTGCTCACCAAGATCATACCATGTGATCATGGGGACCACATGGGTTTCCCTATGGGTCAATTTTGCCCATTGCATCGATCCACGGATCCAGTTCTTAATTTGGGCTTTAGGTTTAATTAACTTAACTTATTCTTTGGGCTTAAATTTAACAAGTATTTGGGCCTTAACAATACTTACCATTGGACTCTAACCATTCCTACAATTGGGCTTGTATAATTCCTACCAAATCCTACAAGTCCAATACATTTGGCTTAAAGCCTTATAACGTATAGTTTATATATTCTTCTAGTATTCTAACTCGTATACTCATTCATAATATAAGACATACCATTATTCATACATACTCGTATGATACATCATATCATATGTATATTCATTACCTCGTATAATACTTCCGTATCACACGATCATCGTTTATTCATTAACGCTTTACTTTCACTAACGTTCTCAAATTTAGTACGTAGGCGAAAAACTGTGTTTGCCATACTTGAATTATTATTACATAATCCATCCTCCCTTATTATTCTATCGTTATATATTTCTTGGAAGTTCAAAAATAATTCCTGAGCAGAAATCTGTGAATAGTGTTTTTCAAAAAATTTCTCAAAACGCTTTTATTTTCGTCTTGGAAATTCAAACACTAATTCCTTCACGTAGTCAAAATACTACGATATTCCGATATAATTAGGTTTTAGAACAACCTTCATCTTACTAACATATAATAACAACATATAATATAATTTTATTCATTATTTAATTAAATAAATTATTTTACAATAAAATCTGAATTTCTCGATCGTTACATCCTTCCTCCCTTATAAGGATTCTGTCCCCAGAATCTCGTCTTACATTAAACAAATAACTGAGGGTAATTTTTCTTCATCTTTTCTTCAAGTTCCCACGGTGCTTCTTTGGTATCGTGGTTCTTCCATAGCACCTTTACCGAAGGTATAACTTTGTTCCGCAGAAGTGGCTCCTTTCTATCAATGATTTGAATAGGCACTTCTTCGTACGTCAAGTCCTTCTCAATATGAATAGGTTCATATTCTATCATGTGCTTATAATCTGGCTTATAAAGATGTAACACATATACATGGAACACGTTATGTATCCGTTCTAATTCTGGAGGTAACGCTACCACGTAAGCTACCTCTCCTACCCGTTTTAATACCTCAAAAGGTCCTATAAACCTTGCGCTTAACTTACCCTTCTTTCTAAAGCATATCTTTCCTTTCCAGGGAGATACCTTTAGAAATACATATGAGTCTACTTCAAATTCTCTATTTACTCAATTTGAGTCCGCATATTTTTTCTGTCTGTCTTGAGCTGCTACGAGATGCATCCATATCAACTTCACTACATCCGTTGTCTGCTGCACCAATTCTGGTCCTAGAATTTGGCGTTCTCCCACTTCATCCCAACACAATGGTGTTATGTACTTCCTTCCATATAAAGCTTTGTAAGGCGGCATGCCATGCTCGCATGATAACTATTGTTATACGCAAACTCTACTAATGGTAGGTGATCATCCCAACTACCCTTAAAATCCATGACGCAAGATCTCAACATATCTTCTAGCGTCTGAATTATTCTCTCACTCTTCCCATCAGGTTGTGGATGATAAGTCGTACTCAACTTCAGTTGCATTCCCATGTTCTTGCAGACTCCTCCAAAAGTTTGACGTGAATCGTGGATCACGATCTGACACAATCAAAACTAGTACTTCATGTCTGGAAATGACTTCCTTAACATAAAGTTTAGCTAACTGATCTAAGTTATACTTAACCCTTATTGGCAAAAAGTGAGCAGACTTTATCAATCGGTCCACTATTACCCAAATCGCATCATACCCCTTCTGAGTAATTCGAAGTCCCACCACAAAGTCCATCGTGATACGCTCCCACTTCTACTCCAGAATTTCTAATGACTGTAACAAGCCATTTGGTTGCTGATGTTTAGCCTTAACCTTTTGACAAGTCAAGCACCTACTCACATACTCTGCTATTTCCCTCTTCATGTTCGGCCACCAAAAACTATGTCAAAGGTCTTGATACATCTTAGTACTACCAGGATGAATCGAGTACCTCGAACTATGAGCTTCTTGTAACACTTGCTCCTTTAATTCTATCTCATTTAGAACCCAAATTCTTCCTTCAAATCTTAATAATCCCTTATTATGAAGACTATACTTTAAATCTTTTTCATCGGTTAACCGCTTCTTCATCTGATCGCACTCCTCATTTATGAGTTGTACCTCCTTGACTCTCTTTACTATGGTAGATTGAATCTCCATTATAAATTAAAGTTGATCCGACTCACTCGATAATTTCACCTCTAATTCCATTTTATCCGTCTCTGTTATTAACTCAGTTTGAGCCGTTAACATAGATAACGTTTCCCGACCCTTCCTACTTAAGGCATCGACCACTACATTGGCTTTTCCTGGGTGATACAGGATATCGCAATCATAATCCTATATCAACTCTGGCCATCTCCTTTGTCTCATATTTAAATCATTTTGTGTGAAGATATATTTTAGACTCTTATGGTCCGTGTATATCTCACATTTCTCTCCGTAAAGATAATGTCTCCATATCTTTAAGGAAAACACTAACGCGACCAGTTCTAGATCATGAGTAGGATAAACTTTCTCATAATCTTTCAACTGTCGTGATGCATACGCAATGACTTTGACATACTGTATGAGCACGCAATCAAGTCTTCTATGCGAAGCATCGCTATAAACTACAAAATTTCATGTATCGTCAAGTAAATACAATACAGGTGCATCACTCAATCTTTTCTTTAGTTCTTGAAAATTGTCTTCACATTTCTTCGTCCACATGTATTTCACCGTCTTCATTGTCAAGTTAGTCAACGAAGTAGCTATCTTCGAAAAATCTTGGATAAATCTTCAATAATATCCCGCTAACCCTAAGAAACTCCGCACCTCGGTCGACGTTTTTGGCTGTTCCCAACACATCACTGCTTCCACCTTTGCTGGGTCTACTAAAATCCCCTCACGGTCGATAACATGACCCAAAAACTGTACACTTTCCAGCCAAAATTCACACTTAGTGAACTTCGTATACAACTTCTCCTTCCTTAGTGTCTCCAACACTACTCTTTGGTGTTCAGCATGATCTTGTGGCGTCTTTGAATAGACTAGAATATCATTAATAAACACAACGACGAACTTGTCCAAGTATTGTTTGAACATTCTGTTCATCATATCCATATATGCAGCTGGTGCATTAGTTAACCTGAATGACATCACCAGGAACTTATAATGGTCGTAACGAGTTCTGAATGATGTCTTAGGTACATCCTTGCTCCAAACCTTCAACTGATGATACCTCGTTCATAAATCTATCTTAGAAAAATACTTTGTCCCTTTCAACTGATCAAAGAGATCATCGATCTTGGGCAATGGGTATTTATTCTTTATCGTTAACTTGTTTAACTCTCGATAGTCGATACAAAGTCTTAACGATCTGTCCTTCTATTTCACAAACAGTACTGGTGCTCTCCATGGCGAAACACTCGGTTGAATGTACTTCCTATCCAACAGTTCTTGTAAATGTACCATCAACTCCTTCATCTCTACTGGCGCCATACTGTACGATGCCCTGGAAACTTGTGTCTCTCCTGGCACAATGTCTATCACGAATTTGGTATCCCTATCTGGTGGAAGACTCGACAATTCACTTGGAAATACATCCACGAATTCTTTTACTATAGGTATTTGTTCCATCGTTACTCCCACTCTCTGGGTATCAACAACATGGCACAAATAGCCTTCACATCCTTTCCTTAACAACTTCCTCGTTTGTGTCATAGTAATACAACACGAACGTCCCAGTGATTTATTACCGTAAAACACTTTATGAGGTTGGCTCAATGTTCTAATGTTTACACATTTCTTTTGGAAATCTATTATTGCACCATGGTTGAACAACCAATCTATTCCGAGAATTACATCGAATTCTCCCAACTTAATCGGTATCAAATATACCGATAATTTACAACCTTGTATATCTACACAACAACTCCTGTAGATATCTTCAACAGGAATTATTTCTTCGTTCGCTACCTTGATATTCAAAGGTACAAGAAATCTTTCAGGAAGTAATCCTAAACGTCTAGTAAAATAATATGCTATGAAAGAACAAGTAGCACCCGAGTCAAATAACACGTAAGCATTTATGTCGTTGATCGGGATAATACTTGCAACTATATCCCCGAATGCAACTGCATCTTGGACCGTCATGTTAAAGGTGCGGGCCATCAGCCAACCCGTCTGCGCTGGACCACCAATAGCAAACTTACCGTTATTAACGCCCTTATTCTCGTCTGTCCCCTTCTTCGGGCAGTTCTTCGCCATGTGATCAGTTGATCCACACACGAAACATCCTTGGTTTTTCTTCGGACTTGGACAGTTAGGTGAAATGTGCCCCTCCTGTCCACAATTGTAACATATGGCTTTCCCCTTGAGATAGACTCCTAAGTGAGTCTTCCCACAGTTCTTACATGCCTCCATCCTTCTCTTAAGATCTGCTTACTTTACTCCAGTATTCCCAGAGTTAAATCGCTTCCTCTTCTGACCTTCACCACTCCCGCTGGCTCCCTCGGTCTTTACTCCCCCATCCACCTTATTCTTATTCTTCTTATCCTTGTGGTACTGGCTTAGAGCCTCATTTCCACCTTCGACAATTATTGCCTTTTCTAGTATGGTCCCAAAAGAAGTACTTTGGAACACAGATATTCAGCTATAGAGCCAGGGTTTCAAGCCCTGCTCGAACCTTCTAGCCTTTCTTACCTCAGTGTCCACTTGGTGTGGAGAAAACCTCGCCAGTTCATTGAACTTGGGAGCATATTGGGGAACAATAATTTCCCCTTGTTTCAACTCCAGAAAGTGCATCTCCATCCTCCCCTGCATACTCATGTGAAAGTAGTTCTCGAAGAAAATCTTCTTGAACCGCGTCCACGTAAGATTTTCTATTCCGTCCCTAGCCTGGTTCGCCCCTCCCTCCAGAAATTGGCCTCTCCCTTCATCATATAAGTGGCAAAAGAAACCTTTTTCCCCTCATTGACATTTGCAATTACAAATGCCTTCTCTATTTCCTTCACCCAAGTCTGGCCTTCTATGGGGTCCGTAGTTCCTTTGAACTCCGACGGACCGACACTCTTAAAATCCTTAAAAGTAGTAACTCGTACTACTGCAGGATTTACAGGTATATTAGCCCCATTTCTATTAAAAAGCGACCGTTAACAAGTTAACGAACTCTTGCATCGGGTTACCCGGGCCTCCCTCCGGTTGATTAACATTAACATCTTGATTTCGTTGTCTCCTTCTTGGAGGCATTTTTCTGTTAAGATAAACAACACATCATTATTATTTTCTTCTTGTTAGTTAGTTATTATTCGTGATTAAACAATAACTTCAACTCATTACACAATATGTTCCATAAAAAGGCTAATATTGATTTACTTCTTATAGTATAATATTACATCGTTGACATTATACAGCGTTAGCTGATTACATTCATATCCCGCAATTACTTTCCAAAAAATTGGGATTTACAAAAAACTACCCTTTGATATACAAAAGAGTGTTTTACGTAACTACTAGATACATCATATTGACATATCTATCTCTAATCTAACTAATAGCTTGATTAAATCTTCGTATGGCATTCTCAAAATCTGCATTGGCAAGACCGGTAATAATATCTCGACTGATAGTATGCTGAGTCTGCCTTGCTTCTATCGGATACCTAGCTACTTGCTGCTAAAAATCCGCATGAGAACTCCTACGTATATAGGACATCCTTTCAATGTTCTGATTCTTAGTCTTTAGCTCCTGCCTGAGCTCAAAGACCTCGTGTTTCAGCTCGTGGACCTTATCCTTCGCCAAAACTCGTTCATTGTGCTCCTCCTCCCACATAATCTATATACTTGTCTTATCTTCCAAGACAGCATGAAGCTCTTCTTTTAGCTCCTTAACCTCCTTATAATACTTGATATTTCTATCCAATACTGTCATAAATAGGGCTTTCATTGACTCCCATGGAGTCATCTCTTCTTCAGGTGCTATGGTGTTAAATGACACCACCTCCACCTCCTCTTCAGACATGCCATCAAACAAAGACATAAGGTCTAGGTTTTTCGAGTCTCCAGACTCAACTATCACAACTTCCGGATCTTCTGCTATAGGGTTCCGTAAGATCTCTATTTGATTCACCGACTCTTCACTTACTACATGTATATCCCTATACATTTTGTTTTCTCCTGGCATCTATAACAAAACAATTTAGTTTGATTAGTATACATAAGTAGAATAATAAAAACACATACCACATTTAATGCATTTTTAGGGTTAACTTCATCTTTTACTTCTTTAACTTTTCTTAAGGTTATAACTTAAGGTTCTTTTCCCCCCTTAAGTTTTATAACCTAATGCTTTGATACCAACCTGTGACGCCCCCAAATCCGGGTATCTTCCAACCCGACAATTGGTGTTACACGGTGCTACAGTTCACACATTCATTCAATTCAAATATCTCAAAAGAGTGAAAATAATTCTATATATTCCAAAACAATATTACTATTCCCAGGTTCTTTATAACCATTACATGTTTTCTTCTCATAATATCAAATAATTATAACATTACAACTATACTATTACAAAGGAAATAGATTTACTGATTCGCCTTAGCCTTTCCTTTATCTTTAATAGATGCTTCTGTCTGTTCGCTCTTAGTTGCATTCATATATTTCAAGCAAGAATGGGCATAACTAGTTCAGCAAGTATGACAATTTTATTTAACACTATGCTTGAAACATACAAATCGTATATCTTCAATAACTGAACAATAGTTATGAAGTACTATCGATAATTCAAATTAGCACTTCTCTTTTCTTTAAAACGTTTCACAATGAGCAATATTCATTAAACATCAATATCGATCTAAGACCATGAGCATTTCATTCTTTCTTTGAAAAGGACAACCTAACACCAAGTCCGTAAGTCCGTCATATCTTACGAGCACGTCTAGGTGATCAACCTATAGTACACTATGTTATACAACACTACTTTCTTTTAACGTATGTACGTTTAAGGTTTGGCAACCTCACGTACCTGTCGTTTGACGACAAAACATTTGTTTATGCATACTCAGTCTTCCTTTGAAAACCATACCAAAATATTTTGGCAAAACATAACAACTTTGATAAAATTTCAATAGATTATAAGAAATCCATAAAACATCTTAAGTCTAGCCGAAGGAATTGGCTTTGACTTCATCATACATCAATTCATGCGTAAGGTATATGAATTACAAAGCTTGTCCAAAGAATTCAGACAAGGGTCAGAATACTTGCCTTTGGCGTCTTCTACAGTCAATACAAATTCTCTTTGATTCTTTAAGGTCTCTACAATACATAATCATGTAACATACCATGTTAGGTCATAGTCAAACATGAATGGTTTCTAATGTATCTTACCCTTCTTCTCAATCTAATCGTTCATTAGATTTGTTTAACATTAGTTACGATTTATCGTAATGTTTTACATTTGTGTTCAAGTAATCTTTCTTCAACCTTTAGTTGCTATTCTCAACGTTAAAATGATCATTGAGGATGCTTACATTAGGTTTATTAATGTATTACTTCATTACCAATCAACTGTCATTCCTTTTATAATCATAAACCTTCTTTACTATGCCTTGTCAAGTGCTGGCACTGCGGCGCCATCCATAGTGCAATTAGCCGCGCTGCGACGCCATTCTTCAGTAGCTTATGGGCACGACTCGGCGCTACGGTGCAACCTTTTGAGCCTTGGTTGGCGCTGCGGCGCTAGCTCTATGCACCAAATAGTTTTGACAGTTTGTTTACTTAATGAACTTCCCGGACTCACAAATTGTTCATTTCAAGTCCGAATTGGCTCGTTAAAAAGCCATTATCTCACAAATTACATGAACTAAGTGTTCATGTAAGAATTTTACATTTTCAAATCTGTTAACATGAAATTCATCGATTAAGTCCGTTTTTAGAAAAATGATAAACGTTCATGAACGTTCAAAGCTTGTTTCTTCATTCTAAGTTAGAATTTGGTCATTTTCGAGTCCGCAACTCTAGAATGAAAATTGAGACTAATCTCCATCGAAAACCAATGTTTTCCGAGTTCAATGTTAACTTTTGACTTTCATTTCGAGAATTTTCGATTTCGACGATTATCGTCTAATATCGTAAATTCTGACATAACTTCGTTACTTAAGATTTTTACATCGTTTCAAATGGATTCATTACATCATACTAACATCTTAACCAGATATATTCCAATAACTTATACTCATGATAAGTTCTTACATGCTCTTCCTTAGTTCATAACTTAAATATGAATTTCTTGTTCATGTCTTATTAAGGTTTAAGTCATTTGATTAGTCATTCTCATCACTTCTTATCATACATGTTCTACCAATCAACACTTCTCTATCAACCTACAATTGAAGAGATGGAAGATTAATAGTCTAGGATCATTACCTTTGATGATCACTTGGTTCTTCCTTGTTCTTATTTCTTGCTTCTTGAACTAACAAAGTCTAGCTTTTCTAACTTTTTCTCTCTAACAAATAAGTACTTATAAGTTGTTGGTGAAATAACAAGTAACAAATGATCTAGCACTCCTTCTATTTATAGGAAATCCTAGATTAGGGTAGTTTGGTCATTAAGCCATCCCACCTCCTTAATTAACCTCCTTACTATTCATTCCTTGCTAACCACATGACTTATCCTTTGCTTGCTCACTCACCAAGATCATACCATGTGATCACGGGGCCCACATAGGTTGCCCCATGGGTCATTTTTACCCATTTGATCGATCCACACATCTGGTTCTTAATTTGGGCTTTAGGTTTAATTAACTTAACTTATTCTTTGGGCTTATATTTAACAAACATTTGAGCCTTAACAATACGTACAATTGGACTCTAACCAATCCTACACTTGGGCTTGTATAATTCCTACCAAATCTTATATGTCCAATACATTTGGCTTAAAGCCTTATAACGTATAGTTTACGTATTCTTCTTCAAAGCCCCCAATTTTTATGAATAAAGAATAATTTTCTCAAAATATATTTTTGAATATTATGGTGTGGATTTGATATATTGTTATAGTTGTGGGTAATATTTACAAATTTTGCAAAGTAAGCAAGTGGTTATATAATATTCGATTGGTCGGGGAATATTCGTTTTAACAGGGAATATTCGTACGACGGCACAATCATTGGTGGACCCCACAATGGAAGTATTATCGTAGTTAAAAAATGACAAAATTATCTTTTTATAAAAATAACGGCGAAAGTGTTACCGTTAAACTGTTGAACTACCCGATAGTAAAAGTACAGTAATACGTGTGGCTGCATAGTAGCACACAGTATTGATTATTGATGCTTACGTGAGAAGTCACTCAGTTATACTCAATTATTGCTACAGTAATTGATGCATCTTATCTCTCATATTATTGATTCAATTATTGTCACAGTATCATCTGCATAATATTTATTATTATTAAATCAATACTTGAGACGACAAAGTTATTCATATTATTATTTGCAATATTGATAATGTCTAGAAGTTCTGTCAAGGAGAGGTTTGGTCACCTAATTGCGCGCCAATAAGGAGAAATCCTTATCGAAAAGCCCCCTTTTTCCTGGGAATGACCTGGTTGTTAAATATTGTGAATTATAATATTAATGATGAATAAGTTCGTGTTGATTAAAGATGAATTTTATAGTTCCATTGTGTTGGAATTATTTGTGTTAGTGGAAATTGACATTTGTTTCGATAATAATTGATGTCTGGAGGTTATATTGTTCAATCGGGTATTCGGAGCACTTTTCCTGTCATAGTACTATTCATGAGTTACTATTCACGAGTTACTATTTATGAGTTACTATTCACGAGTTACTATTCACGGGGTACTATTCACCTGTAAAATATATTTCCTTTCGGTCCAAATTATTTTTGGGTACAATATTATTCCATGAGGAGATGTACTAATTTTTCAGACCGTTGGTCGAAGATATAATAGTAAATCAATATGGACCGCTGGTGGAAAGTTATAATAGTAAATCAATATGGATCGCTGGTTTAAAGTTTTAATAGTAAATCAGTATGGATCGTTGCTTTAAGTTTTAATAGTAAATCAATATGGACCGTCCGTTTAAAAGTAAATCAATATGGACCATTCATGAATTAGTTACTATTTAGTCTATTCTCCTATAAATAGAAGCTCATTCCTTCATTATTTCTTACGAATTCACTGAAACTCTAGAGAGAGAAACTATAGAGAGAAAGAAGAAAAGTATTTTGTTACTTCACTACTCCAATATCCAGTTTCTTTTAAGGTAGGGGATATTATTTGTTGTACTCGTAAGGGGTATTCTTTCTTTCTTGTTCGTGAAGAGAACTTCTGTTATTCCATTCTTATTATTCTGTTGGAATAACCTGTTTATGCGAAGTACCGCATACATGGTAAAATTCTTCTAATATTTCGCTTCTTTATTATTCGTCCGTAATATCCTCGCCTATGCGCTTTACGCTTGGACCGGTTCCATTATTTATTATTCTCGCCGTAATATCCTCGTCTCAGCATTTATGCTGGGACCGGTTCCATTATTTATTATTCTGTTGGGAATAACCTGTCTGTGCAGTCTATCGCACGCATGGTGAATCCTTCTGTTATTCCATTCTTTATTATTCCATTCTTTGGCTTCTAAACTCCATGAAATTAGTGGAATATCCTTGATATTTGCACTTTATCCAGTATCTTTTCATGGAAATATTCTTCTGAGCATTCTTGAATTTTACTTCACAAAGCAGTATCAAGTTGACAATTTGGACGTTATTGAGTTCAGGATAAATTAACTTATAAATCTTTAAAATTTATTCTTGAACCTGTTTTATTGAATTGTCATCATCCTCATGCTTATATTATGTTGAAAGTCATCTTTGGCTTACGTTCATAGATGGACTTGGTATGATTGTGACCAGGGATTATTCGGTATAATCATGACCGTAATGTGACGAATGATGTGGTAAAAGTCCTCATTAGCCTGTAGTTCATTGGTGGACAGTTGTTGGTATGCTTATGACCGTGGATTATTCTTAAGATAGTCATGACCATTGATGATTACATGAATATCCTCGTCGTGGAGCGAGGATGATTCGATTTTATTTATTAAAATTTAGTCTCAAATGATAAAGTTGATGAAAAACTTTTTAAATCATAGAAGACAATAGATTTTATACTTTACTTGACTCTTCTAATGGATTGCTTATTCCGCTGCAGTTTTTGATCTAAACTTGTTGTCTATTATATTCTATCAGTTGTTATACTGTTCAAGGCTATTGATAATTTATTTTGCATTATCTTAGTCATAATATTTCTTACTGGGCTAGTTGAGCTCACCCTTTCTTTCACTGTTCTCTTCAAGAAATGAGAACGTAGCTGGGAGTAGTCGGGGAATAGAGTGATGGTCCTAGATGGTGTATTTGTAGTCCTCACTATTCTGTGAACTAGTGTGATAATAATGGAATGAGAACTTCATTGAGTGTGGATATTGTCTAGATGACAATATTTGTATTAAAACTCACATCCTATGTTTTGTCGTATTTTACACGACTGTTGTATAATTAAGTTGTATTTATATTCAGCACCTTATATCCAAGCGACTCAAGATGGGTGATGTATACCGCTTTTGGGGGCGTCCATACAGTATCAAAGCTTAGGATATGATCCCCGCCGAGATGTGAGATAAGAACTAGGAGGGAGAGATCGGAATTCCTTCGCTACTATGACCTACCTAAGTTTATTTGGTATTTAACTGGTTGGTCAGAGTATAGGGATAATATGTGATATATTAATTAACCCTTGTTTTGTTGTAGTATTGGAAAATGGCATCCGAAAATGTTGAGATAAGCAATGAAGCACATGAGATCGTGGAGTCACCACAAATTAATACCCAAGATAATGTGCAACAGGAAACAATAATCCTCAGGTGATCAACAACACAATTACCAAATGGCTAAACTACCGTAATGTTTAGAGCTTTCAATTTGTATAACATCGTGCAAGAGAAACTCCCCGTCCAAAATGTAGGTGGAAACATCGAAACTCTCTTGACGGCCACCGCTAAATGCTTTAAGGAGCCGGGACCACCGGAGTTTATTGGAGAGCCAAAACCACTTAAGGTGGATGCATAGATAAAGCAGATCACCAAGATATTTGATGTCTTGGGATGCTCCGAGGAGCAAAAGGTTCATTTTGCCACCTTTATGTTGCGAGGAGAGGCGGATTACTGGTGCGAATCAGTAAAGCGTACTCAACCTGCCGCACTGAAGATGTCTTGGGAGAAGTTCCAAGAACTGTTCAACGACAAGTACTTTCCTGAAAGTATTCGTCACATTAAAGAGGTAGAGTTCATCAAGTTAGAGCAGAACAATATGATCATGGCGCAGTACGAAGCTAAGTTTGCCGAGTTTTCCTGGTTTACGTTCCACTTGGTTGATAATGAGGAGAGAATGACGCGGATGTTTTTAAGAGGTTTAAAACCGGAGATACGTCAATATCTTATTTCTCATAAACTGTGTTTGTATTCAGATGTTGTAAATAGGGCTCAGTTATTGGAGCGCGATAACGGGTCAACACAACCAAGAGAAAGCAGCCGGCAGAATGAAAATACCAGTGGTAACAGTCATCAAAGCGGTGACAACAAACGTGGAGGGAATCAACATGCCATTAATGGTAACCACTTTGGTGGTAATCGTGGCCAAGACAATAAAAGTGGGAGTTTCAAGAAGAGGAGATTTAATAATGATGGAAGGATGTCAGCACCAGCACCTGTTGTTAAGGAAGGAGAACGGCCACGGTATCAGATGTTACAAATACTAAGGAGGGACACATCACCAAATCAGACGCAGCAATTCAAAAGCATGTTACAATTGTGGAAGAAAAGGTCACATAGCCCGATTTTGTCGTGCACCGAAGTCAAGTCCAGCTGGGATGGAGGCATCAAACTCTGTCCCAGACAAGACAAAACTGGTATTTCAAGAGAGAGCATTTGTTGTAACCTCCCAGAAAGCAAGGAACCCAAACGAGGTCATCACGGGTATGCTTATCATAAACTCTAGTGAAGTATATACCTTATTTGATACCGGCTCTACCCATTCTTTTATTTCTCCTACTTGCGCTCAACGTTTTAATTTGACTCCGGAGAAATTAGACTTTGACTTATCGGTTAAAACTCCGTTGGGAGAAACCTTCATTACATCCACGATTTATAAGTCTTGTTTGATTCAAATCCAGAATCGCATTATTACCTCATCGATCTTATTTCTTTAAAAATACTTTCGTTTGACGTAATTCTAGGGATTTATTTGTTAACTACTCATCATGCAAAAATTGATTATTTTCATAAGGTTGTTAGTTTTCATATTCCTAATCAACCTATTATGCGAATTCAAACGACCAAACCATTAAAATCAATCACGGTCATTTCAAGCCATAAAGCTATTCGTTTAATAAAAAATGGATGTCAAGCTTTCTTAGCTCATGTCACAGATTTAAACAAAAATACGTCAGTTTTTGAATGATATTTCTATTGTTAATAAATATCCTGACGTATTCCCTGAAAAACTTCCTAGCCTACCCCCAGAGCGTGAAATTGAATTTTGTATCGACTCTGAACCTGGTACAAAACCCATTTCCAAAGCCCCATATCGAATGGCTCCTATTGAACTTCAGGAGTTAAAGACCCAATTGAAGGAATTGTTAGACATTGGTTTCATTCGTCCTAGTACGTCTCCTTGGGGTGCTCCTGTTCTATTCGTGAAGAAGAAAGATGTGAGTATTCGACTTTGTATTGACTACCGAGAATTGAACCATGTCACCATCAAGAATAGGTATTCATTACCTCGTATTGATGACCTGTTTGACCAGTTGCAAGAAGGATAATTCTTTTCAAAGATCGATCTTCATTCTGGATATCATCAGCTGAAGGTTAAAATTGAGGATATTCCAAAGACTGCCTTCAGAACTCGGTACGGGCATTATGAATTCTTGGTCATGTCTTTTGGATTGACTAATGCTCCTGCTGCCTTCATGGATATGATGAACCGAGTATTCATGGAATATTTGGATCACTTTGTGGTTGTCTTTATTGATGACATTCTCATATATTCCAAAAGCCGTGAAGATCATGAGCAACACTTGAGGCTGATACTCCAAAAGCTTCGTGAAAACAAGCTTTATACCAAGTTGAAGAAATGTGAGTTCTGGCTTGAGGAAGTTGCATTCCTTGGGCATGTGATATAAAATCATGGAATATCTGTTGACCCAGCGAAGATTGAAGCAATTCAAAGTCGGGAGCAACTAAAGTCGATGACCGGCATCGTAGCTTTCTCTTTTAGCCGGTTATTATCGGAGATTCGTGGAAGGATTTTCTCAAATCGCTACTCCATTAACTCAGCTGACTCGAAAAGATACAAAGTTCGGTTGGAGCGAGGAATGTGAGAAGAGTTTTCAAGAACTCAAGGGAAGACTCATTTCAGCACATGTTTTGACAATACCATATGGCTCAAAGGGATTTGTCATCTACAGTGATGCTTCAAGCAAAGGGTTAGGATGTGTTCTCATGCAACATGGGAAAGTCATAGCATATGCCTCTCGGGAACTCAAAGAATATGAGAGGAATTATCCTACTCATGATCTAGAGTTGGCAGATGTTGTCTTCACACTTACGATTTGGAGGCATTACCTGTATGGAGAGAAGGTGGAGATCTATACGGATCATAAAAGCCTCAGATATTTCTTCACCCAAAAGGAACTCAACATACGGCAACAACGTTGGCTTGAACTGTTGAAAGATTATGATCATACCATTTAATACCATCCTGGTAAAGCGAACGTAGTAGCTGACGCATTGAGTAGAAGATCATATGCGGGTATGAGTGCAATATTGTCAACACAAAGGCCCATTTTTATATGACTTACAAAGGATGAAGATAGAGTTAAAGACTCCAAGGACCTATATGATGATGGTGAATATACTAGTAGAACCGAATTTAATCGATAAAGTTAAAGTTGCTCAAGCTACAGACCTGGAGCTGATACATTTGAGGAAGAAAGTGCAAGAAGGTTCTATTCCAGAAGCAAGAATTGATGAAGAAGGAGTACTTTGAGTCAACTCCAGACTTTGTGTTCCTAACGACCCTGATTTAAAGTATAAAATCATGATAGAGGCGCACAACACACCATTTACAATCCATCCTGGGAGTACCAAAATGTATCATGATCTTTGACATACATTTTGGTGGAGTAATATGAAGAGAGAGATAGCGGAGTTTATCTCAAGGTGTTTAACTTGTCAACGAGTCAAGGCAGAGCATCAAGTACCAAAAGGTCCATTGCAACCACTTGAAATTCCGAATGGAAGTGGGAGCATATTACCATGGATTTCAAGCATCGGTCTTCCCAAGGTTTCTCAAGGCTTAGATGCAATTTGGGTCATTATTGATAGATTGACCAAGTCTGCGCTCACTTCTTACCTATATACGAGAAATTTATAGACTTGAACGCCTTGCTCATATGTATATAAATGAGATTGTAAGACTGCATTGTATGCCAGTATCCATAGTTTCTGATCGAGACCCAAGATTCACTTCATGATTTTGGGTTAGTTTGAAGAAAGCTATGGGCACGGATTTATGATTTAGATCGGCATATCATCCTCAGACAGACGGGCAGTCGGAGAGGACTATTCAAACTCTTGAAGATCTATTAAGACTCTATGTCCTTGACTTCAAAGGAAGTTGGGACAAGTTCTTATCATTGGTGGAGCTTTCCTACAACAACAGTTATCAAACAAGTATTGGCATGGCTCCATTTGAGGCGTTGTATGGGAGAAAGTGTCGTTCTCCTGTATATTGGGATGAGGTGGGTGAAGCAACGTTGTTGGGACCGGAGTTGGTACGTATGACTACAGAAAAGATTCAAATGATCCGACAACGTATAAAAACTTCATAAGATCGACAAAAGAGTTATGTTGATCTTCATCGAAAGGACGTAGAATTCGATATTGGAGATCATGTGTTGTTACGTGTTGCTCCATGGAAAGGAGTTACGAGATTTGGAAAGAGAGGAAAGCTCAATCCTCGATTCATTGGCCCATTTTTAATTCTCGAGCGAATAGAAACTGTGGCCTATAGACTCGTCTTACCGCCAACTATGTCTCGTGTTCATAACGTTTTTCACATATCTATGTTACGTAAATATGTGAAAGACCCGAACCACATTATTGAGTTAGAACCAGACAAGATAGAGGAAGATTTAACGTATGAAGAGTTATCTGTTAAAATATTGGATAAGAAAGATCATGTTCTACGCTCCAAGGTTATACCTCAAGTCAAAGTTTTGTGGAGAAACCACGATATGGAGGAAATAACTTGGGAGTTAGAATCTAAGATGAAGTCAAGGTATCCTCATCTCTTCAACATACCAGGTATGTACCCTAATTTCGAGGACGAAATTTCATAAGAAGGGGAGGTTGTAAGACCCTAACTTTTATAAATAAAGAATAATTTTCTCGAAATATATTTTTGAATATTATGGTGTGGATTTGATATAATGTTATAGTTGTGGATAATATTTTCAAATTCTGCAAAGTAAGCAAGTGGTTATATAATATTCAATTGGTCGGGGAATATTCGTTTTAACAAGGAATATTCGTACGACGACACAATCATTGGTAGACCCCACAACAGAAGTATTGTCGTAGTTAGAAAACGACAAAATTATCTTTCTATAAAAATAATAATGGAGGTGTTACCGTTAAAACTATTGAACTACCCTAGTAAAGTAAAGTACAAGAATACGCTGTGGTTTCATAGTAGCACACTGTATTGATTATTGATACTTACATGAGAAGTCACTTTCGCTTATACTCAATTATTGCTACAATAATTGTCGATCATATCTCTTATATTATTGATTCAATTATTGTTACAGTATCATCTACATAATATGTTATATTATTAAATCAATAATTGAGATGGCAAAGTTATTCATATTATTATTTGCAATATTGACAATGTCTAGAAGTTCTGTCAAGGAGAGGTTTGGTCACCTAATTGCGCGCCAATAAGGAGAAATCCTTATCGGAAAGCCCCTCTTTCCTGGGAACGACCTGGTTGTTAAATATTGTGAAGTATAATATTAATGATGAATAAGTTCTTGTAGATTAAAGATGAATTTTATAGTTCCAGTCTGTTGGAATTATTTGTGTTAGTGGAAAATTGACATTTGTTTCGATAATAATTGATGTCTGGAGGTTATATTGTTCAATCGGGTATTCGGGGCACTTTTCATGTCGAAGTACTATTCACGAGTTACTATTCACCCGTAAAATATATTTCTTTTCGGTCTAAATTATTTTTGGGTACAATATTATTCCATGAGGAGATGTGCTAATTTTTCAGACCGTTGGCTGAAGATATAATAGTAAATCAATATGGACCGCTGGTGGAAAGTTATAATAGTAAATCAATATTGATCGCTGGTTTAAAGTTTTAATAGTAAATCAGTATGGACCGTTGCTTTAAGTTTTAATAGTAAACCAATATGGACCGTCCGTTTAAAAGTAAATCAATATGGACCATTCATGAATTAGTTACTATTCAGTCCATTCTCCTATAAATAGAAGCTCATTCCTTCATTATTTCTTACGAATTCACTGAAACTCCAGAGAGAGAAACTATAGAGAGAAAGAAGAAAAGTATTATGTTACTTCACTACTCCAATATCTAGTTTCTTCTAAGGTAGGGGATATTATTTGTTGTACTCGTAAGGGGTATTCTTTCTTTCTTGTTCGTGAAGAGAACTTCTGTTATTCCATTCTTATTATTCTGTTGGAATAACCTGTTTATGCGAAGTACCCCATACATGGTGAAATTATTCTAATATTCCGCTCTTTATTATTCTCGCTTAATATCCCGTCTGTGCTTGCTTATGCCGACTTGGTTCCTTGTTTATTATTCCGCCGTAATATCCTATATGTGCGCTTATGCTGGGACCGGTTCCATTATTTAATATTCTCGCTGGGAATAACTCCGTCATGCATGCGCATCTATCGCATGCATGGTGAATACTTCATTATTCCATTCTTTATTATTCTCGTTGAATAACTCGCTCTGTGGATTACCACATGCACGGTGAATGCTCCTTCGTATTCATTCCTTAGTAAATTGTGGAAATGATCTGTCTACGTGGATTACCGCATGGCGGGCAAAAATCCATTTATAGTTTCATATATTCTATTATACTCAGTTAGTTAAAGTTTTGGGTTCTATACTCTATGAAATTAGTGGAATATCCTTGATATTTGCGCTTCATCTAGTATCTTTTCATGGAAATATTCTTCTGAGCATTCTTGAATTTTACTTCACAAAGCAGTATCAAGTTGACAATTTGGACGTTATTTAGTTCGTGATAAATTAACTTATAAATCTTTAAAATTTATTCTTGAACTGCTTTTATTGAATTGTCATCATCCTCATGCTTATATTATGTTGAAAGTCATCTTTGGCTTACGTGCATAGATGGACTTGGTATGATTGTGACAAGGGATTATTCGGTATAATCATGACCGTAATGTGACGAATGATGTGGTAAAAGTCCTCATTGGCCCGTAGTTCATTGGTGGACAAATTGTTGGTATGATTATGATCGTGGATTATTCGATATAGTCATGACCATTGATGATTACATGAATATCCTTGGTCGTGGGAGCGGGGATGATTCGATTTTATTTATTAAAATCGAGTCCGAGCGATAAAGTTGATGAAAAACTTTTTAAATCATAGAAGATGATTAGATTTTATACTTTACTTGACTCTTCTAATGGATTGCTTATTCTCGCTACGCTTTTTGATCTAAAACTTGTTGCCTATTATATTCTATCGCTTGTTATATTGTTGAAGGCTATTGATAATTTATTCTCGCATTATCTTAGTCATAATATTTCTTCTTTGGGCTAGTTGAGCTCACCCTTTCTTTCACTGTTCTCTTCAGGAAATGAGAACGTAGCTGGGACTAGTCAAAGAACAGAGTGATGGTCCTAGATGGTGCATTAGTAGTCCTCACTATTCGCGAAATAGTGTGATAATAAATGTAATGAGGACTTCATTGAGTGTGGATATTGTCTAGATGACAATATTTGTATTAAAACTCACAAACTTGTGTTTTGTCGTATTTTACACGATCGTCAGATAATTAAGTTGTATTTGTATTCAGTACCTTTTATCTGGCGACTCAAGATGGGTGATGTATACCTGTTTTGGGGGCGTCAAACTTCTCATATTCTAACTCGTATACCCATTCATAATATACGACATACCATTATTCATACATACTCATATGATACTTCATATCATATATATATTCATTACCTCGTATAATACTTATGTATCACACGATCATCGTTTATTCATTAACGTTGTACTTTCACTAACGTTCTCAAATTTAGTACGCAGGCGAAAAACTGTGTTTTCCATACTTGAATTATTATTACATAATCCAATAATATCCAATAATATTTCAAATATGGCAAACGAAGTTTTTGCCTGCGGACTTAACACCTAAGGGTTAGGAAAAGTGATTTTTGAGAAGGAAATGAGATGCGTATAATGATTAAGTTTATTATACGTGTGATATACTAGTATAGTATGAAGAATATTACGCCGTATAATATGAATATCGTACGAATACTATACGAATAAAATACGTGAGTTATACGTGTAGAATACGATTAGTTCTTAATGGACTTTGAGTTTAAGTACTTTGTAGAATCCAATTGGACTTGGATTATATCAAGCCAAATGAATTGTGTAATCAAGCCCAAATTAAGGCCCAATGTTAGGTGAAATCAAGCCCGATCCAAGAAACCAAACCGCAGATCGAACCGACGGATCACCAGATGGGTAAAACCCATGGGGAAACCCATGGGGAGACCCATGGAGAATGTGGGCCGGCCACTTAGCCACCAAGTAAAGGGTTACTAGATGGCTAAGTTGTTGTGGAGGTGTGAATAGTAAGGAGGCCACCTAATGACCATTTTGCCCTCCATTTGGTTTGCTTATATAAGAAAGCTTTAGTTTGTCATTTGTTATTTTAAAAACTTTTTCCAACATAATTTGAGAGAGAGAAAGAGCTAGAAAAAATTAATCAAGAGATATTCAAATCAAACCATACAAGTTTAGTCAAGAACGCGAAGAATGTAAAGGTAATATTTCGTAAACGTTAGTCTTTGATCTTTTTCAATTTCTTTTTCGTAGAGAATCGTAGATTTGTGGAGCATGTCTCTTCCGGGGTAATAAGGATGGCTAATAGTGGATTAAAACATTAATAAATCATGTTTAAGTAGAAATCATAAGTTGTTACATAAGTTTAAACCAAAGAAACCTTTGAACGTTAACTTGATTGTTGATGGATAAATTGAAAACCATCATTGGTAGGGTATGTACATATTGCTTGGTTAGGATGTAGATGATGAATCAATCGAGTTGTTCCATTTGATTTGGCATATAGAACACGAGTAGCGAAGTTATGGCGAATTTTATGAAATTAGACGTTAAACGTCGAAAACATAGAAATCTCGGATTAGTAGTCGAAAGTTGGCGTTTAACTTGGAAAGTTTGGATTTCGATGGCATAATGTGAGATAAGGTATTCAAGAGTCATGGACTCAAGAATCGTCGAATTCTGACTTAGAACGAAGAAAACAAGCTATGAACGCTCACGAACGATAAACGAATGCTTAATAATGAACTAATTGACGAATTCCATGTTAAAAGATTCGAAAATGAAATATTTTCTGATAATATCATAGTGCACATGATTTTGGAGCTAGTGGCTTTTGAATGAGCCAATTCGGATGTAAAACGAATAATTTATGAGCCCGGGAAGTTCGTAGAAAAACCAAACTGTCAAAACCAATTGAGGCTCAAGGGAGGCGCCGCAGCGCCAACCCCAATATTAAACACCGCGCCGCAGCGCCGAGTAAAGGGGCATGAGCTACTGGAGAGTGGCGTCACAGCGCCACTAATGTATAAGGATCTCGCTGCCAGCCAATTAGACCGGTAGACACACAATTGCTAATTGGCGCCCATGGCAATAATAGTGAAATATAAGGTTGGCGCCGCAACGCCGATTGTGTAGCAAGGTTGGGCAAGTTAGGTTTTGTAATCCCAATTGTTTGGGAACGAATAAAGAAGCGTGTATGTACTTAATATGCATGTTAAGATTAACTTCAAATCACTTACATAGTGATGACGTAAGGAATGTAATCGTTGTTTAATAGAGATTAAACGAAGAACGCAAGATATACGAAAGTAAAATGTATTCAAACTTTGGTAATTAACTAATAACCAGTAAGTCTCAGTTAGTAACGTAAGAAGTTAACAAGTCGTAATGAAGGATAGTAAGTCGAATTAACATTATTAATGGAATAAATTCAATTAAGACATAAAAGAGAAAGAAGTTGGTAGAAACAATGTGATTAGATTATTTGGTAGCTAATTACAGTGTGCTATGTGAATAAATCATGTAGATACTATAAACACTGAGAACTTTTGAATATTATTGTAAGACCCAAACTTTTATAAATAAAGATGAATTTTCTATAAATATTATTTTTGAATATTATGGAGTAAATTTGATATAATGTTATAGTTGTGGGTAATATTTATAAATTTTGCAAAGTAAGCAAGTTGTTATAAAATATTCGTTTGGTCTGGGAATATTCTTTTTGTCGGAGAATATTCGTGATTTACTAAGACAATCATCAGGACCCTACAAACGGAATTATTGTCGGATTGAGAAAACGACAAAAAATACTTTATGAAAATAACTACGGAGTTGTTACTGTTAAAACCGCTTGAACTACCCTAGTAGTAAAAGTACAAAGAATATGTCCGGTTTGCATAAGTAGCACACGGTATTGATTATTGATGCTTACGTGAGAAGTCATTCAAACTATACTCAATTATTGCTACAATAATTGTTGCATCATATCTCTTATATTATTGATTCAATTATTGTCACAAGATCATCTCAGATAATATGTTATATTATAAATCAATAATTGAGACGACAAGTTATAAATGATTAATAATTGTTGAAAGATTAAATATGTGTTGATTAAAAATAAAATGATTTGTGGTAATATTTATTCAATCCTTGATGTATATAAAAAGTCTATTATGAGACGCTTGTGGTAAGTTTAGTTATTTTATGGGGGGCCCATATGTCATCATCTAAGAGTCTCTTCATCAATGGTAATTACCTTCGTCAATAGTAATTACCTTTGTCAATAGTAATTACCTTCGTCAATAGTAACTACCTTTACCAGACATCAAACCACTTGCCGTTTCATATTACAGGCGTCAAACCACTTTTCTTTTCACATCACCAGTCGTCAAGCCACTTGCCTTTTCACATTTCAAGTGCTAAGCTAGAAATCTTCTATAAAGGCCTAGTGCTTCATTATTTTTCACAAATTCATTCAACCTATAGAGAGAGAAAGTATAGAAAGAATAAGAGAGAAAGAAGAAGTGTATTCTGTTACTACACTACTGCAGTATTCAATCTACTAATGTAAGGGGTGTTATTCTTTCTTATTCATGAAGAGAACTGTTGTTATTCCATTGCTTATTATTCTGTTGGAATAACTTGTATACGCGGTTTACCCTATACTTGGTGACATTCTTCTATTATTCTGTTGGAACATCCTGCTCATGTGTTTACAATTTGACCGGTTCCGCCTTTTATTATTATTCTGTTGGAACATCCTGTCTGTTTTTTACACCGGACCTGGTTCCGTCTTTATTATTCTATTGGAATATCTTGTCGGTGCAAATTTTGCCTGACCTGGTTCCGTTATTATTATTCTGTTGGAATAACTTGTCTATGCGAAGTACCGCATGCATGGTGATTTCTTTTGTTATTCCATTCTTTATTATACTTAGTTGGTTAAAGTTTTGACTTCTATACTCCATGAAATTAGTAGAATATCCTTGATATTTGCGCTTCATCCAATATCTTTTCATTGAAATATTCTTCTGATCATTCTTGAATTTTACTCTACAAAGCAGTATCATGTTGACAATTTGGACATTATTAGTTCCTGGATAAATTAATTCTTGAACTTGTTTTATTGAATTCTTATATCATTGTTATCATCCTCATGTTTATATTATGTTGAAAGTCATCTGTGGCCTGTAGTGCATAGATGGACTTGGTATGATTATGACCAGGGATTATTCGGTGTAATCATGACCGTAATGTTATAAATGATGTGGTAAAAGTTATCATTGGCCCGTAGTGCATTGATGGACAGTTGTTGGCATGATCACGACCATTAATGAATACACAAAAGTCCTTGGATGTAGTGCATGGATAATTTGTGGTCGTGATACTAAAGAATATCCTTGGCCGTAGTGCAAGGGTGATTCGATGATGTGGATTATTTATTAAGTTGAGTCCCAGCGATAAAAGTCATGAAAAACCTTTTAAATCATAAAAGATAGTAGATTTTATTCTCTACTTGACTTTTTAAATGGATTGCTTGTTCCACGCAATTAAACTTGATGTTGTTATATTTTATCGCTTTAACATCATTGAAGGCTAACGATAATTTATTCTCGCATTATCTTAGTCATAATATTTCATCGACTAGTTGAGCTCACCCTTTCTTTCTCACCGCTCTCTTCAGGAAATGAGAACGTAGCAGGGACTATTCGGGGAACGGAGTGACGGTCTAGAGGATAGCATTAGTAGTCCTCACTATTCTGTGAAATAGTGTGTTAATAATTGTAATGATGACTCCTTTTGAGTTTATATAATCTATAGTAGACAGTAATTGTATTCAAACTCATAATTATGTTTTGTCGTATTGTACACGACAGTTGTATTAGTAAGTTGTATTTGAATTTTGTACCATGTATCTGACGACCCAAGATGGGTGATGTATACCTAAATTTGGGGGCGTCAAAGTTGGTATCAAAGCTTAGGGATATGATCCCTGGCTAAGATGTGAGAATAGTACTAGGAGAGGAGAGACGGGGAATTCCTTCGCTAGTATGACCTACCTATGTTTATCTGGTATTTAATTGGTCGGTCAGAATTTAGGGATAATGTGTTACATGTTAATTAACCTTTGTTTTGTGGCGATGATTCGAGAATGACATCCGAGAATGTTGAGAATAGCAATGGAGCACAAAAGTAACCGCTGATTCACCACATATCAATAATCGTGGATAATGTGCATCGTGAAGGCGATAATCCTCATGCAAATAACAACACCGACCAAATGATGAATGATCAAATGTTCAGGGGCTTTATGCAATTCATGCAACAAAGAAAGTAGAGCGCTTCATCTAACAAACACTGAAACTCTCAAGGTCACCGCTAAATGCTTCAAGGAGCTGACCACCGAGTTTAAGGGAGAGCCAAAACCACTTATGGCGGAAGCATGCATAAATCGATCACCAAGATATTTGATGTCTTAGGATGTTCTCGAGGAGCAAAAGGTTCCTTTGTCGCTTTTATGTTGCTACGCGAGAGGCAGACATCGGTGGGAATCGGTAAAACGTACTCAACTCCGCCGTCTTCAAGATGTCTTGGGAGAAGTTCCAAGAGCTGTTCAACGCCAAATACTTTCTCGAAAGTATTCGTCACATGAAGGTGGTGGAGTTTATCAAGTTGGAACAAAACAATATGACCATGTCGCAATACGAGGCTAAATTTGCGGAGTTATCCCGGTTTGCGTCTCACTTGGTGGATAATGAAGAGAGAATGAAACGGATGTTTTTAAGAGGTTTGAAGCCGGAGATACGTCAACATCTTATTTCTCATAAACTGTGTTTATATTCAGATGTTGTAAATAGGGCTCAGTTAGTGGAGCGCGAAAACGAGTCAACGCAACTAAAAGAGAGCAAATTAAGAAAATGATAATACCAACGAGAGCAAATCCATCGGGCTTGACAACAAGCATGGAGGGAATCAATGTGCGTAAATGGTAACCACTTTATGGTAATCGTACAAAACAATAAGAATAGACATTTCAAGAAGAGGAGATTCAACAATGATGGAAAGACGTTAGCACCAGCACCTGTCGTTAAGGAAGGAGAACGATAACCTATCATATGTTTCAAATGCGGAGGGGAGTGGCACATCACTCCAAACTGCGCGATGACGTCCAAAGCATGTTATAATTGTGGAAGAGAAGGTCACTTAGCCCGATTTTTGTCGCTCACGTAAGACAAATTTAGCTAGGATGGAGGCACCAAAGGTCATTCCCCGTAAAAAGTCAAAATCGGTAGAAAGTGCAAGGGAGAGCGTTTGTTGTGACCTCCCGTAGCAAGGAACTCGAATGAGGTCATCACGGGTAAGCTTATCATAAACTCTAACGAAATCTATACTTTATTTGATAATCGGTTCTACCCATTCTTTTATTTCTCATACTTGCGCCATCGATTAAATTTGACTCTAGAGAAATTAGACTTTGACTTATCTCGTGGAAACCAAGGTTGGGAGAAACCTTCATTACATCCACTATTTATAAGTCTTATTTGGTTCAAATCGGCACTTTCTCGACATTACCTGTAGATCTTATTTCATTGAAAATACTTGCATTTAACGTGATTCTAGGGATTGATTGGTTAACTACTCATCATGCAAAAATTGATTGTTTCCGTAAGGTTGTTAGCTTTCATATTCCTAATCAACCTATTATGCGAATTCAAGCGACCAAACCATTAAAATCATTCACGATCATCTCAAGCCATAAAGCTATTCGTTTATTGAAAAACGGATGTCAAGCTTTCTTAGCTCATGTCACATATTTAAACAAAAATACGTCAGTTTTGAACGACATTTCTATTATTAATAAATTTCCTGATGTATTCCCCGAAGAACTTCCTGGCCTACCCCCTGAGTGTGAAATTAAATTTTGTATCGACCTTGAACCCGATACAAAACCCATTTCCAAAGCCCCATATTGAATGGCTCCTATTGAACTTTAGGAGTTAAAGACCCAACTGCAGGAATTGTTAGACATTGGCTTTATTCGTCCTAGTGCTTCTCCTTGGGGTGCTACTGTTCTATTCGTGAAGAAGAAAGATGGGAGTATGCGACTTTGTATTGATTATCGAGAGTTGAATCATGTCACCATCAAAAATAGGTATCCATTGCCACGTATTGATGACCTGTTTGACCAGTTGCAAGGAGCCAAATTCTTTTCAAAGATTGATCTTCGTTCTGGATATCACCAATTGAAGATTAGAACCGATGACATTCTAAAGACGACTTTCAGAACTCGGTACGGGCATTATGAATTCCTAATCATGTCCTTTGGATTGACTAATGCTCCTACTGCCTTCATGGATATGATGAACCGAGTATTCAAGGAATATTTGGATCACTTTGTGGTCGTCTTTATTGATGACATCCTTATTTATTCCAAAAGCCGTGAAGATTATGAGCAACACTTGAGGCTAACACTCCAAAAGCTTCGTGAATACAAGCTTTATGCCAAGTTGAAGAAATGTGAATTCTGGCTTGAGGAAGTAGCATTCCTTGGGCACGTAGTATCAAGTCATGGAATATCTGTTGACCCAGCAAAGATTGAAGCAATTCAAAGCTGGGAGCAACCTAAATCAATGATCAAGTACGATCTTTCTCGCTTTAATGGTTATTATCGGAGATTCGTGGAAGTATTTTCTCTAATCGCTACTCTATCGACTCAAATTGACTTTGAAAGATACAAAGTTCGATTGAGCGAAGAATGTGAGAAGAGTTTTAAGAACTCGAGAGGAGACTCATTTCGGCACTGCTCGACAATACCATCCTCGCCTTGAGGGATTTGTCATCTACAGTGATGCTTCGGGCAAAGGGTTGGGATGTGTTCTCATGCAACATGGAAAAGTCATAGCCTATGCCTCAACACAACTCAAAGAATATGAGTGGAATTATCCTACTCATGATCTAGAGTTGGCAACTGTTGTCTTCGCATTAAAGATTTGGAGGCATTACTTGTATGGGGAGAAGGTGGAGATCTTTACGGATCATAAAAGCCTCAAATATTTCTTTACTCAAAAGGAACTCAACATGAGATAACGACGTTGGCTTGAACTGTTGAAAGATTATGATCATACCATCCAATACCATCCTAGAAAAGCAAACGTGGTAACTGACGTATTGAGTAGAAGATCATATGCAAGTACGAGTACGATATTGTCAACGTAAAGGCCCATTTTGTGTGACTTGCAAAGGATGGAGATAGAGTTAAAGACTTCAGGGACCCATGTGATGATGGCGAATATTCGAGTAGAATCGACTTTAATCGATAAAGTTAAAGCTCCTCAAGTTACAGACCTGGAGCTGATGCGTATGAGGAAGAAAGTGCAAGAAGGTGCTATGCCGGAAGCAAGAATAGATGAAGAAGGAATACTTCGAGTCAACTCCAAACTTTGTGTTCCTAACGACCCTGATTTAAAGTATAAAATCATGATGGAGGCGCACAATACACCGTTTGCAATCCATCCTGGGAGTACCAAAATGTATCATGATATTCATCATACATTTTGGTGGAGCAATATGAAGAGAGAGATAGCGTTGTTTATCTCAAGGTGTCTAACTTGTCAACGAGTTAAAGCGGAGCATCAAGTACCAAAAGGTCCATTGCATCCACTTGAAATTCCAGAATGGAAGTGGGAGCACATTACCATGGATTTCAAGCATCGGCCTTCCTAAGGTTTCTCAAGGCATAAATGCGATTTGGGTCATTGTTGATAGATTGACCAAGTCTCCGCTCATTTCTTACCGATACGAGAAACTTATACACTTGAACGCCTTGCTCAGATGTACATAAACGAGATTGTAAGACTGCATGGTATCTTTGGTATCCATAGTTTCTCGATCGAGACCCAATATTCACTTCATGATTTTGGGTTAGTTTGCAAAAAGCTATGGGCATAGACTTTCACGATTTAGCTTCGGCATATCATCCTCGAATTTTACGGATAGGATAGTCGAGAGGACTATTCAAACTCTTGAAGATCTATTAAGACTCAGTGTCCTTGATTTCAAGGGAAGTTGGGACAAGTTCTTACCATTGGTGGAGTTTTCATAAAACAACAGCTTATCAAGCAAGATTGGCATGGCTCCATTCAAGCGTTGTATGGAAGAAAGTGTCATTCTCCAAAGATATCTTTGGGATGAGGTGGGTAAAGCAACGTTGTTGGGACCGGAGTTGGTACGTATGACTACGGAAAAGATTCAAACGATCCGACAACGTATAAAAACCTCACAAGATCGACAAAAGAGTTATTCTGATCTTCATCGAAAGGACGTGGAATTCGATATAGGAGATCATGTGTTGTTGTATGTTGCTCCATGGAAAGGAGTTACGAGATTTGGAAAGAGAGGAAAACTCAATCCTCGATTCATCGGCCCATTTTTAATCCTCGATTGAGTAGGAACTGTGGCCTATAGACTCACTTTACTGCCAAGTATGTCTCATGTTCATAACGTTTTTCACATATCCATGTTACGTAAATATGTGAAAGACCCGAATCACATTATTGAGTTAGAACCGGACGAAATAGCGGAAGATTTGACGTATAAAGAGGTTCATGTTCAAATCTTGGATAAGAAGGAACATATTCTACGCTCCAAGGTTATACCTCAAGTCAAAGTTTTGTGGAGAAACCACGATGTTGAGGAAATAACTTGGGAGTTAGAATCTGAAATGAAATCAAGGTATCCTTACCTCTTCGACATACCAGTATCGCACTCCTAATTTCGAGGGCTAAATTTCATAAGAAGGGGAGGTTGTAAGACCCCAACTTTTATAAATAAAGATGAATTTTCTATAAATATTATTTTTGAATATTATGGAGTAAATTTGATATAATGTTATAGTTGTGGGTAATATTTATAAAATTTGCAAAGTAAGCAAGTTGTTATAAAATATTCGCTTTGGTCGGGGAATATTCTTTTTGTGTGGGAATATTCGTATTTATGGTACAATCATTGGTGGATTTTACAATGTAATTATTATTTGATTGAGAAAACGACAAAAATACTTTATGAAAATAACTACGAGGTGTTACCATTAAAACCGTTGAACTACCCGGTAGTAAAAAAGTACAAGAATACGCTGTGGTTGCATAGTAGCACACGGTATTGATTATTGATGCTTACGTAAGAAGTCACTCAGCTGTACTCAATTATTGTTACAGTAATTGCTGCATCATATCTCTTATATTATTGATTCAATTATTGCCACAATATCATCTGTATAATATGTTATATTATTAAATAAATAATTGAGACGACAAGTTATAAATGATTAATGATTGTTGAAAGATTAAATATGTGTTGATTAAAAATAAAATGATTTGTGGTAATATTTATTCAATCCTTGATGTATATAAAAAGTCTATTATGAGACGTTTGTGGTAAGTTTGGTTATTTTATGGGGGGGCCATATGTCATCATCTAAGAGTCTCTTCACAATAGTAATTACCTTTTCACAATAGTAATTACCATCGTCAATAGTAATTACCTTCATCAATAGTAACAACCTTTACCAGACATCAAACCACTTGCCATTTCATATTACAAGCATCGAACCAATTGTCGTTTCACATTACAGGCATCAAACCACTTTTCTTTTCACATCACTAGTCGTCAAGCCACTTGCCTTTTCAAATTTCAAGTGTTAAACTAGAAATCTTCTATAAATAGAGGCCTAGTGCTTCATTATTTTTCACGAATTCATTCAAGCTATAGAGAGAGAAAGTATAGAGAGAATAAGAGAAAGAAGAAGAGTATTATGTTACTACACTACCAAGCAGATTCAATCTACTAATGTAAGGGAGTTGTTCTTTCTTATTCATGAAGAGAACTCGTTGTTATTCCATTGCTTATTATTCTCGCTGGAATAACTCAGATACGCTGCTTTACCCAATACTTGGTGACATTTTTCTATTATTCTCATTGAACATCCTCGCGTCATGTGTTTTACACTGCACTGATTTCGCCTTTTTATTATTATTTTATTGAACATCCTGTTTGTGTGTTTTACACCGACCGGTTCCGCTTTTATTATTCTCGTTGGAATATCCTCGCGGTGCAAATTTTGCTACGACCGTTCCGTTATTATTATTCTCGTTGAATAACTCAGATATGCTAAGCAATTTTGCATGCATGATGATTTCTTTTGTTATTCCATTCTTTATTATACTTAGTTGGTTAAAGTTTTGACTTCTATACTCCATGAAATTAGTAGAATATCCTCGATATTTGCGCTTCATCCAAAGATCTTTTCATTAAAATATTCTTCCGATCATTCTTGAATTTTACTCTACAAAGCAAAGATTATGTCGACAATTTGGACATTATTAGTTCCCCGGATAAATTAATTCTTGAACTTGTTTTATTGAATTCTTATATCATTGTCATCATCCTCATGTTTATATTATGTTGAAAGTCATATGTGGCCTGTAGTGCATAGATGGACTTGGTATGATTATAACCAGGGATTATTCGGTGTAATCATGACCGTAATGTTACGAATGATGTGGTAAAAGTTATCATTGGCCCGTAGTGCATTGATGGACAGTTGTTGACATGATCATGACCATTAATGAATACACGAATGTCCTTGGCTGTAGTGCATGGATAATTTGTGGTCGTGATACTAAAGAATATCCTTGGCAGTAGTGCAGGGGTGATTCAATGATGTGGACTATTTATTAAGCCGAGTCCCAGCGATAAAAGTCATGAAAACCTTTTAAATCATAAAAGATAGTAGATTTTATTCTCTACTTGACACTTTTAATGGATTGCTTGTTCCGCTACAATTAAACTTGATGTTGTTATATTTTATCAGTTTAACACTATTGAAGGCTAATGATAATTTATTCTGCATTATCTTAGTCATAATATTTCTTCTCGGGCTAGTTGAGCTCACCTTTTCTTTCACCGTTTCTCTTCGTGAAATGAGAACATAGCGAGGACTAGCTCTGGGAATGGAGTGACGGTCCGTAGGATAGCATTAGTAGTCCTCACTATTCTCAGAAATAGTGTGTTAATAATTGTAATGAGGACTCCTTTTGAGTTTGTTTAATCTCTAGTAGACAACAATTGTATTCAAACTCATAGCTTATGTTTTGTCGTATTGTACACCTACAGCTTGTATTAGTAAGTTGTATTTGAATTTTGTACCATGTATCTGACGACCCATGATGGGTGATGTATACCTAATTTTGGGGGAGTCACAATTATATTTGAAGATGCTTGAAGGCAAGTTTTCTTAACGCTTGTCTAACCTTCGTGCTAGCTAAGTTTTCTATGATTCATGTTCTGAGATGCATGAATTATTTTACAAAAGGGTCGATGCCAATTTTAACTCAGTTAGACTATTCTTAAGGGTTAGATTGATTTGTTTACAATTCTTTCGATATAGAACTATTAACGCTATCCTATGCCAAGTATTTGGTACTGATTCAAAGGTAAGTTTGTATATAAACAAACAAATGTAATTTCATCTATTATTCGATGGGCACGTGAGGTTGCCAAAACTTAAACGTAAATACGTTTAACGGATGAGTGTTGATCAACATAGAGTACTATAGGCTGATCACCTAGAAGTGCTCATAAGAAATATCGGATGTACGACCTTAGTGCGGGGATGTCCTTTGCATGTATGAAAATGAAAAGAGTATGTTCATGGTCTTTCGACCGGTTTAGAATTTTTAAGCTATTATATATACTTTGGAATTGTTGTTATGAAATAAGAAGTGCTAGTCAATGTTTCATAGTACTTCATAGCTATTTGCTCAGTTATGGAAGATAATCATATAATTCTCGACGTGGTATTTATAGTATCCTTTGTTAGACTTGCTGAGCTAGTTATGCTCACTTCTTGCTCGAATTATATGATTGTAGCTAAGGTCGAACGAACTGAGGGTTCTAAGAAAGATAAAGGCAAGGCTAAGATGGATAGTTAGTTATCCTGTAATAGACTAGTATGTTTGTATGTAATATACTTATGAACAACGAATAATGTATTTAGTTTCTGAACCTGGGAAAGGATTTATTATATATGTAATAAGAATGTAGTTAATGAATTCATTGTGTTGTTGTTTCAATGGAAGGAATGTACAGTTAGTAGTACCGTGTAGCACCATCTATCGGGTTGGAAGATACCCGAATTTGGGGGCGTCACAAACTTAACTTATTCTTTGGGCTTGCATTTAACAAACATTTGGGCCTTAACAATACTTACCATTGAACTCTAACCATTCCTACACTTGGGCTTGTATAATTCCTACCAAATCCTACAAGTCCAATACATTTGGCTTAAAGCCTTATAACGTATAGTTACATATTCTTCTCGTATTCTAACTCGTATACCCATTCATAATATACGACATACCATTATTCATGCATACTCGTATGATAGTTCATATCATACATATATTCATTACCTCGTACAATACTTACGTATCACACGATCATCGTTTATTCATTAACGCTTTACTTTCACTAACATTCTCAAATTTAGTACGCAAGCGAAAAACTGCGTTTTCCATACTTGAATTATTATTACATAATCCATCCTCCCTTATTATTCTATCGTTACGTATTTCTCGGAAGTTCAAAAATAATTCCCCAGCAGAAATCCGTGAATAGTGTTTTTCAAAAAAAAATTCGAAAAGCTTTTATTTTCGTCTTGGAAATTCAAACATTATAATTCCTTCACGTAGTCAAAATACTACGATATTCCGATATAATTAGTTTATAGAACAACCTTCATCTTACTAACACATAATAACAACATTTAATATAATTTTATTCATTATTTAATTAAATAAAATTATTTTATAATAAAATCAGAATTTCTCGGTCGTTACAAGTACACCATATTCTATGAGAGATAGAAAAACTAGGGTTTTGCAAAATACCCATCTTTTTGAATCTTTCTTCTTCCTTGGTGGATCACCTCTAGAGGCCAAACACTTGGGTGGCTAACATTGATCAAAGGAAGGAACCAAACCCGGTGGATTCAAGTTGAACGCGAAAGGATTTGGAGGTGAACTTATACCTGATGAAGCTCGAATCTTCAATGGTATAATTCTTGTTCTTTATCTTTTCGTTTAATTAATAATTATGCATAAAGGATGATCTGGGTATATGGTTTGTAAAATTTTAAAACTCTAATTTTCATGCTTCTGCTTAATTTGTGCAATTTGATTGAGTTCATGAATATCATAAACCTAACAGTGGCATCAGAACTAAACTTTTATGCGAATTATTAATTGTTTTAATTTGATATGTGTTTAGAACAATTTAATTGGGCATAATTTTGTTGTATAAAATTTATTTTAAAAAATAATCGCGAAACGTTTTCACGAAAACATGCTTCACGCTTCACGGCTCACGGAACTCGTTAATATGTTGCAGTATGTTTATTTTTGCAATATGATTATTATATATATATATATATATATAGATATATATCATGTTGCGAAAGAACGTATCATATATATATATATATATATATATATATATATATATATATATATATATATATATATATACTAGTTGGGTCCAGGTGCTCTCTGCACTACATGGACGGTGGGATTTATCCCAAACTTTAAACGGCCCAGATGATTTATTAGGGTGAGCGGGAAATTCAAAATCAGTTGTATTTTGTTAGATAGATACTGTTAAGTATTATTTCATGTACTATATATATAATATATTATTAATCTTAAAATAAAAGGTTTATTTTAATTTTAAAATTGGATTTCATACTAACTAATTTGAGTTGGAATTAGATTCCGTGATAACTAATTGGAGTTGAAATTGGATTTCATGTTTCCTAAAATAAAGGAGTTTATTTGTGAATTGGAAAGAAAATTCATGTTTCCTTAAATAAAGGAGTTTATTTATATATGAAATAATATTTCATATTATTCAAAATAAATGAGTTTATTTGTGAAGAGGAAAGATAATATGTGTTTCCTTTAATAAAGGAGTTTTTTTACTTGGAATTAGATTCCATAATTAATTAAAATAAATGAGTTTATTTTGATTAAAGAATTTGATTAAAATAAAATACTTTATTTTATTCAAAATTGGATAAATTAAAATAAAAGAGGTTTATTTTGATTTAAATTTGGATTAAAATAAAAGAGTTTATTTTGATTCAAAATTAGATTTTATGCTAACTAAATTGCCCATTAAATGATATCAATATATATATTGAATGTTTATTATTCATGAGAAGAATATTATTTATTGATGCATATGGTGATGTGTATGATAATAATTGAGATTGATTATGGACTATTGACCAATGTGATTGAATTTTATTTTAGTTGAATGCATGAATGTATAGATTTTATTAAATGGGGTCTGCGTACCTCGTCTTCTCTAATTTTTTCTTAATGTAAATTCTAACTCCCTCATATGTACTTCCCTTGACTGCTGATCAAGGTTTCTATTTATTTTAAATAATTTTGTAATAGAAATAGTTAGAATTTAATTTTGAAGAATTAAAAAATATATTAATCTTATCAAGGATCAAGGAGCGCTTGAAGACCCATTTGTAATGGAGTCTGAGATTTAAATGTAATAGTTATATTTAAATTTAATTCTTGCACCCTAGGTTTGACCTTTTGGTTCACTTGATGGCTCTAGGTAACCAAACTAAAATAAAGTCCATAATCAATCCGGGTAGAATATAATATTCTATATGTGCATGCTTATACTACATATATATATATATATATATATATATATATATATATATATATATATATATATATATATATAATGCAAACATGTCAGATGTTAATTAATATGACACATATTTTATATATATATATGCATGCTGCATTAAACAAGATGAGACAAATTAATAACAAACCCCTCAAATTTTTTATATTAAGTCCTGTGCGTTCAAAGATATTTGGAATATCGAACGTCGCCTTCTAGCATGATAAAAATAATAAAGTATCAATTAATTATTATAAGTTTTTTGTGTCACCGCAAGGCTTATCTTAATTCTTTGAGATGTTAATTTTATCACATTTGATGCTTATAAAGAAAATTGAACAATGTTGTTTTGTTGTGTCACCACAAGGATAATATTTTTATTTTTTGAATATATGGAAGTGCTAGGTTGGACTTAACTTGGATAATTTTGATTCGGATGTGCCACCACTTGATCAAAATAATCTAAGAGGCAAAATAAAAGGAGTTACATGATGATGTAATTGACAAGAGTTGTCTACCTATTTATTTATATATAGTTTGTTGTGTCACCACAAGGCTATATACATTTGAAATAGGATCCCTATTTTCACTAGCAAATCTTTAATTAGATTTTGTCGAACTATATAAGTGAGGGTAATATAGTTTGATGAAAATAGTGGGAGATACCAATTTAAAACAAGACCTAAATTATTTTGGTAATTAATAAAAGAATGTATGCTAAAATGTTGTTCATTACAAATTCTTTTACAGAATTTTATAATGTCTAAAATTACTATCATTGCGTAGCATATTAGATGTTAAATTAACCAGACCGAATTAAACGGATTGGTTAAGGAATTTGAGAATAGTTCTCACGGCTGAAAAGCTATCTTATGTCTTTAATACGCCTAAACCTACAATGATTGAAGACAATGCATCATGCTCGCATCCATGAGTAACGAGCTTCAGCATCAGCATGAAACTATGGATGCTCCTACTATATTCCTGCACATCAAGTAGTTGATGGTGAAGAAAGTAGGACTGATAGATATCAGATATCTAAGGAGCTCTTCTGATCTAAAATGACCGATAACACTATAGTACAGATAAAAGTCCTTAACATAATCAATTTGATTGATCAATTAGGACAACATATTTTGTCGTGGATGGAGAGTTGAGCCAAGATTTGATATTGCACTCACTCCCGGACTCCTTTCAAAATTGTTGTGAATTTTTCATATGAACAAGTTAGATATCAGCTTAGCTTATTTTCTTAACATGTTAAAAAATGTTGAGAGTCACTTTCCAACCAAGAAAGACAAAGTCTTACTGGTAGGGGCCAAATGATCTTATGAAAAGAAGAAAGATTCAAAGAAGGTAAATAGAAAGGAAAAAACAAAGGATAATAAGAACAAAACTGATACAGATAACAAAAGAGTTTGCTTCCACTGCAATAAGTCAGGACACTAGAAAAGAAACTATGAGAAGCATCTTGCATAGCTAACTAGAAGAAGCTTAGTGAAGTTTTAGTTACAATACAGTTTTGTTCATGAATGCAATAAAATTTTCATTAAGTCAAGATTCTACTTAGGTATTGGATACCGGCTTTAGTTCTCATAAATATAGACTTATGAAGGAACCAAGCAGAAGTAAAAAAGTAAACAAGGGATAAACAATCCTATGTGTGGAAAATGAAGCAAAGGTTAATGCATTAGCCATAGGAACTTATTGTTTAGTATTGCCTACGGGCAAGTATATTAAGTCAATAAGTTGTTATTGTATTCCGGTTCTCATTAGAAACATTATTTCCATTTTATTGTTGGACAATGAAATCTTTGGTATTCTAATTAAGAACAATTATTGTTCTATTTATAATAATAATGTTTTGTATAGAACTAAAATATTACTTAATGGATTTTGTGTACTTAACTTACGTGAAAATATATTTTGTAAATTGAACAAACTAGTATAAGAAAAGGAGATGATCATTCAAAGAGTTGAATGTGTGTATTTGCTAAAATACAAATTGAATAATTTGAAAGGTTCAAAGAATTCAGAAGTGAAACAAATTGGCTAAGTATTAGGATTCTTTGATCTGATCAAGGAAGGAATACTTGTGCAATGAGTTTCTAGATCATCTCAAATGGTTTTCTCACAAAGGACACCTCATGATACGCAATAATTGATTGATGTATCTGAAAGCAAAAATTGTACCTTGTTGGATATGGTGCGGGCCATAATAATTTTATCGACATTCCAGTATCCTTCTGGGATAATGTCCTAGAAATGGCTGCATATCTACGAAAAGGTAATCTCAAAATTTGACCCCAAGACTCTATAAGAGTTATGGACAGGGAGGATTCCTAATCTTAAATATGTTAAGATAAGGGGTTGTCCAACTTATGTGAAAAGGTTTCAAAGGAATAAGTTTGGGATAAGATTTGGCAAATGCAGATTTATGGGACATCCTAAAGTAAGTTTAGGTTACATATGTTCTATAATCCTACTCAACAAAGGTGGTGTTTGTTACGAAACATGATGTCTTCTATGATAAAGGATTTTATCATTGAAGGGGCTAGTGGGAGGATAATAGATCTTGAAGAGTTTAAGAACCACAAAACACTATAAGTCAAATAAAAGGAACTTGCAGATAGACCTATTTTACCACAACCGAATCATAAATCTGGAATAGTACCGAAGATACCTAGGAGGTATAGATTCATCATAAATGATGATGATGATGGGGTACACATCATAGAAGATGATGATCTAGTTACATACGATGAGGTAAGAGTTGTAGACACTCAGAGAAATGGATTGAAGCAAGCTTCTCAAATATAAAACATTCGTTTTGATGAGATAATCAAAAGAGTTTGATTTTATCAAAAACAAGAATAAACCTAGTGTGTACAAAAGGGTCAGTGGGAGCGTCGTGATATTCCTAGTATTATATGTTGATATACTACGGATAAGGAATAACATACAAATGTTACAATCAATAAAGATAAAGTTGTCTAAAAATTCCTCCATGAATGATTTGGGAAGAGTATCTTAATTGGGGATACAAATCTATATAGATAAATTTAAGAGGATGCTCGACTTAACCCAAGGAACGTATATTTATTTGATGCTAAAGTTGTTTATCATGTCAAACTCTAAGAGATGTCTCATGTTGATGAGTCATGGAGTGTATCTCTCTTAATAGTCCCCATAGACTACTGAAAAGAGAGATCGCATTAGTGACAATCATGTATACAATAAAATATATGAGACCTGATATTGATCAGTCATATTCTAAAGAAGATCACTGTAAGACAGTGAAAAAATATCTTAAAGTACTTAACCAACACTAAGGATGTGATCATATTTATGGTGGGTCTGAATTAAAACTAGAAGGCTTAACAGACTCAAGTTTTTCAAACAGACCAAGACAATAGAAAATCCACTTTAAGGTAAAGCGTTACCTTGAACGGTGGTGCAGTGAATTAGAAATGTTTCAAATAGCAAAGAGTTGCTGGTTTAGTGATAAAGACAAAGTATATAGCTATAAATGAAGCTACAAGTTGATTGTTTGGATGAAAAGTTCATTACAGAACTAGGAATAGTTCATAAGTCTCATCTTGGATCTAAACATGTGTTGTGGCACTTTCATTTGATTATATGAATCATTGAAAGATGGGAAATCATTGTAGAGTTAGTGGACTCTCAAGAACAACATTACATATCCATTAACTATAGCTTATCCAACAGCAGGAAAATCGTCACTTAGAGAAGATATGTATGAGATACCATGGTGATTGGCTTTAGTACAAGTGGGAGATTGAAAGTAGTATGCACACAAGCCAATCATGTTTGATGATAAAGCATATACTTTGTAACAATCTTATTCATTTATTACTAAAAAAAGTATTAATTTATTAAAGGCTTTTAATTATCTACATGATGCTGCTTTATAATATGTGATAAACACATAGTTTTAAGCAATGCTTTTAGAATAATGATGATGATTATTCTAATGAGATCTAAATTCTTAGAAAGCTTAAAACTAAAATAGTTCCCAATCATTGGATTACTAAATTGGGGATTAGTGAATCCGGATAGATGGGTACATACATTGCTTGCTCATTGGATGAGGATGATTGATCTCATGATCATTTGTGTGGAGACACTAAAGCAAGTATGTAGGTGCTTATTAGAGAATAAGTTCACTGAACTTGGCTCGCTAAGGAATACCTAATGGAGTTTATTTGCTTGTCAATAGGAATTCCTGTAGTGATAGTAGTACAAGTGATCCTTGGACTTGAGATCATCATAGTATCTTGTGTATGATGAGTTATACTTTGACTTATTCCTTAAGACCATTAGGGTATATCAAAGGGTATGCTTGGGTATAATAAGTTTTACATAAAGATAATGTATGATCAATAAAGAATCTGCCACTTCTAGTAATAGAAGAGAAGTGTCCTATGTGATTCGATAAATGACAATCCAGTAGTCCTTGGCCAAGGCAGAATGATAGAAATGAGTTTCTAATTTGCATTATTTAGAGTTATGCTTTGAAGAGTCGAAATACATATAATTAAATAAAATAAGACTTGACAGTAATTTCATGTCTTATATTTAATTGGGACATTGTATGGTGAAAGGATTGAATTGTACGGTAACTATTTACTCAAAGGTTCTTTTATGATTAATGTTGAAATCTATATTATCTGAAAAGTCGTTAATCGCTAGGGAGACTTATCCCTATTGTAGAATAAATATTATTTATTTAAATAAATTAATAGTTTTATTTATTTATTTAAATAAGATTAGAATTGTTCTAATTCATTTATTCACAATCGGTTTAATATGAAGAACATAAAGGGTCACGCCATAAAAGGAAGAATAATTATTTAAAAAAGTTAATGGCATAATCATAATAATAAGTTAAATATATTTAATTTAATCTATGGTGATAGAATAAATTAAATAACTTAATATTTATTATTTAATATTTTGGAAATATTAAATATAAATTAATAAGAGGAGTCTTATTATTATTATTATTATTATTATTATTATTATTATTATTATTATTATTATTATTATTATTATTATTTAATTCCTAAAGGAGTTTGAAAATTAATTAATAAAAGTACTCTCATATATCCTAATAAGATTAGGAGGCTAATTAATTAAAAGAGTTTAATTAATTATTCCTAATAAGATTGGGAGCCTAATTAATTAAAGGAGTTTAATTAATTAAAATAAAACTCAATTCCTTAATTGTTAAGGATGGTTGCCTACATCTATAAATAAGAGGAGTCTTATAATGGGTGAAGGGGGTTGATGCTTTCACAACACACGTGAATACGTAATTCCAATAGTTGGGAGAGTACACCATTTTTATGAGAGATAGAAAAACTAGGGTTTTGCCAAATACCCATCTTTTTGAATCTTTCTTCTTCCTTGGTGGATCACCTCTAGAGGTCAAACACTTGGGTGGCTAACATTGAGCAAAGGAAGGAACCAAACCCGGTGGATTCAAGTTGAACGCGAAAGGATTTGGAGGTGAACTTGTACTTGAAGAAGCTCAAATCTTCAAGGGTATAATTCATGTTCTTTATCTTTTCATTTAATTAATAATTGTGCATAAAGGATGATCCGGGTATATGGTTTGTAAAATTTTAAAACTCTAATTTTCATGCTTCCGCTTACATTGTGCAATTTGATTGTGTTAATGAATATTACAAACCTAACAGAGCATCTACCAGTGTCCGAAAATTCACGCCTCTGAATAAATCAGAGTAAGAGATGTTACACTTTCTGATATGTGAAGGAAAGATTGCCAAGTTGTTGCCTCCCATAGATCCCGGGGCAAAGAGTTATGATACCACCAAGATGTGTCTCTACCATTCTAACTTATCTAGACATACGACCGAGGAATGTTGGTCTCTGTGGCATAAAATCCAGAATCTCATTGAAAATGAAGAGTTAAAAATAGAAATCACCATGATCGGAAAAGGCAAAAGAGAAATGAATAGTTTAAGAGGTCCACTTGAGTCATACGGTTCAAAGGAAGTAACGGTTGTGAATACAAATCCTGGCAGAACACAAGGTGAACCGATTATAATAGGGGGAGTGGCAGAGGAAACAAAACAATCCCCTAAGGAAATTCCTCCGCAACTATTAAACATTCTGTTGCAAAAATTTAGCAACCACATTCCTGATTTTACTCTCCTGGATGATGAGGAGGAAATATTGATCCTTCCCAGTGTAAAAAAAGCTAAAATGGAAAGTCCCTTACGAGAAATACAATAACAGTTCGAGAGAGATTTCATAGTTAAATCCACTCAGGCCCATGAAAAAGATAAAGGAATAGATGAAGAAAAAGGTGGTGAGGTTGTTAAGGAAGCCAACCCATCGAGGAATCAAGAGTTCATCCCTTTTTGTGACGGGTCCAATTTAAGCATCTTTGAGGGATATGTTGAATCGGGAGGCAATCAAGTTACGACATAAATTAAAGATATTCATGACCAGAAGGTAACCTCTATCGCGAGCCTCGAAGGTAACATAACTACTGACAACTGGACTATTAGGCCTCAGCTAGCCAGGAAGACGTAGATTAAGATGGTAAAGTTTTGAGTTCCAGAAGATGTTGGGACGGTATCACTTTCTTTACATTATAGATTTTACTTTTCATGTTAAAATAAATAAAAATCAAACCAATTAGGTCTTGTCAGTTTTAGCCTGAACTACAAAAGATATGATCTCCCTCCAGCCACGAGAGTACGTAGGCAGCCATCTATGGTGTGGTCTATCCCTCAAAGGAAATAGCCAAACACACTACCTCTCAACTTAAACATAAACCCAAAGACCAGCCTCAAGACACCAAAATCAAACCTGAAAAGCCTACACCCAAGAAAAACCCTTAAGGTCGATGACCTAGGTTGAGAAGACACAATGACACCTCAATGTCGTTCCATCAAATTCGGAGTAGGTATTTGAAAGAAAGAGACATTGATGCATTAAAATAGCCATTCACAAGGATGACAACCCTGGATGCAAGCCTTCAGTAACTCATCACTCCTGAAGTGCAAGAAAACTTGATCTTCTTTGACTTTGTATATAGGCGAATGTCATGGAAAAGTTTATCTTATACTCGATGACTTGTTCCCCAAGATAAATGCCGAAAATGAAACTTTACAGATCAAACCAAACCCGGTTGAAGCCATTATATCAAAAACCAAGCTTAGCTCTTTGGTCCAATTCAATGCAGTTCGAAGGCGTCTCGACATCAATCGTTAAAGTTGAAACAATGATGTAGAAATATATTAAGAATAATCATCAGCAAGTAAAGATACAATCCAAGGCAATCACAACAAATATTGGCTCAACAATATAAGTTGACACCTTCAATCCCTAACTTTTGTCAAATCAAAAGAAAATCATCAAAGTCCATTGCGCCTACAAGTCATAAACAAAGATTGGGGCATCCACAAATCAAAGCCATTATCTACTACTTGTTCACCATGTGGGTCTAGAGGTAAAAGACTCTCACAATCTAAGCATCTTATCAGCCCATTTGTTAAATATATAACAAAGTGATTACCGTAGATGACAAGCAAGACTAGGGTAATTTAAGAATTAGAAACAACCTGATATTGGGACCCTTGCAACAAATAAGAGTGGGCAAAATTCAGAAATATTGATAACTCAACACTAGGGCATTTATCGACTATCTTATAAAGGAAAATGCACCAGTCAACACTATCAGCATGGTCCATCATCATCAGAGCTTTGCTCATGATATTTTTATGGTGATCTGATAAGATCAGTTGGTCTCTTTTTAAATTATACTTTTCTTAGAATACATCGATCCACATCTGAGGTACGACTCTTTCATCTTTTTATTTTGTTTTCTGTCTCCATTTACATTCATTAGCAATGATAGACATGTTAAGTATAGATAAATCTTACATTAGAATCTTAGAAAAAGGATTTAAAATAGAAGACTTTATTTAAATTGTTATGATTTGGATTAATTCTGATAAGCATCTGTAGAGAAAGAATCAGGGGAATGATTAGAGAATTAGGTCTATTCAACCTTTTCATTAGGTACGAGATGTGACGTCCCCAAATCCGGATACTTGAAACCCGTACTTGGTGCTACACGATAACATTCATTCAAACTACTTATGTATTAATTAATCAAAAATATTATATCAAAGTTGTCTACCTCCCCAGAGTCGAGAACCTTTAAGACATACATTACATAATAATAATTAACTTATCAAAAGTACAGTTATTACAAGTAACATTAAACAGTCTAATTCTTCAACTTGCCCTTCCCCCTGTCTTTGTCGGAAGCTTCAGGTCGATCTAGCTTTACTGAAAACATTTAAATTTAAAGCAAAAATGAGAATTTAATTGCCCAACAAATAATATCTACATATAAATAAATATTAGCTGAAATAAATAAATGTTTTCTTTGAACAACACTTCTACAATGGAATAATAGTTGTGAGGTAAGCTGAAACAATACTGAACAACATATCAAATCTTTTGCATTTTTGAAACTATGTACTTGTGACGCCCCCAAAACAAGTATACATCACCCATCTAGAGTCGCCAAATACGTGGTACAAAATTCAAATACAACTTAATTATACAACAGTCGTGTAAAATACGACAAAATATAATCGAAGAGTTTTAATAAGAATATTGTCATCTAGACAATATCCATACTCAATGGAGTCCTCATTACATTTATTGTCACACTATTTAACAGAATAATGAGGACTACTAATGCTATCATCTGGACCGTCACTCCGTTCCCCGACTAGTCCCGGCTACGTTCTCATTTCCTGAAGAGAACAATGAAAGAAATGGTGAGCTCAACTAGCCCAGTAAAAAATATTATGACTAAGATAATGCAGAATAAATTATCATTAGCCTTCAACAATGTTAAAATGATAGAATATAATAGACAACAAGTTTAACTTTAGCCGAACAAGCAATCCATTAGAAGAGTCAAGTAGAGCATGAAATCTACTATCTTCAATGATTTAAAAAGTTTTTCATCAACTTTATCGCTGAGACTCAGCTTAATAAATAAAATTGAATCATCCCTTCATCACGACCAAGGATATTCATGTAATCCTCAATGGTCATGATTATACCAAATTATCCCTGGTCATAATCATACCAACAACTGTCCATCAATGAACTATAGGCCCATGAGGACCTTTACCACATTATTCGTCACATTACAGTCATGATTACACCGAATAATTCATGGTCATAATCATACCAAGTCCATCTATGCATGTAAGCCAAAGATAACTTTAATCACAATATAAGCATGAGGATGATGACAATGACATAATAATTCAATAAAAACAAGTTCAAAGATAAATTTTAAAGATTTATTCCATCTTTCTTCTTCACGAATAGAACAGGAGCACCCCAAGGAGACGTACTAGGATGAATGAAACTGATGTCTAACAATTCCTGTAGTTAGGTTTTTAACTCCTGAAGTTCAATAGGAGCCATTCGATATAGGGCTTTGGAAATGGGTTTTGTACCGGGTTCAAGGTTGATACCAAACTCGATTTCACGCTCCGGGGGTAGGCCAGGAAGTTCTTCAGGGAATATGTCAGGGAATTTATTAACAATAGAAATATCATTCAAATCTGACGTTTTTTTTTAAATATGTGACATGAGTTAAGAAAGCTTGACATCCGTTTTTTAATAAACGAATAGCTTTATGGCTTGAGATGACCATGATTGATTTTAATGGTTTGGTCGCTTGAATTCGTATAATAGGTTGATTAGGAATATGAAAGCTAATAACCTTACGAAAACAATCAATTTTAGCATGATGAGTAGTTAACCAATCAATCCACAGAATCACGTCAAATGCAAGTATTTTTAAGGAAATAAGATCGACAGGTAACGTGCGGTTGCCGATTTGAATCAAACAAGACTTATAAACAGTGGATGTAATGAAGGTTTCTCCCAACGGAGTTTCAACCGATAAGTTAAAGTCTAATTTCTCTGGAGTCAAATTTAAACGTTGAGCGCAAGTAGGAGAAATGAAAGAATGGGTAGAACCAGTATCAAATAAAGTATAAGCTTCACTAGAGTTTATGATTAGCTTACCCGTGATTACCTCGTTCAAATTCTTCGCTTTTTGGGAGGTTACGACAAACGCTCTCCTTTGAACTACCGGTTTTGTCTTGTTTGGGACACCCTTTGATGCCTCTATCCCAGCTGGACTTAACTTTGGAGCATGACAAAATTGGGCTAGGTGACCTTCTTATCCACAATTGTAACACGCTTTGGACTACATCGCGCAATTGGACTGATGTGTCATTCCCCTCCACATTTGTAACATACGATAGGTGGTCGTTCTCCTTCCTTAACAACGGGTGTTGGTGCTGACATCTTTCCATCATTGTTGAATCTCCTCTTCTTGAAATTTCCATTCTTATTATCTTGGCCATGGTTACCACTGAAGTGGTTACCATGGCATGTTGATTCCCTCCATATTTGTTGTCACCGCTTCTATGACTGCAACCACTTGTATTATCATTTTTCTGACTGTTTTCTATTGGTTGGGTTTACTCGTTATCGCGCTCCAATAACTGAGCCCTATTTACAACATCTGAATACAAACACAGTTTATGAGAAATTAGATATTGACGTATCTCGGGTTTCAAACCTCTTAGAAACATCCGCGCCATTCTCTCCTCATTATCAACCAAGTGAGACGCAAACCGGGACAACTCGGCAAACTTAGCTTCGTATTGTGACACGGTCATATTGTTCTGCTCCAACTTGATGAACTCTACCTCTTTAATGTGACGAATACTTTCGGGAATGTACTTGTCGTTGAATAGTTCTTGGAACTTCTCCCAAGACATTTTAAGTGCGGCAGGTTGAGTACGCTTTACCGATTCCTACCAGTAGTCTGCCTCTCCTCACAACATAAAGGTGGCAAAGTGAACCTTTTGCTCCTCGGAGCATCCCAAGACATCAAATATCTTGGTGATATGCTTTATCCACGTCTCCGCCTTAAGTGGTTTTGGCTCTCCAATAAACTCCGGTGGTCCCAGCTTCTTGAACTGTTTAGCGGTGACCGTCCGAGAGTTTCCAATGTTTCCACCTATATTTTGGATAGGAGCCGCTCTCGCCTGATGTTGCATGAATTGCATAAAGCCTCTGAACATTCCATCGTTCATCATTTGGTCAGTGTTGTTATTTTCCTGAGGATTATTGCCATCCTGATGGACATTATCCTGGGTATTGATCATTGGTGAATCAACGGTCTCATGTGCTTCATTGCTTATCTCAACATTTTCGGATGACATTTTCAAATACTGCCACAAAACAAGGGTTAATTGACATATCACATATTATCTTTATACTCTGATCGACCAAATAAATACCAAATAAACTTAGGTAGGTCATACTAGCGAAGGAATTCCCCGTCTCTCCCCTACTAGTTCTTGTCTCACATCTCAGCCAGGGATCATATCCCTAAGCTTTTATACCAACTGTGACGCCCCCCCAAATAGGTATACATCAACCATCTTGAGTCGCCAAATACATGGTACAAAATTCAAATACAACTTAATTATACAATAGTCGTGTAACATATGAAAAAACATAATCTAAGAGCTTTTATAAGAATATTGTCATCTAGACAATATCCACACTCAATGGAGTCCTCATTACATTTATTATCACACTATTTAACAAAATAGTGAGGACTACTAATGTTATCACCTGGACCGTCACTCCGTTCCCCGACTAGTCCCGGCTACGTTCTCATTTCCTGAAGAGAACAATGAAAGAAAGGGTGAGCTCAACTAGCCCAGTAAGAAATATTATGACTAAGATAATGCAGAATAAATTATCATTAGCCTTCAACAATGTTAAACTGATAGAATATAATAGAAAACAAGTTTAACTTTAGCGGAACAAACAATCCATTAGAAGAGTCAAGTAGAGCATAAAATCTACTATCTTCAATGATTTAAAAAGTTTTTCATCAACTTTATCGCTGAGACTCAGCTTAATAAATAAAATCGAATCATCCGTGCATCACGGTCAAGGATAGTCATGTAATCATCAATGGTCATGATTATACCGAATTATCCCTGGTCATAATCATACCAACAACTGTCCATCAATGAACTACAGGCCCATGAGGACCTTTACCACATCATTCGTCACATTACGGTCATGGTTACACCGAATAATTCCTGGTCATAATCATACCAAGTCCATCTATGCACGTAAGACAAAGATGACTTTAATCACAATATAAGCATGAAAATGATGACAATGACATAATAATTGAATAAAACAAGTTCAAGGATAAATTTTAAAGATTTATAATTTTATTGGGCAAAGGGTAAAAAATGCCCTTGATATTTACCCAGATGTCCCACTTTCACCTTAAACTAATTATTTTTCCAAAACTACCCTTAACGTTATATTTTTTGGGTCATTACCGCCCTACTAGTTAATGTAAGACAAACCAAGTTAAAATGTGATGACGTGGCAGACTTAAATATAAAATATATTCTAACATAACATATTTACATCAATTTAATCAAAATACTAAAATTCAAAACATAACATATTTACATCAAATACTAATTTAAAAAATACTAAAATACTAAAAAAAATCAAATTAAAAAAATACTAAAATTTAAATTATTTTGTTAATTAATCAAAACAACAAAAATTCAAATTACATCATTAAAATACTAAAATCATAATACTAAATACTAATTGATATAAAAAAATTTAAATTACTAAAATCATAATACTAACTAATATTTTTAAAATTCAAAACCTGAATATTAAGATTATTTTAGTAATTTTAATATTAATTTTAAAATTCATATCAATTTAAAATTATTATGATGAAATTTGAATTTTTGATTCATTTTTAAAAAATATTATTAAATCATCAAATTATAACATATATTGTTATGTATATATTATTACATCATCAAATTATTTATATTATTTATAACATATATCAATTATGTATAGATTATTACATCATCAAATTTTTTTATATAGTTAAAAAATATTATTTAGCATTATGATTTTAGTAATTTAAAATTTTATATCAATTAGTATTTAGTATTATGATTTTAGTATTTTAATGATGTAATTTGAATTTTTGTTATTTTGATTAATTAACAAAATAATTTGAATTTTAGTATTTTTAGTATTTTTTTAATTTGATTTTTTAGTATTTTAGTAATTTTTAATTAGTATTTGTTGTAAATGTGTTATGTTTTGAATTTTAGTATTTTGATTAAATGATGTAAATATGTTATACAACTTATTTTATTTAATTAGTTGTTTTGATTAGTTAACAAAATAATTTGAATTTTATTTTTTTGATTAAATGATGTAAATATGTAATGCTTTTTTTATTTTGAATTTTAATATTTTTTGTTTTGATTAAATGATATATATTATTTTATTTAGAATATATTTTATATTTAAGCCTGCCACATCATCACATTTTAATCCCGTTTGTCTTCTTTTAACTGTAGGGGCACGGGTGACCCAAAAAATATAACGTTAAGGGTACTTTTGGAAAAAAAAATTAGTTTAGGGTGCAAGTGGGACATCGGGGTAAACATCAGGGGCTTTTTTGACCCTTTGCCCAATTTTAATTTATCCAGAAATCAATAACGTCCAAATTGTCAACATGATACTTCATTGTGGAGTAAAATTCAAGAATGCTCAGAAGAATATTTCCATGAAAAGATATTGGATGAAGTGCAAATATCAAGGATATTCCACTAATTTTATTGAGTATAGAAGCCAAAACTTTAACCAACTGAGTATAATAGAATATATGAAACCGCAAATGGATTTTTGCCCGCCATTCGGTAATCCACGTAAACAGATCATTTCCACAAATTAATAAGGAATGAATATGAAGGGTCATTCACCATGCATGCGGTAGTCCACATAGACAGATTATTCCAACAGGATAATAAAGAATGGAATAACAGAAGAATTCACCAGGCATGCGATAGACCGCACAGAAAGGTTATTCCAACAGAATAATAAAGAATGGAATAACAGAAGAATTTCACCATGTCTGCGGTACTTCGCATAGATAAGTTATTCCAACATAATAATAAAGAATGGAATAACAACCCTTACGAGTATTGAAAGAAAATAACTCTCTTCATGAATACAAAAGAATAATACCCCTAACCTTAGAAGAAGACTGGATACTGAAATAGTGAGGTAGCAGACTTCTCTTCTTCTTTCTCTCTATAATAATTGCTTTATGGCTATAGTGAATTGGTGAGAAATAAAGGAAGAATGAGCTTCTATTTATAGGAAAATATAGTTTCGATAATTGCACATTTTGGGGCTTAAAATATTACAGTACAATACCTTCCTCTTTTTCTTCATTTTTAATTTAGTCCTACAAGTATTATCAAACTTGCACCACCTCCCCTAATAGTAAATAATATGAATTAATAGTTCATTCATGTGACTTAATAGTGTAATCATGTGAAAAAACTAATTACAGTATAGTACCATCAACTATACCTCCATTTTTAACTTAGGTATGCAAGTATTATCAATCTTGCACCACCTCCCCTAATAGTACAAGAATGTGAATCAATAGTACACACATGTGAACAAATAGTTATAATCATGTGAATTAATAGCAATTAATTGCTCATTTATCCAGTTAATTACCCGATTGGTCAACATAACCTCCAGACATATCGAAATAAATATCGATTTTCACTAACACAAATAATTCCAATACAATGGAACTATCCATTTCATCTTTAATCAACAAGAACTTATTCATCATTAATATTGTAATTCACAATATTTAACAACCAGGTCGTTCCAAGGAAAGAGGGGGTTTCCAATAAGGATTTGTCCTTATTGGCGCGCAATTAGGTGAACAAACCTCTCCTTGACAGAACTTCTAGACATTATCAATATTGCAAATAATAATATGAATAACTTTGTCGTCTCAATTATTGATTTAATAATAATAAATATTATGCGAGATGATCTTTGTGACAATAATTGAATCAATAATATGAGAGATATGATGCAACAATTCTTTAGCAATAATTGAGTATAACTGAGTGACTTCTCACATAAGCATCAATAATCAATACAGTGTGCTACTATGCAACCACGCGTATTACTGTACTTTTACTACTGGGTAGTTCAACAGTTTAACGGTAACCCTTTCACCGTTATTTTTATAAAAAAATAATTCTCTCATTTTCTAACTACGACAATACTTCCGTTGTGGGGTCCACCAATGATTGTGCCATCGTACGAATATTCCTTGTTAAAATGAATATTCTCCGACCAATCGAATATTATATAACCACTTGCTTACTATGCAAAATTTATAAATATTACCCACAACTATAACATTATATCAAATCCACACCATAATATTCAAAAATATATTTCGAGAAAATTATTCTTTATTCATCAAAGTAGGGGTCTTACAGTATTGACTATAAATGGAGAGCAGTCGATAGACTATGAACGTTTATTTTCAATTTTTGAAAAGGTTGTACAGAAGTTCATCCGTAAACCGTCATAACTTATGGGCACGAAGGGTGATCAGCCCGGTATGCCCTGTACTAATTAACACTACATTTTATAATGATGTTTTTGTTCATCATATCCGCCTTGGGAGCACAAATGTTTCCCATGATCGGGATGTTCATACTTAGTCTGGAATCAGAACCAAAATAATTCGGTTGAATAATAATAATGTTTTATCATGTTCAACGATACTTTTAAATCTATGTCTAGCCGAGTCAAATAGCTTAGACGACTTTTAATTAACGTATACATATCGAAAACAAATAGGTGTGCACCAACATATGACTAAATACAACCATTATCCAAGTGAGGACACTTGCATAACCCAACTTAGCTATCTATAAATAGGATATATCTTGATCAATAACAATAGAGTTAAGAAGTTTGTACAACAGGAATATAATTCAATAACGTACTTACACAAGATCATTGCATAAGTAATTTCAAAGACTAAGGATACTTTCTCAATAAAGAGTAAGAGTTAGAAACTTGTCTGATCTGCTGTTACACAACTTAGTTTTATCTTTTATACAGAGACTTATCATTCATAAGATCATTCTTTTGATTAGAATAATATATCGTAACACATAGTACTGCTATTTGCAGTCAACACATACCTTAATCACATTGTCATATATTTATATCAGTCATTGGAACATAAAAAACTACCTATAAAGTTAAACTATCTAGGTCTGAATCAATTTTGGAAACATTTTGGTGTACCAACGACTTTATCGTATAACTATCAAGTTTAAAACTCTATTCTGTAGTTCAATATTCCTTTAGATAATTTAAATATCAGTCATACTATTTTCCAGTGACTTATAATAATTTTTAAATAATTATTATCATTTATCATGATTTTTCAATTATTGAAATTATTTTTAAGTAATTTAAATACCTAATAATTCTATTATCATTAATATTTAAATAATATTAAATTATTAATTAAATCCTTGCCAAAATATTAAAGTTATTTATAATAACTTAAAATATTTTTAAAACATTTTATTACCCTTAAATGATTTTTTAAAATATTTAAAATCATTTTTAAATAATTACTATTAATATTTAAATATTAATTTATTATTCATCAAAATATTAAAAGTCATTTATTATTACTTAAAATATTTTAAATCATTTATATCCTTTTAAATGATTTTTAAATTAATAAAACCATTTTTAAATTTTTATTTAATATAATTATTAAATAAATTTAATATCATTAATATTAAATTATTAATGAAATTTAACCTAAAATATTAAAAGTTACATTTTATAACTTAAAATATTTTAAACACTTTATTATTATTTAAAATAATTTTTAATATAATAAAATAATTTTTAATCAATTTATTTAATACATTAATTAAATAAATTTAATATCATTAATATTCAAATAAATAATAATATTAATGAAAAATATGTCAAATTATTAAAAGTTAATTTTATAACTTAAAATAATTTATAAAACTAATTTTGGAATTTTTAATAATTAAATTCTATTTTTAAATGATTTTTGGAAATAAAATTAATTAAAATTAATAAATTTGTTGCTAAAGCCTTTAGCGATAGAAAATGTCGCCTATTATGTTCTTGAGCCTCAAGAACATTCATAACCAGTATTCATGATGCTAGGTTTGACCAACAATCATTCTCTGTTCAATGTGTTTAATTTCTGGGCAAGCTACGGTTCAGATCTTGTAATACTAATGTAACACTACATGATCCAACAATAAACAAGGTTATAACATATCCCAGAAGCAAGATCTAAAGGCCTAAACTAGCTGTCAGAGTTGTTCTTCATTTTCTGGGTTACCCAGAAAATAAGAACAGTTCGAGTAGCCTATTTTGGGCTTCCACAACTTGCTTTTCATGTAATGTTTTTATGGTTTATGGGTTATAGGTTGTAGTCCACATGACAAAGAACATATCTATTACACTTAATCAGTCTAAGAACAACACAATCACAAGATATGGTTCGGTCAAACCATGTCAGAAGTCGCGTTCTTGAGTTTTCTGGGTTACCCAGAAAACGTATTTCTTGATCATCCTGCCTGGTTTGACCGTCCACTATCTTAAATCTATTTGTTATTTAGGCGATTTAAAAGCATGAATCTATAGTCCATCTACTATACTACAACTTAGATACAACAACATAACCAAATTAACAAACACCTGACAGATCTAGACGTATGAGCAAGCTGTCAGACCCATCTGGGTAAGTTATGGGTTACCCAAAAAATCGAAATTCATGGTCGGTCAATGCACTTTGACCTTCCATAACTTGCAAGATATACATGATCTGACCATGATTCCAGTTCCAGATCAAAGCCCTCATAACATACTACAACTACAAACCTTTAAAATACAAAAATAATTAACAGGCACTGATCTAGGAGGCCTGACTTTTGACTATCAAAGAACATTTTTAAGTATTTCCAGATTTTGAAAATATTCAATTTCATGCATCTATTTGTTATGGATCCACCATATAACAACCCAAATCACTTATTAACACTACATACAACATATTTAAACACAAAAACATAAGATCTAACATAACATACAAGATCAGATTTGGTTTTAGGGTTTATACCTCACTTTCCTAAATCTTGATTCTAGGCTTCCTTAATTGATATGGTGATGATAGGGGTTTGATTTGGGACTGGTCCAATATTGGAATTCGTGGGTTTAGAGAGAGAGAGAGAGGTTTGGTTGAGAGTTTGTGAATAAATGAGCTAGTTTTGTGAACTTTTCTCTCTCTTGATCTATATATCTATTGATGCAATGAACTTGGCTGAGGCAAGGTGTCCCTTAGATCAGATTTAGTTGAGATATATGCACATGGGCGATATCTAAAGTTGGTAAGCTCAATTATATGACAAGATACACACTCAACCCTATTAAAAAATGTGACAAAAAGGGCAATTTGGACACTTTGCTTGTAATTTTAATGGCTTCCTTGTCATTTATCCCAACCCTTAGGGTTTGTAAAAATAAATTTTTAGGATTTAAAAATAAAAGTTAAGATTTCTAAATTGGAAATTAGGGTTTCCTAATTACATTAGGTTTTCTAATTACATAAAGCTTACTATTAGGATTAAGATTTACTAATTAACATTAGGGCATGTAAATTAAAATTAGGGTTTCCTAATTAGCATTAAAATCTTTAAATCTACAATTAGGGTTTCCCTAATTACACATTAGGGTTTCCTATTTAGGTTAACTATTATATCACTTATCATAATTTACAAAATCACCATCACTTAACAGTCTTGAACTCCTATTTGAATTTCAAGTTAGGGTTTATCAGTTTATCCTTAAGGTTTTGTCATGCTATACTATAACTAATCAACAATTATCATTACACACATACTGTATATACCTAAAATATTGAAATACATTTAATATATTATCAATTTTCAAATTCCTTATTCAAAATCCAAAATTATGGTTTTGTATTCATATCCAACTTCACTTTCATTGTTAGTCAACTAAAAATTTTAAATTGACTATCCTGTTAAATCCATATCGCACATATTTAAAAATATTATTCATGATACCAATACTCATAATAATTAATAATAAAAAAAATTATTCGTAAAAATATAGATATAATTGTTTGAAAATTCTCGGTCTTTACACAAGATCCTAGTTCAAAGCGTTATTTTGAGTAAAATTGACCTCATATGTATATCTGCACTTTATGGTTACCCTGACTTTTAGTTGTGGGTTATGAAACTATGGCGACAATAATTATAATTAATGAGAATAAAGAAGATAGGTAACGACCAACCTAATGTCTCGATTTGTGGCCTAGGTTACTAGAGTTATGAAGCCTGAGGGGTGACTTTATACCTGGTGCCCTAAAGCCGTTTGGTTTTGAAGTCACCGGCCTAACGCTCGCTATATGGGTAATTTAGTTATGACACCCCCAAATTCAGACCACTCACGTCTCGAATTTGGTTCGCCACGTGCTACATATCTAATGACAAAATAACATATCAGTGCAACGAAAATAACAAAATAGATTACATTTATTTAATATAATCATTTCGTCCCAAGGTTTCGTAACTTAAAACATCTCTTACATACCTTAAACATAGTTAAACATAGTTTAGACATAATTAATACATAACACAATTTAAGTCTTTACATATCATAATATTTCTAATTAAATAAATATGAAGCTACTAAATAGCTTTGCCTTTGCCCTTATCAGTGCCCTAGGGTCCGCCTTGCTCTGCCTTAACTGAAATGTTTTTAGGGAAAGCAAGAATAAGCAACAAGTTTACTCAACAAGTAATATAGCAATAAGGGTGTTCAATATAGTTTTAAATTTATCCAGGGTACAACAATAATGATAGTTCAAGGATATAAGAAGTATCAATGAGTCTCAACAATAGTCGTTAAGGACAGAAAATATCAATAAGATTCAATACTTAATCATTTCGAGTTTTCAAATTAATGAATATTGAGCAGTAAGTACTATGAACTTCTACTAGAATTAACAGTAATATACTGATAATCCAACAAAAATGAGTACAACGGGTGATCAGCCTAAGGTACCCTACTTTATGCATATCGTTTAATCGTACTCAAGTGTGCACGTCGGTCTCCCGACAAATATAATTTCCCCTTCAAAGAAGGTTGTTCATCTCAGTCAATACAAGATTCCGCACCAATTAATTGGTTTGGATCGCTTTCAAATTATGATTTAGGTCTAGCCGAATCAAAGGGCATAGACTGCTCTTTAAATGTATATTAGAACAATTATAAGTTCAATACTCGAAATCAAAGTTCAAAGAATATAAACAACTCTATTCCAACTATGAAGCATTATGTCATAAGATAAGAATCATACTTTCAATTGTTTATTTGTACAACTAATAATAGTACAAGCTCAAGTAATGCTCAATAAAGAGTAGGGTTCGAGTACTTACACAAATTCAAAGTTGTGTAAGATAGGAAACTTACGAAATCATACATTCCTTGCATAAAGTAAATGCATAGGTTATGATACTTGCATCAAAGAGATAAGGTTTAGATACTTGCACAATATTCAAGTCGTGTAAGTTAGAAAACTTGCCTCAAGCGTAGTTTACCAAAGTATAGATTATCAACACTTTTTGAACCCTATTACAACATAATTACGTATATAGGATATTCATTAGTTATGTACATCTGATACACAAACTCGATATGTAAGTTTATCATATACATACGATTCTAACTTAACCGTATAATCCTATACGTAAGTCATTACGTACTTTACATACACATAACACAAAATCAGTTTCTAATACACTGACATTAAAGAACATAGTTTGTTATCATATTTGGACTTAAAGTTATAAACACTTATCCAACATATGATTCTATCATTAGCATGCTCATTGACACATTAAATACTATACTGGACATGTATTACAGATTAAGGTAATAATATAAACATGCATAACATCTCAGATCACAAACAGAATAAGCAATCTTCAACGCTTGAGGTGGTGGCGACAATGGCGCTTGATTTGAACTAGGATTTGAATGCGGTGTTACTGCTCCTAGTTCAAATCAGAGCTGAGAAAACATAAGCATGGCCCAACTTGCACACCCTTATACACATACGATGACACTTGCAGAATCATACATGACGTGATGTTTATGATTAGGTTTGGTCTCTTATATGGCCATTCCAAGATTCTTTTAATGTTATGGTTTTGTTTTTAGAAAAATTTCTATTTCGACAAGGCTAAATGGAACCAATTTTCAATAGGTTACTCGTGTTTAACAATTATACCACATAATGAGTTTAATAAACCTTAAATATATATGCTCAAGTTATTTTACCCATGTATTCCAAATTAACATAGTTTTACTTCTTTAGAATTTATTTGAAACTATGATTAACTAGTTCACAACATACTTAGCTAGATGGATGCACATATTAATCATGTCTAGATGCATACATTGTCTTATCATGATGGTACAAAGTCCAGAATACCCATAGCGTATTTCCCAACAAAGTTGATTTTCAACGTCAACAACTTTCTCGAAAATCTCATGTTAAACCAACTAAGCATGCAAGGAAACTTGGAACCCACATTTTATACTCATATATATATATATACATATATATATATATATATATATATATATATAACTAAGTGACATAAGCATGCTCAAAGTTCTGAATTCAAGGTGTATATAGTTTATCAATTTCGTATTTGAAACTTTAAGTTTTCATTAGTAGGTCATCAAAACTTATTCAAGCATGTAAGGTAAGTCCACATATTCTCTATTATTCATTCATGCTTTCATGCTTATGTATATATGTAATCAGATCATGATATCATGTTTTCAAGTTCAGAATTTAAAGTATACATAGCTCATTGAGTTTGTACTTTGAAACTCAAGTTCCCTTTGGAACCCAAGCTATGGTAAATGGTTACGTGCAAGGTCACATATATCAGCATATCAGGGGCATAATTAGTCATAATGAATTCATACTAGCATGCTCAACATAACAGAAAGTAAACGGATCGGTATCCAAGATCGATAATTGAAGGCAGCCGCCTTGATGGTCTTATATTATAGAAGTGGCGTGGTCGCGCCACTTCGAGCAGAAGTAAAAAAAATGGCTCTATAGACAACATAAGGAACACAATCATTGCTAATTCCTGCAACCCAAATCAACTACATTGCTCCTAAACATGCATACGAACTTCGATAACACAATGACATACCATTTCCTACCAATTAAAAGAGAATTCATGAGATTTATAAGAATTTGTCAAACTTGAAATTAATAGCATACATAAGTACATTACCTTCTTTGAAGCTACAATGGTACTCCTTGAGCTTAATTTTAGATTGATTGCCCAATATCAGCAACTCACTCTCTAGTTTATACTTATCAGACAAATTATCTAGCAACTGAGAGATGAGAAGAAGAGCTTCCATTTATAGAGAATGGTTTACACAGTCCATGAATTTGCCCACCATATACAAACCAACAGGAAAGAGAAGGAACCATTAGATTGAGAGTTTGGTGAAAAGGGATCACCAACTTCATCTCCTCCACTCCCTTCTTCATCATCACAGCTATGCTAGCCTTCAACTGCCGACTCGTGTTTGCGTAATTAGAGTTAAGCTACTGTGAAGCACTATTTGGGTCACTCAAATTGGGACAAGGAATTGTTCTGAGGTGTAGTAACGAAATGTTTACTAATACACTTAGTTTTATTTCCTTTTTGGCTTGTAATTCCACATTTGATAACTAAATGTTATTACAAAATGACAAGTTAGGGATTATTTATGTACCCACATCATATAATCCATGTACATTAGTCTAGTCCAATAAATATTTATAACATGTATGGACACAATTTAATTGGTCACTAATAATTCAATATCTTCTTAAAACTTTATTATTCCAATCATACTTACTTATTGAATTAATTATTAATTTGCAAATCATTGATTTAATATACATAAAGTTCATCTTTAATGTTCTCACACATACATGTTTTCAAATGAGCATTATTTATGTAACTTACATTATATAGTCATATCACCATGTCACACTATACTTTATATTATATAGATGTAGTTACTATATAATATGTGATTACATATCATTACACTTAGCAATTTATTGAACAAACATTAATCTTATAATATTAATCAATTATTTATTCATTAATATGTTATTACTCATAATAACAATTAATTAACAATATATTATTAATTAATCATTCACTTATTAATTCCTTCTTTAATTAATTAAATCATCATAATTCTCATTATCGTGTCACACAAGGCATTCTTCGAGCTTATCATAAACTCCACATTTTTCTTACTTCTTATACATTCAATTTGAATTAATTGAATTATTCACCTCACAACACATCAATATTTATATTCAAATAAAAATTTCCATTCTTATTAATATCATTATCAAGATTATTCATAAAATTCTCGGTTCTTACATCCTCCCCCTTATAAAAATTACGTCCTCGAAATTAGTACAAGGTTACACAAATAGATGGGGATAGTCCCTCGCCATCCTAATCTTCTAATTCCCATGTGGCCTCCTCAGCGTCGTGGTTCCGCTAAAGTACTTTTACAGAAGATATAATTTTATTTCTTAACGTCTGCTCTTTCCTATCTAATATCTGGACATGAATCTCTTCATACGCCATAATCTTCTCCACTTGAATGTGCTCGTAGGAAATCACGTGTTTGTAGTCAGGCTTGTACGAACGCAACATGGAGATATGAAACACATTGTGGATGTGCTCCAACTCAAGTGGTAACACAACTTTTTATGCCACTTTGGCCACTCGGTTCAATATCTCAAATGGTCCTATTAACCTTGGACTCAATTTTCCCTTCTTGCCGAATCGTATTTTTCCCTTCTAGGGAGATACTTTCAAGAAAACGTAACTTCTGACTTAAAAGTCGCGGTCTTGACGATATAAATCTACGTATTTCTTCTGGTGATCTTGTGCAGCTACCAGTCTAGCTCTTATCACTGTCCCCACATCTATGGTTTGTTGTACTAACTCAGGTCCAAACATTCGTCGTTCTCCAACTTCGTCCCAAGATAATGGTGTTCGACATTTTCTCCCGTAAAGAGCTTCGTACAGTGGCAAGTTGATACTCGTATGGTAACTATTGTTATATACAAATTCTACTAGGGGTAGGTGATCGTCCCAATTTCCCTTGAAGTCCATCACGCATGTTCTAAGCATGTCCTCCAGCGTTTGTATCGTTCGCTCACTTTGTCCGGCTATCTGCGGATTATAAGTAGTACTCAACCTCAGCTGTGATCCCATCTTCTCTTGCAAGCTTTTCTAGAATTTAGACGTGAAGTGCGGATCTCGATCAGAGACAATTGATATCGGTACTCATGTCGTGAAACAATTTTCTTTACGTACAGGCTCACTAACTTATTCAAATTATATCGGATCTTGATTGGTAGAAAATGAGTCGTCTTCATTTGTCGATCTACGATAACCTAAATGGCATCAAAACCTTTCTGCGTAACTGGAAGTCCCACCACGAAGTCCATGGTAATGTGCTCCCATTTCCACTCTGGTATTTCCAACGGTTGAAGTAGACCACTCGGCCACTGGTGCTCTACTTTGACCGGTTGACAAGTAAGACATTTATTAACTCATTCCGCGATTTCTCGTTTCAGATTGGGCCACCAAAAATGTTGCCTCAAATCTCGATACATCTTTGTGCCTCCTGGATGAATGGATTACGTCGTATAATGTGCTTCGTGCAAAATTTCTTCCCTCAACTCGGTTATCGCTGGTACCCACACTCTCCCTTCGAATCTCAAAATACTATCTTTATCCATTTTGAATATCTCTTCTTCATTTTTTGTGATCCTCTTCCTAATTTTCTCACATTCTTCATCCTTCTCTTGTGATTCCTTTACTCTCTCCAACAATGTTAGACGAGCTTCCACTGCAAATAATTTTTCTTCAGACCTCCCCGGTCCCTTTACTTCTATCTCCAATTTCTCCATTTTTCTTATTAACTCCTCTTGAGTTGTCAGTTGAAACATCTTCTCCCTTCCTTTCCTTTTTAGCGCGTCGTCTACTACGTTTGCCTTTCCCGGGTGATAAAGAATATCGCAATCATAATCCTTGATTAATTCCAACCACCTCCTTTGACGCATGTTTAACTCCTTCTTTATGAAGATATATTTCAGACTCTTGTGGTCCGTGTATATCTCACATTTCACTCCGTAGAAATAATGTCTCCAAATCTTTAACTCAAAAACTACTGCCGCTAACTCTAAGTCATGAGTAGGGTATCATTTTTTGTAATCCTTCAATTGTCGCGATGCGTACGCAGTGACCTTTCCATGCTGTATTAGCACACAACCAAGTCTTCTGTGCGACGCATCACTATGCACCACAAATCCTCTCGTATCATCTGGTAATAATAATATAGGCGCTTCGCTTAGTCTCTTCTTCAGCTCCTGAAAACTCTCTTCGCATTTGTCCGTCCACACGAACTTCACCATCTTCCTCGTTACATTTGGTCAACGAGCTTGCTATCTTAGAAAAATCTTGGATAAATCTTCGATATTTCTCAGCTAACCCTAAGAAACTTCTTACTTCGGTTGGCATCTGTGGCTGCTCCCAATTATTCACTGCTTCTACCTTTGCAGGGTCTACTGAAATTCCATCCTTATCCACCATGTGTCCTAAGAATTGAACCTTCTTCATCCAAAATTCACACTTGGAAAACTTTGCATATAGCTTATCCTTCCTTAGCGCCTCTAAAACCATCTTCAGATGTTCAGCGTGTTCTTCTTCTGTCTTTGAGTGGATCAAGATATCGTTGATTAAAACTACTATGAATTTATCTAAGAATGACTTGAAGACTCGGTTCATCAAGTCCATAAATGCTGCCGGAGGATTTGTCAACCCGAATGACATCACCAGAAATTCGAAATGTCTGTAACGAGTTCGGAACGCCGTCTTTGATATGTTCTCCTCCCATACCTTCAACATGTGATAGCTTGTCCATAGATCTATCTTCAAGAAACACTTCGCTCCCTTCGGTTGATCGAAAAGGTCGTCTATCCTTGGTAACAGATATCTATTCTTAATCTTTACTCTGTTCAATTCTCAATAATTGATACAGAGCCTCATCGATCCGTCCTTATTTTTAACAAAAACCATTGGTGCTCCCCAAGGAGACACACTCAGTCGTATGTAACCATTATCTAGTAACTCTTGCAATTGTATCATCAATTCCTTCATTTCTATTAGCGTCATACGATATAGGGCTTTCAAAATTAGTGTCATTCCCGATGCTAAGTCTATTATGAATTCGATTTCTTTGTCTAACGGAAGACCAGGCAGATCGTCCAGAATTACATCTTGGAATTCTCACACTACGGATATATCCTTAATTTTTACTCCCTTTTTGGAGTATCAAGAATGTAAGCTAAATAGCATACACATCCTTTCCTTAACAATTTCTTGGCCTGCATCACTGTATGGCAACATGATTGCTTAAGCGATGAGCTACCATAAAACACTACCTTAGACTTATTCGGAGCATGAAGGTTTACACTTTTATTCTGACAATCAATTATCACAGCATGGTTATACAACCAATCCATTCCCAATATTACGTCAAACTCTCCCAATCTCATCGGGATCAAGTCTACGCTTAGTTCATGATCTCTAATGGTTGCGCGACAATTTCCGTAAATGTATTCTACAGGGATTACTTCCTTATTCACAACTTTTACGTTCAAAGGATTTCCTAATCGTTCTCAGGGTAATTTAAGTCGACTAGCAAATTCCTCAGATACAAAAGAACAGGTGGCACCCGAATCAAATAAAATATAGGCATTTATATCATTGATTGGGATAATACCAGCCACCACGTCCTTCGTACCTACTGCGTCCTGGACGGTTATATTAAAGGTCATAGCGGTTGGGCAGTTGGATTGAGTCAGTCCGTCAATCATCAGTTTGTTGCATCCCCCTTGCTGGACACTTCCTCCGCCACTCCCTTTCTTTGGGCAATCTCTAATTAGGTGGTTCACCGAGCCACAAGCGAAACAACCCTTGATCTTCTTGGGCTTCAGGAAGTTAGGTGAAATGTGCCCTTCCTGGCCGTAGTTGTAACAAGTACTATGCCCTTTCCAACACTCGCCCTGGTGATTCTTCCCACACTTCAGGCATCCCTCTGCCCTCTTCTTAAACTCTCCACGAAACTTCCCCACTTGATTTTTGTGATTTTGTTGTTGTTTTTATTTCCAATTTCCTCTTCCCTAAATTACTTCCCCCGCTGCTGCTTCCTCCACGGCTTTCTCCTCCCTTGTTCTTACCTTTCTTCTCCTTGTTGTACAAACTCAAAGCTTCACTACCTCCCTCTGTAATAATTGCCATCTCCAGTAATGTCGCAAAAGAATCGATCTGAAGAACTGACACCTTGTTGAACAATCAAGGTTTCAGCCCTTGCTCAAAATGTCTAGCTTTCCTCTCTTCATTTCCTACTTGGTGTTATGCAAATCAAGCTAGCTCATTGAACTTAGTCGTGTATAGCGCCACTGTCATATCTCCATGCTTAAGTTCTAAGAACTTCACCTCCATCCTATTCTTCATGTTCTTTGGGAAGTAATTATCGAAGAACAAGGTCTTAAATCTCTCCCATGCTATTATCCCTTCTCCTGCTCTTTCCTGATTCGCCTCCCACTAGTAGTTCACCTCGCCTCTCATCATGTAGGTGGCAAACACCGTCTTCTGGTCTTCACCCACACGAGCGATGGTGAAGGTCTTCTCCACCTCTTTGATCCACATCTGTGCCATGATCGGATCGATAGTGCCCACGAATTCCGGAGGTCCTTAAAGTTCGTGACTAGAACTGCTTAGGGATTGGGGTGATCGGGTTCATTGTTCCTTCCCCTAAGAGCCTCCCCTAACAAATCTACTATCCTTTGCATAGGGTCTACTTGCTCTCTATCATTATTAACTGACTCTTCTGGTGTCGCTGGTCTACGTCTTGGCGGCATTTTTTGCATCACAAAATTTTCATTTTTATTATCTTGTTTTATTACTTAAACGTTTCTCAAATGAAAAAGGAATAAATTTCATAACACGTTTCTGAAATAAGATCATTTATATTCATATGCCAAATCATTATATCAACATGATCATTCCTAGCATACTTCTATAAATGTCAACACATATCCCCTAATATCACAAAAGATGGGGACAAATACTAACATGCTACCCCTCTAACATTTTACAAAAGTTTGGGGTTTACATAGCTATCCCATAATTCTCACAAAAGATTGGAATTACAACAACAAATCATAAATGACTAACAACTACTACAACTAAACTACTAACACCTAGACCTCAATCTAACATTCCGCGCTCAACAACGCTCTTGTATTCCTTCTGTGTTATGTGTGCCACCAAATCTTGGCTTATGGTATGTCGAGTTTGTCCCTGCTCCGCTGAGTAATGATATACACCATCAATCAATCTCTCCATGGTCGTTCACAAAGCATAGCCTATCTTGTTCATCTTCCTCCTCTTGTATCTCACCTCATCTTCTAAATCATTAGCCCTATCATTGGCTTATTCCCACTTCTCCTCGAAGTGGATCATATCCATTACTTCCATCTCTAACTGAGTATGGAAAGCCTCCTTTTCCGTCCTCTCGCTCAACTCTCTCTGCTCCGTCTCTTCTAGCTTTCCTGTCAACTCTATATTTAGAGACACTGATCTATGGAACAGAGTCCCCATCTGGATCTGTGACACCCCCAAATCCTTATACTTCATTACCTCAAGATTTGGTGTTCATGTAATCAAAACATTCATAATTAACTACCCAATTATAATAAATTGAATAATAAAAACCTGCCCATACATGATTACTTAAATAAAAATATTATCTCCCAGGTTCTCTAACCTTTAATACAATCATTCAAGTGCGGAAATAAAGTTATTACATCACATCATTATTAAAAATCTATCATCAATGATAAAAGAAAATTACAAGTCTTCATCACTTGTACATTTTTTCCCTTTCCTTTGCTAGTTGTAGGTTTATCTACCTTCTCATTCATAGCTGCAATAAATGTATAAATATGCAAGAGTGAGCAAACAAAGCTCACTTGAAATAAGAATAAATCTCTTTACAACATTTGCCAAATAATAGGCTCAATAGAACTGAATGATGTGTTCTATTAACTTTTCAACATTTGCCAAATAATAGGCTCAATAGAACTGAATGATATATTCTATTAACTTTTCAACATTTGCCAACTCATGGGCTCGAATAGAACTTAATAATTTGTTACAATAACATTCTTAAATAAACTCTTGAGGTCAGTGACCCTCAAGCTATTAAAGTTAAAGTTGAAAGATTACTTATAGCTGCATGGACATGGTTCATGGTCACTTGACCCCACGATGGTTTATTTAAGAATGTTAATAACAACAAATTGATTAAGATTAAAACTTCAATAAAATGTTGATGAAATTTATTATTTGCACTGAAAATGTGTGATAAAATTGAAATTTATAGTGTAATTAATTATGAGTAATGAATCTTAATATCAAAGCCTTATCAAGGTTGTGTGAACCTTGGGTGGGGAAAAGCCTTAGGAATTAACCTTTGAAAAGATAGTGGTGATTAACTCCTAACGAGTTTTAAAGAGGAAATAATAAAACACTTATGTGATTATGTGTTTATACTTATGTGCTCATGAGTGTCGAGTAGTAATGATTAATGATTAAAACTTAAAATTTTGATGTCAGGATGACTAATGTCGGAGAATACAGTCAGGCTAGGGAGGATAGACCTCAGATGCCTATAGAGGAGGAGCCTCGAGACATTCATGTTAGTTGAGAACAACTACTACCACGGGAGTCAGCCCCGCTGGTCACAGTTGTTGAAGACGAGGATGATGATGTGGAGACGGATGAGGAGGATCCCGTTGAGTTTCCACAGGAAGATGAAGATGATGAGGACGAGGAGGAGGAGACTCCACTAACCTCGATAGCTGCTCGAATGTACGATGAAGTCTACGACCATAACATGGAACTTCAGGATACAGTTGAGGAATTTCAAGAGATAGTAGCTGAACAATAGACTGCAATGACGCAGAAAGACGATGAGATCCTAGATTGTGAGGAACGACTGACTAATGTCGAGGAAAAGCTAGAACGGACTGAAGGAGAGAAAGACCAACTGATTGAGGAGGTCGCTGAATTGAAGAATAAGCTAAGGGAAGAAGCTACGAAGAGGACAAGAGCCGAGGACGCATATGAAGTAATGTTTCAATGAGCCGGGATAGCAGTGAAAGACGCACATGCAAAGAGAATGAAGATGGAAGAGATGAATAGAGTATTCAACACCATGGTTAATCGAGCTCAGGATCGAGTCATGGAATATTATATTCAGTTCGAGACACTGACATCGTACGTATTAGATCACAGAACAATGTTCCGAGTCATGGAGGAAGAACGTAGTAAGGCTAAGCAGTATCTTAGTAGAACATCGTAGTTGTTGTACGATGAATAAAATATTAAATAAATTGTAAATCCCAAGTGTTATGAAACCTATGGGATATGTGGATGATGTTGTCCTGAAACTTTTGTAGTTCAGGAAAGTAATGTAAATAGCAGTAATGCAATTGTTTTATGTTTTCAAAGAGGTTATGAATAAATAAAAGTTGTTATTTTATTCAAAGTGTTATGTGATTTGTTGTTATTTCTTTTGTAGAAGCAATTTAAGTAGAAATTACTTAAAAGAGTTGAGTAATAATCTAATGGGTGTATTTTTAAACAGAAAATGCCTCCCAGATGTCAACCACCATGACAGAGAACCAACGAAGGAACCAACAATAACAACAATGTTGATGCTAACCCAATTCAACAATTAGTGATGTTACTGACAGAAGCGTTGTAGAATCAACCACAGAACTAAGGAACAATGTTTAAGGAGTTCAAGGCGGTTAGACCGCCTGAATTTCGCGGGTCAGTGAATCTAGTCGAGGCAAAGACTTGGATTATGGAAATAGAGAAGGTGTTCGATGTTGCTAGGGTAGGAGATGATCAGAAGACTGCTTTCGCAACATTCATGTTGAAAGCAGAAGCTAGTTATTGGTGGCAGGCTAATAAAACTCGAGAAGGACCAGGGATGATGATCTTGGATAGGTTTAAGGAGATATTCTTCGAGACCTATTTTCCTGAGAGTTCGAAGGGTCAAATTTGGAAGTACAATTTAAGGCGAAGGCGAGGAACGATGATTTATATCTGAGTATGCCGCTAAATTCAACGAGTTGGCGAGGTTTTCGCCTTATCAAGTCAGCATGGACGAATGCAAGGCGAAGAGGTTTGAACAGGGACTGAAGCCCTAGTTGTACAGTAGGGTTTCCCTATTTCAATTGAAGACTTTCGCAGCAGTAATAGAGAAATCAATACTCACTGAAGGTGGAGGCGAGGCAGTGACAAAGTTCAATCAGGAATAGAAGAAGAAGAAGAAGAAGAAGAAGAAGAACGAGGTGGAAATCAAAAATGGAGGTGGTAGTGGTGGAAACAACAACAACAACAACTTGAAGAGGAAGTGAAATGGAAACGTGGGTGCTAGAAACCAGCCGGGTAACCAGCAGATCAAGAAGTTTGAAGCATGTGCTACATGCGGTAAGTTTCACAAGGGTGCGTGCTTGATGAGGAAAAGAATATGCTTCAATTGTAACACCCCCATACCTATACTCCCGTGGTATCCGGTATGGTGTTTATAGAGAATTAACATAATGCATTTAAATCTATACACCTATGGTATCTGATTCAAAATATTACATTAGATAGAGGGACTATCAGATATAATTCCCATATATTCAAGATTCACAGTATCCCATAACAGATGGTAATTCCCAAGAGAAATATTACTTGTGTTTGGATACCCTCACTTGAATATATGAACTGTATCTGTGACTAGAGTCTATCTATCCGAAATTCAGAGTATCAGTAATAACATGAACAGTCCATATTACCAATACCCTCACCCAGATGTATAGTCTATGTCATGCGGATACACACTATCGTATCGATAATAACTATCTATCTGAAATTCAGAGTATTAATAACAACATGAACAGTCCATGCTATTAACACCCTCACTCAGATAAATAGTTCCCAAAGATCTCCACTAGAATAGAAGACATCTTACTTTACATCTATATATGTAAGAAAACACGGTTGCGGAAATAAAAGATATTATATATATCATAATATAATGATTCGATTACAAAATTCTCATAACGAGTTCTTATTACTAGGTATTCATACAGACAAGAATATAATCTAATCTATGTAGGGACGATTCCCTTTATCTACTCCAGATGTTCCAGGATTATCATCTAATACTACAAAGGGAATAATTTGCAAGGGTGAGCTATGACATGCTCAGCAAGTTGTATATTTATAAAAATATAGGATTTGAAGAATTATAACAATTCAAATTTTGATTGATAGTTGTTACCATTTCTGGATTTCTATTTCCAACTAGTTCTGGAATTTTTATCATTTCTGTCAGTCACAAAGACTTAGAAATTACATTCATATATGAGATAGGGGATCGGCTTATTCAACATCCTAGGAGTATGCATATATCACCTACGATTGCTCATTTACACTTACAATTTCATCATCAATATATTCATTGGCGCACTTTGCTCCTTTACGGGATACTCAACTTCAATATCGATTGCCTTACCAAAACAATTTGGCTTGACACAACAGTTTATGCTCAATAAACAATATCATATGAATAAATAATTCATTTCTTAGTCATGCTGGAACTATAGCAATAACTTTTCAATAATAGGTAATTCAACATAGGTGTATTATATCAACAGTATAGCAAGATAGAATCTTGTTCAGCGAATAAACAGGGTTGATAAATTTGCATAAGTAATAAATTGGGTATAGAAGACTTGCCTGAGCGTAGATCAGTCAAGTTATACTATTGGAATGCTATTAAGTACCTATGACGTTCAAGAATATAAATCTAACACGTTAGTATTGATAACAATACTCAAATAAAACATTTATTTAATACCAGGTTAGATTTAATAGGGTTTGACTTTTAATCCTTTGATAAATGAACCAATTTTATTTATAAAATTTGGTTATATTTTTTAAATAATTTAATTATCCTTATAATATATTTTAGAAGGTTTAAAGTATTTTTAAATTTTTATTTATCCTTTAAATGATTTTTAAACCATTTATTTCTATTTATAAATAATTTATTTTATTAAATTTTATAAAAACATTATTTAATATTATTAAATAATTTATAATCATTTATTATGATTTTTATTTCAATAATAATATTTTTACATCATTATTTAGTATTTAAAAGTAATTATTCTAAATACTTTATTAATAAGTTAATTATAAATAATATCTAAATAAAATAAAATAATTATTACATTTTGTAGAAATATCGAAATAATTTATAATAATTTAATATAATTTTTAAAATTGTTTTATTAATTATTTCTAATTTTTATAATTTATTTCTAAAAATTAATTTACATCTGTCATTAAAGCTCTACAAAGCCCAGTAAAGTGTGTATGTAGGTGTTCTTGAGTTTCCGTCAAATTTGTTGCTCGTGGTCGAGTGGCTAGTTTGACCATTAAATAACTCGGTTTTGGTAATGAGTTTCAATTAGAGCAAGTATTGGTGTTGTAGTACTCATGTAATAGTACAAGATCAAGCAATAAGCAGTCTTTAATCTACATCTAACAAGAAATTATAAAGATTTAAAGTTCTTTATCGGGAATTTGTTCTTGGGTTTCGGGTAACCTGAGCGATGGTCAAAGCCATAGGTCAACGGTTTTGTGGCTTGAATAACTTTGATTCGGTGTATTAGATGTATATTTTGTTTGTTGTAACATGTAGTCTATATACCAGGGTACATATATATAACATTAACATGAACAAATCATAATTCTAAGATCTCTATTTATGCCGGTCAAAGTACAGCTAACAACTGTTCTTCGTGTTCTTCAGTTTTCTGGAAAACCCAGAAAACTTGGTCATGCTCGGTCAACTACTTTTGACCAATAATTCCGGTAATCCTATGAGTTGTTTGTTCGATTGAAGATCATAGATATGTAGTATGTATACTAGAGTACTAATTTATAACAAAAACATAAACAATTAACAATCAGAAGATGATTAAGCAGTTGGTTAAAGTAGCTTGCCTGCTTATTTGTTCTTGAGCTTTACGGGTAACCCGAAAACCACCTTAAAATGAGCAGTCAACCCACTTTAACTGATTATATCTTGGAATCTATTGTTCATCTGAACCTGTTTTCTTTTCCAGATTAAAGACCTACTTACAGGCTACAAATATTAATTGATTAACAGACCAAAACATAAACACATATGAATCAAAAAGCCCTGACATTCGGCTGTCAGACCATTTTTTTCAAAATTCCCAGATTTCATAAAACGCTTAATTAAGGCATCTAGATGTTATGAAAACGTGTTGTACCACTCTAGCATACTTTCTAACATCCTAATACAATATTCTAAACATCTAAACAACAAATCTAACATAAGATCAAAGAGAAATTTATGAACTAGGGTTTGCACCTTTTCTTGAGAAATTTGTGATTCTAGCTTCTGATCTTGTTACTAATAACACCTAGGCTTGATATGGTAGGTTTATAAGTGTATCTAGGCTTTGAGAATTCGTAGGTTTGCTCAGCCCTAAGGTTCCTATTTATAGAATTTTCCAACTTGGCTTTTGGTCATTTTTCACCTACTTGCCTCCATAAAGATCTGATCTGTGACTCTTCTGATGCTTGGGAGTTTGGAAGCATGTCATATGATGTTTTGAAACTTGTAATGGTGACTCGCAACCTACTTGTGAGCTAGTTGATTAAGTTAGTAGCTTAATTAGGCTTAAATCTTCACTAATCTTGATTAGGGTTTTGTTTCTAATGATTAGGAATGTTAAGTAATGTTAATTAGTACCTAATAGAAGTTTACTAACCATGATTAAGTGTTAACATATGCTAATTTGAGTTAGATTAGCTAATTAGGGTTTATTAGGGTTAGGTTTTTTGCTAATTAGGGTTAGGGTTTTTGCTAATTAGGGTTAGCTCACTAATCCTGACAAGCACGACAAAGCGTTTTGTCAATGTAAGCACGACAAAGCAACTTGTCAAAATAATTTTACCGAAAAGTCCGATTATGGAAAAAAATTTAAGCACGAGGTGTCAAGCACGCGGCGTTTTTCTGATAAAAATTTATTCCTATTGATTTAAATCAAACCAAGTATATAATAACACGTAACATATTCAGAACAGAGAAATTTTATATAATGGGATTTATACATACGAGTCTTATTAGGGTTTTGGGTTTTTACATTCACCCCCACTAATAAGAATTTCGTCCTCGAAATTACAGTACATGTTAAGTAAAAAGATGAGGATAATTCTCGCTGATTTTATCTTCAAGCTCCCATGTAGCTTCTTCAACGTTCTGATTTCTCCATATTACTTTAACCGATGCTATCACTTTATTATGGAGGACTTGCTCTTTACGGTCGACGATCTGCATAGGTTCTTCTACATAAGAAAGATTTTCTTCGATTTGGATCGGCTCATAATTTATAACGTGTTTATAATCAGGTTTGTATGGTCGTAAAACGGAAACATGAAACACATTATGGATATGGTTTAACTCAGGTGGTAGTGCTATTTCATAAGCAACTTCACCAATTCTTCTCAAAATTTCAAAAGGTCCAATGAACCTCGGACTTAGTTTTCCTTTCTTGCCAAAACATATCTTGCCCTTCCAAGGAGATACTTTCAAGAATACATGGCTTCCTACGCTAAAATTTCATTGTTGACGATGTGGATCAGCGTATTTTCTTTGTCGATCTTGAGATGCTTGTAATCGTTGACGTATGATTCTGATAGTTTCAACGGTTTGTTGAATTATTTCAGGTCCTAACATTTGTCTTTCCCCGACTTCATCCCAAAACATAGGCGTTCTACATTTTCTTCCATATAAGGCTTCATAGGGTGGCATACATATGCTAGCATGATAACTATTGTTGTAGGCAAATTCGACTAAAGGTAATTGATTTTCCCAACTTCCTTTGAAGTCTATGACACATGTTCTCAACATATCCTCTAATGTTTGTATGGTTCTCTCACTCTGTCCATCAGTTTGAGGATGATAAGCTGTACTTAGTTTTAACTGTGTTCCTAAAGTTTTCTGAAGACTCTTCCAAAAATTTGAAGTAAAACGTGGATCTCGGTCTGATACTATGGAAAAAGGTACTCCATGCCTAGAGATAATTTCATGAATATATAATTTGGCAAGGTGATCCAGGTTATGAGTAATTTTAATAGGTAAAAAGTGAGCGGATTTAGTTAAACGGTCAACTATTACCCAAATGGCGTTATGGCCTTTTTTGTGTAGTTGGAAGGCCCACTACAAAGTCCATGGTTATATGTTCCCACTTCCACTCAGGAATTGGTAAGGGTTGAAGTAAACCACTTGGCTTCTGATGTTCTGCCTTAACCCTTTGACATGTGAGACATTTACTTACCCATTCATCTATTTCCCTTTTCATATTCGACCACCAAAAGTGTCGACTTAAATCTTTGAACATTTTAGTACCGCCAGGATGTATAGAAAATTTAGAGTTATGTGCTTCGTTCAAAATTTCATCTTTTAAAGCTTGATCAAACGGAATCCAGATTCTATTTTCATATCTTATTATTCCATCCTTATCTATTCAAAATTTATTATACTTATCATGTGTGGAATTAGATTTAAACTTCTGACACTCTTCATCCTTCTCCCAGTATCTCTTTAATTTTATCGAAAGCGAGAGATGAAACTCCTTCTAAAATATATAATTTTTGGGGTAGAGGTAGTTGGGTATTCCACCTCAATTTTAACTTTTCAAAGTCTTTTATTAACCTATCATTGGTGGTTAATATATTCAATTTTTCTTGATTCTTTCTACTTAACGCATCATTTACAACATTTGCTTTTACCGGATGATATAAGATTTCACAGTCAAAATCCTTTATCGCCTAACCATCGCCTCTATCTTAAATTTAATTCTGTTGTGTAAAAATATATTTGAGACTTTTATGATCTCATATATATCTCGCACTTCTCCCTGTATAAGTAATGTCTCCAAATTTTTAGAGCAAAAACTACTGCGGCTAACTCTAAATCATGAGTAGGATATCTCTTCTCATAATCTTTGAGTTGTCGTGATGCATAAGCTATCACTTTCCCATGTTGCATCAACACACACCCTAATCCTCTATGTGATGCGTCACTATATACTACAAGGCCTCTTGTATCATCTGGTAAGGATAACACTGGAGCCATGCTCAGTCGCTTCTTCAACTCTTGGAAGCTTTCCTCACATTTATTTGTCCAGACGTATTTCACTGTCTTTCGAGTTAAATTGGTTAATGGGGTTGCTATTTTTGAAAAATCTTTTATAAACCGTCGGTAATAACCCGCTAAACCGAGAAAACTTCATACTTACATTGGAGTTGTTGGTTGTTCCCGATTCACAACCGTTTTCGATCTTAGTTGGATCTACGAGATATTCCATCTTTATCGATTACATGACCTAAAAATTGAACTCTCTTTAACCAGAATTCACACTTGGAAAACTTTGCATAAAGTTGTTCCTTTAAGTAATATCTCCAATCGACTCTCAAGTGTTCGGTATGCTCTTTCCCGTGTTCTCGAGTATACCAGAATATCGTCAATAAACACTACAACAAATTTGTCCAAGCATGGTTTAAACACTCAATTCATTAAATCCATAAATGTTGCTGGTGCATTTGTTAATCCAAAAGACATTACAAGAAATTCATAATGTCCATAGCGTGTCCTAAACGCTGTTTTCGGCACATCCTCCTTTCTTACCTTTAATTGATGATAACCTGTTCTAAGGTCAATTTTTGAAAAATGTTCGGCCCCCTTTAATTGGTCAAACAAATCATTAATCCTTGGCAAAGGATATTTATTCTTAATAATTAACTTATTTAGCTCCCTATAATCTATACAAAGTCTCATAGTTTCATCCTTCTTCTTTACAAATAACACCGGTGAGCCCCAAGGTGAAACACTAGGTTGTATGTACTTTTTATCTAAGAGTTCACGTAATTGAATAAGTAACTCTTTCAATTCTATAGGTTCCATTACATGCGGTTGCCTTAGAAATCGTGTCGTTCTCAGTGCAAGATCAATGATAAACTCAATCTCCTATCCGGAGGCAAACCGTAAATCATCCGGAAATACATCAGAAAATTCCTTAACTATAGGTATTTGATCTAGTTTTACTCCTTCCCGACGAGTATCAACTATATAGGCCAAATATCCTAAACAACCCTTTTGAGTAATCTTTACTGCTTTGAATTATAGTCAAACATCGAGATTGCTTAGGTGAACAACTACCATTGAACACTACTTTTGACTTCGAAGCAGTCAAAAGGTTAATACGTTTTTGATGACAATCAATCATCGCGTTATGATTAACTAACCAATCCATTCCTAGAATTACATCAAATTCTCCCAGCTAAATTGGTATCAAATCTACCTTAAAATTATTTCCTTTTATTACCACACTACAGTTTCTATATATGGTCTTAACTGGAATTCTTTCATTTTTAGCAATTTCTACACAAAATGGTTTGTCTAAATTTTCACAAGGCATATTCAAGTTTGTAGAGAAATTTCTAGACACAAATGAACAAATAGCACCAGAATCGAATAACACATATGCATTTAAAGTGTTGATAGGGATGATACCTGTCACTACGTCCTGTGAAGCAACAGCATCCCTCATCGACATATTAAATGTTCTCGCGGTAGGTTGATTCTGAACCCCAACTGCAACTACTATTGATTTATTATTCTCTGGTATTCTAACCCCTTTTCCTCCTTGGTTTGTGGGATAGTTCTTAGAAAAATGATCCATTGAACCACAATTAAAACATTTATTTTTCTTTGGAAGAGGACACTGTAAAAGATAATGTCCTGACTATCCACAATTAAAGCATTTGTTAAGAAAACACTCTCCTCTATGTTTCTTATTACATTTAGGACAAGGTTTAATATTATTATAACTAAAATTGTTATTAGTATTTCCTATCTTTTTCCCTGAATTGTTAGAAAAAGAATTATTCCATTTACGCTTGTTATTAAACCCACCTGAACTGGGTTCTGTCTTACTTTTCCCCTTCTCATTCTGAATCTTTTTTGTCTTGATGAAACTTAACGAGATTTTCATTTTCACCTTCAATTATAGTGGCCTTCTCTAGTATTTGAGAGAAAGTTTTGATTTGCAAAGACTTTGATAATTTACTCCGAATCGAGGTTTTAAACCTTCTTGGTACCTCTGAGTCTTTCTAAGTTCAAGAGTCACTTGATGAAGAGCAAACTGGATAGTTCATTAAACTTAGTCAGTATCTTTGGGTTACGAGAAGATCTCCTTGTTTTAAGTCCAGAAATTTTATTTCTATTCGGTCTTTCAGGGATTGGGAAAAATAGTTTTCAAAGAACAACTCTTTAAATCTATCCCAAGGAACAATTTCAGTTTCTACTCAACCTTTGGTTGATTCCCACCAATAATTAGCTTCACCTTTCAAGAAGAAAGTTGCAAAAGTTGTCTTTTGGTTATTACTAACATTGGTTACTAGGAAGAATTTTTCTATCTCAGAAATCCAAATCTGTGCATCTACAGGTTCTAATGTACCTTTAAATTCAGGTGGTCCAACTAATTTAAAGTCTTTAAAGGATGTATTTTGGTTTATAGGTCTGTTTATTACTCCTAACATCATATCTACTAACTGTTGAGTTGGATTATCCTCATTATTCATTTCTCTTTGGGGTCTTCTGGTTGGTGGCATGATTCTATAAAACAACAACAAAGATTCACATAAGATTCTTAGATAACCAAAACATATTGTTTATTTATAACTCACAATTTTACAACAACTTTAAACATACTAGTATATTACACAGTACTTATCACAATACAAACTTTGAATTCTTCTTTATTGTACTAATATAAAGCATCCAACCTCCTATACTACTCTCTAGAATTCATTGATATCATCAAAGGAATCCTGGATCATGTGACAAACCACAGATCAATCGATAAGATAAGCACTTTTCTTCTCTTCTCTTTGATATCTTGGAAGTTACACGACAGTAAAATCATTAAAAGTATCTTGAACTCCCAGAGGTGTTTTAAGAAGTCTTGACTGAATTTCCCTCCTGCTCCTATGTGCATGGTGCAGTTGTCCTTTCAGTTGATGACTATGACTCCTTTCATCCATTAGCATACACTCTGCTAAATCTGCTCTAAACTTCATCTTATTGTTCTCACATTCTGTTGTCTGCAGTAGTGACCTACTTACAGGCTACAAATCAACCCACTTTAACTGATTATATCTTGGAATCTATGGTTCATCTGAACCTGTTTTCTTTTCCAGATTAAAGACCTACTTACAGGCTACAAATATCAATTGATTAACAGACCAAAACATAAACACATATGAATCAAAAAGCCCTGACATTCGGCTGTCAGACCATTTTTTTCAAAATTCCCAGATTTCATAAAACACTTAATTAAGGCATCTAGATGTTATGAAAACATGTTCTACCACTCTAGCATACTTTCTAACATCCTAATACAATATTCTAAACATCTAAACAACAATCTAACATAAGATCAAAGAGAAATTTATGAACTAGGGTTTGCACCTTTTCTTGAGAAATTTGTGATTCTAGCTTCTGATCTTGTTACTGATAACACCTAGGCTTGATATGGTAGGTTTATAAGTGTATCTAAGCTTTGAGAATTCGTAGGTTTTCTCAGCCCTAAAGTTCCTATTTATAGAATTTTCCAACTTGGTTTTTTGGTCATTTTTCACCTACTTGCCTCCATAAAGATCTGATCTGTTACTCTTCTGATGCTTGGGAGTTTGGAAGCATGTGATGTGATGTTTTGAAACTTGTAATGGTGACTCCCAACCTACTTGTGAGCTAGTTGATTAAGTTAGTATCTTAATTAGGCTTAAATCTTCACTAATCTTGATTAGGGTTTTGTTTCTAATGATTAAGAATGTTAAGTAATGTTAATTAGTACCTAATAGAAGTTTACTAACCAGGATTAAGTGTTAACATAAGCTAATTTGAGTTAGATTAGCTAATTAGGGTTTATTAGGGTTAGGTTTTTGCTAATTAGGGTTAGCTCACTAATCTTGACAAGCACGACAAAGCGTTTTGTCAATGTAAGCACGACAAAGCAACTTATCAAAATAATTTTACCGAAAAGTCCGATTATGGAAAAAAAAATTAAGCACGAGGTGTCAAGCACGACGTTTTTCGGATAAAAATTTATTCGGTCAATTTCGTCAAACCAAGTATATAATAACACGTAACATATTCAGAACAGAGAAATTTTATATAACGGGATTTATACATATGAGTCTTATTAGGATTTTGGGTTTTTACATCAATTGTGGCCAAGAGGGTCACATCACCCCAAATTGCACACAACCTAAGAAGAATGTGTGCTTCACGTGCGGATCCAAGGATCACTTTGCTCATGAATTCCCTAAGAAGAAGGATGGAATGACAACAAGAAGCAATGGAGGTAACAATGGAGGTACAACATCAAACAAACCCACAGCTAGAACCTTCAACATGACTGTGCAAGATGTTATGCAATCAAAGGATGTCGTGTTAGGTATTATCCCAATCAATGATATAAATGCTTATGTATTATTCGATTTGGGTGCTACTTGCTCATTTATATCTGATGAATTTGCTAAGAGGTTAGGATTGCCTAGTGAGGAATTGCATTTCCCTTTGAACATAGAAATTACGAATAAAGAGATAATCCCGGTTAGATTCGTATACAAGAACTATAGGGTGAACATTAAGGAGAATATCCTAATGGTAGACTTGATTCCGATTAGATTGGGAGAGTTTGATGTTATTTTGGGAATGAATTGGCTGTTCAAATATGGAGCGGTAATTGATTGCCAAAAGAAATGTGTAAACCTTATGAGGATATACCACGAACGGCATTCAGAACTCGGTATGGACATTACGAGTTTCTGGTGATGTCTTTTGGTTTAACCAATGCACCTGCTGCATTCATGGATTTGATGAATAGGGTGTTTAAACCATTCTTAGACAAGTTTGTAGTGGTATTCATCGACGACATTCTAGTGTATTCCAAAACACAGGAAGAACATGTGGAACACTTACGTTTGACATTGGAAATACTATGAAAGGAAAAGTTGTACGCGAAATTCTCTAAGTGCGAATTGTGGCTAAATCGTGTACAATTTCTTGGGCACGTGATTGACAAATATGGGATTTTCGTGGATCCATCAAAAGTGGAAGTTGTAATAAATTGGGAACAATCGAGAACAACATCGGAAGTGAGGAGTTTCTTGGGACTGGCTGGTTATTACAGATGATTTATTCAAGATTTTTCTAAGATAGCTACTCCATTAACAAATTTGACCAGGAAAGCTGTGAAATTTGTTTGGACGGAGAAATGTGAAGAAAGTTTCCAGGATTTGAAGAAGAAATTAAGTATGGCACCTATGTTGTCATTACCAGATAGTACAGGTAACTTTGTGGTGTATAGTGATGCCTCACATAAAGGGTTGGGATGTGTTCTTATGCAGAACGATAAAGTAATTGCGTATGCATCAAGATAACTGAAGGATTATGAGAAAGGATATCCGACTCATGATTTGGAATTGGCTGCAGTTGTGTTTGCTCTCAAGATATGGAGACACTATCTCTATGGAGAGAAATGTGAAATCTACACAGACCATAAAAGTCTTAAGTATATTTTCACACAGAAAGACCTGAATATGCGACAAAGGAGATGGATGGAATTGATAAAGGATTACGATTGTGAGATCTTTTACCACCCAGGCAAAGTAAATGTGGTTGCAGATGCTTTGAAAGCGAGAAAGGTTTCGGGAGAAGTTGATCTTGATAACTACACAGGAAGAGCTTATTTCAAAGAATGACAAAATGGAGTTGGAAATCAAATTTCCAAAGGAATTCGATGAACGACTATTCCAGATAGATACCAATCCAACTTTGGTGGACAAAGTGAAGAGTACTCAACTACAAGATAAAGAATGTGAAATGATCAAAGAGAAAGTGGTTGAGGGTAGCGATGTAAAATACAGGATCGACACCGAAGGACTACTACGATTCGAGGAAAGAATTTGGGTTCCAAAGAGTATTTAGAGAGCTTAAAGAAGAAATCTTGGCCAAGCACACGATGCATGCGGATATTTGATTCATCCGGGAAGTACAAAGATGTATCAAGATTTGCGGCGATATTTTTGGTGGCCGAATATGAAAAAAAGACGTTGCGAATCGTTGCAAAAATGTTTGGCGTGTCGAAAAGTGAAAATTTGAACATCAACGACCAAGCGGGTTACTTCAACTGTTGGAAATACCAGAATGGAAATGAGAGCATATCACAATGGATTTTGTGGTAGGACTTCCAACAACTTAGAAAGGATACGATGCGATGTGGGTGATAGTGGACAGATTGACAAAATCTGCACACTTTTTGCCAATAAAGATTAGATTTAATCTTGATCAGCTAGCGAAACTGTACGTTAATGAGATCATGTCAAGACATGGGGTTCTAGTGTCAATTATGTCGGATAGAGATCCAAGGTTCACATCAAACTTTTGGAAGAGACTACAAGAATGTATAGGGACACAGTTGCGAATGAGTACAACATACCATCTGCAAACCGATGGGAAAAGTGAACGAACAATCCAAACGTTTGAAGATATGCTGAGAGCATGCATCATGGATTTTAAAGGAAGTTGGGATGAACATTTACCGTTGGTGGAATTTGCCTACAACAACAGTTACCACGCGAGCATCGGTATGCCACCTTACGAGGCATTGTACGGTAGAAAGTGCATAACTCCACTGTGCTGGGATGAAGTCGGTGAACGCCAACTGTTAGGACCAGAACTGGTACAATAAACTGCTGAAGTTGTCAAACTCATCAGGACAAGATTGGTAGCAGACCAAGACTGAAAGAAAAAGTTTGTAGATCAACACAGGCAGAATCGCGAATTTGAAGTAAGAAATTTCTTTTTCCTACCTTGGAAGGGGAAGATTCATTTTGGCAAGAAAGGAAAGCTCAGCCCAAGATTTATTGGACCGTTTGAAATACTACGGAGAGTGGGGGAAGTGGCTTACGAGGTAGCTCTACCTCCAGAATTGGAAAACATTCATAATGTTTTTCACATTTCGGTGTTACGATCGTATAAACCCGATTACAAACACGTGATCGAGTACGAACCATTGTAATTCGATAAAGATTTGTCTTATGAAGAAGTTCCTATCCAGAAAGTCGACAAGAAAGAACAAGTGCTCAGAAATAAAGTGATACCTTCAGTGAAGGTGATATGGAGAAACCACAATGTCGAAGAGGCAACGTGGGAACTCGAAACTGAAATGATGAAAAGTTACCCTGAGTTATTTGTTTAATCTATGTCTTCGATTCTGGGGACAGAATCTTTGTAAGTAGGGAAGAATGTGACGATTTGATTGTTTGAATTGTGATTCTGAGGACAAAATCCTTTTAAGGAGGGAATGGTGTAACATTCCAGAATTTTTAAATGTAATTTTAAATATTTATTGAGTTATATAAATATTGAATGGATGTGATTATCGGTAAATGAATATTTGTTTTATTGATTTAATATTATTTGGAGAATTATTTGTTAAATAAATAATTGATGAATTAAGGAAATAATTATTATATTGATATTTCAATTAAATGATATATTATTTGTATTGTGTTATGTGATTAAATGATTTATTTAATTAATTATGATTTTAATTAATTAAAATAAATATGAAAGCTTGATTAAATAGAGTGTGACAAATAACTATATTATAAGGAGTTATTAAAATAAATTAAAATACTATTAATTTAGTCTTATCCAAACAAGGCTTAATATATTAATTCTTTAAATTTAAAGAGTTTTGTCAAACAAGCCTTATGGCTTTTGAGATTTCTAGATAAATAAAATAAATAATATAAATAAAACAAATAAAATAATAAATAAAATATATTTATATTATATACGTTTATGTTATAACCGTTAATATCATTAGTATGCGTATTAAGGTGTCAGTTTCTTTTACGTATTATGTATATTGTCTAAGCTTAAACCTAAGAACAAATACAAAGAAAAATTACAGAGAATTATAGAGAGTTTGAGAGTGAAACCTGAGAATTTGTCTGCAATAGCAAGTAGAAGCTAATTGAAGGTATGTTCTACAAACTTAGATATTATTTATGTTATGGGTATTACGGCAAAACTTTTACATAATCTGTGAAATTCAATTTGTTGAATTGTTGCTTTACAAAGAATTACTTGTGGTTATACATGTTCATGATGATAGAGATTATGTTTAAACAGCAATTGTATGCTAAATTCGGTTTACAGTAGAAGAAATTTTAACAGTGTTTGTGTTCTTCATATGGCTTGAGTAAGAGTAGCAATTTTAGCGACCAATTCTTATTTTAATTATAAATTGAAGTTTGTATATGTTAGTTTAGTGAGATATGAGCATTATGTAATTTGAATGAGATGATTTGGCCAACTAGTGAGTTCACAGTGATGATTTCTATAACAATGTCAAGAAAACTTGAATTTTTGTGAAAAACATGACTTTTGAGAAATTAAAATAGTTGTAGTTAGTGTTAAATTGTGCTAGTTGGTTGTAAATGTGAGTAATCATGTTTATGATATTGTTGTATTTATTCTACGTGTTAATATTACTGTCTATTGGGTGAAATTTGTGTTTGTTGGGCTAAAGTTGGCTACTGTTCATAGTCGACTCTGCGTCATCTCTGAACTTCTTAGGTAGCAATTTCTACCGGGTCCCAAAACCTTGTATATGGCAATTGTTGCATATACTACAGTTTGAGATTTTAACTTCTGTTATTTCAGCAGACTTAAGAAAGTGTCACAACAAGGTCTGAAATTGTGTTAGCATGTTGAAAGTGTAATGTTAAGGTTAACATAACATATATAGTGAGTTGTGGTTAGTATGATCAAAGTTGCAAAAATGATTATTAAATCAAAAATGCGTTATGTGATAACATAGTTTATACAATGAATGATAGTTAAGTGTTATGATGATTAACACTTGGGAATTCTGAAATGTAAAGCGTAGCACAAGACTTATGTTAAAATAACAAGTTTAGCTAGTAATGTGTTTTATATTAAAACGTGAATAATAGTATGTCTAATGGATGTTATGGTTTTTAATACTATGTTTAGGTGAACGTGAGTTTAATATTTTAGCTTACGCTCGAGGCAAGTTTTATGTGATGCAAGTTTTCTAACTCTACACTTTCGTTGAGTTAGTTCATTTATTATTACTTCATGTTGTTGATTGAGCAAGCTTTTTATATCAAATGTTATTGTTTCCAAAATTCATTTGAGCAAACTCTAACTCTAGTATTATTGGAAATTCTCAATTGAATGATTCATTCTAACTTGTTTACAGTTAAGCAAGTTTCTTAAAGTTCAGGAATTCATTTCTAAATATTATAAAACTTGAACCTAGCTTAGATAAGTTAATTATCAATCATAATATTTGTTAGTAATTCATAATAATTTTTAGATCATTATTATTATTTATAATGATTTTCTAGTCATTGATATTATTTTGAAATGATTTAAATATTGAATAATTACATTATCATTAATATTTAAATAATATTAAAATATTAATGAAATTCTTGTCAAAATATTAAAGTAATTTATAATAACTTAAAATATTTTTAAAACACTAACATTCCCCTTAAATGATTTTTAAACCATTTAAAATTATTTTTAAATAATTACCATTAATATTCAAATATTAATGTATTTTTCATCAAAATATTAAAAGTCATTTATTATAACTTAAAATACTTTTAAATCATTTATATTATTTTTAAATAATTTTTAAATCATAAAACCATTTTTAAACATTTATTTAATATAATTATTAAATAAATTTATTATCATTAATATTAAATTATTAATAAAATTTATCTCAAAATATCAAAAGTCATCTTTTATAACGTAAAATATTTTTTAACACTATATTATCATTTAAAATGATTTTTAAATATTAAAATCATTTTTAACTAATTTATTTAATACACTTATTAAATAAATTTAATATCATTAATATTCCAATAAATAAAAATATTAATGAAAATTATGTCAAATTATCAAAAGTTAATTTTTATAACTTAAAATAATTTTTAAAACTCAATTTTGAATTTTTAGGAATTATTTTCTATTTTTATTGATTTATTGGAAATTAATATAATTAATTTTAATAAAATCGTCGCTAAAGGCTTTAGCGACACTAACTGTCACTGTTAGTGCTCTGAAGCCTCAAGAACATTCAAAGTCAGTCATAAGTTGCCTACTTTGACCAGCTTCAATTCTTTGTTCATGATATTTCCGGGCTTGCAAATGTACTAATCATGTAGTATTGATGTAATACTACATATACCAACAATGATCAAGGTCAAACTATAAGACATTAGCAAGATCTAATAGCTCAAAGTGGCTGTCAGACCTGTTCTGGGCTTTCTGGGTTACCTAGAAACCCATGCAATGCTTGATAGCTACTTTGTGCCTTGATTAATTTGGTCTCTGGTCATTGTTTAAGTGTTTGTGTGATACTATCTTGTAGTCCTCATGTCAAAGAACAACAATACTACACTTAGGTAGCTTAACTACATCATAAACTCAAGATCTGAGTCGGTCAAACCTTGTCAGAAATCTTGTTCATATGTTTTCTGGAATTTCTAGAAAACCACTTTTGTGTTCGGTCAGCCTAGTTTGACTACTTACTATTTTGATTTTGTTTGTTGTTTATGTGATCTAAAATCATGGTTCTATAGTCCATATACCAGAGTATAACAATGATACACTAACACAAGAAAAACATATAACACATGAAAGATTTGGGCTCATGAACATCTTGTCAGACACTGCTGAAGAATTTCTGGGTTACCCAGAAACTCAAATCCATGACTGGTCAACCCACTTTGACCATTAATATCTTGGAATCTGGACATGATATGACCATGATTCCACTTCCAGATTACTCCCATCATAGCATACTACAACTCTATTACATCTAACAAGCCTAATCATTAACAGATCTAGATCTATGGTCTCTGAAATTTGCTTGTCAGACCATAAATCTAGGGTTCTTGACAGTTTTGAAAACTTCATTTTAAGCACTTTGATATTATGGATTTATGATTTAACATCATGGATCACTAGATAACATCTTATAACATATAATTAAACACAAAAACACATAATTTATCTTAGCATAAAAGATTAAATTAAGTTAGGGTTTATACCTCTCTTTGATCAATCTCTAATCCTTGCTTCCTAATCTGATCTTGGGGTGCTAGGGACTTTACTAGGGACTGATTTACAAGTTAATTTTATGGCTTTGAGATAGAGAGAGAGAGTCTTGGCTAAGTGTTGGAACTCAAATGAGCCAATCTTTGATATTTCTCTTACTTTAATCTTTCACTCTTTGCTCTTGTTGTTAGAATTGTTGTGATGTGGCATGAAATGGCAGATAAAAGTTGTATAATAGTAGCTTAAGAGATGTGTCAATAAATTTGACCATAATCCTTTTAACTTAAAAGTTAAGTAAAGGGTATTTTAATAATTTTGCCTCCAAAAGGGTATTTTGGTAATTTCCTAATTAACTTTGAGGGTAAATTGGTCACTTGTGTGGTGGATTTGCACACATGGGCAATCTTGGGTGATGAGTCACCAAGATTTGTATCTATCTTTTATTAAAAGATAAGTTCAAGGGCATTTTGGTCTTTTTACACTTACTAAGGGTAATTTTGTAATTTTCAGATTATTTCTAGGGTTACTTTGGTATTTTCACATGCTTCCCTTAAATATTAAAATCTTAAGGTTTGTTAATCAGTATTAGGATTCCTTAATTTGAATTTAGGGTTTCTAAATTGAAATGAAGGTTTACCCATTAAGGTTTGATATTCAGGGTTAAGTTTCCTAATCCTCATCTTGTTTTCCTGATAAAATTTACATACTTAATCCCACATAATCATACCTAGTATTGAATACATAATATTCAGTATATTAAGTCATAACTTCTTATTTATAACCCTAATTAAGATTAGGGTTTGTTATTAGGGTTTAGGGTTACCAGATTTAGAATTAGGGTTTCCTGACTATTTCCTGACTGATTATTAGGGTTTACTAATATTACAACTTATCGGATCTGTACTTACCCTTAAACACATATTCCAGGATACAATTATAATAATAATTGTATTATTAACCAAAGTCATAATAAGATTTTGATTATGTATTCTTTATTACCTTATTTACACTGCTTAGTCAATAAATTGACTAACCTATTTAATTTATATTCCGCAAAGCTCTAAATAATTATAAACATTAAATAATAATAATAAAATTATTCGTAAAATCATGCAAAAATTCTGGGTCCTTACATTCTCCCATCCTTATAAGGATTTCGTCTCCAGAATCATCATCACAGTATACTTAATTGTATGACTATTGTTCGATCATTATTCTATTCTTAATTCCTTTCAGGGTTAAAAAAAATTCTTGGCTCAGCCTAAGTTTTATTTAACTTATCATGACTCATAATTTTATTAGGGAACATAGTTCCATATTCACACATTTAACGCAAAATTAAGAATCATAAAAATTTTGAATCATTACATCCTCCCCTCCTTATAAGATTCTATATTATGAATCTTGATCCATTCTTTATTCGAAAATTTATAAAAATTGAATCCACACACTTAACTATTGTGTTAAAATTTAACCATTAAATACATAGAACATTTACTTATTATTTCCTTATTTGTCATTTACCCTCGACTATTTGTCAAGTTAAAACTTAATAACTATTTATCCTTATCTTAACTTACCTGAACTCAAATTTCTCCTTCAATATTAATTCTAATTCCGTTCCTCTTTAACTGTAGCAATCTTTGACTTATTGTCTTATATTTTATACCCTTGGTATTTTAACCATAGTACTTCATAATGATACTGTTCCAACTTTCCATCGACCAAATCGACGTCCCTTACAGAGAGCCTGACTTTGGTGCCCCTCCTTATTAATTCTCATCGAATTCTTTCTTTATATCTTAGTACCCCATCTCTATCTATTATTTCATTCGTGAGTTATCTCAGTTTTATTTTTCACCTTTCTTCTGGCCTTTCCCCATAACTAATAGCTTCTGGATAGAGTTAGCTGAAACTCTTATCTCAATTTTTAAATTTATTAACATCTTTTATTAGTACATCGTTGTTTCATTTGACTTTTAATATTATTGCTAAATGTTTCCTCGTGATACTTATATGTCTCAAACCAAGATATTATCTATACTTATTGTAATCAATTATACCATTTTAACTCTTCATTCAACATATTTCTAGTTACAACTAATTTATTTCAAAGCTTAAACTACTTCACCACGACTAGTAATAATGATATTTTCCTTTATTTCTCAAATTTATCCATAACTTACTTCACTTCTTATTATTGATTCTAATGTTTTATTCAAACAATTTCTTCTATCATGATTGTCAAACCCACTGCTAATCTCATATTTTAGATACAAAGTAACCTCAATCATATTCACTTCCTTTCCTAACAGACTTCTATCCTTCACAAATTTTCTTGACCAAAAGGATATGATCACTAAACATCATCTTTTATTATTATTACGAATAAAACTTTACTCAAATCTTTTACAGTATCTTTCAAAATACTTTAGATTTATCGTTAATATAAAACCCTAATTTTTTGAATAAAGATGAATTTTTTATAAATATTATTTTTGAATATCATGGAGTGAAATTGATATAATGATATAATTGTGGGTAATATTTATAAATTTTGTAAAGTACGCAAGTTGTTATATAATATTCGATTGGTCGGGGAATATTCGTTTTAACAGGGAATATTCGTACAACGACACAATCATTGGTGGACCCCACAACATAATTATTGTAGGATTGAGAAAACGACAAAAATACTTTATGAAAATAACGGCAGAAGTTTTACTGTTAACTGTTGAAACACCCGGTGTTAAAGTAAATGCGATGTCTGGCGTTAGTTGCATAGTGGCACACGGTATTAATTATTGATGCTTACATGATAAGTCACTCAGTTTTGTTGGTATTATTAATTTAACAATATAGAAAATCTTTTTATATAAAACAGAATATTTTTATAAAGTTATCTGTTTTATTAGACAATAATTAGAATATATTATATTTTATTATGCATAGTATTTGCGTAGTGCCTGCATAGTGTTTTCATAGTAAAATCTTTTATAATAGTTATTCATTTTATTAGATTATAAATAGAATATATTATATTTTATTTAAAAGATTTTGCTTTAAATATGGACCATCAGATTAAAGTAAATCAATCTGGACCGTTCATGAGTTAGTTACTATGCAGTCTATTATTCCTTCATTATTTCTTACGAATTCACTGAAACTCTAGAGAGATAAACTATAGAGAGAAAGAAGAAAGTATTCTGCTACTTCACTACTTATATATCTAGTACTCTTCTTCTTAAGGTAGGAAATATTATTCGTTGTACTCGTAAGGGGTGTTATTCTTTTGTATTCATGAAGAGAACTTATGTTATTCCATTCTTTATTATTCCATTGGAATAACTTTTTGTATCTGCCAAGAGCTACCCTATACTTGGTGACATTCTTCTATTATTCCGTCTTTACTATTCTGTTGGAATATCATGTCTATGCGTTTTACATCGGACATGATTCCATCTTTATTATTCTATTGGAATATCATGTCTGTGCGTTTTACGCCGGACCTGGTTCCATCTTTATTATTATTCTGTTGGAATATCCTGTCTATACGCTTCTGTGGGACCGATTCCGTCCTTATTAGTATTCTCGTTGGAATAACTTTGCCTATGTGAAGTACCGCATGCATGGTGATTTACGTTGTTATTCCATTCTTTATTATTACATTGGAACATCCCATCTTGCAAGCAATTTACTTTGACACAGTTCCGTTATTTAGTATTCTCATTGGAATAACTTTGTCTATCTGAGCACCGCATGCATGGTGATTTCTTTTGTTATTCCATTCTTTATTATACTCAGTTGATTAAAAATTTGACTTCAATACTACATGAAATTAGTGGAATATCCTTGATATTTGCGCTTCATCTAGTATCTTTTCATGGAAATATTCTTCTGAGCATTCTTGAATTTTACTCTACAAAGCAGTATCATGTTGAAAATTTGGACGTTATTGGTTCTTGGACAAATTAATTCTTGAACTTGTTTTATTGAATTCTTATATCATTGTCATCATCCTCATATTTATATTTTTTGAAAGTCATCTGTGGCCTGTGGTGCATAGATGGACTTGGTATGATTATGACCAGGGATTATTCGGTGTAATCATGACCGTAATGTTACAAATGATGTGGTAAAAGTCCTCATTGGCCCGTAGTGCATTGATGGACAATTGTTGGCATAATCATGACCATTAATGAATACACAAATATTCTTGGCCCGTAGGCATGGATAATTGTGGTCGTGATACTAAAGAATATCCTTGGTCGTAGTACAGGGGTGATTCGATGATGTGGATTATTTATTAAGCTGAGTCCCAGCGATAAAAGTGATGAAAAACCTTTTAAATCATAAAAGATAGTAGATTTTATTCTCTACTTGACTCTTTTAATGGATTGCTTGTTTCGCTGTAGTTAAACTTGATGTTTGTTATATTCAGTGGCGGAACCAGAGAGGTTTTGTAGGGGGGGCAAAAAAATTTAACCGGACACACTAATTTTTTAGATTCGTTTGACAGGTCATAACAGGTCCCAAAAATAACCGGACACACTAATTTTTTATTTTGATTTTAAAATGCCTTTTCATGATTCAATTTGTCCAAGCTCTTTAATTAGCTATATAAAGCATATATGTATATAGTTTGGGTCTTGGCTTTGCTTAATTCCTAGTTTTTAGCAAAAACAGTCCTAAGAGGACTTTTAGCGAACATGTTATGTGCGCCACTTTAACAATTAGATTTCTTAGCCATTTCTTTGTGTTCCAACCCGAATTCTCCATCCTTATTACTCCGCACATTAACAACTATACTCCATGTCACTAATTCAGTCAAAAGCTAACTGATTTATACCATAAAAGCATACAAGTTAGCAGAAAGTTAACAACTATAAGTCTATACTCCATGTCCTCAATTTTTTCTCATACTTTATGTTTCGAGCTTCTGATCATTATCTTCTTCCTTAATAATTTTGAATGCTGATATATAATTGGTTACTGCATATCAAAAATTTTTAGGTAATGAATTATTTGCAAGAAAAATCGACTTGGGTTGAGGAATTACTTGGAGATGCAAAGATTCTTGTATTTGATGAGACCATTTCTTATGCAGATTTTGACAATCTCCTTTCTGAAGTAGGTAAGGAGATTGAAACAGTAAATGGAGAATTAAAAGAACACAAGGAAAAATGTGCAGAATTATCTGCAAATCTGAAAGAGAAGGAAGAGATGTGTGTAGAGTTTGGTATTACCTCTAATTAGCAGAACAAACAGTCATTAGACGAATCCTGCCGAGAAGAAGAGAAGAACTGGTCGCCAGTCGCCACTGCCTGCCGAGCATGCCTTCGCCCCAACCATCTCCTCCTCTCCTCACCTCCATGTTGCTTCTCTTGAAGCAAATTGCCGCCTACCCGCCTAGTTCCGGCCATTGGTTATATTGTGTCGCTTTAACCTTTGTTTAAGGCTAATGATAATTTATTATGCATTATGTTAGTCATAATATTTCTTACTCGGCTAGTTGAGCTCGCCCTTTCTTTCACTGTTCTCTTCAGGAAATGAGAATATAGCTGAGATGAGTCGAGGAATGGAGTGATGGTCCTAGATGGTGCATTAGTAGTCCTCACTATTCTGTAAAATAGTGTGATAATAATTGTAATGAGGACTCCTTTTGAGTTTGTATACTCTCTAGTAGACAATATGTGTATTCAAACTCAGTTTATGTTTTGTCGTATTGTACATGACAGTTATATTATTAAGTTGTATTTGAATTCTATACCATGTATCTGGCGACTCAAGATGGGTGATGTATACCTAATTTTGGGGGCGTCACAGTTAACCCAAGTTATACTATAATTTAACATATTTAGTGCATAATTATTCCATTTTCTTTAACAAATTTGACATTTTGCAAATACATTCCCAATTTAGAATATATCCTTTTCGTAGTGAGATGATGAATTAAAGATTGTAATGTCGTAAGCGATGAGTGGGTATATAAATATATATCTGTATGAATATAATCTTTGTTTTATATGAATATTTAGATATTTTTGTAAATCTTAACTTTTTGTATAAAGTTGTAGCAATAAATCTCGACTTTTGTCATAAAGGGATAGTAATTGATAATAGTAGTATGTGTTATGTACTAAAAGTACTATGTACTATTTGAATAAATATGTAATGATATGATTATATGTTTGTTTGCTTAAGTGAATAAAGTTGGAGGGTTAAGATAGTACTTTATCTATCTAATAAGTTATTAATTCAGCAAACTGAATTTGTTAATCTAGTAAGTTGAATTGTTCTGAGTTTAAAATTTTGTGATAAACTCTTATTATACTAATAATAAGATGTGGTATAGAGATAAAAGATTAAGGTAAGTTTTTATTTAAATAGATAATGCCGGAAAGAAAGTAAGTATGAAGAAAAATACGGAAGTACAATTTTTAGATCTGAAGCAGAATTAAGGATATGACAGTGACATAATATTTTGTCACGTTCAACGAGTTAGCTAAATTAGCTCCACATCGAGTGGACACCGAGGAACTCAAAGTGCGAAGTTTTAGGAACGGATTGAAACCATTGGTACTCAAGAAGTTAGATGTGCTGTAAATTGATTCATTTTCAACTTTGTTGGAGAAAGTAATTATCGATGAGGGAGAAATTAAAGCCGTATCGAAGAATATTCAAGAACAAAGAAAGGAGACTAAAGAAGATAATAGGGTAGATGGTAGTGGAAGCAGTAATTTTAACAAACGTAAAAGGAATGACAATGTTAACTCAGGAAATAATCCCGAAGAGCGTAGGAAGAAAGGTGCGTCGTGTCCAGTTTGTTGGAAGAACCATCAAGGAGTTTGTTTAAAGGGAAAAGGAGTATGTTTTAACTGTGGTTAGAAGGTACACGTTTCTCCCAATTGTCTCAGTCCAAAGAAATTGCTAAATTGTTTTTATTATGGATAATTAGATCATCATATCCGAAACTGCCTAAAGAAGAATGCGAATAGGGGAAGCAACAACAGGGGAACGAGCAGCGGAATAATATGGATCAAAGAATCAGCTCAGCAGGGAAGACCAACGACATTCACTTTTAGCATGACGATTCCAGATGCAGTGGCTGCACATGAGATGGTGGCAGGTAAAGATTTCGTTTAGTAATATATTTGCGTACGTATTATTAGGCAGATCTCACTGTGAGTATTTTCCATTTATGGATCGGAGTCACATGTTAGCATATGAATTAAAAATTAGTATTGTGTTTATAAGAAGGAATTAATGATACAACTTTAAAAGATATTAGAATATGAGAAAGTGGTGATTCCTGGGACGGAATCCTTATAAGGAGGGGAGAATGCGAGGACCCAGAATTTTAAACAATTCTAATTTTACGATTTTTTTTAATATTGGTATTGATTATCAATTATATGTTGAGTATCTGTGTTATGAGCAGAGTAAGTTGGTCAAACTATTCATTGACTGAGTAATATGAGTGAAGTTATTTTAAACAGCTGAGGAAAACCCTAACCCTAATTACGGATAGGGATTCGATAGTTAATACAGTTATTATAATTGTATTAGTGAGTATGTGTTTTTACTGTATAGGATTAATGATCAAAGGTTGATCAGATAAGATATAACCTTAGTAAACGTTAGTGGCTGATTAGAAACCTTAATCTATAGTTAGAAAACCATAATGATTGATTAGGAACCCTAATTGCATTTCAAGGAACCCTAATTTCTAATTCAGGAACCCTAAACCCTAGTTATCAAACCCTAATGATGATTATCAAACCCTAAGGGTTAAAATTAAAGGGAATCATGTCAATTGACCAAACTACCCTTAAAATCATGTGGGAAATTACCAAAATACCCTTTTAGATGCGAAATTACTAAAATAACCTTTACTTTACTTTTAAGTTAATTAAAAGAGTTAAGGCCAAATTGGTTGACACATCTCTTGAGCTATTTCCATACACCTTGTATCAGCTCATTTGTGCCACATAGCTTCATTAACAACCACAAAATCAAAATTAGCAAGATTAAAGAAAGAGAAAAATCAAACAAAGCTCATTTGTGCTCAACCACTTAGCCAAATTTTTCTCTCTCTCAAAGTCACGAAATTTAGTGAGTAATTCAGTTCCTAGATAAGTCCATAACTAAAAATCATTCTAAATCCTTTTCAAGTTCATAGAAAAATTATTTTTCTTGTTATTTTTCTCTCTCATTTATAGTTTTGCACTAGATTTGTTCCTACACAACAAATTCTAGTACAAAAGTAAAATATGGATCTGTCTTATCCTGGGAGACTAATTCGCAGTAACCCCGTGTAAATAAAAGTAAGGAGCAAATATAGTCTTAAGAAAATAATGGTCAACTATTTGATTTAGACGGTAACATTATTATTTTATATCATCTTACAAAGAATGTTATTTCCCAAAGGCACTTGTAGATCTAGAAGGGGGTTGAATGGATTTTTTTAAATTTCTATTGATTAAGGAGTATTACCAAAAACTTGATAACTTAATTAATTAAGCACAACGGAATATGTCTTTTGGAAACCCCCTTGAAGGTCTAAAAATAAATATAAGTTCTAACATTATTGAATGATAAATAAATCAACAGGTAAGAAACAAAATTAGCAAGCAAAGACACATGCAATTTTAAGTGCTTTAGAGACTGAATAACTCCAACTCCACTCTTCTACACTTCGAGTAGGAAATCCACTAAAGGTTTTGTCACAAAGACAAGAATACTTTGCCCTCTTCAAGCCCAGTAAATTAAACTTGGATATTTAGTCACAACGTCTAGGACACTTTTGCCCTCTTCAAGCCCCGTAGACTTGGATATTTAGTCGCAAAGACAAGGACACTTTTAGCCCTCAGATGATGTGGTGATCGATGTTTGTTTTGAGGTGTTGCTAAGTTTGTGACGCCCCCAAATCCAGATATCTTCCAACCCGACAGATGGTGCTACAGTTCACACAAACATTCAATTGAAATACCTCAAAAGAACGATTATGTCTTATATATATATTCAAAATAATATTAATATAAACCCAGGTTCTTTATAACCGTTACAATTGTTCTTGTCATAAGATAGAATATTATCATTACAAAACCTATACTATTACATAGGTAATCTACGGGTTCGTCTTAGCCTTCCCTTTATCCTTGCCGAATTCGCCGGTTCGTTTGATCTTAGCTGCATTCATATGGTTCAAGCAAGAGTGAGCCTAACTACTTCAGCAAGTACAACAATTCTAATAAAACTAGCAAGCTTGAAACATAGGAATCGTATATCTTCAATAACTGAACAATAGTTATGAAGTACTATCGATAATTCAAAATAGCACTTCTTTTCATTCAAAACATTTTACAACAACAATATTCAGTAAAAAATCAAATCCGGTCTAAGACCATGTGCATTTCATAAGTTCTTTGAAAAGGACATCCCGGCACGAAGTCCGTAAGTCCGGCATAGCTTATGAGCACGTCTAGGTGATCAGCCTATAATACCTTATGTTGATCAACACTACATTCATTAAACGTGTATACGTTTAAGTTGTGGCAACCTCACGTGCCTGTCATTTGACGATAAAACAATTTAGCATATTCAGTCTCCTTTTGAAAACAACACCAATATTAGTTTGGTAAATCATTATCAATACTTGGATAGATTATAAGAATCTAACATATCATAAGTCTAGCCGAAAGAATTAGCGTTGACTTCATCAGATATTAACTCATGCATAAGAATACATGAATCACAAAGCTTGTCCAGATTGAACGGAAACAAGGGTTAGAATACTTACCTTTAGCGTCTGCTACAGTTTATAACACGTTCTCTTTAAGTCCTTAAGGTCTCTACAGTAGATGATAACATCATATAATACATTAGGTTATGAGTAAAATACATAATCCTTTAAATAATCTTACCCTTCTTCTCAATCTAATTACGTATTAGATTTGTTATTTATTGGTTCCGGCTTTCTGTTATGTCGTTCTTTCGTTCATATGCAATCGAGTTACTTCAACCCTAAGTGATCATACTTAAGGTTTAAACATGGCTTAATAATGTTATAATTAAGCTTTAGTTCTTTGTTAAACAGTTACCTTTCATGCTCTACTTGTAACCATTCTTCACTATCTAGATCTTAAAATTTGGCATGACATGGCCATTTCTTTTTTCTTTAAGCATGCTGCCATAATAATACTATAGAGGCCAAAGACCGGACTTCGGCCCATGAGCCAAACTCTAGTAGGTCACAGCATCATCCGGCCATGCTCGTCACATTATGCGCCACCTATTTAGCCTTGAAATTTTGCGCCTAACGCCCTTGACTTCTATGCACCAGAAAAATTTGACAGATTTTTATTTTTTTGAAACTCCTGGGCTCATAACTTCTTTGTTATAAGTCCGAATTGGCTCGTTTAATAGCCTACGGCTCACAAATCACATACTCTACGTGTTCAAGCAAGAATTTTATCTATTTGACTTTATTAACTAAAAATTCACCTATTAGTTCATTTTTAACATAAACGATAATTGTTCATGAACGTTCAACACTCGTTTCTTTGTTCTAAGTCGGAATCCGGTCATTTTTGAGTCCACAGATCTATAATGCCAACTACGACTTATCTCCATCGGAAACCAACATTTTTGAGTTCAAACACAAATCCGACTTCCGTTCCGGGAATTTCACGAATTCAACGATTATCGTCCAATCGTGTGAATTCCGGCAAAACTTCGTTACTAGTGATTTATTCATCATTTAACATGGATTCAATTCATTAACTAGACATATCAACCTACATATTACAACAAATAATCTTTAAGTTTGGTTATGGCTTGTTCCTCATAATTCATAACTTAACAAATTATAACTTACAAGATTTCATTCCTTAAGACTTATTATTGATTTAAGTCCTTTAGCTTACATTCTTGCATCTTACGAATCATACAAACTTCTTAAAGTACTCATATGACAAGTCCATAAATGTTCTTCATGAGTTCGTAACTTATTTAGGTTTAAGTTACTTATTCGGCTTAAGTCCTTTGATTATTCAATTCTTATATGTTCTTAGCATACATGATCATCACTTCTCTATCAAGCTATCATGGTAGAGATAGAAGAATATAGAACAAGAGTCTTACCCTTGATGAACTAGTTCTTCTCCTTCTTGAAACAAATATGGAAGTTTGTCTTAAAAGTGCTTATTCTCACTAACTAATAAGTTGTTTAATGTTGGATGAAAACTAACAACCAACAAATGAATTGTGAGCTTGCTATTTATAGGGCATCTAAGGTTAGGGCATTATGGACATTAGAACATCTCACCTCCTTAAATAACCTCAACTTAAGCCCTAAGTAATCTTGCTAACCACTCATCTTTCTTGCCCACCACATAAAGTTCTTGGTCACCAATCCACCCATGGGTTGCCCCATGGATCAAGCCTTAACCATTGGATCATTAATTGGGCTTAGTGTTAATTAGTTTAGCTTATACTTTGGGCTTATCTTTAATTTGTTTTAGGCTTACATTAATAAACACTTGGGCTTAACATTATTACATCTTGGGCTTGCCCCTTAATGTTTATTGGATTTGCACTTCCTACAAGATCTTATAAGTTTATTTCATTAGACTTTAATTCTTAACTTTCTCGAATTAAGTCCACATGCGAAATATAACGTTTTCCATACTTGAATTATTATTATATAATTCATCTCACCTTGATATTATAATGTTACGTATTTCTCGGAAGTTCAAAAATAATTCCCGAGCGGAAAATGATGAATAGTGTTTTTCAAAAAATTTCTCGGAAAGCTTTTATTTTCGTTTTAGAAATTCAAACACTTTAATTCCTTCACGTAATTAAAATACTACGATGTTCCGATGTTTATAAGTTCTAGAACAACATTCATCTTATTAACACATAACAACAAATAATATAATTTTATTCATTATTTAATTATTTAAAAGTATATTACAAAGGATCCGAATTTCTCAGTCGTTACAAAGTTTGCGTTAAGCTTTTCTTCTCAAGTACTTAGAAGCTCGAACTTTGTAATTGGAGCGTTGAGTTTGTTATTTGCCTTGAGTAGAGTTTTTGGCTTTTTAATCAATGTTCGTCACCTTTCTAAGTTGAATCCTTATAGCCCTTTATACTCTGCTAGAAATCTTTCCGTTGCAAAATGTCCTTTTGTGCATATAATGCTTAGATATACTAGAATCCTTGATGTTTACATTTTTAAACCTAGGAGACAGTTCCCCTTTTCTTGTATGTCATATCATACTTCTTTTTCACCTAACACCTTTGACGTGTCATTGTCACCAACTAGCTGGTAGAAACACAATCTGATCTTCGATTTTTGCCAAGGATATTTTGAGAGTGCATTAGGACCTTTAACTTGCAACGCTCCAATGTCAGTCAGTTTGTCAGGCTTGACTACTCTACGATCAATGATCGTTTATCTGGCTAGAAGGAT